>RXID01001122.1:0-600000 GCA_005019695.1 Trichopus zeylanicus subsp. travancoricus | reverse complement strand
TGGATTATTTCTAGCTAACTTATACTCTGCAAGTGGAAGATGATTTAGGAACCTAAATTAGTTTGGATTTCTTAGCTTTTGGGATCATCACTTTGGGTACCCAAATTTTTTTAAGAGAAAAATTTCTCTTTATTGGATAGCTAGTGGAGACATGTCCACTTTGACAACTATAATTGCACTTTAACTTTGAAAATTTTAAACTTGAAGCTTTTGTAAACATAGACTTGGTTCTTTTAGATCCTGAGGAGGAAAACAATCAGTTTAGGGCCAACCTATGGTTTCCCATAAACCAAATTGGACGAAAGGCCAACTTGTGCACTTGCATAAAAAGTCGATTACCCCAGCTTGCAAACTTGCTTGAAATTCAAAGACAACTCAAGGTCAGCTTGCGGGCTCAACCAAAATTATTATAACAGCCCAAGGGCTCTCAAACTAAAAAGAAAATTGATAAATATAATTGATTAAACTAAATGACTCAATTACATTGAACTTAAGCCAATTTGGCTAAAGTAAATAAATAAAACTGAATGGACTCGAACAAGGCACCAAATGGAACTAAACTAATAGAAACCAATAAGGCTAGTCTAGAAAAACTGCAAAGCTCTCAATCAGTCGATTGCTTGATTAACCAATCGATCGATTCTAATCAATTAGACTGATTGCTTGATTAACCAATCGATCGATTCTAATCAATTAGAGCTAGCAAGCTAGCTTTGTCGATCGATTAATATCCTCAAATAGTCTATTGGTTTTGACAAACCAAGATTGGAACCTCCTTTGTTGGATGACCGGTACCTGAATCGATTATTCAATTTTGATAAACCTAGAATGACACCCTTTTAGCTAGTCGATCAGTTAACTAGTTGCCCATTTTAGTTAGAAAATTAATGATTGGGTTCAAATCCAACTTTAATCGAGTCAAGCCTATATCAGTCCAAACCTGAATTGATTCAGGTTCAAATCAAGTCAATCCGCAAATTCAAATTGAACTCTAATTGAGTCAAACCGCATTTGAAATAAATCAAAATAAATTTAAATTGAACTCTAATCGAGTCAAACCACATCCAAACCCAATCAAAATAAGTCTAAATTGAACTCCAATTGAGTGAAAATCCATTCAAACTAAATCAAAATAAGTCTAAATTGAACTCTAATTGAGTTAAAAAAACATTCAAACTAAATCAGAATACATTCAAATTGAACTTTAATTGAGTTAAATCATGTTTGAACTAAATCAAAACTAGCTCAAATTGAACTCTGATTGATTTAAACCCCATTCAAACTAAATCAAAACAAGTTTGAATTAAACTCTAACTAAGTCAAACCAAACCACATTTGAATTAAATCAAAATAAATTCAAATCAAAATCCAACTTAGTCAAACCAAGTTTGAACTGAACCCTAATTTGGTCAAATTAAGTTTGAATCAAATCCAAATTGGGTGAATCAAGTTCAAATCAGACTCTAATCAAATTAAACCAAGTTGAAACTCAATCCTAATTAGGTCAAATTGAACTCAAATACAAACTCTAATTAGGTTAAATGAAGTTTGAATTAAACCCTAATTCGGTTAAGTCAGTTTCAAACCGAACTCCAGTAGATTCAAATCAAGTTCAAACTAACCCTAATCGGACTAAATCAAATTTGAACTAAACCTTAATTGGGTTAAGCCATGTTTGAACCCAACCCTAATTAGGTTAAACCAACTTCAAACCAAACACTAATTAGGCTAAATCAAGCCCAAATCCAAACCCTAATAAGGCTAAACCAATTTTAAATCCAACTAGCTAAGTTCAAACCAAACCCTAATTTGATTCAACCAAGTTTAAACAAATAATTGGGTCAAATAAAGTTTTAATTAAGTATGAATTGAACCCTAATCAGGTCAAACAATGTTTGAACCGAATCCTAATTGGGCCAAGTCAAGCTTGAACCAACGCTAACTAAAAAAACAAAGGTCACACTTCAACCAAAACTAGGTTGAACTTGAACCTAAACTAGGTTACACCTAAACCAAAGTCAGGTCAAACCTAAACCAGAACAAAGTTGAATCAAATCAACTTGAGCTTGAACTAAAGGTTTGAACCCAAACCCAACAAGGGTTCATTGTGGGTCAAACCCAAACTCATTAACAGCTTGAACCTAGGTCCATTAAGAACCTAATCAATATTGGATCCAAGATCAATTAAGGTTAGTCGACAACAAACTTAAAGCTATCAACAATATCTCAAATTTAATTGATAATATGCCAATGAGGTCATTGATTGTCAAAGGCAAGGTGATTAGCACAAGTCAAATCTACTAATCATTATTGCAAACCAAATCGAACTAAGGTGAGCTTAAACGCGCATCATCAGTAGCTAAATGCATTCTTCAAATAAAGTCAATTGACAATATGCATAAAGGCATTAGTCACGCTTCAAAGCTAAGCCAACTCAAAAGCCGTTGGTGATGCTTAGCTAAGCCAACCCCAAAAGTCATTGGCGATACTTCAAATTTAATCAGCAGTATACCTAAGAGGGTATCAATTAACAAGTCAAAAATGGTTAGTATAAGAGCTAAGGTAGCTAATCATTTCAAACTAAATTAAGATAGGTTTGAACTTACTCAGTTAGTTTGCTAGACACCTTATTCAAATGAAGCCAATTGGCAACATGCTTAAATCTATCAATCATACTTCAAAGCTAAGCCAACTCAAAAATTGTTGGTAACACTTAGCTAAGACAACCCCAAAAGCTGTTGATGATGCTTCAAACCTAATTGACCATAAGCCAAAAGGTCATCAATTATCAAACTAGAAGTGATTCGTATAAGAGAAGGCTAATAATCATTTTTATGAGTTAAATGTCAAAAGAAGTCAACTGACAATAAGTAGAAAGTCATCTGTGACACTTCAGACCTCAATAAGGTTAGTTGACACAAGGTAAGGCAAAGCCATAACCCTAAACTCAAGCAAAGTCAAGGATCAAAACCAAACACACATTCGAATTAAACTCCACTAGTTAAAGCACACGGGGTAGGGCAACGGCGAGCATCAAGCTTTTTCCACTTTCTTTCTTATTTTCATATTCTTTTATGATTATGAATTTAAATTCTTTAAAATGTAAAGTAAAGGTATGCCCTTGCTTAAGCTATGTACCCTTTCCCAAAATCTATCAATCATGCTTTCTTTCTTAGTGTCTCTATAGGCTTTCTTTCTTCATGTCTCTCTTCTATTGACTAGGTTTCTAACTTTATGAGGTTCCTGATGATTATCAGAATAATTAACAATAGGGGCTTGTGCCTATTAAAAGGCATATTCCCATAATTTCTGATTGCATACTCAAATCACCCTCAAATTTTCATTTGTTATTTTAGATTGTTCCTCGATATCCCTAGCTATCCTGGGTGGTTGATTTCAACTCCACAAATATAATATTTTGCATAATTGGAAGAGAAAACCATGATTGAGCTATAAAATCTTGAGGTGTTCTTGTCTTTTCATGCCAGGAAGGATGGACAACTGGTCGACCGAGCATCCATAGTAGCAATAGAGAGTATATTCTATTATCACTTTAAAGTTCTATTAATAAACATATGCTTATATTATTCATCATCCTTTTACATGTCCAAATTGAATATCTACCACAAACTATGTCAGATGGTTCTCTACTGAACATTGCTGCTCAAAATAAAATCCTTCTCCAAGTTTTTAGGCATGAGAAGCATAACTGACTATAGATGTTTGGTATGAGACCTACACCCAACCAAATATCCAGGAGTACCTCTGGAGCTTCGCATGGTGGACATCATTAATCTAGATTGAAGTACATGCCATGATACAAAATAAAGTTGTTCCTCTTCAGAAGATGATAGCTAAACTCAAGAATGCCTTCCAGTGGATCATATTGTCAGTCAACCCATTGTCACTCTTACAGCATATATTGATTGTGTTTTGAGCAATTTTTCCATTTTTTTATATATCATTAGTTCTTAATGACTACAAAAATTTATGAAATTAAACATGTTTCAGAGAATGTAAAGTAACCTAGAATAAAGGAATCCAATATACTAGTGAGTTTTGGAGGAACTTTATTCGATGAATCCTTACATAGACTGCTGGCTCTATAACGAGATTACACTGAGTTACCATAAAGCTCAGGTTCTTTGGTGTAAGCAAAATAATGACCTAGTAGCATGAGATCTTATCCATATTTATTTTTGAAGTAGATCCTAAAAGATCTAGGATCCATAGCTATCTGCTATGAGTATCCAGTGAGATTGTGGCCCTGAGATCACAGGATTCAAATACACTCTACATAATATAAATAGGATAGTCTCCAAAAGAGGTACGGACTAATGTCATTTTCCTCTCTCCACAATATTCTAAGTAATCTCTATTGGCTTGAACATTAGAGTGGCCACTACCAGAGAACTCCCGATGATCCTCTTCATAATTTTCTTCTTATTGCAGATCAATGGGAGATGCACCTTCTGTTGCCTCTACTACTTGGGATGACTATTGAGATCATTACAACTTATCGAGCTTCTAGAACATTTGTAACATCATCTCTATCAACTTCATGATCTTTTTTTAAGCTTTATTATTCTCTTTGCCTTATTGTCTTAGCTATTCTTGCAGTTCTTCTATGATCACTTCTTGATTGGAGCTTTCAGTTATGACTAAGGCTTCTACCAGAACATGATGGTTCATGTTTGGAGAATCAGATTTAGATTTTGTGTTAAGGCCAACTTCTCCCATTAGTCAAATTGTCTCATTCAAGAGTCTACTCATGGAGCAGCTCGCCATACCTCTTTGGCATAGTAGTAAGGAATGGTTCACAACAACCCTCTCCTCTTGGATTTTTTTCATTAGTAAGCCTCACTCAGGTAGCCTTCTTTTAGCATTTGGCTGGCTAGGGTGCAGGCACACAACCTCTCCTAGAGCATGATAAGAAATGACTAATAGTGTGAGTGGTCTCCTTTAGTGAACCCTCATGCTAGGTTGTAGCTTTATGGTGACTCTTGTGATTTTGTTTAGTGATTTACCCCTTTTCTATAGTCTTAAGGCAAGATTGTGCCCTCTGTGATTTACTCTTACCCTTCTACAAATTGCTTAATGGAACGAAGGAGTTGGAGGTAGGGATGGTAATAACTAACTTCATTTGTGGGTAGGTTTCACAAGTTGACTGAATATTCTAATATCTTTTCCTTTACTTGTGACAATCAATATGAGCTCCTCTTCATTGATGTCTATGTCTAGATTTGTTTTGGATTGCCTCCTCTGCGGAGTTGGGTGAATGCAGCAAAAAATTGAGCTTCGTTTCTATCTTATCCTCTAGAAGACTAATATTATTTTTGGTTGAGGTATAGCTTCTAGATCTTCATCCAAATAGCCCTTCTTATTAGTGATGATGACATTGGACCTCCTTCTCCTCGATGGAAGGTGAGAAACAAGTTGATTTTGCATGTCAATATTTTCAATTGGTGTAATAGTAGGTGCTTTATTGAATTGCACAATCTCAGAGATGATCCGAACTTGATCTGAACTTCAGTTGCTTCTATAACAATCATTGACTAAGATAAATGCATAGCTGATCTTGCCCCTAGGCTGATGGTGTATCTTAGGGTGGAGTTGTTCTTTATTATTGTTATTTGATTCTTTCTTCTGCAAAGGAGGATATAATTGATTAATCTTTAATCATAATTCTACCTTATTAGTGTCTCTATCATATTAATTAGGTTTTTACTCTTGGAGGAGAAGTCAAGTCCCACCATGCATGCCAGAGTTTATGGGATCGATTCCAGCGGCTTACGATTGTAGAGACCCTAGGAGCGATCTCGAATCAAAAATCATAATTTATTTTGATTTGAAGTGTGCTATTAGGTGTTATGAGGATAATGACTTTCAAAAAGTGTAATCCCCTATTGTTAATTACCTTGATAATTGTTAGAAATCTCCTAAAGCGAGAAACCTAGATAATAAAAAAGAGACAAAAAAAATGAAAAAAGCGAGATGATACAAGACTTAAGTAAGGATATACTCTCACTTTACAATAAATTTCAACATGAGATTATAGAAATATGAAAGTAATAAAGAAAGAGAAAGAGAAAGGAGGAGTGGAGAAGAAGCTTTGATATGTGCTGTTGCCCTGCTCCTCTAACCTGGAGCACATATCATCTGATTTATATCGATGTAGTCTTTGGTAGATGTTGATAGCATCAACCAATGGGACATGGAAGGGAATGCAAGAAGTTCGAAGTGTTTCCAACACCTTTTTAGATTATTGTTAGAAATCTCCTAATGCATCAGTGATAATTCCATTTAGGTTTTAGTATTTTCATTATCTAAAAAGGTGTTGGTGATAACTCTGTTGACCTTGAAGTATTTTCATAGCCAATGAGGTATAGATTATAATTTTATTATTTGAAGTATTTTCATAACCAATAAGGCATAGGTGATAAGTTTTTTTACTTTGGTAGCATCACTAATAGCTTATAAGATTAGGTATAGTTTTGAAAATTACATCAACCACTTTTAAGGTCTGTTAGCTTGAAGAGGTATGTCGTCAACTACTTTTGGGGTTGACTAGCTTGAAAGGTACATCATCAACCGCTTATGAGGTTGACTAACTTGAAAGGCACATTGTCAACTTCTTATGTAGTTGACTAGTTTGAAGAGCACATAGCCAACTGCGCATAGGGTTGACTAGCTTGAAGGGTGCATTGTCAACTACTTTTGTTCTTGACTAACTTGAAGGATGCATCATCAACTACTTTTGGGGTTGACAGACTTGAAGGATGCATCATCAACTACTTGTAAGATTGACTAACTTGAAGAGTGCATCATCAACTACTTCTATAGTTGACTAGCTTAATCGATGCATTGTTAACAGCTTAAGGGATTGACTAGCTTGTAGGGTGCTTTATCAACTACTTGTGGGGTCAACTAGCTCGAAGGGTGTGCCGCTAATTGCTTTTAGAGTTGACTAGCTTGAAGTGTAACCAACAGCTTTAGTCATATTGGTATTTAAGTTCTTTGATTTGTATGCATCATCAATGGCTTTAGGGATTTGTGTATAACTTTGAAGTATGGCCAACAGTTTTGAGCATGTTGGCGATTAATTTCTTTGGTTTGGTAGCATCACCAATGATTTATGAAGTTGGACATAGCTTTGAGCATGTTAGCTATTAATTTCTTTAGTTTGATAACATGACCAATGACTTGTGGTGCTAGGTATAGCTGTGAGGTGTTGCTGAAGGCTTTTGTAGCACACCCAGCGAGACTCAATTTGAGCTTATGTAGTTCTATTTAAATTAATTCTAATTCAGGTCGAGGTGGTGACATCACCCTTTGTTCATAACCTTGGAGTATTGCTAGTGGGATTTAATTTAATCATAATTAGTTTTGCCAAGACTAATATGATTCAGGTTTGAGTTTGATTTCATTTACCTTGAGTCAATTTTAACCTTGTGTTGGACTATTATAGATTCTAGGTTTGTTGGACTTTGGCTTAAGTTCAAGTCAATTTAATTCAACTTCATTTTAGTTTAGGCTCAACATAACCTAATTATGGTTTGACTTTGAGTTTGTTATTTTAGTTTAGACTTGATTTTACCTAATTAATGTTTGATTTGAGCTTAATTCAATCTAGATTGGATTTGATTTAAACTCAACTTTATTTTAAATTAACTTATCTCAAGCTTGATTAGGGTTGAGTCTGAGTTTAGGTTAACTTAAATTGGATTGTAGTTCATTTATTTGATCAATTTAGGTCCATTTGAACCAACTTGGCTTTTGTCCATTTATTTTAATTGAGTTTAATTTTAGTGTGATTGAGTTATTTAATGTTAAGTAGTTTGATTTGAGGGTCCTTGGCTGATTATGATAATTTTAGCTGGACTAATGTCTTGGACTTAAATGTGCGAACCTGAGGGCTCGTTTAGTTTACGAGCTCAAAAGCTGACTTATAGGTGCAATCCCAATGGCTGATTGGGTGCTAATTCAAATACTAGCTTAGATGCAAACTCAAAGGCTAACTGAGTGCGAGCCCAAAGGCTGGCTAAGTATGAACACAAAGACTAGCTGAGGTGTAACCCCGAAAGTTGGCTTGGACGTGAGGCCGAAGGTTAGCTGAGTATGACCCTGAAAGTTAGCTAAGTGAGAACCCAAAGGCTAGTTAAATGCAAGCTGAAGACTGGCTGAGTGCAAGCCCAAAGGCTAGCTAATTGCGAGCCTGAAGGCTAACTTGGATGATAGCTCGAAGTCTAGTTGAGTGTAAGATTAAAGGCTAGTTTGGATGCAAACCCAAAGAAGAGTTGAGTGTGAGTTTGAAGGCTAATTTGGATGTAAGTATAAAGAATGGTCTAGATGTAAACCTAAAGGCTAGTCAAGTGCAAGCTCGAAAGATAGCTTAAATGCGAGCCTAAAGGCTGGCAAAGTGCAAGCCCGAAAGTTGGTGAAGTGCAAGATTGAAGTCTGGCTTGGATGCGAGTCGAAAGGTTAGTCATGTGTGAACCCAAAGCTTGAAGGCTAAATAAGTGTGATCACGAAGCTAACTTAGATGCGAGTTCAAAAACTGATTTAAATGCGAGTTCAAAGGCTGTTTGAGTGTGAGTCCGAAAGTTGGCTAACGTGCAAGCTCGAAGGTTGGTTGAGTGCGATCTCAAAGGCTGACTAAATACGAGCATGAAAAGCAACTGAGTGTGAGCTCGAAGGTTGACTGAGATACGAGCCCAAAGATTGGTCGAGTGCAAACTTGAAGGGTGGCTAAGTGCGAATCAAAGGCTGATTTAGGTGCGAACCTGAAGGCTAACTGAGTGTGAGCTTGAAAGTTAGCTTAGATGCAAGCACAAAAGTTGGTTAAATGTAAGCTTGAAGGCTAGTTAAGTGTGATGTGGATCCACCACCTTCAAGTGGACACAGGTGTCTACAACAGTGTCAAAAGTTTGTTGTTTTCAAAGAATTGTATGTGATCGCAATGTTGATAGAGTTCGTTGACATGCTAAAGAACTACGAGTGGCCACGATGTTGATGATATTTCATGTCGTGTCAAGGATCGCAATGACTGTGGTGTTGATAACATAAAAATCGAAAACAAAATCCTTTTTTCTTTTTTTTTATCCCTTTTCCTCTTTTGATTTTTTTTCCTCTTGTCTAGCAACCAAATCACATTCCTTCCTTTACCATTTTTAATCTTCCTCCATTTCTTCTTATTTTGGAATTGCTGCCTATGTGAGCTCCCTTCATCAAGAATTTTTTTTTTTTTTTGCTCCCTCTTCTACACCTAGCGTATTCTTTGTAGCTGCCCAACAAAACCTCCTGTTTTTTTTGTTTCCCTCATCTTATTCCCCAAAGCCAGCTCTCTTTTTCGCGTTAGCCCCAAGCTCCTTTCTTTCTTCATGGCTGCATGATCTCTCCTTCTCAACCACATGGCTAACGAATCCCGTCCTCTTCTCCAATTGCAGCAGCGAGCAGAGGAAGCCTTGAGCATCTCTATGCGAGATCAGGCTAGGTACCACCCTCTTCTCCGGTAGCAGTGATGTGCAGATGCGCGGGCTCTAGGCGAGTGGCTCCGTGCAGCTGAGGCTTCTCCCTTATTCTTTGGTTTTGGGGCAGGAGATGGACGATCTTGGCCGAATTTGGCCTTCTACGACGGCGGACTGCAAGAGGCAAAGCGGGCCGGTGGCTCGTCGGAGCGGGGGCCACACAGCCGTGAGTCTGTGTGGTGCTACGGCAATGAGGTGGTGGGTTCCACGGCCGGATGGATAGCAAGAGATGGGCAGCAGAGCTCAGGCCAAGTGGGTGTAGATGGTGCCAGGCTGAGCAGGACCGAGGCAGGTCTTCGACAAGGTTTAGGAGATCATCGGAGAGGGGTTGAAGGGTCGTGGATCAGTCGCTTCGCGGCCATTGAAGATCAAAACGGGGAGCTCCCTGAGGGCCAAGCTCGCGTCTTCGATATCCGAAGGTGCGGGAGTTCTGGTCCAGCAACAGGGCGCAGACTCCGGTGTAGGGTGGTTGAAGCGAGTAGGGCAACGGAGCATGGTCGCAGCATCAGGTATTGGCACCTTGTAGGAATAGGAGGAAGCAGAGCAACACGATACACACGCAGAAAGGAAACGAAAAGAGCTTTATACCTACATGATTGCCCTTCTCTTTTCTTTCTGACTTCTTTTTCCTGCTTTTGGTGTTCTGATATTCGGTATCTTCACGATGTTTTTTTATTGTTTTTATACTCTGTCCCTTTTTTTTAAAGGTTTTTAATCCTATAAAAACGCTGTGAGGAATTCGCAATCAAAATTTTAATTAGTTAATTTTTGAAATGTTGAGGATTGTAATAGATTGTATTTCCAAAAGTCCTTTTTTTTCTTGATTGGTATGTAATTCTCTAAATTTAGATTTATTTTCCTAATAAAAAAATCTAAGATTTGTATTATATTGGGATATTAAATTTTTAGGAGATATTTGCAATTTTCAGAGAGATTAGACTAAAATATAATTTTATGAATTTTAGAATTTTTTAGAAATAATATATCTATCAAAATTTTAAATTTTTCAGGCTCCTTTTAAATAAAATTTAGATTTATTTGTAAATAAAATTTTTTGGAAGGATTTATTTATAAATTTTTCAGAAAAATAAGACCAAAATATAATTCTGTAAGTTTTCGAGGTCTTTTTATAAACAGGACACATGTGTAGAAATTCTTAAATATTCAAGGTCTTTTTTCAATAAAAATTAGATTTTTTACAAATGAAAATTTTCAAGAGCTTGTTTATAAATTTTAAACATTTTGAGGGTTGGTTTGCAAATGTTAGAAATTTCAGGAATTTATTTGTGAATATAAAATTTTAAGGAGTTTATTTGCAAACTTTAGATTTTGTAAGAATTAATTTGAAATTTCAAAATTTTTAAGGGCTTTTTCGAAATATTTTAATCTTAGGGATTTAGTCGTAAGCAAAGCCCAGCCGAAGATCCATTCACGAAGATTTTACAATTTTCATTTCAGCCCAGATATTTGATGAATTTTAGCTCCCAATTTAGTCTAAGTATCTGGCCTAATTAGCTTTCTTTAATTTTAGCCCGAACTTTCCAGTAATTCAAATTCAAATTAAACCCAATTTTTGATCAAATTTGATCAAAATTTTAGTTCAATTAAGGTCTACATTTAGATCACAATCGAGTGTTATTCAATTTTATATTTTAATTAAATTTTGATTAAGGTTAGTTTTCGATCAAATTTGACTCAAGCAATTGCGATTGTACCAAGTGATCATTTGAGAATCGGACATCTCCCTACGAGTGGGGTTCATATAGTTAGATAGTATCAAACGTCTGGTTGGAATCGTCCATCCGATAGTAGGTAGGAGTTCACATAGTCAAATAGAACCGAAAAATTAATTGAGAACCATGTTCAATTGTGAATCAGTTCAAGTTCTAGACTCAATTTTCCAACCCTATTCTATTTCAAGTTGGATCCTTCCTATCCCAAATTGTGTTTAAAATCTAACCCTAATCCTTATCAAATCTTAAGGCAGAGTTTAGTTACAAAATTGATTCAAACAAGGACAAAAGAGAAACAATAGCAAAAATTCAAATTTGCCTCTTCTAATATCATTCATCAAGAGATATGAAATTTTCAAGAATGAGCGAGATATTTTTTATCAAATTGCCTCAAAATAATAGTTTATCAAAACCAATGTAATCAGCACTTGAGGTAATAAGTTTTCATTGATTCAAAACCCAAAGATACTTGAAGCATAAGTTAATGATCAAAACTTAATTAGAAATTGTAGAATAATTAAACAATATGATAATGATCAATTCACAATCATATATAAAATAATTTTTAATTAATATAAAATTTTACTTCATAAAAGAAATAGAAAAGTAGAGAAAGTGCATACCAATATACGTGATTTGGCAACCAACTATGCCTACTCCATCTCGGAGGGCTTAACTCTTCGTTAGAGGTGTCACTTTGTTCAAATGAAGTCATGCCTTTACATCACTTAGTAAACTACGAGTGTCGCTCCACAATGGAGCCAATCAATTACTTCTTATAAATTGAGTAGTGTGCACTTTCATTACTCTCCTAAAACCTAAGAGAGTTACAATGATAAAAGACAAAAAAGAAGAGGAAAATTTTACAATAAGAATCTCTCAAAAATTAAATACAAGGGCATATAAGAATTTGAAATTTGATGCCTATTTGAGCTCTTATTGAGGTTAGAAGACTTCAAAAGGGTTGATCTTGCCCTAAGAATATGAAACCATTAGTCTTAAGCCTTTATAAAACCATTGGAGTAAAAATCTAACTACTGAGAGTCACCCCTGGCTGTTTCTATTAGGCTTGGGGCACTTGAACATACAACTGAACTGATTTCGATAGTTAGAGAACCTCTCGTTAAGTTTTGTCCTCACTTATTTAGGTGACCAAACCTAGAGTTTAGACAACTAAACTCTCTGTTAGGAAGATTGATGTTTTGCAACACTAGAATGCTAATTTTTTGTTTGTTAGGTTAGGACAGGCCCCTAAAGGTACCACTTAGGGCATCTAAACCTAATTTTGGGCAACCAAACTATCAGAAAAGTTTACTAAGATTTTTCTGTAATTTTGACTATTTGGTACAACTTTAATTTGACTTGAGAAAAAAAAAAGATAAGTTGATGGAGGCATATCCTAGTTAAATGAGGTGTTAACCTAAAAAATCAAATAAATTAACTATCAAATCCTTGACTCAACATAAAATGAAAGGCTAAACCTATGATCTTGGAGTTGGTCTCACCTCTTGAACATTCTTTGAACTCTCAACTTGATGTTTAAGTTTCATCTATAAATTAGCATCCTCTTCAGCTTCAAGCCATCATCTTCAAAATTTAATCTTGAGACTCAATCTTTCATGGGTTTGGATAATCATTGCAAATTCTAAGCTTATCATAATTTAAGAAACTTGCTAAATATTAGTTTGATCATCATCGAAATACAAAGGTAAACAAAATGCAGGCTATGATATAGTCCAAGGTTGCTGCCAAAATGGAGAGGTTTAGAAAGGAGATGTTCGAACTTCATCCCCATACAATATCTTAGTCTACCATACAGGACTCTTCAGACCTCCATCTCAGCATGAAGTATGATCCAAAATCCATAGTTCTTCTACTCTACATTTATACTATGTATGTATTAACTTTCTCTGTAATACTAACCCAGTCTTTATTTTTCTAACTAATGGGGTTTTTAGTCTTATAACCCAATAGCATGGCGATGCTGGCAAGCCAAGCTAGTTCTGGAGGAAGTCCTTCAACTTCCCAAGCCAATCGGGTATAATTTGTATACTTCAACTCAATATATTGCACATCAATCCTAATGGCATAGTTAGAATATGTTTTTGTACATATTTTCACAGGGGTAGGGACTGGGACATGGGGTGGAGATTTTGGCATGAGGTCTAGTGACATAAATGTAGAGGATGGAGAGTTGGACATAGACACGGGAATGGACATGGGGGTAGGGATTTGGGCATGGGGGTAGGGACTTGAACACAATAGTCAGTTTATGTGATGTTAGAATCTTATAGTTTATTGGTTTTTCATATCATGAACTCATTACTTCACCAAATTGTTAAAATATATTTATTTTCAATTAGAATTATGCAAGGAGGAGACCTAATATGAGTTGACAACCATAAGCAGATCCAATAAAGTGATTAGGCTTTTTTTACTTAAATATCATCTATTGAATATTTGTTGAGGAGTTGTTCTTTTTATTCCAAACTTGTAAATATGTAAACCTGGATTTGGTAATGTAACTATGTTTTTGGAGTTATAAGTAACTTTTGTTAATGTAATTTATTATATCTTAGTAGTATATATATTGTTATCTGTATTCATGTATGTTGTTTTCTATATTTAGGTATGCTATTTTGTCTCATTGATCTCTAAACATGTCCAATTTTCTTACTAGTGGCACTAATAATAGAGCACTACTAGTGTAATTTTCAGCAAGACTAACAAAAAAAGCACTGCTAATGGTTGAAACAAATAGCAGTGCTACTAGATAGCACTACTATTGGTCTAAACCACTAGCAGCACTACCAATTAGCACCTCTATTAGTTGAAACCAATAGCAATGCTAATCATATTAGAGTCAAAAATTTTACCCTTTTTAGGCAACTATTTTTGTATTGTATTAAGTATCATCATAGATTTTTGAAGGTGCTAATTTAGCACTATGAATATTCATGACAAAATTAATGTGGTGATTTTCTAGTATCGTAAATTAGAACTGATAAATATTTATTGGTACTAATTTTACTTTTAATGATACTACTCAGTGCTCCTAATATATGAGTATGTTGTAGTGTTCTGAAATTTAGAAATGATATTATAATTTTTTACAATTTTCTCATAGCTTAGAAGAGAAGTATTGATATATGTGTATTTTGCCAGTGCTTTCCAACATCAGCAATGATTTACAACCATTATGTTGAGCAGTGTTTTGCTAGCACCTTTGAAAAAGAGCCATCAAAAATTGAATATTGGTGACACTTGGTAGTCATTTATAACAAGCAATACCTTCTACCAGTGGCACTTAGTGACACTTGACGCTTTCTATGAAGCACAATTAATGTGGATTGGAGGCATTTATAATAAAGTATCGCAAATAGATTTTACTAGTAGTGGTTATTAGCAGCCCTTAGCAGAAAATGCTATCAAATATCTATTTTTGGTGGCCATTGTTGCCGAGCATCAACATTGTTATGTAATTAATGACATAGATACAACATCACAAGAAGTACTGGGAAGACTTTTACCAGTTCTTTAAAAGTACTAGTATTATTTGGGGCACAAACTAAATGGCAATTAAGAAGCATTGCAAAAAAAAAATGCTCTACAGGTAGAAGGAAAGGAAGTAGGAGTGTAAAAGACTATAAGACACAAAGATTGTCAAAAATAGATAATCTTTAGCAAATTTTGCAAAAAATTGGTAAAAGTCAAATAATAAGTACATTTTTGACAATGTTTGTGTTTTGTAGTCTTTTGCACTCCTACTTCCTTTCCTTCTACATTCGCTAGATCTTTTCGAAATGGCTTGCTCTTCTGCTCCATCTTTCTCTCAAAAGGGGTCATCATCTAGCAAAGGACCTAGCACTCCATAGGTCCTTGTGGTCATAGCTTCATCTTCCAAAGTGGTTGCGATTTTGATCATCTCATAGCTAATGACATCCTCTACTAAGGCTCCTACCATTGGTGGTCAACCTCTACACCTTCCACTATTGTTGCATCCTCCAAGGGACCAGCTCCTCCTATTATCCCAACCTCTCTCATGGGGATTGATTCCCAACCACCAATTGTTCCCATGTTAGTGACTCCAAGTCCCATCAAGGAATTGCCCCAAAGTAATTGTCACTTTTTACTCTTTTCAGCCATTATGGTTTTTATTTTTTGATCAAAGAACTTTGTTTGGATTAGGAGAGTAGGATCTGATTTTGTACTTCGTTATGTCTCCTCAAGGTGAGAGTTTGAATTTTTGAATCCATACTCCAGGAGAAATATCTCAAGGACTTAGTTAGCAAGTTTGGCCTTCCTGATGGGATTGAGTTGGACCTATTTGGGTCTGAGGAGGAAAGCAAAAAATTGAAAGAGGAGTTTGGGTTCAAGTTTAGTACCTTCTAGGAGATGTTTGAGAGTGACTTTAAGTACCTTGTGGATAGCTTCACCCAGGATGTTCAAGGAGACTAGGACCTTACTTCTAATCAGATTGTATCTAATGACATGAAATGTATCACCACCTTTTGAACCCTAACCCAATTGAAAGGTTTTGTCCTGACTATAGAAATATTTAGTGACACCTTCAAAGATTGTCAGGGTTTCAAACACTAGGGGTAGGTGGTATTTTGCTTCCAAAAAGTGGTGTAGGTTATTTGCCTCTAACCCTAGCTTCATCCACTCCTAGAAATACCATTCCCTTAGGATTTTCTATAGGGTCAATCAAGGTCTTTCTTATGGGTGGGCAATCCTTCCTCCCATCGAGCTGACCTAGAGATTCATCCCGGTGTTCACCAGCTCTTAATCTCTTGGGTAGATGAGGTTGAGGACGTTAGGTCCACCCCAACATGGTTGGACAAAGTGTGTCCACTAGACTATTTCTTGTCCACTAGACTATTGCTTGTCTGTGGCTTAGAAAGTTTATACGCACTTTAAACTTCTATACTCTTGATTCTTTAATTAGTTTCTCCTCAATTTGATTGTGAGTTTGGTTTTGTCTAGGGTTGACCCAAATCTCATTTATAAGCAAGTTTTTGAGGGAGCAGGCAGTTGCTCCTCGAGTGTCCCCTATTCCATTATCTCATAAGAGGCTTGCCAAAGTAAAAGACAATGCTTAGGAGTCTATCAAGGATCCGACAAAGAGGAGGTGAGAGGAGGGAGAAAATCAACATATGGAGGGAGGTCAAGGAAGGAAGGGGCAAGTGATACCTCACCCTTTTGAGTCCCTTTCTCAGGTCAATCTCTCTCAAGTTGAATCAACTAGAGGGGCCACTCGAGTGCTGAGTTCATTTACTATGAGGTTTGCTAACTGAGGGAAGAAACTAGGTGTGACTTCTGCACCTACATCTCCTCCTCAGATTGAAGCATGGGCTAAGCCTTCTTCTCATCATGATATATTTGTAGATAGTGGGAGTCCCTATATTGAGAAAATTTCCATAGATTGGGTCATTATGAAGGGGCCTAGACTTGTGCCAACATAAGTCCTTTGAACTTCATTTGTTAATGTTGCCTCTTATTTTTTTCTTTCTTGCTGACCTTTGGTTTGGTTGTAGGCACTATAATTTTTTCATTTTATAGGTTAGCACTTTTATGAGGCTCAAAGGCAAAGGGCTTTTGAGAAAAATAAGGCTGATAAGGCTGAGGAGGATGTGAACTTTCTTTGCTCTTAGCTTGAGTCACTCTAGCTTAAGGTTGAGAAGATGAAGAGGGAGGCATAGGAGGGGAGAAATCCCCTTCAAGCAAAGTGAGAGTCAACCGTAAGAAGGCTAAAAGAACTTGAGGATAAGCAGAAGGCTAAGCTGGTCCATGCTAAGGATGAGGTGGTGGCTACATTTTTTTGGAGCCTAGAATACATGAAGGCTCTAAGGTTGGTCAAGATGTAGGCCATCCTCAAGTTCAAGGCTACCAATGACTATCACTAGGAGCAAGGCCTCCTCTCTGCTAATCCTTTAGGGCTATCTTTGCTTCAAGGATATGGTAAGCTAGCTCACTATGATCCTAACTTTGAGTCTAATGATCTTTGAGTGGAGCTTTATGATAACTTGAGGATTTGCCACCTTAAGCAAGAGTACGAGGAGATCATTCGAAGGGAGAAGGAAGCCATGGAGCATGTCAAAGTCGACCACACAACGCTTGTTCCCTTTGAAGAGCCTAGCTAGCCTTCATCATCTTCCAAGTGATCTCACTTCTTCTTTCTCTTTGTAAAGTGCTTTTGTAACCAAGTTTCTCCTCGGATATGATATAAATGAAAGAGATTTTTTTATTTTACCTATGCCTTTTTCTTTTCAAGTTTGTCTTGTGCCTTTCCTTCCATGTGACATTACCTGAACTTGCTTGGCAGTCCTTTGGCCTTTAGTATTCTATTCTGCCCCGATGAATACAACTTTTCACATGATAGGTCATAGTTCACTGCTACAGCCTGCTAGCTTCGAAGTTGTCTCAAGTGAAAGCACTTTAGCTTGACATGAATTTCCCTTGTCCTTTTTGCCAGGAGCCAAGAAAGCTACCTTCAGATAAGGAGAAGGTCTATTAAGAGGGTAAAGCCTCCAAACCATAGTATGATTTAAGATGAAGCCTTTGCAGAAAGATCCTTTTATCCTGGTAAAGTTTCAAGCTTTCGTGACTAGCTAATGGCCGAAGTCTTTTTCTTAGTGTAGAAGTAAGGTGCTTGTCCTTGGCATAATATCAAGGTCTTATACCTGGGTGAACTGAGATCTTTATGCTTAGTTTAATGCGAAGGTCTTATGTCTTTTATGTTGGGCATAATGCCAAGGTCTTATGCCCTTGATGAATTGAGCTCTTTATGCTTAGTGTAATACCGTGGTCTTATGCCTTGGGTGAACCAAGTCTTTTATGCTTGGTATAATGCTGAGGTTTTATGTCTCAAGTGAATCGAGGTCATTTATGTCTAGTGTGATCATAAGGTCTTATGCCTTGAGTGAACCAAGGCCTTGTGACCTGGGTGAACCTATGTTTTTATGCTTGGTGTAATTGCAAGGTCTTATGGTGGTTTCCTGGTCATGACTTGCAATACCTAAGTAGATGATGGAGACATAATTTATTTTAAAGATAAACTAAAGATAAAACCTTTTGAGATTATTTATATGCCATATCCTAGGAAGTTCTTTATCATTTGGGTTTTCGATCATGAACATCCCTGGCCCGACAACCCTAGAAAATCTGAAAGGTCTATTCAATTTGGAGATAGTTTGCCTAAAACTTGATCAAAGAGTTCAATCCACTGAAGTATCCGATCAGCTAGTTGCAGTCCTCAGCTGCACACTTGTGCATCATGGTATCAGGCCACTCACTCCTAATACTCAATAATTATGGTGCAAGCCTTATCCCGAACCTCCAAGATGAGGTCCTTTTTCAGCATGGATGTTTTTCTTGTTTGCTTTGAAGTCATAGGCCTTAACTTGAAGTGAAGTAAAACCAATTTCCACTAGAATAATAGCTTCAATCCCACAAGCAAGCATGAACGGTGACTCCTTAGTGGTTACCTAGGGTGTGGTTCTATAAAACCACAAGACATGTGGTAGTTCCTTGACCCAGGTGCCTTGAGCTTTTTCAAGATATTTCTTTATGCCTAAAAGTAGAGTTTGATTAGTTATCTTAGCTAAGCCATTTGATAGGGGTGTGCCATTGAGGTGAACCTCTATTCTATATTGAGACTACTATAGTACTCTTTGAATCTTAAGTTGTCAAACTATTTTTCATCGTCAGTAACCAACCTATGACTCCCTAGTATGGGGTGTTGCTTTCCACCTTGTTCACTAATTACCACTGAACTGACCACTTGGTTTGAAGTGACTATGTACATAAAGAGTGCCTCATTTGGTTCAAGTCTTATGAGTGGAGGTGGTTCAGCTAGGTGCCTTTTGAGGTCTTTGAAGGCTCAGTCACATTCCTTTGTCCACTCAAATCTAGGCTTTGTTTGAATGCTTTGAAAAGAGAAGGCACTTCTCTCTGGATTTGGATAGAAAGTGATTGAGAACCTCTAAGCGACCCATGAGTCTCTATATTTCTTTGATGGAGATCAAAGGCTTCATTCCCATAATTGCTTTAATATTTTTAGGGTTGGCTTCTATTGCTCATTTCAAGGTGAGGTAACCAAGGAACTTTCCCAAGCCTACTCCGAAGTGGCACTTCTCGAGGTTCAACTTCATTCCAAACATTTGCAATGTATCGAAAGTCTCTTCTAGATCTTTCATGTGCTTATCAATGTGGTGAATTTTTATGAGCATATCATTAACATACACTTGTATATTCCTCCCAAGCTGAGACTTGAAAACTTTGTTCATCATTCTTTTGTACGTTGCCCTTGCATTTTTGAATTTGAAAGGCATTGCAACATAACAAAAGGTACCTTGATATGTGATAAAGGCTATTTTCTCCCCGTCTTTGGGATGCATCTGAATCTGATGGTAGTTCAATAACGCATCTAAGAAGCTTTGCAGTTGATGACCTGTGGTAGATTCAACAACTTGGTCAATCTTTGATAGAGGATAGCTATCCTTTGGGTAAGCTTTATTTAGGTTGGTAAAGTTGATGCACATTGTCCACTTTCCTTTGGGTTTCTTTACCAATACCATATTCGCCAACCACTCTAGATAGTGAAATTCCCTTATAAATCTTGCATTGAGAAGTTTACTCACCTCTATGGTGATAGCATTTTGATGCTCAAAGGCAAAATGTCTTTTCTTTTGCTTAATTGGTTTATGATTCTCTACAACCGATACCTCATGTCGAGTGACCGAGGGGTTAATATCTGGGACATCCTCGAGGGTCCATACAAAGATGTCTTGACTCCTCTCAAGAAGCTCTTGTAATTTGTTATGCAAGGGTTCTATGAGGTTTGCTCATAACTTTAATGCTCTCCTCAAGCCTTCATTGATGATCATACTAATGAGTCACTTCATGAGTTTGGTGCATTAATTTTGGACTCATGAGTAGTTTCATTGATCTCCCCGACTATTGGTCCCTTGTTTTCCTACCTAGGGCCACTTTGCCAATAGGGTGGGCTTTGGTCTCCCCATGCTTCACCCATGTCAAGTTTAGTAGGAAATCTCATTACCAAATAAAAAGTTAAAATTACCACTTGGAGCTGATTGAGTGTTGATTGTCGCAATATTATATTATAGGTAGAACATGTCTAGACTACCATGAACTTTAATTCAATAGTGATGTTCCTAGGATTTTTTTCAATAATGAGGAGCAAATTGATCACGCCAAGTGAGTTGATTGAATCTCCCATGAATCCAGTAAGAGTCCTAACATATGGCTCCAATTTTTGCTTAGTCTTCATTTGGTCATAGGCTAGAGTGAATAAGATATTTGCTACACTTCCTGTATTTATCATGATACAGTGAGTGGTGTAGTCATCTAAGACTATCAAGATTACCAATGCATCCTTGTGGGGTGTGAAAATTTGTTCTAAGTCCTTAGCAAAGAAAACCATGTCTCCATGGTTAGGCTCGCATTGGTATCTCTTTTTTACCTCCTCACTTAGGCCCTCCTGCCCCCTAGTGGGAGTCAACATTTGCTAATTGATGGTGAAGAATCACTTTGATTGAGTGGGCTTGCCTAGAACACGTTAAGGTTGCCTATGACTAGAGGGTTTTGCAATTTGGGAGTAGGGTCCCTTCAGTGGGAGCGTTGATAGTTCTCCCTAATGTGAGCTTCTCTTGTTCATTCATCTTGGTGAATAAATTACCCAAGATGTCCTTTGATGAGCCTGTCAATTTCATCCCTAAGTCACCTGAATTCTTTTGTATCTTGACCATAATCACAATGAAAGTGATAGTACCATCATTTGTCGAGGTTTGGCTTGATAGTGAGGATGGGTTGGGACCTTTGTAAGAATTCTTGATGCTCAATTTGCACTAGGACTTCAGATCTTGAATTGTTTAATAGAGTATAGGCTTGAAATTCAAGCGTGCACTCCCTCCTTTTAGTTTTTTGCCTCTTTGTCTTGAGGGGTTTATTATCTCAAGACTCCCTCTCTTTGTCATTATCTTCAAGCTTTCTTCACCTAGATCACTTCCTCAATATCTATGTGCTCATGGGCCAGTTGGATGAACTATATTAGGCTACATGGTGGCCAGCAAGCCATCTCATATGCAACTAGAGCTTGTCTATTTTCATTTATGGTGGCAACAAGGACAATGGAACTGTCTAGCTTGGCAACTTCTGTCCAAGCTTTGTTAAATTGGTCTAGATAATCCCTTTGGCTTTTTCCTTCTTTTTGCTTTAATGTGAGGAGAGAGGACAGGTCTTTTGCCAAGGGACTAGTAAGATGAATTGCTCAATAAACCTTGGTAGTCCAGAGTATCATGCTTTGGCTGAGACTTGTAGCATCATCAGGAATATTTTGCACATGGTTGAGTTAGACCTCTTGCAAAATTATGGTATTCTTGAAGGTACTAATATGATCTACCAAGTCCTTTGAGCCATTGTACACCTCTTAGGGAGGCTAGCAAAACTTTGGCTACACTGATGAGTATGCTATTTCGGAGATTAAAGGAGTGTTATACCTTAGCTGGTGAGATTGACTTGGTGTTCATGACCTTCCCCAAATTGGATGTGGCATAGCATTCCTTGGGTATTTTGATGCTCTGGCATCCAGTACTTGGCTAGTGTGTGTTTGACAGGTGGCTTCCTCAATTGAATCATAAATTAGATATCATCTTTCATAATCCCTCGATGCTTGGTACCAAAGTGAAATTATCGCCAAAAGGCTATGAGGGCTTTGTTGATGGTGTCTCGCATGGAGGCCGAAGTTCATTTGTGAATTATGGTTGTGTTGATATGTCTAATCTATTAGATGAATTATGTGACTTTGCCAACACTAGGGTTGTCTTCACCCCAAGTGGGGTCTTTGACAATGAAGGTCATGCTACCTTTAGAGGCATGGTTGGAAGATCATTGGAGGCTTCCTTGATTAGCGAAGAAGAGAGGTGGAGTAGTTTTCAATAAAAGCACTAATGTGTTAATGGAGCCCGATTAAGACACCAATTTTGGTTCGGGATGATCCTCGAAATTATATTTTCTAGGCTGCTCTTTTACTAATCTCCAAGAGAAAACATGAACCACAAGGAGAACCATTAGGAGCTCTCCAATGACAACCATTTCAATGCTTAAGTCAAAAAAAGGTCTCATTAATTCTCTTTGGGAGAGTATTGGAGAGAGAGAGGCAGAGAGAGGTCAAAGTTCCTTACCTTCATGGATTGTCCTCTACTTTATAGGTTAAGGATGTCTTTCAATGGTCTAGGAGTCTTGTGATTTTAGTCTTGATTATATTGGACTCTCGTTATTTGGTTGATATTACTCCCAAATTCTATGTTTAGGATTTTTCCAAGATCCTTGTTCCCCAGTTTCCTTGAATACCCAGCCACATTCAGATGTGGGCTAAGCCCATTAGATTTTTTTAGTAGGACTCAAGATATGTCCTTGTAGGGCATTCATTGATTTTGACATTGAGCTAGTTTGACGTTGGTGGTATTGCCTCATATGTTGACTTCACAGTCCGTACCTCAGTTACCCTGGCATGAGAAATAATCCTCATGTTTGGTCCCCATTCGCTTTTTTGACTGATTTTAGCTTGGTGTATCATCACCTTTAATTTGCTTTTCCTCCAACTTGTTTCTTCAATTTTCTTATCTCTAATCTTCCTCCTCCCTATTTTGGAAATTTTGAGGCTTTTATAAGCATCATTGAGATGATAAGCTTGGGTTGAATCATGATTCAAATTTTGAATCGTAGAAGACAAGATTGGGTTATTTTTTACTCAAATTTTGAATATATTGTGATTTTTTTTGTTTGGATGTGAATGAAGTATTTGATTTTTTATGGATAACATTCTAGATGATGAAATTTGGTTGAAGTTTAAATGTTGTACTCATTTACAATATGACAAATTTAAAGGGATATTTTGTAAAATTTTTTTTATGGATTAACTTGAATTTTAAATAATTCAGGAGTTTTCATGTAAAATTGACCATGAGAACTTATTTGTAAAGCTTAAAACTTTCAAGGTCCTTGTTATAAGATTTTATATGTAAAATAATAAAATTTGGGGTTATTTATAAATAAAATTTTTTGGGTGACTTATCTATAACTTTCCAAACATCAAAAATTTAACCTTGCATGAAGGGTTTATTTTGAGATACTCTAGTTGTCAAGACAAGCATGGGACCTTGAGGGCACAAAAAACTATTTGCTAAGCTAAAGAAGTGCGAGTTTTGGCTCAATAGTGTTGCTTTTGTGGGCCATGTTGTGACAAAGAATGAGATTATAGTTGATCCAATGAAGGTTGGGCAATCTTGGATCGGATTCGACTAGGCAGTGTCATTGAGGTGAGAAGCATCTTAGGGTTAACGAGCTATTACCAGAGGTTTGTTGAAGGGATCTTTTGTATAGCAGCTCCCTTCAACTAACTTGACTAGAAAGGGAACTCAATTTGAGTGTCTAAAGAATTCTAGGAGAGCTTTCAAGAGTTGAAGAAGAGGTTGGTATCTACCTATATTCTTACTCTACCTAGTTGTAGTAAAAGGTACACCATCTGTAGTAATGCTTCGAGGAGGGGTCTAGGTTGTGTTGATGCAAGATGGTAAGATTGTTGATTATGCATCTCAACAACTAAAGTTATATGAATGTGATTGTGCTACCCATGACTTGGAACTTGCCGCTATGGTCTTTGCTCTAAAAATTTAGAGACACTATCTCTATGGATAATCGTGTGAGATCTTTATTAACCACAAGAGTCTGAAGTATATCTTCACTCAGAAGGAATTGAATATGAAGCAAAGAAGATGGTTGGAGTTGCTTGAGGATTATGACTTGACTATCAATTATCATACTAGAAAGGCCAATGTGGTGGCAGATGCTCTAAGTAGGAAATCATCTAGTACTTTGGTTGCGATGCTTACATCAAAGAGAGCCATTTTGGAAGATTTGAAAAGATATGAGAATAGAGTCTAAATTTATGCACCTAGTGCCTTGTTGGCTAGTTTGTGGGTTCACCCCATTCTATTTGATAGAATTAAAATGACTCAGGTAGATAACCCTCAACTTTGAAAGATCAAACTAGAGGTCGAGTCTGGTGCTAGACCAAAATTTTGATTTTATGAGGATGGCTCCTTGAGGTTTGGTGATAGAGTTTGTGACCCCAACAAGCCCAAGCTGAGTAGGAAAATTCTTGAGAAGCTCACTCTTCAAGTTACAAAATACACCTAGGAAGTAGGAAGATGTATTGAGACTTGAAGGGTACCTTCTGATGGAATAATGTGAAAAGAGAAATTGCTCAATTCTTAACTCAATGTTTGATATGTCAGCAAGTGAAGACATAACATCAAAACCAGTAGGATGATTGCAACTATTGCCTATTCCTGAATGGAAATGGGAGCATATTTCTATGGACTTTGTGTCTAGACTATCTAAAACTCGAAGGGGCTTTGATGTTATTTAAAGATTGTGGATAGACTATGTCAGCTTATTTCATAGCTACCAAGATTGGAATGACCTTGGAAAGATTGGTAGAACTTTATATTGAGTAGATTGTTAGATTGCATGGTGTGCCTATTTTCATTTTTCCAGATAGGGAATTCTATTTCATTGGTTATTTCTAGCAAAGCTTGCAGAGGGCATTGGGGACCATGCTCAATTTTAGTACTACTTTTCATCCACAAATAGATGGTAGTTTGAGAGAGCCATTCAAGTCTTGGAGGATACATTGAGAGCCTATATATCTGATTTGGGTGGCTTGTAGGACAAGCACAAGCCATTGGTGGAATTTGCCAACGACAATAGTTTTTAGGCGAGCAACAAAATGGCCTCTTGTGTGGCACTTCATGGAAGAAGGTGTTGATCACCGATATGCTCACATAATGTAAGAGAGAGAAAATTATTAGGTTCTAAGATTGTTTAGCAAAACAATGGAGAAGATCCAATTGATCAGAGAACATCTCTAAATAGCTCAAAGTAGACAAAAGAGTTAAGCTAACAACCATCATAGAGAATTGGAATCTAGTATGGTGATCAGGTTTTGCTTAATATCTCACCCACTAAAGGTGTAATGAGGTTTGGTGTTCATGGCAATCTTATCCCTTGCTTTATTGGACTTGTTTAGATCTTTGAGAGGGTTGGTCATGTAGCATACCCACTTGCTCTTCCTCCTACATTCTCCAAAGTGTATAACATGTTCAATGTGTCTATCTACAAAAATACATTCCACATAAGGATCATGTGATAGACTTTGCACCACTAAAATTTAGTAAAGATCTCCCTTATGATGGGTATCCTATTCATATTATGGATAGGAAATAGTAAGCATTGACGAATCGAAACATATCTTATCTAAAGGCCTAATGGAGCAATCATTCATGAAAGGAAGCCATTGGGAGAAAGAAAGAGATGTTGGCGAGATACCCTCAATTATTTTAGCCTTGAGATATAAACTCTTTAAAGTTAAGTTTAGTCCTTAAGTGAAGGAGAATGAGAGAATCAAAAAAGAATAAAGAAAAATAGAATAACAAAACAAAAAAAGAAGGGAAAAATTTATTTAAAATGTGCTTTAGCTAAGGTTTTAAACCCAAGACATCCAAAGTAAGAGATTGGTTTGATGACCAGCTGTCCACCTAGACTTTTTGATAAACAACTCGAAGGATTTAATTGTAAAATCTATTTTTTTAAGGGACTTTTTCCAAAATACCTATCATATCTAAATGCTCTAGGTCCCTCCTTCTCCTCTCCCATTTCTTTTTCCTTTTCTCTGGTGAAGAAGAGAAGAAGGAGTAGGAGCAAGAATAGGTCCTGTTGTTTTACTTATTCTTCTTCTTCCTTTTATAAAGAAAGTTTTTAGATTCTTCTTACATTTTTCTCTTACTTTTGGGTGACTAGGAGCAAGAGCAAGAGAAGCTGAAGTCTCTTGAATCCTCTCTTTTCCTTTTTCCTAGTGATCTAGAATAGGAGCAAAAACTATTAATGGAGCCTAGTTTACCACCAATTTTGGCCTAGAAGACTCTTTGAGATCTTGATCTACTAGGTCATCCTTCTGTTGATTTTTATAAAGAAGAACCATGAATGAGACTATTGGAAACTCTCTAGTAGTGATCATTCCAATGCTCAAATCAGTCCAACACTTAGAAATGAGGATAGAAGCAAATATTGGGCATTGTTCCTTACCTCTCTAGTAGTGGTTTTATTTATTGTGCTCCCAAAGATCTGGCATATCTTGATTTTGTGATCTTGGCTAACTATTCCTCTAGATTTCTCATAAAGGAGGGATCATTCCTTGATCCTTCAGAATTGACTTTGAAAAAGACTGCAGATTGATTGGCTGATATACTAGCACTAATAGATCGAGGATCGTGAGTTTGATTATAGCTGGGCTTCACGAGGTGGACACTCTTTTGCATGAGCTTGTCTATGTTTGAAGTTGTTGAGCCCATAATAGATCAGTATATAAATTAGTCCCTGGCTCAGTCATATTTATCACAACTTGCCTTTTAAGCTCAATTTCATTGACCTTTGAACTCAAAAAGTTTTGCTTAGAAATTGCCCTTTAGTTACCTCTGCTAACGGATTTGGCTTTAGTTCACACTCATTCAATCTTCCCGAACTATCATTTATTAATGTATTATTAGTGCTCCCCAACTCGAGGTTCCATACCATGGGGTTGAAGTCTTGTGTTTTCAAGATCTCCCATGTTGCTCATCAAAATGTCTTGGCTTATGATCATCATATCTTGGCTGATCCAAATTTACATTCCCTTCTTTGAGGAGGGAGGTTAAATATCTGCTGCCATGAGCTTTGGAGAATTGTGCCTTGGTTTAACTTGATGTTCTCAGATGTAAGGCAGTAGCCACCATGAAACTTGGGGAAACAAGCTATTGCCTCATTGCCTCCTATGTAATCATTTAGGGTTTTGCTCCTTTTTGAGGCATCAGTCCAAAGCCACTCGCTCACCCATGGGGGCAATCTCTTGGATGCCTTGTGATTCATCTCTTCTTAAGTTTCTTGAGTTAGATAGAAGACACATGTCATTGGATCTTGATGAGAATTTTGGAGACTTGGCCTTTTGGACTTTGGTGACCTTGATGGAGCCATGTGGAAGCAATCCGACAGAGTAGTGAGACTTATATGAAAGTTACTATGTTCTTTTCCTCTTACTTTAGCAAATCTACAAACTATCATCTTTCTCCTTTGTTCTTTTCATCCTCTACCAAAACGCTTGATCATCCATGGCATCTTCTTCTACTTTGTCAGGCTCTAAAACTAGATCCTCCATCACTGAGAAGGTGAGCATTTTAGGGTAGGCGGCCCTTGCCCAGAGGAAGTCCTCGGCCCCCCATAATGTCTCAACACCATCCACTAGGGGCCGAGGCTCTGTGCCCATACCAAGGGAGACATGTGGAGCTACCATCAGTTTGTTTGCTACCCCACTTATGTTGAAGATCACCTTACCCTCCATGACACTATCTACCACGAGGACTACCATATCTTCCACTATGCCTTCCACTACACCATCAATGGTAGAGGGGAATTTTGGAGTTACAAGAGGGCCATTTCTAGAGAACACGACTATCCTACCTTCACCTTCAACTAAGTTCACCTATTTATGTAGCTTTTCATTCTGCTCTTGATGATCCTAGAGTAAGTATTTCACTAGGTGATCCTAAGGTGAGGGTTTGGATTTTTGAGTCTATCCTCCAAGACAAAAATCTCCAACAGTTGGTCAACACATTCAACTTTTCAAACAAAACTGAGTTAGACCGGTGGGGGTCAGAGGAAGATAGTAAAACCCTTAGGGAGAAGTTTAGCTTTAAGTTTTCCACTTATTGGGTGATGTTTAAGAGTGGATTTAGGTATCTCATAGATTCTTTCACCCAAGACATTTGAGGGATTGGGACTTAGCTCTAAATAAGATTATTCCCAATGCCATGAAGTTCATCTCAACTTTCTAAAATGTAGCCACCTCAAAAGGTTATTCTCCAACCATAGAAATGTTCAAGGATGCCTTCAAGGGTTATCAATGTCCCAACACAGAGGGTCGGTGGTACTTCGACCCAAAAAGGTGGTGTAAACTCTTTGCCTCTAACCCATCTCTATTCATGCTTGGAAGAATCATCCTATTAGGGTCTTTTCCAAGGTTGATCTAGGACTTCAGTGTGAATGGGGTAGCCCTTTCTTCCATAGAGCTAACTCTAAAATTTCTATTGAAGTCCACCATCTTTTAGTTTCCTAGGCTGAGGAGGTAGATGCGGTTAGGTCTACCCCCACATGGTCTAACGAGGCTTGTTTGGAAGAACATAACCTATCCATTGCTCAAATGGTCGGTATAAAACTTAGCTCTCAAGGCTTGGGCTTTCTTCACTTTTTTTCGTAACTTTTCCTTGAGTTTAACAAGGTAATATTGTGCTAATAGGATTACTAAGCTTAACTTCATGAACGAGCTCCTAAAGGAGCAAGTAAGGGCTTCTCAATATCATTAGCTTAGAAGAGGGATGCTGTGCTAGAAATCCCTAGTCCTCCTCCTACTGCAGCCCCAAGCCAAGGGAAGAGGAAGAAAGGAGAGGAGGAGAAGAGTCAAGGAACTGATGATGAGTGGGTGAAGAAAAGACAAGTGTCATCTCATTCCTCTTCTCCTTCTTGAACCACCTCTTTAGGCAACCGTGCTTGATAACCTTCTCATGTGATGAAGCAGGTTGATCATGCCAAGGTAGCTATTATTGCCCCTTCCACAACTCACTTTGAGGCATGACAATGCTATCCTCCTCAGTCCTGAAGAGCTCCAAGGGAGATCGACACCAAGGAGTATCTTCTCATGGACTTTAGGGAGAACTCTTCTTGAAGGGAGCGAGGGCTTGTCACAATGTAAGTTTTTCTTCTTCAATTCTTTTCTTCTTTCAACATTCTAACTTTTAGCTTGGCCATAGGTCCTACATTTCTTTAACTTTGTAGGATGCTACTTTTTTAAAGCCTGAAGGCAAATAGCCTTTGAGAAGGGCAAGGCCGAGGAGGAGGTGGACCTACTTCTCTCTCAACTTATGTCTCTCTAGAGTTATGTCGAGGAGTCAAATTGGAAGATGGAGGAAGAGAAGAACCTCCTTACTATCGAGTGTGACTTAACCTTCTTAAATATGGAGGGGATAAAGACCAAAATGGAGGCATTGAAGACCTAGCATTGGACCACCTTGGAGGAGACTCAGAATATCGCCATTGCCAACTAACTCTAGAGCAAAGAGCACGTCAATGCCCTGAAGATGACAAAGCTACAAGCCATCTCAGAATTTAGCTCCAGCATTGAATATCTTAGGGATTGTGCCAAGCTCTTTGTTGAAGGCTTCACCAAGGATTACACTATTTTGTAGGGATACAGTGAGGTAAACCCATCAGAACTCTAACTTCAACCCTAAAGATCTTTGTGTTGAATTCTATAATGACTTGAGGGTTCATCCCCTCAAGTGGGAGATGCACTTCTTCACATGGAGAAGAAGGCTACAAGCGAGATGTCAGGTGAGGTTCAGGAGGTAGAGGAGGCAATCGAGGCCAAAGTTCAAGTTCAAGGGACTAGTGGTTAGGGGATTCTTCAATGCCTTTAAATATTTCTGATTAGTTGCATGTATTTCTCTTACTATGTAATCAAAAAATTGTGTACTAGTTTTTTCTTTTGGCATAATAAAAATTTTCTTTCTTCATTCATATTGTCATTTGACACCATTTTTCAGTAATTCACTGCTCCAGATAGTTAATGTAGAGAATTTAATCTTTTTGAGATAATCTTCTTGAAGTGTTAGTTCAGCTGGTGACCCTCAAAAGCTTGCTAGAATTTCCTTTTGCATGCACTCGAAGTGCACAATGCCAACACATCTTCATAGATCATTCAAGTTTTCTTTCGGTGGTGTCTTTAGACAGAGTACCTTAGTCAAATCACAAGTTCAACTAGGGTTGTTATTCTTTCTTGGCATAGTGTCGATGTCTCATTTAAGTTTGGCATTGGACTACGGTCTCTTGCCTTATTTGATTCGAGGGTTTTATATTTGGCATTGGGTTAAGGTCTTATGCCTCATCTAGTCTGAGGTCTTTGTGCCTAGCATTGTACCGAGGTCTTATGCCTTGTCTAGTCTTAGCTTTTTGTAACTGGTTTTGGGCTGAGGTCTTATGCCTCATCTTATCCAAGGTCTTTGTACCTAGTATTGGGCTCAGGTCTTATGTCTCATCTAGTTTAAGGTCTTTATGCCTAGCATTAGGCTAAGGTCTTATGCCTCATTTGATTCAATATCTTGTGCCTGACATTAAGCCTAGGTCTTATGCCTCATCTAGTTTGAGGTCTTTTTACTTGGCATTGGGCCCAGGTCTTATGCCTCATCTAATTTGAGGTCTTTTTGCAAAGCATTGGGCTAAGGTCTTATGTCTTATCTAGTCTAAGATCTTTATGTTTAGCATTGGGTTAAGGTCTTATGTCTCATCTAGTCCGAGGTCTTTATGTTTGGCATTGGATCAAGGTTTTATGTCTCTTCCAGTCTAAGGTCTTTGTGTTTGCCATTGGGTCAGGTTCTTGTGCCTCATCTAATTTGAGGTCTTTGTGCTAGATATTAGGCTGAGGTCTTATGCTTCATCTGGTCCAATGTCTTTGTTTGATCTCCTGGGCAAAGACTTTACTTGCAAAGCACAAATTTTATTATAAAATAAATGAGAAATGGTTTTAAGGATAGAACTTTCTTAGGTGGTCGATGTGCCATATCCTTGAGAGTACTTGGCCATTTAGGTGCTCAATCTTGAAGATTCTTGGTCTCATAGCTCAGCAGACTCTGAATGGTCTAATCTTGTTTAAAGAGTTCTTCCCAGAGGTTTGGTTGATAATCTCAGCTTGGCAAAGTATCCAATCACTGAGTTGTAGTTCTCGACTATGTACCCGAATATTCTAGTAATGCACCACTCATCGTTGATACTCAACGAACCAAGTGCAAGCCTTCTCTTAGACCTCCAGGACTAGGTCCTTCTTAGCCCAATTGTTTTCCTCTTTTTCCTAGGGATCATAACTTCAAACTCATAGACAAGTGAGTCCAATTTCCACAGGGATGACTGGCTTGACACCCTTGACCCCATAAGCAAGCACATAGTGTGACTCCTTAGTTATCATTTGAGAAGTTATTCAATAAGACCACAAAACATAAGGTCTCTCTTCAACCTAGGCACCTCTTGCCCTCTCAAGATTTTTCTTTATCCTTGTGAGCAAGGTTCGATTCATTACCTTAGCTAGGCCACTAGTTTGGAGATGTGCTACCGATGTGAATCTTTGCTCAATATGGAGGCTTGCGCAATATTTCCTAAACTTGGAGCTATCAAATTACTTCCCATTGTCTGTGATCAACACATGTGGGAGTCCAAACCAATAAATTATGTTCTACCAAAAGAAATCTTGGATCTTCTTTCTTGGTGATTGTTGCAAGTAGTTTAGCTTTCACACACTTGGTAAAGTAATCTATAGCAACTATCAAGAATTTCCTCTGTCCTGAGGCTATTGGAAGGGGACCTAAGATATCCATTCCATATTGATTGATTGGCCACACTACTTGAGTTTGTTGGAGCTAAACTACATGGTTGTGATAAATCGAGGCATGTCTCTGGCATTTTCGAATTAGGATATGACTTTTGATGCTTCAGTGACCATGTTGGTCCAATAATATCTTTGCTCGAGGAGCTTGTGTGCAAGGGCCTATCCCCTACATGGCTTTTGCATATCCCCTCATAGACTTCATAGAGGGCGTAATCTACTTTCTCAAGTTTCAAGCAGCGAAGCAGTGGTCCTGTGCACTGATCTCTTGTAGAGTACTCCATCCACCAATGTGAAGTTTGGAGCTAACCCGTAATTCCCTAAGCTTCAATGGGTTCCTCAGGATGTTCCCCTTTTCCTAGTTAAGTAATGATTGTGTCCATCCAACTTGGCTCCTAGTCTATTGCATTCACCTTGGCATTTTCTGCATAACTCGGCTACTAGATGTTTTTCATAAAAATATGCCTCAGTTTTGGATATGAAGACTTTGAGACTGGTCATGTGAGGGCATCTACCTCAATATTGCTATTCCAAAGTATGTGGCAAATTTTAACTCGGTCCATCCTTGCTATGAGCTTTCGTGCCTCAGCTAAGTACTACACCATGGTTGCTTCATTTGCCTCATGCTCCTTATCAACCTATGAATGCACAAGTTTGGAGTTGCTGAATACCTTGAGTTTTTTGGCTCCCACAACCAATGCTATGCTCAATCCAAGGAGAAAAGCTTCATATTCTATGACATTATTCAAAGCCCCAAATTCTAGTAGAGCTAAGTACTCGGCCACTCTTCTGTCTGAGCCTTCGAGGACTACTTCAATGCTACACCCTAACTCACAAGATGAGCCATCAAACCAAACTCCCTATGATTTAGATTCTATTCTAGGTGGATATGACATGGTTTCCACTATGAAGTTTGCCAAGGCATGTGCTTTGATGGTCTTCCAAGCTTTAAAAGTCATCTCGAACAAACTTAGTTTATTGACCATCTGAGTAGTCTCCTTGAGCTCTCTAATTTTTGTAGTGCCTGTAGGAATAGAAGGTTAGTGTGTACCATGACTAGATGTGCCTGGAAGTATCAGCAGAGCTTTCAAGTTGCTAGTAATAGAGCATATCCAAGCCTTTTTAGCGAGGGATTCCAGGCCACCATTCTTATGAGCACATGACTCACATAGTAGATGGGATACTACTTTCCACCTCGATCGCTTATTAGCATTAAACTCATTGCTTGGTTTGAAGCTGCAATGTAGAGGAAAAGTACCTCATTTAGCTCAGGCCTTACTAATATGAGAGGCTTAGCCAAATATTTCTTGAGATCTTTGAAGGCTCGGTTGCATTCCTTAGTCCAGTCAAATCTTGAGCCCTACTTGAGAGCTTTGAAAAAGGGAAGGAATTTTTCTCTCAACCTTCATAAGAAATGATTGAGCATCACCAGGTGACCCGCAAGTCTTCATATCTCTTTAATGAAGCTTGGGGGTTTCATCTTCCTTATTGCCTCGATCTTCTTTGGATTAGCCAAAATTTCCTACTCCAAGAAGAGGTAACTTAGGAACTTTACTGAACCTACTTCAAAAATACATTTCTCAGAATTTAGCTCCATTTTAAACTTTCACAATGTATCGAAGGTCTCTTCTAAGTCCTTCAAGTGCCCTTCGGCATGGATACTTTTTACCAACAAGTCGTCCATATATGCTTCCATGTTTCTCCCAAGTTGAGTCTTGAAGACCTTGTTCACCATTCTTTAGTACATCGCCCCTGCATTTTTTTTTGCCTAAAAGGCATAGTGACATAGCACAATGTACCTTGGTCTATCATGAATGCCATTTTCTTCCCATCCTTGGGGTGCATCCAAATTTGATGGTCGGAATGAATCCAAAAAGCTTAGGAGTTGATGACCCAAGGTCAAGTCCACCAGTTAATCTATATTAGGCAAAGGATAGTTGTCCTTTGAGTAAGCCTTGTTTAAGTCAGTGAAGTGGATGCACATTCTCCACTTTCTATTGGCCTTTTTTGCTATCACCACATTCACTAGCCATTCGGGGTGTGGACTTCCTTGATGAATCTTGCCATGTGAAGTTTGTTTACCATTTTGGTGATGGCTCTCTGATGCTTAAGAGTGAAGTGTCTCCTCTTCTGTTTGACTAGTTTGTGATTTTCCAAAACTGCAAGCTCATGCAATGTGACTGAGGGGTTTATACTAGGTAGATCTTCTAGTGACCATGTGAAGACATCCTGACTTTCTCACAAGAACTCTCCCAATTCAGTACAGAGGGGCTCCATGGGGTTTGCATTGAGCTATAGTGTTCTCTCTGAGTCTTCATCGATAATGCAGTTAGCAAGCTACTTCATGGTTCAGCATACACCTTTGGTTTGGGAGGAGATTCATTGACCTCAACCATTGCTGATCCTTTGCCTTTTTGGTTAGTATTGTTTTACCAATAAATTGCTTTGCACTTCTTCATGAGATTTTGGTCACCTCACGCTTCATCTATGCTAAGCTTAGTTGGAAACCTCATCACTAAATGAAAAGTCAAAATTACCAGCTAGAGTTAATTAAGCATTGGATGACCCAATATTATATTATATGCCCAGCATGTCCAAACCACCATAAACTTTGACCCTACTAGTTGTGCTCCTGGAGTTTCTTCGGATTGTGAGGAGTAGATCAATTGTGCCAATCGGAGCAATTGAATCTCTAGTGAATCTCATAAGAATCCCGACATATGGCTCCAACTTCTACCTGATTTTCATTTGATCGTAGGGCTTGTCAACAAAATATTTGTTGAGCTTCCCATATCAACCATGATATATTGCATAGTGTATTTGTCCAAGACCACTAAAATCACTAGTGCATCATTGTAGGGTATCAAAATTCCCTCCAAGTCATTTGTGGAGAAGATAATATCTCGATGCTCAAGCTCAAAATATTGTCTCTTCATGAACTCCTGCACCTCCAACTGAATCTCATAAGAATCCCGACATATGGCTCCAACAATTTTAGGGTGGAATTCCTTTTTGGAGAATCCCAAGGATGAGGGTCCCAAGTATGAGCCTCTTTGGTTCACTCACCTCGGTAAACAAACTATCTGAGGTGCCCCTCTCTAATGAGCCTCTCAATTTCATCTTTGAAATGACTACATTCGTTAATATCATGTCCATGTTCTCGATGAAAATGACTGTATCTTGATTTGTCCAGATGTGCCTAGTTGTACTAATTGGTAGAGGCCTCTACATAAAGTTTTGATATTCAATCTGAGTGAGAACCTTAGATCTTTAATGATTTAATGGAGTGTAGGCCTGAACTCTGGTCTATACTTCTTAAGCCTATAGCTTCTTTGCTCGGTTCTTTGCCTCTTTCATTCAGGGACCTTGGTTTTTGGAGTCTCCTTCCTTGGTTCAATAGAACCATCAAATTCTCTTTTGGCTGAATTCTTTAGTATTGATGTTCTTACGGACTAGTTGTATGAACTCGGCAAGGCTCTTGGGTAGTTGACTGTAGCAGCCAAGATGATGGAGCTATCCACTTCAGTAAACTTGAGCTGAGCTTTGTTAAACCAAGCCAAATACTCTCTTAAGCTTTAGCGCTCATTTTTCTTTAGCGTAAGCAAAGTAGATGGATCCTTATGCCAAGGTACAAGCAACATGAACTATTGTATGAATCAGTCTATTAGGTCATCGAAACACATGATGGAGTGTGTCAAAAGTCTAGAATATAAGGCTTGGGCCAGACCTTGTAGTGTCATGGGAAGTGCCTTACACATGGTATTATGAAAAGTACTAATAAGGAGATTATTAGAACTTCAGTTGTACTGAAGAATATGCTACTTTATAGATCAATGGTGTATCATACCTCACATTGTTCAGATAAACTGATGAACTTGACAATTCTTGACCTCCATGGGACTGACCTCTCTCTAGGTGCCTCGAGTGGGTATACCTGAAATTCAGCTAATATGTGTATGATATGTGGCTTCATCCATTGGATTATAAATGGGGTCATATCCCTCATATTCCCTCCAGGCCTAGTATCATAGAGAAGCCATGGCCAAGGAGTCATATTGACTTTCGGTGGAGATGCCACTAAGCTATGTTGGGCTCGGTATGGTGTGATGTTATGACTTGCCCTGTTGATTCGATCTAGCAACTCAATTTAGAATTAGATCAAGAGCTGAGGCTTACCATTAAGCATAATGAGTCTAGAGATTCTACATCATTCAAACTTGATTTTGTAGCTGTTGGGCTTGTAGGTTCCACATAGCTTGCACTTGAACCTCAACTAATTGGGTAATTTGTTAGATGGTGGTAGGCAAAGTCTAGAACTTGTGCCTACTTACAAAGTTGGAGTGTTCTGGTGGTACCTTAGGTACCATTTGTAAAGGGACTACCCGAGGTTGTTGCAGTATTTAGATCACTAAGTTAGCCCACTTGATTGGTTTATCCAGTCCATTGGATGAATTATATAATTCCACTAGCACCAAGGCTATCTACCCCCCAGGGTGATCTTTTGATGATGATGGTCATGTTGCTCTAGAAGGCATGATGAGAGAACCATTGGTGACCTCTTGGGTCAGCAAGAAAGAGTGGTGGAGATGATCTCAAAGAAAGCATCACTATTAACGAAGCTTTGTTCACCACCAATTTCAGTCTGGAAGACTCCTTCAGATCTTTATCCGATAGACCACCCTTCTATTGATCTACACAAAGAAAAACCATGAAGAAGATGATAGTTTACACATTCGGCCTACAAAATGTGTGAGATCCCCAAGGTTATGGGAGACTCATCAATAGGTGCAAGATGTACCCACCATAGCGGCCTTGTCTTTGAGTTTACCTATGAATGAAAGAGAAACAAAAGAGAAGTTCATGAGTTCCCTGGCTGCAACAAACAAATCATGTGGGTAGATGAAAAACATAGAAAGAGAATAAACCTAAAAATTTGGCCACTGCCTTGATGAGGGACGGCCATACCCTTTTATTATTCAAGGATTGGATTTAAAATACAATGTAATGAAAGAAATTAAAATTTTAATCTAAATGCATGACATAGAATGAAAAATAATAAAAAAATAGAGAAGAAAGTGGAGAGATGTAGCCTATGTCACTGAAATAAGATGGTGATCAAATGCCAGTTCTCTGGCCAAAACATTGACATCAACGAGAAATTCAACTTTAGATCTCAACAGAGCCTAATGGTTATCATGGAACTCTTCCTTCCTTGTTAGAGAGCCAAGAACTTCAATCACAAAATAATATTTTTTTAGTATAATTTTTGGGTCCAATCTAGACTCTATTTATAAGCTAAAAAAAGAGTTTCTTAGGAGAGATTTTAGCCATCAATTTTGGGTGACTTTTTATTAATAGTTGTGTATGACTAATATAGGAATCAAATGGTAGAGATCATGCTGTGTCATCGATTTGGATAGGAGAAACTTTGGATGAAAAATTTGGACGAAACTTCACCGGAAAAGGGGGTGTCAGCTATTTAGTGCCCTAAATCATAGGCGCTAAGATCCTAACACTAAAGAAAAGCAGTGCTAGAATTCTGGCACCCCAAATTCTCGGTGATGGCGATCAAAATTTCAAATTTTGAGTTTTCCAATTTTAAAATTTTAGTCTATTTTTAGCTCATTTTTAATCTATTTTTAGCCTTTTTTTTTAGCCCATTTTCTTCTTATTCGTAGTCCACATTCCTAGTGTACATCTTTGATAAAAGTCCAAATTTTTAAATACACTATAACTTCACAACTAGACCCTTGAAAATTAAATTTTTATAGATAAGTCCATTTTAACGTGATTTCACATTAGATGACTTAGAACATCATATTTAAAATATTTTACAAAAAAATATATTTTTTAAAAATAAATTCTCAAAATATATAATTTTATAAATAAGTCTCTGAAATTTGAAGACATCACGATTAAGTACAATTTCAAAAATTAAAGCACCACATTTCTTGAAAAATGTGAATATGAGATTTTGGATAATCGGTTGGTTTAAGGCTACATGCCTAGGGTTAAAAAAACTGAAAAAGTTGGTATCTACAAGGTTGGGGTGTTGTAGCTAAGGCAACAGGCAACACAATAGAGAATTTGACAAAAGGTACATACAGTGGCACAATAGTGGTAACAGGAGTTGCTGGAGTGGCTACAGCGATGGAGATAGGCGATGTGTGGGGTGGATGATGCAAGGTAAGTTGTAGAGCTACGGGAGGCTACCAGATAGTGATGAGAGGCACACAATGGATTGTCGCTAGTGGTAGAGTCACATTATAGCTGATTGATGATGTGAGGATAGGCAATGAGAGTGGCAAAGCTAGCAAGATGTCACCATGATGTGGCAAAGAAATAGGTCAATGGTAGGATGATAAGGTGTAGGAGGTTTCAAATAGCTAAACCTCAAGGTTTGGGATAGGTGTTCTGATTGGGACCTCCTGCCAAAATTGCCAGTTCATACAGTACAATTTTGTGGCTACTGTAGTGGAAGTAGCAAGGATCTCTAGCATGCTGGCATGAGATAGTGGATGGGTACTGCCTGTTGGGGAGCCGCAAGAGTGTCAAACCAAATCCATATAGTGAGCTGGATACCAAACCATCCCAAAAACTAAAGCTCATGGGATATGGGTCTTTTTCACTATATCTATTGGACTCTATCTATCCAATATCCGATGTGGGACTAATTCATCACACCTGACATTATAATAATCTCCCCCTTCAGGTGTGATTTGACCGCATCAATTTAACACTCTTAATCAAGAACTCTTTTACTCGACCACTTTCACCGTGTGACTCATGTCCTCAGATTGGCCTTTGATGCCTGCACCCTTGTTGGCCTTGCGCGCACACGCCCTTTCTCTGGCCTCACGCCAGCACCCGAGCCCTTGGTCCAACGCTTGCTCCCTTTCGCTGATCTTTGCCATGAGACTAACATGTGACTCAATTCAGTCGCATTATCACGGTAATTTTGGTCTTAAGAGTTTGCACAGCTTCGAACCTGAAGCTCTGATACCACTTGCTGGGGAGCCACATGAATGTCAAACTAGATCCATATAGTGAGCCGGACACCAAACCATCCCAAAAGCTCAAGCTCATGGGATATGGGTCTTTTTCACTATATCTATTGGACTCTATCTATCCAATATCTGATGTGGAACTAATTCATCACACCTGACATTATAACAACTACCCTGTGGAGAACTCATGAGGAGGCTGAGGAGAAAAACTAGTAGCAAAGAGGGGAAGAATGGTAAAAATTTCAACTCTCAATCTTATTCTCTCTTAAGTGTCTTTCTTCTTGCCGATTATCTCCTTTGAGCTATGATTTTCTCTCTTTTATGTTTGTATCCTCTTTGATCTGCACGACTTGGGACTTTATGGCCATCGAAGTGACCAATTGGATCGGATCAATCTTGATTCAAACATTAACTTTTTTAGAATAATTCCATCGATGTGGATTGAATTACTGTGATCCTTTCCATTTGATTTGCTAGAGATAATAATAGTGCATTGTTCTTGGGATCACAAATTATGGGGATACTATTTAATTTTTTTTTCAAATTTAGGAGACTAGATTATAAAATTATAAATCTTAGAGTCTATTTTCCAAAAATGGCTCTTAGGACTTATTGGTAAATCTTTTACAAACTTCATGCTCTACTTTGTAAAATTTTATTTGCAACATAATAAAACTTAGACTTTTTTATAAATAAAAATTTTTGAACAACTTATCCGTAAATTCATAAAATACTAAATTTGCGATTTCATTTTTGATGGAGAGTTTATTTGCAAAAAGCAAAAAATTATTTGAAAGATTTATTTATAAATATAAATTTGTTGAGGGTCTTTTATAAATCCTAGGTTTATCGAGATGAATTTATAGTTATTTGTCTTTGAGGTGTCTATATATAAATTTTAAATTTTGTGGGGCTACTATGTAATTTCAAAACTTTATGTAGAACTTATTTGTTAGCTTGAAGGCCTTTTGTAAGTATTTTATTGAGCCAAGGACCTATCTGCAAACAATTATTGATTAAGGATATATTCATGAAATTATTTTGATCTAGTGATTTATTTGTAATTATTTTTCGGCTGGGGACTTATTTATAATGATTTTAATTGGTTCATGGCCTATTTTTAAAGATCTATTTTCTCTCTTTTTGGCTGAGATTTTAATAGGTTTTGGGCCCAATTTTAGTCTAACATAGAGCCCACTCAATCCGACATAGGCTAAACCCAATTTCAGCAAAATTTTACAATAATTTAGGTTTGATTTGAGCTCAAATTTAGGTAAATTCACCTATGATTCAGCTCCAGCTAAAGCTTAGATTTGAGTTAAAGTTCAGTAACAATCTATGCCCCAGTTTGAGTGAGATTTTAATCAAATTTTAGTTGACAAAAACCACTTAAACACCCATGACAAAATATTATGCTATTATGATGATTACAGAACTCTATCTACTAACAATAATTGGAAACCAAATAGCCATATTACTAAATCAAGCTTGATTGTGTAAAAAAGATCAAGCCAAGCTAGTGAATAAATAGAAGACCATAAAGTTGGAATATTAAATCAAACTTGACAGTGTAAAAAATTGGGACAAACTGGTGAATAAATAAAAGATAATAAAGTTTAAATACTAAACTAAACTTGCTGGTGTAAGAAGATCATGCCAAGCTGGTGAATCAGTCGAAGACCATAAAGTTTGAGTATTGAACCAAGCATGACAGTGTAAGAGTATTGGACCAAGCTATTGAATCTATAGAAGACCTTGTTGAGTAGACTATAATGGAAGACCTTACTAAGTTAATGATAATAGAATACCTCATCGAGATGAGCAATATAAGATCTCCCCAAACTAACAATAATATAAGACTTCATTGAGCTTATAGTAATAAAAGATCTCATCGTGCTAGCAATAATAGTCTCATTGAGCTGGCAATAATAGAAGATCTTATTAAGCTTATGGTATTTAAATACCTCATCATGTTGATAGTAATTGTCTCACCAAGTGGCAATAATAAAAGACCTCACCGAGGTAATGGTAATAGAAGACTCCATCCAGTTGATGGTAATAGAAGATCCTGCCAAGTTGGTAGTAATAATAATAGACCTCACCAAGTTGGTGGTAATAGATGACCTCATTGAGCTAGCTATAATAAAGTTCTTCACAAAGTTGGGGCTTTAAATCCTAGATAAAATGGAGTTTTGAAATGACCAAGTGGCATGAGGCTCATCTTGGTGGTCTGGTAGACCAAGGCTTTGAGATAGTTAAGTGATATGAAGCTCGTCTAGGTGGTCTAATGAACTAGGACTTTGAGATAACCAAGTGACACAAAGCTCATCTTGGTGGCATGGAGAACTAGGGATTTAAGGTTACCAAGTGCCATTAAGCTTGTTTTGGTGGCCTCGTGGATCAAAGCTTTGAGATAACCAAGTGGTATGAAGCTCATATTGGTGGCCTAACATATCAAGGCTTTGAGATAATCAAGTGGGTCAAAGCTGGTCTTGGTGGGTTGGCAAACCAGAACTCTCATCTTGATAGTTTGGCAAACCAAGGTTTGAAATAGATTGTCAAATAGATGTCTACAAGAGAGCTTAAGTTTGATAAATTGAATTGACTTCATTTATATATCAAGTTTCGCTTGAGGTGATGAAGGATAGAAAATCTTGCCAATGTGATGGTAATAAAGGACCTTCTTCAAGATGGAGGAATAAGAGACCTCACTAAGCTGATGATAATAGAGAACCTCACGTAGTTAGGGCTTCACAGTTTGGATGGACCAAGGGTTTTATTAACACGTGGTACATATTTGAAGTTAAGTGAATCATTACTTGAACCTCTTTGGGTCAGCAGTGAAGTAGATCTCGAAGAAGAGCATTTTTCTGTGTGTCTGTTCACACAAGTTAGCTCCATAAGTGTTAGTGGTGTGATGAGATTGGTGATGAGAACCAAAATCGCTAGGGTCTTTAGGAACAACAAGATCTAGAAGGGTAAAGGAGTAAGATAAACCCTTTTAGCCCCAAATGCTCTTGCATGGGTTGTTGGCAAGCATACTAATGCTGGAAGCTACTATGGAGCCTTGGTCATGCATCGTATGGATGGGGATGATGCTTGCTAAATTGCATGGAGGCTCTACTAGGGCAGCAGTTTCATCTTGAACTATTCCTTTGGGGGATAGCTATGCTACTCCAAGGCCCCTTGTTCTAGGTTGTATAGGCATGTCAAAGTTTGGTGCGTAATCCTTCCTCGAGTGCCAAATGATAGAGTCTAGATATGTAGTACTCTGATGTGAATTGAAGCTGGTCCAAACTCAAGGCTACTGCAGCACAATATTTTGATTAAAAAATAAGTCTAGGACTAGAGGCGGTGCTTTTGGCATGGACCCTCTAATTCTCAAGTCAATAGGATCATTAAGTGTAGTTGTGTGACTGTAGATTATTTAGAGATGAGGACCAATAAAGAAGTCCTTTTACTTGTTGCTCCCCTTGGGTTTATATACTTGATAGTAGTGGGCACAGGTGAATTTTGAGATGTAGTCAGTTGGGGATAACTAGTAGGGAACCTGCATCTACCTCATCTACTACGCTCGGCATGAATCAACAAGGTGGTAGCGTAGTGAAGAATTGACTTGTACAACTGAAGGTTCATGATTGTATCTTCTTGCATTTAATGTAGCTCATTGATCATGAGGCATATCATTAATGCAAGAGGCTTGATGCCAAAACCATGACTTTAGTCTTAGGTGATACACCCTCATTAAATATTTGGTAGGATTGCAAAGGTCTACCAAACTGATGATATGGCAACACCATGGAGGTCTACCAATATGATGACATGGTAGGACTATCGAGGTTTGCTGAACTAATAACTTGGTAGGACCACGGAGGTATACCAAATTGATGATGTGGCAAGACCATGGAGGCATGCCAAATGAATAATGTGTTTCCCTCTGAATTTTGAAAATGATCAAACTAGTATTTAACAAGTTTCTTAAGTTTTAGTAAGTTTCAAGATTTGCAATGATCATCCATACTTGTGAAGGACTGAGTCTCGAGATTAAAACTTGAAGATGTTGACTCGAAGATAAAGAAGATGATAACTTGGAAATAAAGTTTAAAAGATCAAGTTAGGAGCTGAAAGAATGTTCAAAATATCAAGATCGATATCGGCTAAGTTTAGATTTTCATTTATTTTAGTCATATCAAAGGTTTGCTTTGAGATCATTTTGTTTAGAGTTCATTTATTGCTTAGGGTTCTACAGCAATTACTATAGCAATTGCTATAGTACCAAACGTCAGATTGACAATCAGACGTTCAGTTGGCAAATTAGTCAGATAGAAGTGGACATTCGGTAGGGCTTTGAGCTGACTTTATAAAACTACAACCGGATGTTCGATTGTCTAAAATGGATGTTTGGTTCATGAAATTTGTGTAACTAATGATTAGTTTTTTGACCGTTGGAGCGAGCCAAGCCATGAGACTTCACCCCTAATAGTTAGATTTGACCCTCAACGGTATAAATGGACATAGTTGGGCTTTCCTAAATAAGTTTTACAACTTCATTTATCATTTAGAGAACTGATCAAGTCCCCCATGCTTTCTAGCCAAGAAATGATCTAAACCTTTCAATTTCAAAGCAAATCCTCATTCCCTTGTTCTCAACCTTTAAGTGATTTTAAAGTAAGGTTAAAATGTATTATCTTCTTCCTTTCCATTTGAAAACACTCCTAGGGGTTAGGAGTGTGAGATTACAACTATTTTGGTCTAGAGTGGATCTTCTCAATGGAAGAAAGATCAGTTTGTATAGGCATGGCCTCCCCCTAACGAAGCGATGGGCTTATCTTCACCTAAAGGAAGTAATACTTTGGTTTCGAGTATGATGTAAAGACTTGACTTCTCCTCAAGAAGCAATATCATTAGTGGAGTGATCCAAGTCCTTAAGAGCGAGGTAGGGGCCATGGAATAAGAGTAGTTAGTCTTTGAACCATGTAAAAATCACGGTGCACATTCCTTATTTTACTTTACTTTTATTGCACTTATGGTTGATTGAGGATTAATTAAAATTGCTTGAATCCTTGAATATCTATCTTGGTGAATGTTAAGTGGGCTTTGATCTGCTACATAATAGAAAATTTATAATCATACTTTGAATTTCAAAACCTATTTCAAAACCCCCTCAAAGGTTGCCATATGGGACAACATGACATGATAGGACCGTGGAGGTCTACCAAGCTTTCTAGGCAACAACCTTAGGAAGAACAATTTGAGAAAAATTTGATTGGGAGATGGTTTAGCACATCACTCCCCATCAAGGTTCATGGCCTTTAGGAAGATTAGCAAGCTCCTATGAGTCATTTCTCTTATGGCATTGATCTCCTCATTAGCAACTAGATACATAATATTAAGTTCATTGATTACCTCATAAAAGTTCATGAATGTTTTTATCATTTGGGGCATTGGACCATCACTTGAAGGGGAAGGTGATGCCAAAGTAGCATGAGAAGGAGATGAGGATGATGTAGCTATTTATACATCTACTTTTGGTTAATCCTCTTCTTCCATCAACTACATGTTAGTGTGCCAACTTCAAGTGCCTTGTTCACTGAATTCCATGTCCATACTCACATTTATGGTAATGGGATCAAAGATCTTGTGGGCTTTTGATTTGGCATTATAGCCAACGAAGATATATTTGGCACTCCCAACATCTAGCTTCATTCTCCTTTGGTATGGAGTGTGTGCATTGACAATGCACTCAAAGACATTCAAGTAGGAGACATTTAGCTTCACCCTACTCCAAGATTCTTGTGGTGTATGATGTTCTCCAAGGTTCTTGTACAACACCTATTTAGCAAGTAGACAATGCAATCCACTAGTTCAGTCTAACATTCCTTTGGAATGTTCTTTCTCCCTAGCATGCTTCAGACCATATCAAGTATGATCTGATTCTTCCTCTCAGAAATACCATTTTATTGGGGAAAATATGGTGTTGTCAAGAATCAACTAATGTCTTGCTGCTTGCAATAGGCTTCAAAGGCTTTAGATATGAAGTCCCTCAACAATTTGATTGAAGTGCTTTAATGTAGTAGCTACTTTGGTTCTCTACAAGAACCTTGAATCTTTTGAATGCCTTAAAAGCCTCCAACTTTTCCTTCAAGAAAGACACCCAATTTTTCCTGCTAAAATCATCAATAAAAGTTAGGAAAAAAATATAGCTCTCACCAAATGATGTCAAAGTAATTGGTCCACATATGTCTGTGTAGATAAGTTTAAGTGGCTTCATTGCATAATATGATGATTACTTTGGAAAGCCCTCACTTGGTTGTTTTCTAGATACATATCCTTTACAAATTGATTGGGAGAGTTAACAAAGCCTATTCACCATCTTCTTAGTAAATAATTATTTTAGGCCACAAAAATAATGATAATCATACCTCATATGCCAGAGCCAAGAGGTGTCTTCCACACATGCATTCAAGCAAGTAGTACCAATATGTTTGATATTAAGCAACACATCCTATTCTTGGTCATATAAACATGGGTAATAAATGCATTGTTATTATCTCCAAGAAGGAGCTCTGATCATTTGTGGACATCATCACCTTTCTCCAAAAGTTGGCCCAAACTCGAGATATTGTTCTTCATGTTAGGAATATAATAAACATTAGAGATAAATTTATGACTTCCATATTTTATTAGAATGAGGATTTTACATTTTGTCATCACATCAACTTTTGAATAATCTCTAAAAGAAGCATGCCTAATCACCAATTTGTCTAACTCCAGAAACATGCTCTTGTGGCTGCACATATGATTGCATGCTCTGGTGTCTAAGTACCATACATCTTCATTGTTGGTGTCATCTCCTTTGTAGGCTAGCAACAAGACACTATTTTCTCCTTTCTCATTTTTAGCCACATAGTTAGCTTTTTCATTAACTTAGTTAGATTCACTATACCAATAATCTAATGCATAATGACCAAGTTTCTTTCAATTTTAATAACGAACTTTAGATTTTTCATACCTTTGATTTCTATAGTGTCCTTGTCCCCTACCACCTTTGGTGCTGTAATTTCACTCCTCACTTTTGGAATGAGCTTGTTCTTGGGCATGTTCACAGCCTCTCCCTTGACCGTGGCCCCTTCCATGACCTCTTTGGCTCCTTTCATTGCATGAGCTATCTTTGCCATCCTTGATAAAGATCTTGGATTGAAGCACATGCTCCAAAGATTATTGCTTCTTCTTGTTGAGCCTTTTCTCATGGACTTGTAGAGAAACTATAAGATTATCAGTAGTCATGGCCTCAAAGTCTTTGGACTCCTCTATGACAACTACTACGTAGTCAAACATTTAATCAAATGAGTGTAGAATCTTTTCTGCTACTTAGGTGTTTTACATTGCCTCTCCATAGCTCGTTAGATAGTTGACAACCTCCAAGACTCTTGTGAATTAATCACAGATGGATTTGGACTCCTTCATGTGAAGGGATTCAAACTCACTTCTCAAGATTTGAAGGTGCACCTTCTTCAACTTATATGCTCCTTTGTAGGAATTTTGGTGGATGTCTCATGCTTGCTTAGATGTAGTGGTTGTCGAAATCTTCTTAAAAGTCGAATCATTTATAGCTTGATAGATGAAATAGAGATATTTCATGTCCTTCTTCCTTGAGTCACACAATGACTCTTTTCGTTGCATCATGAGCTCAGCTAACTCTTCCAACTCGGAGTATCCTTTTTTAATAGCATCCCAAATATATTAGGAACCAAAATAAATACCTCCTTTGAATACTCAAATTCTCAAAGTTGGTATTGGTAAGATGAGGGAATGATGGTTGGGTGAGATTATTGGGCATAGCCTTCCACTTTAATAAAATCAAAGAAGTAGAAGATTGAGTACAATACATGCACAAAAAATCAGAATGAGAAAGATGACACAATTATATAACTATATTAAAGCTTGTAACACTTCATTACATAATGAATACAAACTCATAGGTATATATATGTATCTTAAGAGAAATTCTAGGTCATAATATTCACTAACTGTTAAATTCTGATGTATTTTTGCAAGGGTCATATTTCAATTCGGGGTTGACATTTTAACTTTCATCTAGATACTTCAATCATCACAACTCTTCCTATGTTTGACCATTAGATTTTGTAACTCCAATTAAATTTATTTATTTAACAGTTTTTATATGTTGTTTTCTAATAGTTTTTAGCCACTTACAATATGGCACGGCATCAATGGCTGCCAGGGACATATCCAAAACTTCAACTACTGTTATTTGATGGCATTTAACTCTGGTTGCATGGGTGATGAGCGACGTGGAGTTTGATGTATGGCTCATGTTGTCATTATGTTGCTATCATGTAAAGACTATTGTGATGGAGTAGAATTTAATCATTGAAATTTATTAATGTGTCAAGAGAGTATCATGGACCACAATAGAGACAAACCAAAAAATGGTCAGGCCAAAATTGAAGTTACTAGTCTCACCACTGCACACAAATCCAACGATACTTCAAAAGGTCAAGTATCACATCACAATGACCTCGCCACCCAACTATTAGAAGACGAATCCTATAATCCAGCCGCTGAAGGATAAGCTTCATAGTCCACCTATTAGAAGATGAACTCCATAGCCTGACTATAGAAAAATAAGCTCCATACCCCAAGTACTAGAAGATAGGCTCTACAACTCGACCACTATAGTGTGGGCTCTGTAGTTCAGCCCTCAAAAGTCGAGCTATATAAATCTACCAGGGTAGGGCGATTACCTCAGAGGCTGACTCCGTTCACAACCCTTGCCCCACCAGCTACACTATTTGCATTATTTGTACCATCTGCACCATTTTTGCCACCTACACCGTTTATACCATTGGCGCCACCTACACCACTAGCACTGCTTGCACCATCGGCTATGGCTACCCCCCTCCTCACTACAAAATAAATTCCTATCAAATCATGGTCTAGACGATCAAGTAAAATTCTCAAATTGCCCCTAACTAACTCACTCACCAATCATATTAGAGTTACTTTGGGAGATTGAATCATGGTACCTAATATGCCTGTTTGAGTCAATTTTGACCAAAAATTAAATTTAATTAAAATTTAGTCAAAATATATATTTAAATGTCACTAGATTGTGATCGAAACATGAGCCTCAATTAAACCAAAATCGCAATCAAATGTGATAAAAAATTAGGTTTAATTTTGATTTAAATTGTTGAAAATTTTGGGCTTAAACTAAAGAGAGATGATCGAGTCAAACACTTGAAGCACAATTGATATTGAAATTTATCAAAGATCTGGGCCAAAATGAAAAGTATAAAATCTTTACAAATGGGTCCCTAACGAGACTTTTTTATAAATAAATCTCTAAGCAAAAAATTTTACGAAAAAGCCATTGAAAGTTTTGAAATTTCAAATTAATACTTGCAGAATTCAGGGTTTGCAAATAATCCTTTAAAATTTTATATTCACAAATAAATCTCTGAACTTCAAACTATAGCAAATAAATCTCTGAAATTTCTAATATATATAAATAAACCCCTTGAAAATTTTTATTTGCAAATAAGCTCAAATTTTATGCAAAAAAACCCTAAAAATTTCAGGCATATCGTTTTTGCAAAAAGACCACCGAAATTTATAAAATCACATTTTGGCCCAATTTTTCTATAAAATTTATAAATAAGTTTTTCCAAATTTTTATTTACAAATAATTTTTAAATTTTATTCAAAAAAAATATTAGAAATTTTAAAATTCTTACAAATATATTTTTTATAAAAAGGCCCTTGGAACTTATAAAATTACACTTTAGTCCAGACTTTTTCAGAAAATTTGCGAATAGCCCCCATGAAAATTCAACTTCTAGAAATAGTATATTTTTTGAATATCGTCATTAGGAAAATAAATCCCAATTAATAGATTACATGCAATTTACAAAGATGAAAATACAATCCATCACAAACCACAACACTCCAAAATAAGCGAAGCATGAGATTTTAAAGATACAATCAAATAAAATCTCATCACAAATTGGGATTCAACATTATTCCAAATCAGGCCAATTAGCTATTTATCCTCCATCCTTTTCAAAGCCTATAAAAAAGATCAAAAACCTATATAGAGAAATAGAGAAGAGGGATCAGAACATGAAGGAGAGATCAAAACAACAGAGAATGGGGGAGAAAATGTAGAAAGCAAAGAGGATAAGTGAAATTAACAAGAAGATAGTAAGTTCTGACTTAGCTTCCTTTTTTACTCTTCTTTGATTCTTCTCTCCTTCTCATTTCTGCTTTGACTTTTCTCCCTTCCATCCATGTAGCTGCCCCTCTTCCATCCCCAGCCATCCTCGACCTAAACCACTGCCGTAAGCTTCTAGTCATGCGCCCATGGCCTCTACACCACATCGATTTGTTGTTTGTCTCGGCCAAAATTCCAGGGCGACTACCTACAATGGTGACCTCAACCCCATTGCTAGTCATAGCCATATCTTCGATGGCCCCTAGCCACTAAGATGTCTTGCCATGTCAGCTGAAGCGCTGGTCATTACGTTGGCAAGGCTCTGCCGAAGAATAGACTGGGCCACCATGGCCTAGTTGTGAAGAAGAGAAATGGGTTGGGGGGAGGGGGGGGGCGGGGGGACGAGTTTGGTGAGGAGGAAGGAAAAGTAGGGAAAGAAGAAAATAAAAAGTATATAAAAAAGTTTGTGTACAAAAAAAAGAAAGAGAAACCTTTCTTATCTCCATTTTTAGCACCATCGACCTCATTATGACTACCCATGGCCCCTCAAAGATAGTGATGAAGATGGTGAACCCATGACCTCCACACAATCACTAGTAGTCCCTCAAAGATAGTAACAAATATGGTGAACCTATGACCCCACTACGGCCATCCATGGCCCTTTGAAGATGGTGAATCCTCATCCCACGAAGCTAGGCTTTGGGCTCGCATTCAACTAGCCTTCGAGTTCACATTCTTCTAGCCTTCAAGCTTGCCCTCAACTAGCCTTCAGGCTCATACTTAGCTAGCCTTTAGGCTCATGTCTCAGTTAGCCTTTAGACTCACACTTAGCTAAGTTTTGGGCTTACATCCAGCCAACCTTCAAGCTCACACTCAGCTAACCTTTGAGCTGACATTAGGTCAGCCTTTAGGCTTGCACCTAGCTAGCCTATGGGCTCACACTTATCTAGCCTTTGAGCTTGCATCCAAGCTAGCCTTTGGGCTTGCATCTAGCCAGTCTTTGGGCTCACACTTAGCCAGCTTTGAGCCTTACACTTAGCCAACCTTTGGCCTTACATTAGGCTAGCCTTCTGGCTTACACCCATCCAGTATTCTGGCTCACACTCAACCAACCTTTGGGCTCACATCCAAGTCAGACCTTAAGCTCATGTCTCAGCTAGCCTTTGGGCACACATCTCAACTAGCATTTGGGCTCACACTTAACTAGCCTTTAGGCTCACACTCAACTAGCCTTTGGGCATGTATTAGTCCAGCCTTCGAGCTTGTACCCAACCAACCTTCAAACTCAAACCTAGTTAGCCTTCAAGCTCACACTTAGTCAACCTTCGGGCTCACACTTAGCTAGCCTTTAGGCTTGCATCTTAGCTAGCTTTTGGAAAGCATCCAAGCTAGCCTTCGAGCTTGCACTCAATCTACCTTTGGGCTTGGATTCAAGCCAGCCATCAGGCTTGCACTCCACTAACCTTCAGGCCTACATCCAAGCTAGCCTTTAGACTCGTACTTAGCTAGCCTTCGAGCTCACACCTCATTAGCTTTTGGAATCACATCCAAGCTAGCTGTCAAGCTTGCACCTCAGCCAACCTTCAAGCTTACATCCATGCCAGCCTTTGGGTTCACACTCAACCAACCTTCGAGCTTGCATCCAAGCTAGCCTTCAGGCTCACATTAAGCTAACCTTTAGGCTTACATTAAGTCAGTCTTCAAACTCACATCTAAGCCAGTCTTTGGTCTTACACCTTAAGCAGCCTTCGAACTTGCATCTAAGCTATCCTTTGGGCTCACACCTAACTAGCCTTTGGGCTCATATTTAGCCAATTTTCGGGCTCGCACCTCAACCACCCTTCTGGTTCACATCCAAACCAACCTTCAGGCTCGCACTCAGCCAGCCTTTGGACTCATGTACAAGCTAGTCTTTAGGCTCACATCTATGCTAGCTTTCAAGCTTGCACTCAACCAGCATTTGGGCTCACACTAAGCTAGTTTCCATGCTCACACTTAGCCAACCTTTGAGCTCGCATTCAAGCCATCCTTTGGGCTTGCACCTAGCCAGCCTTCGAGCTCATACCTAGCCAGCCTTCACGCTTGCATCTAAGCTAGTCTTTGGGCTCACACCTAGCTAGCCTTTGGACTCGCACTTAGCTAATTTTTGGACTTGCACCTCAACCACCCTTCTGGCTTGCATCCAAGTCAACCTTCAGGCTCGCACTCAGCCAACCTTCGAACCCATGTCCAATCAAGTCTTTAGGCTCATATCTAAGCTAGCCTTCAAGCTTGCATTCAACCAGCCTTTGGGTTCACACTAATCTAGTCTTCATGCTCACACTCAGCCAACCTTTGAGCTTGCATCGAAGCCAACCTTCGGACTTATATCCAGCCAGCCTTTGAGTTCACAACCAAGCCAACCTTCAGGCTTGCATCTAAGCTAGCCTTCAAGCTCTCACCTTATCCAACCTTTGAGCTCGCGTATAACCTAGCCTTCAAGCTTGCACCTAGCTAGCCTTTTAGTTTGCATCTTAGCTAGCCCTTGGGCTTGTATCTCAACCAGCCTTCAAGCTCATGCTTGGCCAGCCTTCGGACTTGCATCGAGTTAGCCCTCAGGCTTGCACTTCTAAGTTAGCTTTTGAGCTCCCATCTTAGTTGCCCTCCAATTCACACATTTGAAGTTAGGCCACAATCCACTTAAAATTATCATAAATAGCCAAGGACACTTAAATCAAACTGCTTAATATGAAATAACTCAATAACATTTAAATTGAACTCAGCCAAAACAAATAGACTAAAACCCAAATTGAGCTAGACTCAAAGTCTACTTAGGTTCAAGTTGGGTCCATCAAGAACTAAACTCAAAGTCAATATAGAACCAAGCCAAGTTGAGCTTGAACTGAAACCAAGTTGAATTAAATTTACTTAAACTTGAGCCAAAGTTTAGCAAACCTGAACTTTATAAAGGTCTAATACAAGGTCAAACTTGAGTCAAGCTAAATGAAATTGAACTCAGACCCTAATCATATTAGTGTTAGCAAAACTAATTAGAGCCAAACTGAATCCCAATGGGTGTGTTGAACCTTTGACAATGCTTTAAGGCTATGAATAAAGGGTGATGTCACCACCCTGACCTAAACTAAATTAGTTTGAATAGAACTAAACAAAGTCAAATTGAGTCTTGTTGTGTGTGTAACAAAAACCTTTAGCAATACTTCAAAGCTATATCTAGCCCTATAACCTATTGGTGATGCTACTAGATCAAAGAAGTTAATCGCCAATATGTACAAAGCTATTGATCATACTACAAAGCTAAGCCAATCCAAAATCATTTGCAATACCTCAATTCAAATTGAACTAAGGTCGGCTCAAACTTGTTTAGTCAGTTAATCATAATATCTTGTTTAAATAAAGTTAACCAATGACACACTTAAAGTCATTGGCCACACTTCAAGCTAGTCAGCCCCACAAGTAATTGATGATGTACTCTTCAAGCTAGTCAACTCCAGAAGCAATTGACGATGCATCCTTCAAGATAATCAACTCCAAAAGTAGTTGATGATGCACAGTTCAGGCTAGACAACCTCAAAAATAGTTGGCTATTGAGTTTTGGGTGTTTCGAAGTTGAATTAGAGTTTGAGTTAAAGTAGGAATCTAAAGTTGGATTTAGACTTATGATTGATTTTGAATACTTATTATGTAATATTAGGAGTTGTAATTAGATTAAAACTCAAACTCAATAAGGGCCTATAAATATTCTAGTAATATATAGGGTTAAGGTGTGGTGCAGTGCTGAGGTTAAACTAGAAAAAAATAAAGAGAGAGGAATAGAGAGAATAGAGAGAAGAGAAAGAGAGAGAGTATCGACTCTCATGTGTGGGTCTTTCTATTACTTTTTGGTGGTCTCTCATGGTGGTTCCTCATGCTGTTTTCTTGGAGATTCTCTCTAAAGGTGGAGGCATTACCGAGGTTTGGTGAAAGAGTTTAGCTGGGTAAGAAAGAGTATAGTCTTTCTTATAGACTCTTATAAAGCCTTTTGATAGCAGATCTCTCGTTCCCCCTATGGATGTAACGCAATTTTGGGTGAACCATGTATATCACTGTGTCTTTTCTTATTATTTTCTTTTATCTTGCATTACTTCTCATTTCTTGTGTTATTTGAGAACAAGGTGATTCGTAAATATTACTTCTCATTTCTTGTGTTATTTGAGAACAAGGTGATTCGTAAATCTTTTGCTACGAATCTCAATAGTTGGTGATGCACACTTTAAGCTAGTCAATCTTAGAAGTAGTTAATAATACACCCTTCAAGCTAGTTAACCCTGTAAGTAATTAATGATGCACACTTTAAGCTAGTCAACCCCAAAAATAGTTGATGATGCACCCTTTAAGAAAGTCAACCTTGTAAGTAATTGACAAAGCACTCTTCAAGCTAGTCAACCTTAGGAGTAGTTGATGATGCACCTTACATGCTAGTCAATCCTAGAAGTAGTTGACAATGCATCCTTCAAACTAGTCAACCCCACAAGTAGTTGATGACACACCCTTCAAGCTAGTCAACCCTACAAGTAGTTGATGACACATCATTCAAGCAAATCAACTCCAAAAGTAGTTGATGATGCACCCTTCAACCTAACTAATCTCAAAATCAATTAGTGATGTACACTTCAAGCTAGTCAATTCAAAACCATTGATGATATGCCCTTTTAAGCTAGCTAACCCCAGAAGTAGTTGGAGATGCACCCTTTAAGCTGGTCAACCTAGAAGTAGTTGACAATGCGCCCCTTCAAGATAATCAACCCCAAAAGAAGTTGATGTGTGATTTTCAAAGCTATATCCAACCTCGTAAGTCGTTAGTGATGCTATCAAATCAAATAAAATTATCACCTATGCTTTATTAGCTATGAAACCACTTCAAAAATCAAAAAATTTATTACCTATACCTTATTGGTTATGAAAATTCTTCAAGGTTAATGGAGTGATTACCAATGCTTTATTGGCTAATAGAAACACTTCAACCTAAATGAAGTTATTATCGATACCTTATTGGCTAATGGAACACTTCAAATTATGAAGTTATCATCAAAGCTCAAAGCTATTGGAAACACTTTGAACTTTTTCCATTTTCTTTCATGTCACATTGGATGATGTCATCAACACCTACCGAAGACTGGGTCAATTTAAGTCAGACACCATGCGGTCTAGCGTAGGAGAGTAGGGTAGCAGCACACATCAAAGCTTTTTCTCCACTCTTTCTTTTTCTTTATTCCTTTTCTATTATCTATAATTCTATGTTGAAATTTATTATAAAGTGAGAGTATACCCTTGCTTAAGCTATGTATCCTTCTTTAAAAAAAATTAATCAGATGCTTTCTTCTTTCCTTTTTTGTCTCTATTTTTATTAACTAGATTTCTTGGTTTAGGAGGTTCCTAATAATATTTGGGGTAATTAACAATAAGGGCTTATGCCTATTGAAAGTCAATATTTTCACAATATCTGATATCACACTTTAAATGAAAACAAATTTTGATTTATGATTCGTGGTCACTCTTGGGGTCTCCGCTATCCTGGGCTACCGAAATTGATCTAACACATTCCGATACACCCAGTGGGACATGAGTTCTCCTCCAAGTGTAGAAATCTAGTTAAAATAATAGAGACACTAATAAGGCAAAATTACTATTGAAGACTGATAAATTATGTTCTCTTTTTTATAGAAAAAAGAATTAATGAATAACATTTGTGCCCCAAGATACACCATCATTCTAAAGGCAACATCTGCTATGCATTTACATCAGTCAATAGTTGCTACAGAAGTAGCTAAAGTTTAGATCAAGTTTGGGACCATCTCTGAGGTCATTCAGTTAAAAAAGACACCTACTACTTTACTAACTGAAGTTATTGACATGCAAGACTAGCTTGTTTTTGAGATTCTATTAAGGGGAAGGAGGTCTAGTGGCATCATTCCTAATGAGAAGAACTATCTGAATGGAGAGCTAGAAGCAATACCTTAACCAAAAAGGATATCAGTCTTCCAGAGACTAGGATCAAAATGAACCTCAGTTTTTGGCCATCTTCACACAACTCCTCATAAAGGGCAATCCAAAGCAAACCCAAATGCAGGCATCAATGAAGAAGAGCTCATCCAAACTATCATAATTAAAGGAAAAGCTGCTGAAATCTTTAGCTAAATTGGAAAATCTACCTCTCAAACAAAGTCGATCATTACCATCCCTACTTCTAACTCCTTCACTCTATCAAACAATTTAGAGAAGGGTAAGAGCAAATCATAAGAGGCACAGTCTTACCTTATAACTATGACAAAAGGGCAAATCACTGAACAAAACCACAAAAGCCACCATAAAGCTATAACCTAGCACTAGGGTTCACCAAAGGAGACCACCCACACTGTTAGAGTCATTTCTTATCATGACTCTGGGAGGGACCATATGCCTGCACCCTACCTAACTAAATACTAAAAACGGCTACTCAAATAAGGCTTATTGATGAAGAAATTCAAGAGGAGAGAGCCCTTGTGAACCAATTCTTGCTACCACACTAAAGAGAGGGTGTGACAACCTACTCCATCAATAGACTATTGAATGAGATGACTCAACTGATGGGAAATATTAGCCTCAACCCAAAGTCTAAATCTAGTCCTCCAAACATGAACTATCATGTTCTAACAGAAGCCTTGGTCATAACTAAAATCTCTAATCAAGAAGTGACCATAGAAGGACTATAAGAATAGCTAAGCTAGCAAGGCAAAGAGAAAGATGAACTCAAAAGAAGGTTAAGAGTTAATGGAGATGATGCTACAAATGAGCCAAAAGCTCAACAAGTTGGAACAATCTTAACAGGCATCCAAGTAGCAGAGGTAGCAGAAGGTGCATCTCCCATAAATGAGATCCACGAAAATATAGGCCCTTTACAAGCACCTCCTCTAATAAGGGATACCCAATCCAAAATATTGGTGATCCCTGACAACATAAAACTCTTAGCATAGATATAAGAAACTGAAACAAGTAGGATAAATAATGCTGAAAATCATACCCTAGCCATCGCGACCGAATGCCATATTCCTAATTCTATACAGTGCCTAATTTCAAATACTTTAATGGCATAGGCAATCTTGAATAGAACATAACTCACTTTGTAACTCTGTGTGAAGATTTAAGTAATAGTCCCCCATTATTAATCTACCAATTTTCAGCAAGTTTAACGAGAGTAGCATTCGAGTGGTATGCCAGTTTGTAATCTAAATTCATACAAATTTGGGCACAAATGAAAGAGGCTTTCCAAATCTTGTTTGGAGGAGTCAACAATAAAGTGACCATTGAAAACATTGTCTCAACATCAAAATACGACAATGAGTCAATTCTAGATTACATCATATGGTGGAAAAATCTTAGCATCAAGTGTGAACAACCATGTGCCAAATTGAGGTAGTGAACCTAGTCCTTAGCAACATAAGGAGAGAATGGATGATACTTTATTTGAGCACCTCTTTTGTCTATAACTTTCAAGACCTCATCATGCAAGTCAAGAAGCTAGAAAAGATAGGGTCACTGACCTTATCTAGTTTACAAAGTTTCAAGTCAAAAAGAGATAAAGTAAAGTGTGGAAATCCTTCCAAAAATATGAGGGTTGTATTCATAGCAACCGAACAAAAGAAACCTCCAAATCCCATCATGAACAGGGGTAATCATCAAAAGCCACGAACTCTTGGAGGAGATGGAGAAGTGGAACTATCTAGTGATCTCCAACAAAGACTTAGGAAGAAATATTCTTTCAAAAGAGAAAGAGTAAGCAAAATTTTCTAGGATGCCCTAAAGCTGGGCCTCCAATTGCTAGAGTCTAAGAGGCCAAGCGTGGCCAACAAAATAGATCATCCGAACTATTATCCTTACCATAGAATTTTAGAGCATACCATTGAAGATGGTTATATGTTTAAGGATTGGGTCAAGAAGCAATACCAAGAAGGCAAACTAACTCTCTAAAAGGTAGCCCTATTTGAAACACCGATTGAACACATCAATCATATTACTGTATTTAAGGATCATGAACCACTTGCTGAAATCCTCTTTGGAGAAGAAACACAATGTACCCCTGAACAAGGGCACTTGTGTAATGTCTATATTTCAAAAGGGCTAAAAAAACTAATGAAGCAAATGACTAGAAACCCTGAAGAGCCTGGGATAGTGATGAAGAAAGCCTCATCAGAGTAAACAATCTCACCTGCTTGAATCATCAAGAAGAGAAAGAACATAAACAAGAAGAAGAGGATAGTTCAACCAAATGAATACGATGTCAAGAAATCAGCCATCCAGGAATACATCGATGCTCAAGTAACTCTTGAAGAATTCTTTTTTGACAAACTCCAAGATTTACTAGAGGGCCCTGATGCGGAAAATGAAGAAGGTGAACTTTCGGTGGCAATATGCTCTACCATATTTACCATTGGAGGTTTACAACCAAGCTGATCCCCACCTTATCACTTCAATAATAAAGAAATTCAGGGTGTAATGCAGAAAGATATGAATAGACTCACTTGGTATCTTATTAATGAAATAAGAGATCTCACAAGTCTCTCCGAGGACTACTTCTAAGATGATTATCTTAGAGAGTGGTTTGCCCGTAACTGTAACTATAGCATCCTTAAACTATAGCTAGATACTATGAAAGAGCTAGCTATAACTAACATGAGGTTTGTCAAGGGGCAAATGCAAATTTTAAATGAGCATATAAAGGCTATGGCTGCCCACATGGAAAGCATGATAAATATGACTACCATGTTTTATGAGAAAGTAAAGAGAATGGAGAATGTGCTAGAAGAAAAGACAAAGCCACACAAAAGACCTCATAGGGGTGTTGAGAAACCACTTATTGACCCTCCTTGGGATCAGAATGACCATGCATGCCACTTACTCTAGAGATGAGTTAAAAATGCTAGACACTATCAATGAGAATTATCTAAGTCTATGATCTCTTGTCACATGGTGACTCATACATCCGAGGTGAATACTGATGAGCTACTATCCCAGCCTCCATCAGGAAATCTAGAAACAAGTGCTTAACCCACTAGGTTTAGTGAGGCCCTTATCTTGGAACCCATGGAGGGATGCGCTTTGCCAATTTTAGAGAAATTATGCATACAAGGCATGGATGATGAATACTACTCCATGTCTAACTCAGAGAAATTTTATAACTGCTTCAGAAGGCCTTACACCAGTAAACACCAAAGAAAGAAATAGGCATTTCAAGAGAGGATCAAGCAAGCTAATTCTAAAGCTTATTTCACTCCCACATCAAATCAATTTGAATATCCACAGTCAAGCCAGTCTAGATATCCATAGAAGAGACATCCTAAATACAAAGTCCTAAAGAAAGTCATACCAGCAAATAAAATAGAAGGGTTTATCTAGAGAGTTTCTAAAGATCTCTTTATGAGGAATCCCCTGTGTCTAATTTTGATGTTGAATGAGATGACCATAAGACAATCACATCCTCTATTGACATTCAAGAAACTACTGATTAGGGACAAGGGTCCACTACCTCCTATTACATGATTAGCCTCGGAAGTGATTTCAAAGATGAGCCTTTTTGGTCTCATGATGCCAAATTTTAACTAAGGAGAATAAACCAGATACAACTCTGAGGTGAAAATGTGCTACCTCTGAGACAAGTTTTGATGCCTAAGGATAAGAACATCCCCAAGGATAAAAAAAAAAAAAAGGAAACTTAGATAAATGAGGACATTGAGCCTTCACATGCTGAACTTGCACCCAAAAAGATGGAATACAATATAGCAATCTACCTCAAGAAGATCTCTACTATGCTGAGTGTTTTTGATGTCTTGATGATGCCAAAAGAACTAAGGGACATAATAGTGCACATCTTGCAGAATCTGGCCAACTACTAAGTATATGTTGTTGAAGAAAAGATGAAGGAGTCTTGGTATGCACACCAAACCTTTGCCATCACCTTCACAAATGATGACTTGCTACCCAGAATAGTAGACCGCAATAGACTATTGTATGTTATAGGGAACAATGATGAGATCATGATCAATCACATCTTAATTGACCCAGGTTCCTTAGTTAATTTTATGACTCTCTAGACTCTAAGAGCTCTAATTTAGGATGTATATCACCTATCATCTAAGATTATAACTATACAAAGGTTTAATCAAAACAACTAAAGAGCTTTAGGAGTCATAACTATTCCTCTGAAAGTAGGTGAGATGATGATAGATGTCAAGTTTTATGTGATCAATATTGATGCGTTATACAAAACACTGCTAGGGAGGTCATGGGTACATGAAAATAAAGTAGTACCATCAACCCTACATCAATGACTCAAATACTTCGAGAATAGTAAAGAATACTAAATTGATAGAGATATACACCCTTTTGATAACAAAGCAAAAATTGCTTGCCTAATCTTTACTCCTCATCAACTAGGAAGTAATTCTAACCCAGCCTCTTTAGATGAAGAAGTTGCACGAGTCTGCTTGGGTGGTCATACTTTTGATAAGGATGATAACAAAGGCCAAATGGAAAATACTCTCCTTGTTACTAAAGTTCCAAAAGGCTTAGTTAAGTTGTTAGATGAGTTGAACATCAATATCATAGAAGAATTAATGACTTTCTACATTTCTCTATAGTGCAAAGGATAAAAGGAAATACTATTTTGCAAGGCAATCCCTTGTGCCCCAAGCATACATAAAATATTGGGGACTAAAGATCTGGTGGATGATGGTGACTATCAACTGGTAGTCATGCCTAAATATTTCTCAGACTAACTTTGTTAGATAATCAACAAATTTGGCTGTGGACATCCATAAAGAGAGAGAGAGAGAGAGAGAGAGTCATTTCTTCAAGAATTTATGGGATCCACCCCAAGGACATTCTTACATCCCTAGAAAAGAAAACAAGAATACCAAAGGACTAGTCTATATTACTCCAAATGCCCACACGTGTCTTATTCTCACCATTAGACCTCTCTCTAATATTCAAGGTGACCAAATGATATCAGTACCCCCTAACATGTGCACCGAGGTGGTTGTGACTTTTTAGATATCACAAGAAGGTGACATCCTCAATGAAATTTCATTAGAACCAAAAGAAAGGGGGCATGATGCAGCCAAAATGCCTTTAGACAAACCTTTGTCAAATTTCATTGGACGTGATGAATCACTTGATGAAGAAATAATTCTCCAACCAAAAGAAGCTCCACCAAAACTTGAGGGCAGGGAGGCAAGTCACAATCGATAAACTGATGGAGATTAACCTAGGCTCAGAGGAAGACCCCAAGCCGACTTTCATCTGCACTCTACTTTTAGAGCAAAGCCAAACTTAGCTCAATGCAGTGCTCCAAAAGTACATTGACTACTTCGCATGGAGCTATAAGGAGATGCCTAGACTAGATCCTAAAGTTGCAGTCCATAAACTAGCCATCAATCCCAAGCTTTTGCTTGTCAAACAAGCACCTAGGAAGATGAAACTCGGCCTAGAACAAAAGGTGATATTAGGAATAAAGAAACCGATCAAAGCAAGCTTTGTCAAAGAGGAAAAATATCCAAATTAGGTGGTAGGCATTGTGCCAATAAAAAAAGAAGAATTGTCAAATCTGCATTTATGTAGGCTACAGGGACTTGAATAAAGCATGTCCAAAAGATAATTTTTCATTGCCAATAATAGGAATTATGATTGATAACACGACCAACTTTAAAATATTCTCTTTCATTGAAAGTTTCTTAGGATATAACTAGATCAAGATACATCCTGATGATAAAAGATATACAATCTTTAGGATACCAATTGGCATTTACTGCTACAAGGTGATACCCTTTGGGCTCAAGAATGCAAGTGCCACTTATCAAATGTCCACAACTCAAATCTTTAATGACCTCATACAGTAGTTAGTGGAATGTTATGTGGATGACTTGGTGGTCAAAAATAAGTCCAAAGATAGACACATCCAAGACCTAAGAGTGGTATTCAATTACCTTAGGAAATATAACTTAAAGATGAATCCTATGAAGTATGCTTTTGGGGTATCATCGAGAAAATTCCTTTGGGGTATCATCGAGAAAATTCCTCAACTTTGTTATCAAGCATTGAGGGATTGAAATTGATCCATCTAAGATCAAAGCTATCTTGGATATGCAATTACCCAGTAACTTAAAATAATTGAGGTCGTTCCAAGGTTGACTCATATACATAAGAAGATTCATTTCAAACCTCTCCTAGAAATGCAACCTTTTTCCAAGTTGATAAAAAAACACTCCATTGATTTGAAATCAAGACTACCAATAGGTCTTTGAAGAGATTAAGCAATATCTCCTAAAGCCACCAGTTCCAACAACACCCCTACCTGATAAGCCCTTAATCCTCTACATGGCAGCAATGGAAGGATCTCTGGGGTTACTTCAAGCCCAGAATAATGAACAGGGTAAAGAAAATGCACTCTAAGCTGCTACCGCCCAAATGAAGAAATCCTTTTGGTTGAAGAAGAAGAACCTTACTGGAAGTTATACTTTGATGGAGTATCATCCATTAAGCCAGGGATCCAGCCAAAGCTTTCGTAAATCAAAGCAAGCATTGGACTCATTTATGTCACTTCTAATGGAGGCATTTTATGATACTCATACTCCCTCTCAAAAACATACATAAACAATAAAACTGAATACAAGACCCTACTTACAAGACTGGAAACATCATACATATATATTTTTGGTAATTCACAACTAGTTATTAGCCAAGTCCAAGGTGAATATAAAGTTCATAAATCTGAGCTCCTAAAATACTATGAAAAGGCTCAAGAACTAATAAGGCAAATCCCACATGTTCAAATAACTAAGGTTACCTAGTCCATCAATGCGAAAGTTAACTTCTTAGCCAAACTAGCCAAAGCATCAACTGACACTAATCAGCAAGAAATTCTAATTATAATCTATAACAGACAAGTGATGAGCTCAATCTTTAACATCAAACACGAGAGGACTAAACTTAAACTAATAGAAGAGGCTACAGATTGAAGAACACCATTTACTAACTACCTAAAAAGTGGAGAACTCTCGCAAAATAAATCCGCATGAATGCAACTCAGAAAGAGGGTCATGCGCTTTCTGCCTATTAATGACAATCTTTATAGAAGATCCTTTGAACAACTACTTTTGCATTGTCTTTCAAACAAAGAGGCTAAAGAAGTTATGTATGAAGTGCATTCTGTGGTCTATGGGGCTCATCAGTTGGGCCCAAAAATAATGATGAAGATTAAGTGTATGGGCTACTATTGGTCTACGATGGTAGAAGATTACATCAAATATGCAAGGAGTTGTCACCTATACCAGATTCATGGTGACTTCATCTATCAACACCCAAATCCACTACATCCAACAGTGTCCTCATGGCCATTCAAGGTATGGGATATAGATATCATTGGCCTAATTGAACTATCTTCTTCTAGAGATCACCACTTCATATTGGGAACAACCAATTATTTCTCTCTGTGGATTGAAGTGATTCCATTAAAAGAGGTAAAATTGCATACTATTATCTACTTCTTTCAAGAAAATATGTCGTACTAATTTGGTATCCCTCGAAGGATTATTTCTGATAATAGACAATCCTTCAGAAGTTTTAAGGTAGGATGATTCACACATCATCACAAGATAGATTGGAGATATTTATCCATCTACAATGCAAGAACCAATGGGCTCATTGGCATTCAATAAGACCCTTTCTAAGATCTTGAAAAAAGTTATTCCTAGAAATAAGAAAGACTAGCACCAAAAGTTTGCTAGCGCACTATGGGCTTATCGCACCACATATTGAACCCCCTACCCAATTAATGCTATAGCATTATTGTTGGGGACTGAGGCAGTCTTGCCACTAGAAGTGTAAATCCCCTCTTTAAGAATTATTTTGCAAGAAGAAATCATAATAGAAGATAACATTTGTCTTTACATTGATGAGCTTGACTCCTTAGACATGACAAAGTTTGTGGCCTAAAAAAACCTACAAATGTATCGAGCACAAATATCCAAGGCCTATAACAAGTTGGCTCAACTTAAGTCCTTCCAAAAGGGAGAAATGATCTTAGTCTTGAAAAGACCTATAATCCCAACCGAAATAAGAAAGGCAAGTTCAAGCCTAATTGGGAAGACTCTTATGTCTTCAAAAGGATATTTGAAGGAGGATTCTACCAACTGATCGATGACAAGAGGGAAAGGCCTATGCTACCAATCAATGTCCAATTCCTCAAAAGGTATTATGCCTAAACCCTAAGGGCAACAATAATCACAACCAAAAATATCTATGTTTTGTGTATGATGGAACATCCAACTTCCTCAAAAGGGAATATCTAGTCAAACATGCATTCCATGTTTCTGGAGGTAAAACATTGATATAAAATCCCACCTAATTTGTGTGATGGTTAAATCCACTCCCCCCCCCCCCCCCCAAATAAAATTCTACTTCCATGTGGCAACTTAGGTCCACTTCCACGTGACAAAGTAAATCCACTTCGACATGACAACTCAAGTCCACTTTCACGTGGCAACCTAAGTCCACTTCTATGTGACAAACCAAGTTTACTTCTATGGCAAACCAAATCCACTTTCACATGACAAATTAAGTTCACTTCTATATGGCAAGCTAAGTTCACTTTCACATGACAAATTAAGTCCACTTTCACATGGTGAATTAAGTCTTCTTTTATATGGCAACTTAAGTCCACTTCTATATAGCAAACCAAGTCCACTTTCACATGGCAAATCAAGTCCACTACCATATGACAACTTAAGTCCATTTTCACATGGTAAAGCAAGTCCACTTCCATGTGGCAAATTAAGTCCACTTCTACGTGGCAACTTAAGTCCACTTTTATGTGGCAAACCAACTCCACTTTCACATGGTAAATTAAGTTCACTTCTACATGGTGAATCAAATCCACTTCCTATGGTAAACCAAATCCACTTCTATGTGACAAAGTAAGTCCACTCATTATGGCAACTCAAACCCACTCTATGTGGCAAATCAAGTCCACTCATTGTAGTAACTCAAGCCCACTCAATATGGCAAACCAAGTCTACTTTTACATGGCAAGTCAAGTCCACTTTCACATGGAAATGCAAATTACTTTCATGGGGAAAAATCAAATCTACTCAACATGATATAGACATTCAAGGCTACACCATGTAGTAGTTCAGACTCACATGATTAATTTCTAGAGCATTGATGCAAATGGCAAGCACTTCAGGAATTTGTTTGCATCCCCTTGCTAAGAGAACTTATGAAATAGATGCGAAGGGGATATTTTTTTTAAGTCAATTTTGCCCAAAAATTAAATTTAAATAAAATTTAGTTAAAATATAGAATTGAATGCCATTAAATTGTGATTGAAATGTGAACCTCAATTTGACCGAAATTTCAATCAAATTCAACAAAAAATTAGGTTTAATTTGGATTTGAATTGTTAGAAAATTTGGGCTTAAATTAAAGAGAATTGGGTCAAATATTTAGACCAAAATTGGGACTAAAATTCATCGAATGCTTGGACCAAAATGAAAATTGTAAAATCTCTACAAATAGGTCTTTAGCCAGATTTTTTTTATGAACAAATCCCTAAGAAGAAAATTATAATAAAAAGTCATTGAAATTTTTGAAATTTCAAATTAATCCCCATAGAATCTATGGTTTGTGAATGAGCCCTTCAAAATTTTTTATTCAAAAATAAATCCTTGAAATTTCTAAAATTTTTAAATAAGCCCTTCGAAAATTTTTATTTACAAATAATCTAAAATTTTATTCAAAAAGAACCCTGAAAATTTTAGATATATTCTTCTTGCAAAAAGACCCTCCAAAATTTATAAAATCACAATTTGGCCCTTTTTTCATAAAATTTGTAAATAAGTCCTTTAAAATTTTTATTTACAAACATGTCCAAATTTTATTCAAAAAGGGCCCTAAAAATTTTAGAATTTTTACAAATATGTCCATTTCACAAAAAGGCTTGTTGACCTTATGAAATTACACTATAGTCTAGTCTTTTTAGAAATTTTTTGAATAAACCCCTTGAAAATTTAAATTCAACTTTTAGAAATAGTACATATTTTAATATCATCATCAGGAAAATAAATCCCAATTAATGGATTACATGTCATTCACAAAGATGGAAATGCAATCCATCACAAACCATAACATTCAAAAATAAGCCAATCACAAGATTTGGAAAATATAATCAACTACAATCTCATTACAAATTTAGATTCAACATTATTCCAAATCAGGCCGATGAGGGATTTGATCTCAATCCTCTTCAAAGCCTATAAAAAGGGTCAAAAACCAGCATAGAGAAATAGAGAAGAGGGATCAGAACATGAAAGGGTGATTAGAATAATAGAGAATGGTAAAGAACAGGCAAAAAGCAAGGAGGATTAGTGAAATCAACTAGAAGAGAGTATTCTGACTTAGCCTTTTTCTTCTCTTCTTTGCTTCTTCTCTCCTTCTCTTCTCTGCTTTAGGTTTTATCTCTTCCATCCATGTAGTTGCCCCTCTCCCATCCCCGGCCAACCTTAGCATAAACCACTGTCGTAAGCTTCCAGTCATGTGCCCATCACCTCTACACCACACTAATATTTTGCTTGTCTCAGCCGAAATTCCAAGCTGTCTGCCTACAAGGGTGACCTCAACCCCATTGCCAAACATAGAACTATCTTTAGTGGCCCTTGGTCACTTAGATATCTTGCCATATTGGCTGAAGCATCGATCATCGCATTTGCGTAGCTCTACTAAAGCTCTCCATAATGGGCTCCATAAATCAACCATTGAGACTCCTCCCTTGCTGCACTCACCGTCCAACCAAAGCTTGACCCTTTCGAGCACTACCCCCATCACAACTCATCAATACCTCGAGCACCACCTGCCTGCTAGCCATCCTCCCCGACTTCATTCACCTGTTGACACCACTACCTTCTACGTAGCTCACCTCGCCACCCACTTGAGGCTGAATCCAGCTAGATTAGGTTGGATCTAGTTGTGAGATAGGGGGGCAGCACTGCCCCTACCTCATTGTCAAGAGAAAGAGCCAGGTTCGGCTAGGGAATGGCCAGATCTAGGTGGAGAATAGACCTAGCCACCATGGTCCAGTCGTGAAGAAGAGAAATGGGGGAATAGGTTGGTGAGGAGGAAGGAAAAATAGGGGAAAGAAGAAAATATAAAAAAATATAAAAAGGTTGTGTAAAAAAAAGAAAAAAGAGAAAGAAACTTTCAATTATCTTGATTTTTGGCACCATCGACCTTGCTATGGCCACTAGTAGCCCTTTGAAAATGGCGATGAAGACAGTGAACTCATGACCTCACTACGGCCACCCATGACTCCTCGAAGATGGTGATGAAGATGATGAACCATGACTCTACTATGGCTACCCGCAGTCCCTCAAAGATAATGAATCCTCATTCCACCAAGCCAGCCTTTGAGCTAGCACTTTAGCCAGCCTTTGGGCTTGCATCCAAGCTAGCCTTTGAGCCGGTATTCAACTAGCCTTTGAGATCACATTCAGCCAGCCTTGAGCTCACACTTAGTCAGTCTTCAGGCTTACATCCAAGTCTGCCTTCAAGCTCACACTTAACCAACCTTTGAGCTCACACTCAGCTAGCCTTCAGGCTCACATCCAGCCAACCTTCGAGCTCACACTCAACCAACATTTGAGCTTATATTAGGCCAACCTTTTGGCTGACACTAAGCCAACCTTTATGCTCACACTCTACTAGCCTTCAGGCTTATATCTAGCTTACCTTTTGGCTTGCACTTAGCCAGCCTTCAAGCTTGCACTCAACTAGTCTTTCAATTCACATTAGGTCAGCCTTTGGGCTCACACTCTGCTAGCCTTTGGGCTCACATTCAAGCCATCTCTTAGGCTTACACTTAGCCAACCGTTAGGCTCATGTCTTAGGCAACCTTCAAGTTCACACTCAGCCAGCCTTCGAGCATGCATTAGGCTAGCCTTGAGGCTCACCGCTAGCCAACCTTTTTGCTCACACTAAGCCAACTTTTAGGCTTGCACTAAGCTAGCCTTCAAGCTCCACTTAGCTAACCATTGGGTTTACACTTAGCCAACTTTCAAGCTCACATCTTAGTTAGCCCTTGGGCTCACATCCAAGCTAGCCTTTAGGCTCACACACAAGATAGCCTTCTAGCTCGCACTTTGCAAGCCTTTGGGCTTGCATCCAAGCTAATTTTTAGGCTTGCACCTCAGCCAGCCTTTAGACTTGCATTCAAGCTAACCTTCAGGCTCATACTAACTAGCCTTCAAGCTTGCATCCAAGCTAGCCTTCGAGCTCGCATCTAAGTTAGCCTTTGGGCTCGCATCCAAGCTAGCCTTTGGGCTCGTGCCTTAGTTAGCCTTCAAATTCGCATCTAAGCTAGCCTTCAAGCTTGTGTCTAGACCAACTTTCAGGCTTGCATCTAAGCTAGCCTTCAAGCTGGCACTTAACCAACATTCAGGCTTGCATCCAAGCTAGCCTTTGACCTTACATCTAACTAGCCTTTGGGCTTACATCCAAGCCAACTTTTGGGCTTGTACCTTAGTCAGCATTCAGGCTCATATGTAAGCTAGCTTTCATACTCACACCTATCTAGCCTTCGGACTCGCACATAGCTAGCTTTTAGGCTTGCATGTCAGCTAGCCCTCAAGCTCACATCTCAGCCAGCCTTCGGGCTTGCACTTGGTTAATCTTCGGGCTTGTACCCAGTTAGCCCTTGGGCTTGCACTTCTGAGCCAATTTTGGAGCTCGCATATTAGCCAACTCTCTGGTTTGCACATTTGATGTTGAGCTACGATTCACTTTAAATTATCATAAATAGCCAAGGATCCTCAAATCAAGCTACTTAATATGAAATAACTCAATTATATTGAAATTAAACTCACCAAAAATAAATAGACTAAAACTCAAATTGAGCTGGACTCAAAGTCTAATCAAGTTCAAGTTGGGTCAATCATGATTGAAGTAAACTAAAAGTCAAACCAAAACCAAGCTAGGCTAAGATTAAACTAAAACCAAGTTAGAATTAAATTGACTTGAACTTTAGCCAAAGTCTAGTAGACCCGAACTCTATAAAGGTCCAACACAAGCCCAAACTTGACTCAAGCTAAATGAAATCAAATTCAAACCCTAACTATGTTAGTACTGGCGAAATTAATTAGGGTTAAACTAAATCCTACTGGGTATGCTGAACCTTCGGCGATACTCTAAGACTGTCAACAAAGGGTGATGTCACCACCCTAAACTAAATAAAAATTAGTTCGAATAAAACTAAATAAAGTTAAACTAAGTCTTAATAGGTGTGTTACAAAAGCCTTTAGCAACACTCTAAAGCTATACCCTGTCCTATAAGTCATTGGTGATACTACCAAATCAAAGAAGTTAGTTGCTAATATGCACAAAGCTATCAGCCACACTTCAAAGCTAAGCCAACCCAAAATCATTGTCAATGCTTCAATTCAAACTGAACTAAGGTAGGTTTGAAATGCTTAGTCAGTAAGCCATAATGCCTTGTTTAAATGAAGTCAACCAATGACACGCTTAAAGCTTTTGGCCACATTTCAAGCTAGTTAGCCAACAAGCAGATGATGATGCACTCTTGAGGCTAGTCAATCCCAAAAGTAGTTGATGATGCACCCTTCAAGCTAATTAATTTCAAAAGTAGTTGATGGCATACCTTTCAAGGTAGCCTACCTTAGAAGTAGTTGATGACATACCCTTCAAGCTATTTAACCCTGTACGTAGCTAATGATGCACACTTTAAGTTAGTCAATCCCAAAACTAGTTGACGATGCACCCTTTAAGCTAGTCAATCCCATAAGTAGTTGATGATGTACCCTTCAAATTAGTTAACCTCACGAGCATGAGCAATTGATGATGCATCATACAAGCCAGTCAACCACAAAAATAGTTGATGATGCACCCTTTAAGCTAGTCAACCTCACAAATGGTTGAGACACATCCTTCAAGCTAGTCAACCCCAGAAGCAGTTGATGATGCATGCTTCAAGCTAATCAACTCCGAAAGTAGTTGATGATATATCCTTCAAGCTAGCCAACCTCAAAAGTAGTTGGTGATTCACACTTCAAGCTAGCCAACCTAGAAGTAGTTGATGATGTGCCCTTTTAAGATAGCCAACCCTAGAAGCAGTTGGCAATGTACCCTTTAAGCTAGTCAACCTAAAAGTAGTTAACAATGTGCCTCTTTAAGCTAGTCAACACTAAAAGTAGTTAATGACATGTTCTCATAGCTATATCCAACCCTATAAGTGTTGGTGATGCTACCAAAACAAATGAAGTTATTGTCTATGCCTTATCAGCTATGGAAACACTTCAAAAAACAAAGAAGGTATTGCCTAAACTTTATTGGCTATGAAAACACTTCCAGGTTAATAGAGTTATTGCCAACACTTTATTGTCTAGTGGAAATACTTCAACCCAAATGAAGTATGGCCGATGCTTTATTGGCTAATGAAAATACTTTAAATCATGAAGTCATCACCAAAGCTCAAAGCTATTAAAAATATTTAAAATTTCTCCCATTGCCTTTCATGTCCCATTGGACGATGTCATCAACACCTGCCAAAGACTGAGTCGATCTGAGTCAAACACCATGTAGTCCAGCATAAGAGAGCAGGCAGCAACACACATTGAAGCTTCTTCTACACTCTTTCATTTCCTTTTTTTTATGTTTTCTATAATTCTATATTGAAATTTGTTGTAAAGTGAGGGAATACCCTTACTTAAGTCATGTATCTTTTTTGAAATCAATCGAATGCTTTTTCTTTCATTTTTTGTCTCTATTTTTATTAGCTAGGTTTCTTACTTTAGGAGGTTCTTGACAACTATCAAACTAATTAACAATAGGGGCTTGTGCCTGTTGGAAGTCAATATTCTCACAATACCTAATAGTGCACTTCAAATCAAAACAAATTTTGATTTGTGATTCAAGGTCATTCCTAAGGTCTTTGTTATCTCAAGCTACCAAAATTAATCCCAAAATCTAATATAACAAGGCTAGGGACATCCAAGTAAAGGGTTAGAGGTCTCCTCTCATCCCTTGTCAAATTTAATTCCTACATACTATATTGTCTTTTATAGTTTTGATGATAAACAAGTTTTGTATTTGATCAAACCTTGAGCATGTGTAGCATATAGGCAAACCAAGTATGAAATAAAGATCAAGCCTATTCAGAAGCTTCAATGTATATGAAGATGAAGATATCATTAAAGATAAGGCGTGATCATAGATCAATGGATGAAACTTGAATTGAGGATGGCTTGAAGAAGACTTAAGATGTCAAAGTCGGCTCACTAGATTAAAATTTTTTTATTTATTTTTAGGTCAAAGGTATACCTTTTGAATACTTAGTTTAGAGCTTTAGCTAATACTCAAACTCATCTTGAAATACCTTCACCAACCCATTATTTACCAAATATCAATTTTGAGAAGATGCCAAACTAGAGACTAAAGTTGTAGTGAACAAATAGGTTTTTTGTTAGCTTCGGAGACCCAAACTTTAGAGTTTTGATGCTTGAACATAGCAAAAATAATAGTAGGATTACTAATAGCTTCAAACACCTAAACCGCAGGATTAGATGACCGAAGATCCAAAGCAGTAACTTTTGTATGTTCCATATTCAAAGTTTGGATATCTAGTTTATATTTTTGATCGCCTGAACAAGCCTGATTTGGATGCCCTAACCTAGTGATTAGATGTTCAAACTCATGACATCAGTTACAATGGCTAGCTAAATTTGATCTTTGGGATGTTTCAGATGCTTGAACTTAATAGAGCTTAGCATGTGACGACTAGCTCTCTCACCAATGGGTATATAAGGTCTTGGAGCTTATTCAGTTAAGAACTTTTACATCTTTGATTATTTCTTTGAGATTGAAATAAGTTTTTCTAGGCTTGTAGCCTCCAATCAGTCTAAACTTTGATCATCAATTTTCATATCTTTTTGCCTTTGTACTCATGTTGAGAGGCTTCTATAGAGAGGCATAATTGTATCATATTCTTTATCCTTTCCACTTGTGAATCACTCCAAAGGTTTTTGTAGTTTTTGAGAGATCAAATCTACATCATAGGAGTCAACTCTTACTAGTCGGGGCAAGAATTGTATAGATGTGTCTTCACTTGAATGAAGTAACACTCATGGTTAAGAGTTGGTGTAAAGGTTTGGCTTCACCTCAAAAAGCAATGATTCTAGTGAAGAGTCCAAGTCCTTAAGACTGAGGCAAGGATAATGCAATAGGCATGATTGGTCATCGAACTACGTAAAAATTATGGTATCATTCTTTTCTTTCTCTATTTACATTATAATATTCGTAATTGAGTTATTGCTTGTGGACTTACAGTTTTTGCAATTGGGTTGTGAATTAGTTTAGATTGTAAAAAGTGATTATTATTCTTATTAAACCTAATTCACCCCTTCCTCCCTTCCCCCCTCACCCCCCCCTCTTCTCTGGGTTTTAATTGGTATCAAAGTAAGGTTGCTCAGATTTTTAGTTTAACAATCTTGAGCTTTTTATCAAATTTTTTTTATGGTAATTTTTGATATTTTTCTTTATCTTCAAGAGGGTTAATCTATTTTTCCTCCATATTTTTATGGAAATAATTTCAATGCTTAGAAACTTTGATTTAAAGTTTTTTATTAAGAGTATTAATTTTGATCTTTAGCATGTGATAAAAAATGGGTATTCTCCATCCATTAAAATGATTGATGGTGTGAAGGTTCCCAAACCATCTCAAGAGTGGAATAATAAAGAAAAGAGATTAGATTCCACTAATGCCAAAGCCATGAACATACTGCATTATACTTTAAATGAAAATAATTTTTTAAAAAATTCATCTTTGGAAATTGCTTATAAAATTTGGAATTGCTTATTAAATGGGGTTGACAAAGTAAAAGATTAAAAAATTTCTACACTTGTAAATCAATTTGAGTCTTTCAAAATATACTATTTTGAGTCCATATCGGATATGCTTTTGATATTATAAGGATTTTTAATGGCCTACATTCATTAGATAAATGTTATACTAATGAATAAGTTGTGAGAAAGATGCTTAGGTCCTTGCCAAGCTCATGGGACCTAAAGATGATGACTACTGAAGAAGCAAAGGACCTCAAAATACTTCCACTTAAAGAACTCAAAGGCTTAATATTAACCTATGAGATAAGCCTCAAGGATTTGGAAAAGGTTGAGGATACGAAGGAAAAGAAGATGAAAATAGAAAAGAATTCAACATAGAAGAAAGTAATAGAAGCCAAAGAGCCATCCTCTCAAGCTTAAGAGAAGAAGAGAAAAAAATAAAATAAAGGGAAATTTTACATGGGAAAGCATAGATAATGACTCCAAAAATTACAACCTCAATCTTTGCTTCATGGAAAAGGATTATGAAAGCAATGAAGATGAGGTATGTGATTTACCTTTTGAGAAATTACAAGAAGCTTTTAAGGATCTTTATTCTAGGCATGAAAAACTACTTCTCAAGCATGCTACCTTGAAAGTAAAAAAGATTTCACTTGATAATGAGTTTGATTCTTTGAAGTCCTCTAAAACCTCTTGTAAGTGCAAAATAGACATTGAGATAATTCTAAAGGAAAATATTGCTTAAAAATTTTTGAAAATCTCATGACTATAAAAAGCATTTATATATGCTTCCAAAGGAGAATTGTGATTTGAAAAAGACCTTGAAAAATTTCTTTCATGGAAATGATATCTTGAATAAGATTCTGAAAAACCAATGAAATGTTTTGACTAAATCTAGAGTTCGTTTTATTTCATCTTCAAATTTCAAGGAACAAAATTTTCTTTTGTAAAGGCTTCAAATAAAAAATTTTCAAAATGGAAATGTCATTATTGTAGCTTAAAAAGATATGTCTCAACTTATTGCCCAATGAAGAAAAGTATTAATTTTAAGTAAATTTGGATACCAAAGAGCATGATTCCTAAAGATGTGGTATCAAAATAAATTTGAGTTTCAAAATCCTCTACTATTTAAGCTATTTTTATTAGCTATGGATGATATTTTTGTTTAAAGGTTTCATTTTAATCATCCTCTAGCTTAGTTAGCTTAAGTAGGGCTTTCACTTTCATTTGATTTTTAAATTTTTAGTGCAACCTTTCATAATTTCTATATATGATATTAAACTATGCCACCAATTCTCTTTGCATAGATAGATATCTTTTTGCTCTATAGATTATGAAGAGAAAGTCAAAATGGATGACATCTCTATAAGAACCAAATGGTAATTTAATCCCTTGAGGTAATCCAATTTGTTCTAATTCTCTTAAACTTTCCATTAATGCAATTATCTTCATATGATATTTCTCATCTTATATGAATTGGTTGGGTATGATGCTATTAGTATCTTAGGAAGAGGGAGTGTTCATTTATATTTTGATGGTGAATTTTTTTTTTGCTTGCTTGGATGTGGATGTACCTTTCTTTTATTATGTTTTGAACCTTGAAATTAATACATTCCTTGTATCTATAACCTTATTTTATGAGTGTTGTGCTTTCTCCTTATGTCCATGTTTTGCCTTATTTGACCCTTTTTGTTGATCGCAAAAGGAGGAGAGTAACCTTAAAAAGAGGAGTGTGCTATAGTAAAGATAGTTAAGGGTGAGAGTAACTTAATAAGGAGAAGTTTTTCAAGGGAGTGTTTAAGTGTTTAAAATTGTTAAAATTCATGTTCATTGTAGTCCATGTTGTATTGATTCTAATCTAAGTTATGCATGACTCTAGTTGTTAAAGTGCCTTCAATATAAAATTTTTTATAACCAACCAGATTATGTATATTTCACTTGTGAGGGTTTGTCATCATCAAAAAGGGGAGCGATTATTGTCCTTTATAGTTTTGATGATGAATAAAATTTGTATTTGTTCAAATTTTGAGCATGTGTAGCTTGTAGCCAAGCCAAGCATGAAATAAAAATCAAGCTCATTCAGAAGCCCCAAGTGTAGATGAATATAAAGACATCATTGAGGATGAGGCATGATGGTATATCAATGGATAGAATTTGAAGAATTAAAAATGGATTGAAGAAGGCTCAAGTCAAAGTTGGCTCACTAGGTTTAAAATTTTTATTTGTTGTTTCAATTGAAGATATGCTTTTTGAATATTTAGTTTAGAGTTTTGGCTAATAATCAAACTCATCTTGGGATGCCATGACCGGCCCATTATTTACCAAAGACTAGTCTTTAGAAGATGTCAAACAAGGGACTAAAGTTGTAGTGAACTAGTAGGTTTTTTGCTAGCTTGGGGCACCCAAACTTTAGAGTTCAAATGCTTTAACATAATAGAAATAAAATTAGAATTACTGATAGCTTTGGATGCCTAAACCTTAGGACTGAATGACTGAAGATCTAAAGTTGTAACTTTTGTATCTTCCATATTCAAAGTTCAGATATCTGTTACATTTTTTGGTTACCTAAACATGCCTAGTTTGGATGCCTAAACCTGATGACTGGAGATCCTAACTCATGACATTAGTTACAATGGCTAGCTATATTTGACCATTGGAATATTTTAGATGCTTGAACTTTTTGGTCCGAATGCCCGAACTCAACAAAGCTTAGCATGTGACAACTAGCTTTTTTACCAATGAGTATATAAGAGCTTGGAGCTTGTTCAGTTGAGAACTTTTATATCTTTGATTATTTCTATGATATTAAAACAAGTTCTTCCAAGCCTCTAGCTTCCAATTGCTCTAAACTTTGATCTTCAACTTTCATAATTTTTATCCTTGCACTCATCTTGAGTGGCTATTGTAGAGAGGCATAACTGTATTACATTCTTTATCCTTTCCACATGTAAATCACTCCAAAGGTATTTGAATTATTTGAGAGATCAAATATCTAGTATAGGAGTTGACTCTTTCTTGTTGAAGCAAGAGTTTTATAAGCATGGCTTTACCTGAAGGAAGCGACACTCATGGTTATGAGTTGGTGTAAAGGCTTCACTTTGTCTCAAGAAGCAACGATTCTAGTAGAGAGTCCTAGTCCTCAAGACCAAGACAAGAGTTATGAAGTAGGCGTAGTTGGTCACTAAAGCACATAAAAAATATAGTGTCATTATTTCCTTTCTCTATTTACATTGCAACAATCGTGATTGATTTATTGCTTGTGGACTTGCAATTTTTGTAATTGGGTTGTGAATTGGTTTTTATTGTAAAAATTTATTATTATTCTTATTAAACCTAATTTTCACCCCCCCCCCCCCCCCCCCCCCTCTCTTAGATTGACATTTTGGGTTTTACACTATTCCAAGAAAAAAATCCTAGCTCCCTCAAGAGTAAAAAGATCATCCAAAGGATGGTACACTGACTTGAGCATCAAAGCATCCTCCCTCGATGATAACCGGCAAGTGGTGCTTTCTTTTTGTGCATGTTGGAATTGGTTGGTGAGGACTGAGAAGAGCTCATGAACTCTAGTGCTTTTATTGAGATCCACTAGAAGATCCCTCTCTAGATAGCTAATAGCAACTATTCTACCTTGACGACAACATCACAAGAAGCAAATGACAACTTGCACCTTAGATTTTTAGGGGACACAATTAGCCCTTGTCCCGATATAGCAAAGGCCTCACCAGGGTCAAACCTCATCCAATAAAAACCAGAGCAAAAGCTAGGGTGTGAAACGCACCCCACAAGGTGGATCCATTCGATTGAAGGCCTTGGGAGAACTAGGAGAAACCTCACCATGATTTGGGAGGACACCCACCAAGAGGGTAGAACAACCACTGTGAGGGGACATCCCCCTCTAGCTGGGACCCCGAGAGGTAAAAAGTATCAAGAGGAAGGAGAATAGTGATGCACTAGCTCTCAAAAGAGACCTAGGGATAGGGAGGAAGCCCTCATCATCACCCTCGTATTGGAGGGCTACATTATACAAATGGTGCTTGTCGACATAGGAGCATCTGAAAATATCTTGTGTGCCAAAACATAGTCCACAATAATGTATGGAAAACCCCTATGCCCCTACCATTGCAAGATAGCCAACATCTCTATTGACTCCTTGAACCCTCAAGGGGTGGTGAAAATGATGCTGATAGCTAACGAAGGTCAAAAAAGTCCACTTTCTTCATTAACTTTGTCATGATGAAAACCCGACACCCATGCAATGCCATACTTGGTTACCCTGCTTTGAACAAATTGGAAGTGAGGGTCTCTACCTATGAGCTTCTCCTCCAATTCCCCATTAAGTTTGGGAATGAAGAACTATAATGGTACTGGAAAACAGTGCATTACCTCTATGTGATACTCCTAAAAGAACAAAGAAGACTATAAAGGAAGGAGAAGGAAGAAAGTGAACCTTAAAGCTATTTGGGAAGTGTTGGTGACCATTGCCCTAGATGAGCCAAAGGTCACACCATTAGAGTAGGAGTTGGCCTACCTAAGGCACTCCTCACATAACTCTATAAGCTCTTGTCCAATAACTGACACATATTACTTGGGTTGTAGACAACATGCTCGACATCAATCCCCATGTGGTGGAGCACAAGCTCTCAATGTACGCCTAAAAAAGTGGCACTTCACCCTTGAATGTCAAAGAGAAATTAATGAGAAGGTGGAGAAGCTATTGAAGGCCAGCTTTATATGGGACTATAGTACTCAATAGTAGCTCACCAATGTGGTAATAGTTAAGAAGAGCAACGATAGATGAAGAACGTGCATCAATTTCACAGACCTCAATAAAGCTTATCCAAAGATAGCTATCCACTCTCAAGCATCAATTGGTTAGTAGATTCAATTACTAGGCATTAATTATTAAGTTTTTTATGCATTTTTAGGATACCATTAAATCATAATGAACCCCAAGGATCAAGAAAAAACCACATCCATAACTAATCAAAGAACCTTCTGTTTCATGGGCATGCCCTTGGGTTGAAGAACATAGAAGCCATATATCAAAGGATGGAAAATTAGGTGTTCAAGCACCAAATCAAGAGAAGGAGGCCTAGATAGATGACATGCTAATCAAGAGCATATAAGGTATAGATCATATTTTTGACCTGTAGAAAACCATCGACATGTTGTAGAGATACCAAATGAAGCTGAACCTAGAGAACTATAAATTTGGGGTATTAGTAGGGAAGTTCCTTTGATATCTTATCTCAAAAGGAGAATTAAGCCCAACCCACTCCAGATATGGGCAATTCTAGAGATGAGGTCCTCAACCTCAGTAAAAGAAGTGCAAAGACTCACTAGGTGAATCACCACCCTAGGGCATTTCATCTCTCAATCTGGAGACACGTCCCTCCCATTTTTGAAAGCCCTAAAGAAGAGCATTTGAATGGGACAAAGAATTTGAGAGGGCTTTTTTGGGAGCTGAATTTGTACCTCACCTCCCTACCCTTGCTAGCTAGCCTACTCAAGAGGAAGACCTAGACCTGTGTATCACCACAACCAATGTAGTAATCAATCTAGCATTAGTCAGCAACTAGGAAGGGAAATAGTAGCCCATGTATTACATGAGTCACACCCACATTGGTGTGGAAATTTGACATACCTCAATGGAGAAGATGGCCTATGTCCTTATCCAATCATCCAGGAAATTGAGGCTATATTTCCAAGCCCACATGATCATAATTCAAACAAACTTTCCTCTTTGATAGGCCCTTCAATTGCCAAAAGCTTGGGAAGGATGATCGAGTAAACCTTGGAGCTAAGCCAATTTGATGTCCACTTCGACACAAGGACCACCATTAAAGCCTAGGTGTTAGTAGACTTTATTGCAAAGCTCAACCCAAGGAAATATTATATTGAGACGAAACCTTGGAAAGCCTACACAGATCAGCCATCCTATGAGGCAGTAAGTGGAGTGAAAGTCATGCTAATAAACCCAAAAAGGGACAAGTTTGAATACTCCCTGAGTTTGAAATTCATAGCCTCCAATAATATGGAAAAATATGTAGCTATACACCTCAAGTTAAGGGAAGCCAAGAAAGTGGGAACCCTAATGCTTGAGCTCTATAGGGATTCATAGCTCATCATGAGAAAATCTGAGAGGCATATGAGGCCAAGGATCTCCTGATGGATGTAAACTTCACAAAGCTTCACCAAGTGCTGTTGGCGCTCAACTAGGCTACCAAAAAGTAGATTTCAAGAGATGAATATTGCGAAGTAAACTCTCTTGCTTTACTTGCTTTGTCCCTACCCAATAAAAGGGAAAGGATGATATACATAGAGATACTCTCAACCCCTCGTGTGAGGGACTCAGTTGTAGTATAGGATGTGGAGCATGAGCTGAGTTGGAAGGATGCATACTTGAGTACCTTAAAATTGGAAAACTTTCCCTAAATGGAGATAAAGCACATAAGATTTGGATGCTTATCCCCAACTTCATCATTCTCAAGGAAAAGTTGTACAAATGCTCACTCACATGGCTACTCATGAGGTGTCTTGCCCCCTTGGAAGTAGCGTACACACTTTGGGGAATCTACGAGGGGATCTGTGAAAGTCATGTGAGCAGACTAGACTTGGCACACAAAGTGCTTCAACAAGGTTAATATTGGCCCGAACATGACCAAGCAAGCATTGGAGTACACCTCCTACTAGGAGTAATGCCAGCTACATGCTCCTTTGCATTACCAACCTGCCACCAAACTACAACAAATCCATTCTCCATGGCTTTTCAATCAATCAGGGATGGACATCTTAGGCCATTTTCCCCTGATGTTAGGGTAATGGAAGTTCCTGAAAGTAGCAATCATCTACTTCACCAAATAGGTGGAAGCTAAGACACTTGCAACTATCACTAAGCAAAAGGTGAAGAAAATTTTTTTGATAGAACATGGTCTACCAATTTAGAATACCACAGACACTAATAGCTGACAAAGGAAAGAAGTTTGATCACTCTCAATTCTAGGAATTCTACAAGGAGATACAAATCCAACAAAAATTATCGCCCATCTGCAAGCTAACAAGCTAGCAAAGATAGCTAATCAAACTATTATGTAAGGACTAAAGAGGTGTATCCTAGGAACCAAGGGAGGTTAGGTGAATGAGTTGCCCAATACACTCTAGGTCTACAAAATAACTCCAAGTAATCAAAGAAATGCCTTTTCAACTTACTTATGAAGTTGAGGCAGTAATACCAATCGAGATTGGCCTACCCTCCCCAAGAGTGAAATGTTCCCAATGCAAATGAGGAACACATCAGGGTAGAGAAAGTCCTCCTCCCTGAGGTATAAGATCAAGCTTGCCAACAAATAGTTGCTTACCAATAGCAAATAGCTCAAGCTCAAGGTACAATTGCAAGCTCTTACATTTGATCCCTTGAAGGCCTAATTATAAGATTTGCCCTTGATCAACGTACACTTACAAACTCTTGTCTTGACCCCCTAAAGCCTTAGTTACAAGATCTACTACTTAATTGAGGTACACAATCTGTCATGTCTAACCACTTGAAGACCAATTAATAAGATCCACTCTTGACCTAGGTATGGTAAGCTTTCATGCTTGACCCCTTAAAGGCCCGATGATAAGATCCACTCTTAACTGATGTACAATTACAAGCTCTCACATTGACCTCTTGAAGGCCTAGTTAGAAGATCCCCTTTTGATGGAGGTATACTTACAAGCTCTCACACTTGACCCCCCTGAATACTTAATTATAAGATTTGCTCTTGATTAAGGTATGGTTACAAGCTCTTGTGTTTGACCCTCTTAAGTACCAATTATAAGATATGATCTTAACCAAGATATAGTTATAAGCTCTCACACTTGAACCCTTAAAGATCTAGTTATAAGATGTACATTTGACTGGGAATATTGTTACAAGATCTCATTCTTGACTCGTTAAGGCCTAGTTACAAGATTTACTCTTGATCAAGTTATATTTATAAGTCCTCAAGCTTGGCACCAAGAAACCTCCAACTGACATGGTTTGATGAGCCATGCCTTGTGAATGAAAGGTACAACTAAGACCCTCCTCTGATTACATCCTAATCAAAGTAGTGAATTGCTAGGAAATGGGACTCCATTAAAGGTCACTAAAAGGATAGAAGACCCAGTTACAAGGTCAGTCCTTAACCAAGGGAGGGAAATGGTTACAAGCTTGCACTTGACACCCGATTACAAGATATGCAATTGGCTGGGGCATGGTGACAAGCCTACACTTGATACCCATACACCTAATTATAAGGTCAGCGCATGATCCATAAAGCACCCAAATCATAGTACCAGCAATAGTTCACAAAATAATGTGAATTCATGGTCAAAGATAAATGTTAGAAATATTCATTCATTTTTATTAGAATGATGTGAGTCTAAAACTAGTCTGGGAAGATCACCTTCCAGCAAGCGGCCCCAAATCAGCTCATCATCTGGTTGTGGGCCTCAATAGAGGTCCTACTTGACATCCCAAAGACTGGAGGGATAAGCAAAAAGTAGTAGCCCCTCGACAAAGAAATAGAGGCAGCAAATCAAAATTGATATGGTTCCAACAATGACAAGAATGGAGAGATGCTACATCACCCTTACAAAGGTGACGGATGACCAAGATCTAAATTGGGCAACCTTGAAATGGATGGTGAAAGCCCACATCCTTGCTACCATGGTCTCTGACTGACCACCAAGGTCGAGCCTCACTCACCTTGTGATTGGTGCTAAAAGCATGCACCCCTACCATGGGGACCAATGTAAGCAAAATGTGGCATGACCCAATTCAAAATTAGCAAGAGCAGGTCAAAGGGATGGGGTGGCAGCATGATGATGATCTCATCTCATCTCAGAGGATAAGTGCCATTGACATCTCACATTCATCAAGGAGTAAGGCCCATAAGAAATTGTGCCCTCGAGGCATATTGGAAATTGTTGACACAAACTCAACAAGGGAAAAAGAACTAGGATGTAAGTGCAAGGATCTATTTAGCCAAGTTCCCATGGCATGATGAGTATATCAAGGGCCTTTCAAGGCTATGGAGGTTCATTCCCCACAACCTAGTGCTTGATAGCATAAGAGTTCTCCCCCATATAGTAGCCTAGATTAGGAAAACGAGGAGGGGCAGCACTATCTAGGAAGTAGAAGAAGATAAAGTAATCCAAGGTAGTGTTGGGAGCATAGACGGAGGTGATTAGGAGAGAAAGAGGGGTTGGTCTATGATTAAAAGGACCCTAGAGATACTGGGGTTGCTTTATGATTAAAAGGGTCTTGGAGATACCTTACTCCTCAAACTATGGACAAGTAATTCTCTAGTCGATGCTTGACCTTGCTTTCCTCCATAATCCTAACAAAGAGCCACCAAAAGTTGAGCGTTCCGCCCCCGCGTGCGGGCGCGCCGGCCTCGGCCTCCGTCCCCGGCACGCGGGGGCGGAACGGCCTCGGCCTCGGCCTCCGCGTGCGGGCGTGCCGGTCTCGGCCTCCGTCCCCGGCACGCGGGGGCGGAACGGCCTCGGCCGTGGCCGTCCGCGCCCGCGTTTCGGCGCGCCGGCGCCCCGGCCTCCGGCTCCGCTCCCGCCCGCCGGCTTCCGGCTCCGCTCCCGCCGCCTGCCGCCGCCTCCGCTCCGCCTCCGGCCGGCCGGCCTCCTCATCCGCTCCCGCCCGCCCGACGGGGTGTTATTTGCAAAAATCCGAATTTTGGGGACTTTTCTGTAAATCAGAATAATTTCGGGGGTTTATTTGCAAAAATTCGAATTTCGAGGACTTTTTTGTAAATCGGAGTTCTTTCGGGGTGTTATTTAAAAATCCGAAATCCGGGGGGTTAAATATAAAAAAATAAGTTTTTAGGGGTGTATGTGTAAAAATAATGGGGGTAAAATCGGAATTTTTGGGTAAAATTTTGATTAAATAACAATCAGGGCTGTAGGTAAATATGGGCGAATTTGAGAGGGGTGAGGGTAATTACGGAAATTACGGGGGTTAGCGGTAATTATCCCAAATTACAGGGGGTCACCGGTAATTACCCCTTAAAAAAAATTAATTAATTCTATAATTCCATATTTGGAATTTATCCAAATGCGGCGTAAGCCACAATTAAAAGAAAATCTATCTTTGCATTGCAATAATTTTACATTTTCTAATTTTTATTAAAGAGATTTTAAGATCTACTGGATAATATTTTTCTAATTGTTATCCACTAAAAATGATGATTATACTTGGATCAAGGGGGGAATCTCTCAATAATCGTCAAATTGCCATCTTCTTAAGCATATTGGTTAGAAAAGTTTTCTTAAAAACGTCCATTGTGGGACAATTAATATGTTCTTTGTTTTTCAAGTAGAAATAAATATGCTCTTTATTAGATAACATGAATCAAGCATAAAGCGTACAATATGAAACTCCCACAACAAATACTCCCACAGAGCTAAGACAAAAAAAGAGGCATAAAGAAATACGATGGCACACATGAGCCCAGAATGCCGTGGACTCAGAGAGTGAAGGACGATGCAAATGCTGCAAGGAAGACGACTGGCAACAAGCGACTTTGGTTCAATTTGATAGCACTTCCATCCGAGGATTCGCCAGTCGCTGATGGAGTAGTCTTTGATCCACTTCCCGCAGATGGAACGCTGGGAACCAATGGTGCGGATGTCGTAGCAGCGGGTGCCGGTGTTCCCGATGGAGAAGCCGCAGGGCTACCAGCCACAGCTGTGCGACGAACACAAACAATTCAGTACATTAATTTTTGACGTCAATGAAACCAATACAGAGAACAAACCTTACCGTTGCACTGGCTAACTGGCGGGGTCTTGACCTTGCAAGCTCCGGGGAGTGCAAGGGCCTGTGCTTGGTTAATAGCAATCCCCAGCTGCGAGGCGATGCTTCCATTGAGTACTGTACACAGGCACTGGGCCTGTGTTCGTACGACGTTTGCGAGCTGCGAGCAGCAGGAGGAAGAGGGAGAGCTCGTGTTGCCGCTGGTGTAGCTGAGACATGGCGTGAGGCCAATCAAAGCGCTGGTGCAGGAGGACTGAGCTGAGGCGTGAACGCAGAGCATGGCCACGATTGCCAAGGCCAGAGCAAGAGTTCTTGAAGCCATTGGAGCTTGGGGGAGTACTTGTTTTTTGGGTTGAGCTTGTGTTTGTTGTGGAGGAAAGGTGATTAGGTTTTTTATAAGTGGAAGATGGGCCAGTTTGGGTCGCCAAACCCTTCCTACTAACGGCTGCTTGTGGACCAGATGATGGAGGTTTGGGAATACTTTTTAGGTTTAGTTAAAATCATTTGTGAGGGAAGCAAGTGATCTTGCAAATAAAATTTAGGTTTTTGTGGTTGGCCAACTTCATCTTCTTCCTGATTCTACTACGAAATACCTCTCCATTGCAGCAGCCAAGTTGGACTGTCACATTTTTTTTGTCAAGAGATGAACGGTGAATGCATTCCGAACTCGTGTTAGTTTGCAATAAGCAAGTCACAAGTTTAACTCATAGTTATGGCCTATCTGGCTTTGAATCAAACCGACGGAATCGAGAAAGTCAATATTCGGAGAATGGCCGTCTATGCGTCTAAATAAAAACTTAGGAGATTTTATATATTTTTTTTTTAATTACAAAAGTTATATTTAAAAATCTGTATTAAGTTATTACTTAAACATCAATCGAAATATGTTTTGTTTCCAAGAAGAAAAGTAATAATAAGAGAGATGCCAAAACGCTAGTGAATGGCTAGACTGTCATCTAATAAGTAGTATTGCCAATGGTAAGGACCTACCTCTTCCCACTATCCCTAGTATTTTATCCCACCTAGCTAGACGTATTATCTCGTCTTTGATTCCCCTGGACATAAACAGATTAGAAAGAAACATTTTGACAAGTAATATGGTTAGATGAAATTGGTAGCTTCGATAACCAACTTCAAACTTCCTCCAGTACCCGGCCACCTCCCTTCCCTCCGGCACTTCAATCACAATATCTTACATTTTCACATCACATCTCCACATGACCAAGCAAAAGAAGCACAGAGACATGAAGACGATCAACTGTTTCAGCTCCATCATCAATATCCCCGGTTGCTTCCCAGATATCGACGGCATGCACAAATACGCTGATGAGCAGCTTCACGCAGTGCCTGAACTACCTCACTGGAAGCACTAACGGCGGAGGATCTCCGACATCTGACTGCTGTGATGCTCTAGGCACTCTCATCAGCAGCAGCACTGACTGTGCTTGCCTCATCGTCACCGGCAGCGTCCCGATCCCGATCAGCCGCTCTCTGGTCATCTCTCTTCCTAAAGCTTGCAAGTCCAAATCCGTGCCACTCCATTGCAGAGGTTTGACCTTCCTTTCTTGATTACCGGGTGAGATTTTCTATTTCATCTTCCTCAGTAATTAATGGCAAGATTTTCTGTTGTTGCAGCGTCAGCAACTACTTTGCCAGGCCCAGGCCCTGTGGCATTTGCCCCGGCTCTTCCTTCACTGCGTCAGTGCATTGCCCGATACGATTTCCGGTCAATTAATTGTATTTGTGCAACTAGAATTGAATTCATGTGCTTGCCTTGCTCCAGCTCCAGCTCCAGCTCCAGCCGGAGCCACTGCGCCGGCCGGTTCATACTCATCCACGTCGCAGGCCCTTCCCCCATTCTCATCTCCATCTCCGCCTGCGCTGGTTCTAACCCCTGCAGTCGTGCCTGAAATTCCAACGACTGATCAGCCGCTTCTACTTCCTAGCTCTGCAGTGAAGTTCTCTGGTTTCGACAAAACATCTATTGCCATAACACTACTAATGTTGGGGAATATCATGACAAGCAAGTTCTAAAATGTGCTGGCGATGTGAATTTAACGTGATGGCGAAGTAGCTAGTCGAAATAAATTCTCTGAATTAAAAGTTCAATAAGAATCAAACTCAACACCAATGTATTCAAAGTAAAAAATTTATCTTCACATCCTATAAATAAATAGCTCAATCTCTAAAGAGATAGAGATCAATGCCTGATTTTCTTCTTGAATTAAAATCGATAAAAAACTGGGCTCTGTCAATAGATTTAAAGAGACGTTAATGGTTGAATAAACAATAATGATTTGCTACTCTGTTAAACTAGAATTACAAATCCAAACAAAAAATAAAATTGGAGCTCAAAAATTTGCAGCAAAATTTTTGAGATAGAACAGCTTGAATTCTTACAAATCAACATGTCCAGCTTCTTCTCTCTCAAACTGTAAATATTTCTCTGAAAAACAATATGGAACGAAAGCAAATAGCTGTTAACAATTGTGAAGCCATGAACTTTTCTTTCCTTTTTTATATCCCGAGAGACACCATGTTCCCCTCATCAATATTTGTCCACGAGCGTCGCGGCAAAGCCTTTATCACCCACAGAAAGTATATATCCTCCGACTCAATGTACTGAATCAAAACACAATTCGTCGTTTCCTCATGAAACGAGTCTTGTTTCATATGCATCCTAGTTGCGTTGCATAACCTCTGCTGGTAATCTCTGAGCTCTTCTTTTGGATGTCGAAACCAAAAATGTAGGGATCCACATCAGTCACTCATGTGATCGAGGCCCCCATTCCCCGGACCAAAGGGATACCCGAACTTCGTTCATCTGTCCGGTTGCCCTCTGTCACCCTGTAGCATAAAAGCATAATGAGGAGAAGCTTCGGAACCTCTACGACAGTAGGATCTCAGATACTAAAGTGAGCTATAGAGAAGGCACAAAGTATAATGTAGAATGGAGAAAGGGAATGAAGTTAGAATTTCATATCTGACCCCTCTCGGACTTATACATAGTGCTAATTAGCGTTATCCCAAGGTGAGATTCACTGGATCACACGCCCTTCGGCCAGGTTAAAATAGGAGCATAAAACGAGATTCACGATTGAGTTGTACAGAGTTAAACTTTTTGTTTTGTCGTGAAATGAAACATGGAGACCACGTTCTCGGCCATGATCCTTCTTAAGACATGGGGACGACAAGAGAGTTTGGAAATTCAATGCCACTTGTTTTATTTATTTTTTTTTATCAAAATCAAAATTAACAAGAATTTCATTACATAGAAACTTCAATGTTATTAGATTATAATTTAAATAGATATTTTAATTGTTATGATATTCAGCTCAAGCTGAATTGATCTCAAGTAGACTGAGTGGGTTAAAAATTTGAATTAAAGTTAGTTCTAAAACTTATTAAAAATTTGGATCAAAATCAGAAAAAAAAAATTTGATAAATAAACCTTTGAACCAAATAAATCTTTATAAATGGGTTCCTAACTAGATTTTATTGTCCTTTTGTAGTTTAATGATAAACACATTTTATACTCGATTATTTTTCTTAAGTATTGTGTAGTAAGAAGACAAGCCGAGTACAAAATAAAGATCAAACTCATTCAAAAGACTCAAGTGTGGATGAATATAAAGGTATCATTGAAGATGAGGCATGTTGGTAACTCAATGGATGAAACTTTAAAAAATGAAATTAGGTTAAAGAGGCCCACTAGGTTTAACTTTTTTATTTTGTTTGAATCAAAAATTTGTTATTTGAATTTTTAGTGTGGAGCCTTGGCTGATACTCAAATCTATATTGGAATGTCTTTAGCTGGTTATTATTTATCTAAGATCGGTTTAAGGAGTTCTCAAACATAAAACTAAAGCTACAGTAAAATGATAGCTTTTTTTTTTGTTAACTTCAAATACCCAAATTTCAGGGTTTGAATACCCAAAATCAACCATTTGAGGAACCACTAATTCTAGAAGTGGCAAACTTATTTTGAAAGATGGTAAAACAATCAATGGAGGCAAATTTAGGGGGGATAGTCATCATTGCTAGGTGTGGAGGAGGATTCCTCACCCTTTCTCTTCTTGGAGATGAGGTGCTTGATCGTCTTGGCCATTGAGGGGGAAAGCTCAAAATTGAGAAGGGGGAAGGGAAAATTGAGGGAAAAGGGCAAAATTGAGGTGGGAACCTTGGATCACTAGAGAGACATGCCAGAGCGCATGGGGAAGTCATCTAAGAGGGGTCACATGTGAGAAAGAGATGAAAAAGATCCACGGCTAGGGTTTTAAAGTTCAAAATTGGGCCCTACATATGCATTTCAAACATCCATTTGGTCAAATGGGCATTTGACTATAGCTATCTAGCATTTTAGATAGTTTTGTACTAGATGTCCATTTGTCAAATGGTTGTTTGACAAAGAATTTCTAACTTCCAAGAATTTTCACACAACGAACATCTGTTTCTAAAATGGACATCCAATTTAGACAAGAATATACCCCTTTAAAGTCCAAAAATAAAACTAAAAACTCAATTCCAAAAACTCAAAAAATTGTATAAGCAATACAATACTAGTAGCATTCTGAATGAAATAAAACTATGTTTCATCTAAAGATTTTGTGAAAATATATGTGAGTTGATGATTGATTTTAATGAAAATCAATAAAATATCTTTTTTCGAAACATGATCTTGAAGACAATGATGACAAATATCGACATGTTATGAGTGAGAATGTTGTACTTAATTTTTGGACAAACTAATGGCACTAGTATTGTCATAGTAAATTAGTACATTTGAAAAATCGTAATCAAAATCTTGGAGTGTTTGTCTCATCTAAAGTATTTGCGAACAACAATACCTCACAACTACGTATTCAACTTTGATAATAGAAAGAGCTACTAAATTTTATTTCTTGAAACTCCATGAGATAAGAGACTTTCTAAGAAATTGGCATGTACCACTAGCACTTTTTCTATCCACATGACATCTAACATAGTTTGCATCATAAAAATCAATAAAATCAAATCAATCATATGTTGCATACCACAATCCTAAGTCTGGCGTGCCCTTAAGATATCTAAGTATGCGTTTCACTGCAAGTGGATGGAATTTTCTAGGGGATGCTTGAAATCTAGTGCACAAGCAAACACTAAATATAATATCAAGTCTACTTGTGATAAGATAGAATAAACTACCAATCATATCTCTATACCACTTTTCATCAACCCTTTTACTAACTTTATCCTTGTCCAACTTAGTTGAAGGACTCATTGGAGTTCCTATTTTTTTGGCTTCATCCACGTTGAGCTTCTTGAGTGGCTCCTTGGTGCACTTAGTTTGGTTCATGAGCTTCTTGAGTGGCTCCTTGGTGCACTTAGTTTGGTTCATGAAAATCCCATTTTTCAATGTTGTACTTGGAGTCCAAGGAAGAAATGCAATTCTCCTATCATGCTCATCTCAAATTCCTCTTTCATAATACTTGCAGACATCTCAACATAGTTTTTCATTAATAGCACCGAATATAATATCATCAATATAAATTTATACTATTAGTATATTATTATGTACTTTTGAAAGAAATAATATGGTATCTATACAATCTTTTTTAAAATTATTTGAAATCAAGAAGGAACTTAGTTTCTCATACCAAACTCTTAGAGCTTGCTTAAGACCATATAGTACCTTCTTCAATTTTAAAATATGGTTTGGGAAATTCAAATCTTCAAAACTGGGAGTTTGTTCAATATAAACTTCTTCCAATAAAAGGCCATTTAAGAAAATACTTTTGACATCCATTTGAAATAGTTTGAAACCTTTATAACATACAAATATAAGTAAAATATAAATAGATTCCAAATGAGCAAAGTATAAAAGTTTCTTCAAAACCAATAACTTCAATTTGGTTAAAACCCTTGACCACTAATCAAACTTTATTTCTAACTACAACACCATTTTTATTTCACTTGTTCCTATAGATCCATTTGGTACCAATAATTGGGTAGTCATTTGGTCTTTGAACAAGCTCCTAAACTTGATTTCATTTAAATTGATTTAGTTCTTCTTACATAGTAAGAATCTACCTCTTATCTTTTGAGCTTCTTTAAGGTTCTTTCACTTAATATGAGAAAGAAATACAATATAATTCAAATTATACTCAATAGTATGACGAGTTTTTACCCCTTAATTAACATCACTTGTGATTTATACTACATTGATTTAGACTATGCTGGAGACCTTGATCAATGACGATCCCTCACTGGTTATCTTTTCACTCTTTGTGGAGGACCTATTAGTTGGAGGTGTACTATACATTCAACTGTGACATTATCTACAATAGAGTCTGAGTATATGGCAGTTACAGAAGCCGTCAAAGAAGCTTTATGACTAAAAGGATTGGCAAGTGAAGTTGGTTTTTCTCAAAATATTCTTCCTATTTTTTGCAACAGTCAAACGCCACATACCTTGCGAAGAACTAAATGTACCATGCCAGATCAAAGTATATAAATGTCTGATTTCATTTTATTCGGGACATTATTGAAGATGGCAAGGTTTCTTTACAAAAGATTCATACTTCAAGAAATCCTGTGGATATATTGATAAAGGTGATTCCGATTGATAAGTTCAAGCTCAGTTTGGACTTGATCAATGTTCAAGGTCATTGATCCTATCCCATGAGCTAATGATAAAGACATCTATTGAAGATTTAAATTCAGAGAATAAGAGGATTTGAGCTAAGGTGGAGATTGTTGGCTTAATTGTGTCTCGAATCCAAATTTTTTGGAAAGTCTTAATTATATTAGGAAGTAATTTAGTGGGCCTAATTCTTATCTAAATTTATCTTCTATTAGAAGACTTAAATTAGTAGAAGTCTTATTTGAGTCAGTCTTCTATTTTGACTCAAACACAGTTAGGCCACATCTATAAATACTCTATTAATATAAGAGTTTTAATATAGAGTGAGAGAGATATATATATAGATTAATACTCTCAAAACGTCTTGTGATGGCTAGACTACTTAGTTTTTTATGAGAGTTGGTGATATTGGAGTTTTGTCTCCATCATTGTAATCTTCTCTTTTTCTTCTCATCAATACAATATCTTCTGAATCATTTTTGTCACATAAATCTCTTATGTGCTATCTTTTCTTCTTTTCTGTTCTTCTTCTACATCGTGAATTGTGGTGGACATCGATATTTAGCTCTACACTGCCAAAGTTTGAGAAGTTGGGGCATCTGAGCCCTAGGGTTTAGCTATCTGAATATGTAAACTAGGCATTCTGGCTAGGATACAGTTAGTCCTAACCTAATCCTTGTTGACTCCCCATTACCATCCTGGCCAAATAAGTTGCCTCCACTCTTGCAACCCGCATCACCACCTTCTCATCCTCGCCCATGCTTATGGTCACCTGTAGCCCTATGCTCCAACTGCACCCTCACCATAGACTCATTGATCAGCCAAAGCTCGATGTCAGGCCACTAAGTGGCTAGTTGCCTTCTTTGCCCTCCTTCGAATACCAACCTCACTTGATCGCTATACCCCTCTCACTAAGCTGCTCCCACTCCCATACCTGCATGCATCCCTAGAGCCAAAGTTGTGCTGCCCCCAAGTTGGCAGCCGTTTGCTCAAGCCTATACTAGAGCTTATGCCACTTCTGGTCATGCCTAGTCTCAATTGGAGGCCTGGCCCCCTTTGATCCCAAATCAAACCAAAAGATGTCAAACAACAACAAATAGCATTGTCGATGGTACTTTAAACTCTAATTAGGCAACTGACATAAGACAAGATAATCAACCATACCTTGAAATCAAGTAAAAGTTATTAATATCCTTTGAAGATCAAACTACGTACCCATCCAAGTTAAGTTTCACTCGATCAAGGGCATAGGAGTAGGGCAACGATAAGCTTTAAGCCTTATCCGATCCTTTTGTCATTTCATTTCATTTCATGTCTTGTATTTAAATTTCTTTGTAGAATGAGGATATATCCTTTATTAAACCATGTAATCCTTCTTTAAATAATCAAATTATTTTTTATTTCTTCGTGTTTTTATTTTATTAGCTTGGTTTCTTATTTTAGGAGATTTTTTATGATTGTCAAAATAATGAACAACAGGGTCTTATATCTATTGAAAATCATGTTCATACAATTCTTGATTGTACACTCAAACTCATCCAAATTTTATTATTATTTCGAGATTACTTCACAAAATTTTTTAACTGTCCCAAGTGGTCAATCACAACTCTATAATCGTCACCCATCTCTATCCCTCACCCTTGAGCCTCGACCTCTACCTCCTTGTCGTCTTTTGGCCCCACCAACTGTGAGTCCTTTGACAACGTCTTCACCCTTAAACACTATCTTCGCCCTTCAATGCCCACCCTCACCGCTCCTATCTCTCTCCCAAGTTTCAATTCCTGGAAGCTTTATTTGTCCTCGCTTTCAAGCCTCAACTTCAAGGCCCTTATATCTGAAATGAATTATTGTGGCCCAAGCGATCAGATCAATGTTGGCACAAGTTTTGGAGGATCCCAAGTCAGCTAGTGCATGGGTGTTGCAAACCTTGGATTAGAGATCACAACAAGAAGCCTCATATCTCTCTAGGAAAGACTTGGTAGTTGTACCAACCTTTTTTATATGAGAGGTCATTAGTTCGAATCTTACTTAAAGCAAGGCTTTAATAGTAAATTTTAGTTATTTAAAAGAAAAAAGATGGAGGTCGGGTTTTTGATTCGAAAATTAAACTAAATTGTAAACTTTTGGTTCAGTTCCATGCCAATTTTAATATTTATTCAGTTCGATTCAATTTTAAGTTTTAAAAATTAAAATTATTGGTTCAATCTATTCAGTATAATTTGATGATCGAATAGATTGAATACACAATCATATTTCTTTCACTAGAGAACATTGAAAAATTTTCGATAATTAATTTTATTTGTTATATGAAATTGGTTTAGGTTAATAATCAATTCTCATTTTGGAGAGACAAACAAGACCAAAATCATATATATACACAAAAAAAGAGAGGGAAAGAAAAATAAAATATTAGTTTTGACCAAAGAACCCAACCTAAAGGAACCAAACCCAACCTAAAAAAGCCTAACCCATGGAAGCCGGTTAGACCAAATCAGACTTCCTTCGAAATCCAGTCTGCCTTGTTCCTCAAGCAGGAGAAAAAGCCCTACAAGCCATACAAAACTATATTTTCGTACTCTTCCTCAGATACCGTTTTCCCCTTCGCAGCGAGAGGAAGAATGGAGTGCGTCTTCGGGCTTGTTGGCGACGGCTTCGCGGTGATCGCCGCCGACTCCTCCGCCGTCCACAGCATCCTCGTCCACAAGTCCAACGAGGACAAGGTCATGATCCTCGACTCCCACAAGCTCCTCGGCGTCTCCGGCGAGGCCGGCGACCGGTTCGTCTTCGTCTTCCTATTTCTTTCGATTTTTGTATATTCCGATATTTGTTTGTTGATTTTGTTTCGGCCAATCCTCGATCGCAGGGCGCAGTTCACGGAGTACATCCAGAAGAACGTGCACCTCTACCAGTTCCGCAACGGCATCCCCCTCACAACCGCCGCGGCCGCCAATTTCACCCGCGGCGAACTGGCCACAGCCCTCCGGAAGGTCAGCTCCTTTGCCTCTTGCTTTCATCGTTTTTCTTAGGGTTAGGGTTTTGGGCACCGATTTGGTCGCGATTGCTGTTTGGGGCTTCTCGTATGATCTGTTAGGGTGTTGATGTTGATTCGTGAAAGTTAATTATTTGAGGTTCGATACAGTGGGTTCTTCTCGTATCCGTGGTCGTAATTGGTTCTGCATATTTGTGATTGCTGTTTGATGGGTGCGATGCGTGCCGCTTATTGTGGTTCTAGTTTGGAATTGATCACCGCAATAGAACTAGGTTTGACGTTTCTGTTAGTGATTTCTCGTTGTACATTATACACATGATTTAAAACATTATTTCGTGCAGTTCCCGAGTCAACTATATTAGAATATCTGCCTTTAGCTCGTTAGTGAGTAACATCTGTTAATGAGAGATGTAGTTAGGAATTTTATGTGAAGCAAAATTTAAAATTCTGGGGTATTGAGAATAGCAATGCCTAATAATTCAGTGTCGCAGAATGAATTAAGGAACTTTTGAGTTTGAATTTCGTCACCAATTGACAAACCATTACTAAACATGTTTAATAATTCAATGCACTATAGTGCCATGGAGAAGGAAAATACTTGCAATATTGGAGTGAGATTTAGCTGGTTTTGCAATATAACTGAGCAATTCTAAGCAATTGCTCTGTTAAGCACCTCATCTAACTTATAGTTCTGCTAATGCTCCTTCCTTATGTAATGTTACTTTTTCTTTTTAGTAATACTTTGATTCTCGATTCCATTTGATTAAGAATAAATCAGTAAAATGCCAGAATCATGGTGATTGTCAATTTCACTTGTTTTCACACAGTTGAATGTAATTACTTCTCAAGCTACCAGATAGCTTTTCTGCTTGGATGTATTATACAAAATTATTTAAATTTATAGTTGGTTGATATATTGTTTCCCTCATTTTATGAGATGTTATTTTCTACATTAGCTGTAGCTTTTTTTGATCTTGTTATTTTAGGCTAACTGAAACTAGTCATAGCTAATTGATGTGTGTCTATTGCTTAATATGGTTTTTTCAGCTTTAATCATTGACCGTATCTGCAGTGCAGTTAGTTTACCCAGAAAAGGTGGTTCAGTTTCAGAAACATCTGAATTCGTTGCATCATGTGTGCAGTGGCAGTGTGAGGGCTTCCTTGGTTGCTTAGTTCATCATGTAACTCTGTGTATGGCCAGAATCAGTTTGGCTGTCTGGTAGTTGATTTTCGGAAACAGGTTTAACAGGATTAGCATGATTAATTTCTACCAGTTGCTGCAGTAATTTGGATCATCCAAACATGGCCTTTATATAGGTTTTCTCTATTGAAATAACCCAGCTTTATCCTGCTAATCCTGTTGACCCATTTTTTTATCTTCTACCAATCACACTCTTAGATTCCAGTGTGCCACCTCCTATTTGTATTAAATTTTTTTCGCCTGCATTTCCTAGCAAAAACATGTCTGCACTTTGCAACAACAAATTTAATCGTCTGCCTCAGATCATATGCTTGGCTATCTTTTTTCCAATCCTTTTATTGGTTTTTGTGCTTTCTTCATTGGCCCTCTGCTACACTGCTAGCATTAGTAAAATGCTTTTTATTATCATGTAATTAGTTTTGTCTTTGATTTGTCTCTTGCAACCTGCTTTACAGCCAGGTAATCATGTATGACCTTGCTACCTATATTGTTTGTTTAGTCTAGTTCCTTGTTCCCATGGTTATACCAGTCATATAATTTAGTTTCACCGCAACATTGCTAAGTAGTGGATAATCTAATCTGTTTGCTGTTATCTCTTTTAGTTTTTGCAACATGCTTGCCAAGAAATGCATCTTCTAATGGTGCTTGTGGTTATAGAATCACATGAACTGGGGAAAAAAAGAAGAATAGGATACTGTTAAAACTTTTTCTTTTTCTGTGCATCAAGACAGGAAGGAAGTGGTAATGAATCTATGTTGGAAGGAGCAGGGTACTAGTTCATGATGATAAAATTGTGGAGCTAATTCAGTAATGAATGAGTATTGTTTCATGGTGAAGATGATGAAACTGACTTCAAATAAAACATGTGTAATGGTCAATATTGTTATATATGCTGAAAGATTCTTGAAATTGATTGCAATAAGCAAGATGATATTGGTGATTTGGGTTTGTACTAGTAGGTGTAGCTTTGGCCTTCTCGTTTCTTTCTAAAATAGAAATCATCATGTCAAATTAGTACTTTATGTGTATCAACTTCCAATAACTTAGTGCTATCTGTTTTTCAGAATCCTTACTTTGTGAACATCCTACTTGCTGGTTATGACAAGGATATTGGCCCTTCTCTCTACTACATTGACTACATTGCCACTCTTCACAAAATCCACAAGGGTGCATTTGGTTACGGGTCTTATTTCTGTCTGTCATTGATGGACAGACATTATCACGAGGGGATGAAACTTGAAGAAGCGATTGATTTGGTGGACAAATGCATTATGGAAATCCGATCCAGGTTGGTTGTTGCTCCCCCAAACTTTGTGATCAAGGTTGTGGCCAAGGATGGAGCAAAGGAATATGCTTGGCGCGAATCAATAAAAGATGCTGGAGCTACGGCTGCTGCGTGAGGCTGCATGTATGAATCCTGTGGATCACTTGGATCCATAATCGCATGGTCATTGATTGGGAGATGATTTATCATTATGATTTTCACTGTAATCACTGCCACACCTGTTAGAATCTGAAGACAGTTATTTTTGGTTCGATCAAATTATCTTGTTACATTTTACCAGTTAAGAAAAAGACAGAAAATGAGAAATTATCTTGCCACATGGATTCTCGAAGACAAATTAATGCTTACTGATGAGGATGAAGCCTCTGAAGTTGGCTTAGCTTGTAATGAATTTAGTTTGTTTGGGGATAAAGCTATTGTTAGTTTCATAGGAATTGTTTCTAATCTGTTGCTTTTTGTTCTCAATCTCAACTAGCATCTGCCTTCAATTATTTCTGGATGATCCATCAATGTATTGCTTCGTTCAAAGAACTGCTAGGGTTAGTTGTCTGTTTGATGTACGAGAGTTTTGCTAGTTAATTGGTGGCTATTTCCAACAACAAAGGAAGCGGAAAAAGCAAAATCCAATGACGTCAGTATCACAATCATCATGCCCAGTGGCGGCGGCAATTGTGTAATTTGATACTTGATGTTACTGTTTAATTTTGTGGGAATGAACACAACACCCCCTGCTTCTGGATGCCGCTAGGTCCAATTGCATTGCAGGTTGAAAATTGTAGATTTTGAATGGCATATTCTTTTTTGTGGATTACATCATCGTTTGCATTTTCTGACATCTCGTGTTTTGTTTGTGCAAACTTGGAGCTTGTCTCATTTTTGCTTCATGGTCTTTACCTTCAGCATTGGAAAGTTAGGAATATTCCATGAACATGTATAAAAAATTCTATAGCAAGAAGAGAATAGTTCAAGAGAAGCAATTAGGAATATCCCCTGCTCTTTACTATGTAGTACAGCCACAATAAACCTCAGGAAAAAAGTTTACATACTCTATATCAATTACAAGACACCTATCAACGATCCGTCAGAGTTTCACAAGCCAGAAAAGGCAAATTGGTGTGAAGAAGACGGTCTCAATAGCCAATTAAAATGGCCCAAAGGCCACCATGAGGCTCCCAAATAAAAGCTGGGATGAAGAGTGACAAAACTATAGGGAGAGGCGGGACAGCAGCACTGGAAGAACCATTCTGTCCATCGCCTGCATCAACGTGCACAAGTTAGCTTGAAAACGATAATCAAATACGTAGCATCCGTAACCTACATGTTCTACCTGGGCTATTTGCGCCTGGGGGAGAGGCAGGTCCTCCAGTACCATTGCACTCACTGACTGGTGGTGTTTGAACGTTGCAAGCATCGGGGAGGGCGAGAGCCTGTGTACGGTTGATGTTGACCCCCATCGATGCCGCCTCACCTTTGAGAACCTCACACAAGCACTGCGGATCCGACTGCACGACCTTCGCCAGCTGCGAGCAGCATTGAGCCGAAGGGGTGGTCTCTTGGCCCGTGACGAAGTTCAGGCATGGCGACAGGCTAACAATGACTGATGTGCAATCGTTCGATTGAGCTAACACAACGGCATCACACAGTAAAGCTACAATGGCTCCTGCGAGAACAGCGTCGAACACCTTGATAGCCATCGTGATCTTGGTATGAAGACTGAAGCTAAAGCGAGGAGGAAGGTGTTTATTTATAGATTTGGTGACGTGGGCTGCACAGTGCATAGGTGAGCAAACACTCCTACCTTGTGCTTATGGTTCGGTTTCTGATACACTAATGCCGCTCAAGGCATCGATGCCATACACGTATCGAAACACAGCACCGCTTGTGACGTACTCCCGAGAAGACAACCACAAAGCTAATCTTTTTGCCTCCGTAATCCTCCTTGTTGCAATTGGGCATGGTTTTCCTTGTTTATAAAAAATGGACGGCCCGATGACGCTTTCCGATTGCCTCCATCTACAATCTTCGAACAAATGGGATTAACTCCGTCAAGATGCCGGCTTTGGAATCGGAAAGAGACAATGTAGTGCCACTCCACAAAGAACAAGACGTTGCTATTCTCCTCTCGCTTTCATCTGTTCGTATCGTTTTACACCAAGGCCACAGCTTGCAAATTGTTTCTTTACATAATGGCCTCTAATTAATATGCACAGAAATGCCCTGCTACAACATCCGGAAAGCCCTGGCAGCTTACAAGTACATGATGAGGAACCAAATGAAGAGTGCAGAGAACAGCTGCAGGACTATCTCAGCTGGTGCAGTTTGTTTCTGTGCTCTTGCTCCGGAGGTGGCTTTGTTATTCCTCGACGCAGCTGCTGTTTCTTGTGATGGAGAGGTTGGAGCACGAACTCCTGTGGAACATAGGCACCATTTCTGATCAGCAACTCAGTTTCAATTTCTGAACTGGCAATCTGATCATTGGACCGATCGCGCCAATACGCATGTTTTCTTTTCATTTAAATCACAAAGTTTTTACGTGTAAAATTTTTTGTTTAAAGTTTGTAAATTCATATTTTTTATCCTAATTATTTTCTGTATGATAGATAGTACATAATGTATGAGGAAGCTTACCGCCATCAGGTGGGGCCTCCGCGTACGGAGGTCGAGATCCACTTACCAGACCTGCACGAAATTCCCAAAATGCCATCATAATCATAAAAATTACACGCCTTAAACCACCTCAGTGTAAGGGCATTACAGTCATTTCGAATTTTCCGTACCTTCAGCCGCAGAGTTGCGAAACAGCGGCAGTGTTTGGCTTCCTGCGTGCGAAACCAAACAGATCATCGCGATCACATTCCCATCTTTCCATCCTCACCGTCAAAATAGGACTCGAATTATAAAAAACCAGAAATTCGAAACTAAAACGCGCACGATAGCTAAATCCAAACAATTTTTTCTCTCTCTCTTGAAATTAAATACATCAGAAAAATGAGCAAAAAAAAAAAAAAATTAGAAAACAAGAACAAGAATTTGGAAATCGAGGAAAACCGATATAAAATGGAAAAGAAAAAGGAAATAAGAACCGAAAAATCTCGGCGCAAGATATCAAAGGAGGCTGGCGGACCTAAGCAGAGCTCCCGGAAAGAGGCGGCGGCAGCGGCGGGGCGGCCGCAGGACGAGAAGAGGGAGACGAGACGAGATCCATTGATGGGGAATCCGAGGAGGAATGGTTCCCTCACGAGGTGGCAGAGGCAGGCACCGCCGTCGAAGGCGCTGAGGAGATTGGCGCAGCAGGCGGCGGAGGGCACCGAAGATGCGTCGGGCGCCTCCGCCACGATCGGGAGGCACGGGGAGATCTCCAGCAGCTGGTCGAGGCAGCTCACCGGCGCCGGAGAATGAGACCGATGCGAGGATCCGTCGTCGTCGTAGGAGGCGGCAATGGTGGCGATGAGGAGGAGGGCGGATGCAGCGGCGAAGAAAGGCTTCGTCATCGTCGCCGGAGATGGAGCTTGGTGCTGATGAGTGGAATCCCGGCAGTTAAAACGAAAAGAAAACAAAGCAGTTACCAGAGCATCGATCCTGGCCGTTCGTTTTATTCTAGTCACCTTAAAGAAATTGTAGTTTTTATTTTTATCCTTAGATTTCCGAGCCATTTAGCTCCTAATTAACAAATCTAATAATCACCATTTATAATATTTTTTAAATTTTTTAATTTTAAAAATGACTTAACTACTCATTATTAAATTGAGGTGATTTCAAATTAAATGAGATATTATTTTTTTCTGAGATTAAAAGTCTTTTTATTATATTGTAAATTATTTATTTAACGAAATATGAATTAACAACAACAACTTAATTGAGATAAAATATCAAAATTTGTTTAGTTGAGAGCCCAGTTCAATAACAATTTTCATCCATAAAACTCCTCAAAATTAGATATACTAAATTGTCCTTTTATTAAATTGCACAAGGAAAAAAAAAAGGTCACAGGTAGAATTATCGAGAGCTTCTCTGATGACGACTATTCCGATGCTTAAATAAAAAAGAGTCTCGTTAATTTTTGTTCTCAGAGGAAGAGAGAATTAGAGAGTTAGAGAGAGTCTCGTTACCTTTATGAATTCTAAGTAATTTATAGATTGAAATAGTTTTTTTGTGGATCTAGAATTTTGTGATTTTAGTTCTGACTATGCTGGACTCTTCTCATTTGGATGTTATCACTCTCAGATTTAGTATCAAGGATCTCCTCAGGATTCTTGTTTCCTGATTTTCTTGAATACCTAATTATATTCAGAAATGGATTGGACCTATAATATTTCTCTATATGCCTCGAGATATGTGCTTGTTAGACATGATTGTTTGTGTTGTCTCGGATGGTAACTTCATGGCTTGTACCTCGGTTGCCTTGGTCTAAGGATCAACCCTTACATCACATCCTTATTTGCTTTTGGCTTTGCTAATTTTTACCTTAGTGTATCATTAGTGCCTCAACTCCAAGCATCAAGTTCAGATGGTTTGGTAAGTGGAGTTACAATCTCTCACCCTTTACTTAGGTGCATTGATCCAAACTATATCTTTGGGCACACCATTCTAAATTTGTGGAGTTTGAGTCTGCAAGTGTTAGCCTTGCACCGAGCGCAAGTTACCAACGGACACGACTCTTTGGGAGATGAGCCACCACCCTGTTAAATCATGTGAAATTATTAAGGTTCACCTTACTCCAAGGAAACGGTCTAGAGGCATCTCTTTAGATATCGAGATGGCCCTTGGTGTGAATATGTGTCCCTCATGATTGGCACAACAATCTCGGCCTCCCACCTTTTTAGGTTTTCTTGTTCGATGTGGTAACAATCCGATGATTTGGTGAAGGCAATCTAAGGGATTCTTCATCCCTTTTCACCTATTTTCGGCAATCCTTATGTCCTATGTCTTTTCCCACTTTTCCTTCCTTTTCCTTCTTCATTTGTTAAGTTTTTATCGAAATAACATCCTCTTTCGCTCCTTTCTCCTCCAGAAAAGGGTCATTTCTGGCAAGGAACTTGCCGCTCCATCAGTCTCTATAATTGCAGCTCTGTCTTCCAAGGTAGCCACCACTATGATAATTTCAAGGCCGACAGTGTCCTCAACCATGATTCCTAATATTGGTGGGTTGAGCTTTGTGCCCTCCACTACTACTGACTTCCAAGGGACTTGCTCCTCCTATTTTCTTGTCCTCTTCTGCTATTTCCAAGCTACTCATTGTCCCTACACCGGCAGGTCTAAGGCTTAGCGTGGAACTGTCCCAAAGTAAGTGTCATTTTTTAATTTTTTTCAATCATTATGGATTTTTATTTTAGATTGGGGTACCTTGTTAGGCTTCGGAGAGTGGGACCTGACTTGTATTTCATTAGGTGCTCCTAAGGTAAGGGTTTAGATTTTCAAATCTACTCTCAGGGAGATAAACCTTGCGGACTTAATTAGTGTGTTCTGCTTTCTGGATGGAACCAATTGAACTTGTGGAGGTCTAAGGAGGAGAGTAAGAAATTGAGAGAGGAGTTTGGATTTGAGTTTAGTGCCTTCTGGGAGATATTTGAGAGTGGGTTTAGGTATCCTATAGATAGCTTCACCCTAGATGTCTTGGGAGACTGGAACCTTTCCCTTGATCAGATTGTGCCCAATGTTATGACATTTTTCACTACCTTTCAAAGCCTAGCTTGATCGAAATATTTCGCCCCTACTGTAGAGATGTTTAGGAATTTCTTCAAGAGTCATCATGGTTTCAATACTGGTGGTAGGTGGTATTTTGCTCTCAAGAAATAGTATAAACTATTTTCCTCGAACCCTATTTCTATGCACTCCTTAAAAAACCATCTCCTTAAAATTTTTACTATGGTAGATCAAGGTCTTTATTGCAGGTAGGGCAATACTTCCTCCCACCAAGCTAATATAGAGATCCGTCTCAAGGTTCACTAGCTCTTAATCTCATAGATAGATAAGGTTAAGGATATTAGGTCTGCCCTCACATGGTTTGATGAGGCTTGTTTATTAAAGCATAGCTTATCTGTGGATCGAGAAGCTAGTACACACTTTAGGCTTTTGTGCTCTTGATTCTTTAATTGCTTTCTCCTTAATCTAACTATTGGTTTGGTGTCCCCTATCCCATCATCTCAAAAGAGGTCTTCTAAAGTAGAAGGTAATGCTCCTCCTCAGGAGTTCATCCAAGGCCTAGGGAGATGAGGCAAGGGGAGGGAGGAAGCTGACCCATGGAGAGAGATTAGACAAGGAAGGGATAGGTGATACCTCACCCTTCTAAGTCCCTCTCTCAAGTTGAATCCATAGGAGAGGCCACTCAACCTTGGAGCACTTCCACTGCAAAGTCTGCCAATTTTGGGAAGAAGATGGTTGTGACTTCTACACCTGCATCTTCTCCTCATTGTGCCAAAGCATGAGAGATGTCCACCTCTAACCACTGAGGCTCCTCAAGAGAGGAGTTTGACATTAAGGAATACTTTCTTGGAGATTTTGAGGATAGTGAGGCCCCTACATTGAGCAGCTTCTTATAGACTAGGTCTTCATGAAGGGAGCCTTGATCATTGCTTTCTTTTTTTTCTTTTTGATTGACACTTTGGTTCTATTGTAGGCACTATAATTTTTTCATTATGCAAGTTGGCACTATTATAAAGCTCAAAAGTAGATGGCTTCTAAGAAGAATAAGGTTAGTAAGGCCAAGGAGGCTCCTCCATTCCTAACTTGAGTCACTCTAGCTTGGGGTTGGGAAGATAAAGAGGGAGGCAAAGGAGGAGAAAACCTCCTCCAATAGAAGCAAGATTTAGTCTTGACAAGGTTGAAAGAACTAGAGGATAGACAAAAGGTCATGCTAATATAGGCTAAAGACGAGGTGGTGGCTACCTTCTGCCAAAGACTTTGAGGTTGATCAACATGCAAGGCATCCTTGACTTCAAAACTATTGATGAGTATATTTGGGAATGGGGCCTTGACTCCACCAACTCCTTCTCTAAGGGCTATCTCTTCTATAGGGTTATCCTTGACTTTTAGCCCGATGATCTTCAAGTGGAACTTACAATGACTTAAGGATTTACCACCTCAAGCAGAAATTTGAGGAGATCATTTAGAGGGACATGGATGATAAGGAGCCCCGTGAATCTAAGCCCCTAGAACTTGCTTCCCTAGAGGAGCCTGCTCGACCTCCATCCTCCTCCAAGTGACATTGCTTCATTCTCCTTCATCTCTTTTTCTTCTCTTTTCTTTTTTATTTTCATAGAAAATATTTGTAACCGAGTTCTTCTCAGGCATGACATTTTTCTAATAAATAAAAGAGATTTCCCTTTACTTATGCCTTTCCTTTCACACCTTTGATTCATATCTTTCTTTTTGCACACCTTGGCCCAAGCTCACTCAAAGGTCAATTGGTCCTCAATACGCTTGCAAGTAGAATGCAATCTTTTCCTTTAGCCATGATGAAGATTGCTTTTAAGTGACAAGCCAAAACTCACCTTTGTAGCGGTTGGCTTCAAAGCCTTTTAAGTAAAGGTACTTTAACTTGACATAACTGGTACTCATCCTTCTTCTAAAAAGAGAATGGCTTTAGGAAGAGAAGAATTTGTTAAAAGAGAAACTTCAAGAAACAAAGTGTGATCTACTAAGCTTTACATAAGAATCTTATGTATTGGTAGAGTTCTAAGCTTTTTATGATTGGCTTATTAATAAAATCTTGTGCCTAGTGGAAAACCGAAGTCTTATGCCTCAGGGATAATTGGGGTCTTATGCTTTGTGTAAAACTGAGGTCTTATGCCTCGGGGGTAACTAAGGCCTTTTTCTAGGTCTAAAATTGAGGTCTTATGCCCCAAGGGTAATGGGGGTCTTATGCTCGAGTTATAGCTGAGGTTTTATGCTCCAGGGATAAACAAGGTCTTATGCCTTGGGAGTAACTAGGGTTTTATGTTTGGCTTATTGTTGAGATCTTATGCATGGTGTAAAATCAAGATTTTATGCCCCGAGGGTAATTGGAGTCCTATGTTTGGCTTATGACTGAGGTTTTATGCTTGGTGTAAAATCAAGGTCTATGTCTCAAGGGTAACTAGGGTCTTATGTCTCGAGAGTAACTGGGTTCTTATGTTTGGCTTATTGTTGAGGTTTTATGCCTTGGGTGGAACCTAGGTCATATGTTTGACTTATTGTCAAGGTCTTATACCTCGGATGGAATCGACATCTTATGGTGGTTTATTAGAATAGGACTCACCAATATTTAAGGAGATAATGGAGGCATAATTTATTCTAAAGATAAAATCTTCTAAGGTTATCTGTATGCCATATTCTTGGGAGTTCCTTACTATTAGGATGCTCGATCTTAAACGTCCCAAACCCCATGACCTAAGAGATCTTGAATGGGTCTATCCAGTTGGGAGATAGTTTTCTAGAAATTTGATTAATGAATTTACCTATCGAAGTATCCAATCATTTGGTTGCAATCCTCGGCCACATACCTGTGCATTATAGTATCAAGATACTCGCCATTAGTACTTAGCAATCCTAGCACAAACTTTTTCTTGAACCTCTAGAATGAGATCTTTCTTAGCTTGGGCATTTGCCTCATATGTTTTGGCTTTATAAGCCTTAACTTGTGGTGAAGTAAGGCCAATTTTCATGGAAATGATGGCTTCAACCGCATAAGCAAGCATGAAAGTTGACTCCTTGGTCATTTTCCTTTGTATGGTTTGGTAGGATCACAAGACGTGTGATAGTTCCTTGACCTAGGTTCCTTTAGCTCTTTTGAGATATTTCTTTATGCTTGAATGCAAGGTTTGATTAGTTACTTAAAGCATGAAAATCACCTAAGAGGGGGAGTCGGATGAATTAGGTTTTGAGAGCAAATAGTACTTTTTTGATAAATCAAAACCAAGTCAATCCACCAAAATAACTCAAAACCAATCGCAATCAATGAAAAGTATAATTAAGTAAATTGAGGAAAGAGTGAGTGCATTGCGATATAACATGGTTTGAAGATCAACCACTCCTACTTCATATCCTTACCTCAATTTTGAGGACTTCAACTCTCCACTAGAGTGTTGCTTCGTTGGTCAAGTCAACCCCTTACAACTCTTCTCGCATCACTCAGCAAGATAAACTCTAACCAGAGCTTGAGTCTCTTAATCACTCCAAACAACCTTGGAGTGGATTACACGTGAAAATATAAAAGCAGATTTTATAATTTTAGCTCACACAAAGTTCTCTCAAGAAAGAGGTAATGGGTAGTAAAAATTTGCTTGAGATTGAAAAGCTTAGGGTAATTTCAAGGCTAGAGAGTTAAAAGGGGTTTAATCTCTTTTTCACAAAGATTAAAAGTTGTAAAAACTATTTAGAGAAGTTTCTTCATCTCTATTTATACTTTTGGGGCTAAATCTAGCTATTAGGGGTGGGATCCCATGCCTAGTTTCACTCTAATGGTCGAAAAACTAGCCATTATTTGTGCAGAAAATCTGAATCAGACGATCGCTTCGAATAACCGATTGACCAATTCTATTTCATCAAAACTGGCCCAACAGCCCAGTCGGTTGTTCTATTCTATCAGAGAGCAAATCCCACCCAAGCATTTGATTCTACCTAGGTTCAAAGTTTGAATTTTCAGTCTAACTCAACTAGTCATTTAGTTTAAAAATGAATGTTTGATTCAGTAAGAAAAGTTCTGTTAAGAATTTCCTATAGAACTCTACATAATAAATAACTCTAAATAATTTAATTCAAACAAATTTTTGACTCGACTAAAGATAAAAAGAAAATTAAACCTAGTTAAAGTTGAGTTCTTAAGTTGCCTTAGCTTTCTCCATGTCATCTTTAATTCTTCAAGTTGTAGTAGAACATCTTTCTAGCCATCTTCAGCTGATCCATCATCACGCTTCCTTTTCCTTAAAACTTTCAAATATTTTCTCGAAAGCTTTAAGTATTTTGACTAAAATACAATTCAAGTAGATATTGAATATAGTTTGTTTATCATCAAAACTAGGAGGGACCATAATCTCCCACTTTTTAATGATGACAAACTCCCAAAATGAGTGCTTGAAATTTAAAGCATAAATAATGACATACTAAGCATGGATAGGATGTATAGAGCAAAAAGGCACATATAACACAATGATAAGCAATATACCACTATCACAAGCACTATTGCAATAAAAGCACTATTAAAACTATTTTAAAAAACTATAGCTCACAATCATAATAATCATATAATATATAAAACAGCACTATAACACTCACCCCTTTTGACATTAACAAAAAGGGTATAAGATAGGATTAAAAGTGGAAAGAGTCTCCCCTATAAAAAGAAAGAGCACAATCTGTATACAAGCCAAACTATCGACGTATAACAACATATAACTAAGATGAATAGCAGAAGTACATATGTATGGCAACAATTCACAACCTGTATACAAGTTCCTCCTGAATTCATATATTCTAAGAGTAAAATATCCAAAAGGGAAACCAAAATTCACAAAGTCCATTCGCATTTTTCATAAAGTAAACCAAATAGCATCCAAAACATCAACATAATTTGGAATGTCATAGTCAATAAAAACTAAATACCATCCAAACATAGACATAAATATCATAATCCATAAACTAAACCATGATCGAAAATACAAAAACAACAAAGCTTGGAACTACATTGAAAGCACCAAAAACAAGAGAATGAACTACGGACTCAGGTTGGGAGTCATGCAATCCAGCAAAGTACATATCATATCAGTCATCCTATTCAAGGAAGAGTAGAACTTGTCTGGAAAAAGTGCAGATATATGCCATCTACTCGGCTGTGTTTTGTGCTAAGTACTCCAAACAAGCTAACCTCCCCAAGAAATTTGATCTAGAGCATGGAGATGTGGCATGTGAAGGGCTAGCCCAGCCGTGTCTTGCTCTCTTGCCTCACTCAGCTACATCAATCTCCTCCTCACCTTGCTTATCATTGCCTTCTTCGTGAATCCAAGAACCATCACTCAAGAAAAAGTGAGAGAAGGTGTGTAGGAGAGGGACAAAGAGGGGTCACGCTGAGTAGTAGGAGCACCAAAGTTTGAAGAACTAAGGTGATGATGCCAGGGAAGCCAAGGGTGGCATGAGAGTGTTGAATGTAGTAGGCTATATGGCGGATAATGATAGAAGGTAAGCAAAACATATGCCCAGTCAAAAGACAATAGATAAGATATAATTTAGTGAAGGATAGACCAATCTCCATGCTCCATTGGCTGACAATAAATTCTAATAACATCATCCTGATGCCCACCCTTCAAAAGAAGGGTGTATGCTAGAATTTGATGGATCATGTAGGCTTAAGGTGGAAGGATATTAGATTGGACCTTTTGCATGGCATTACCCTAATTTTCCTTAAAGATGGTTTCAACAACTAACTAATAAGAGAAAATTTAGTCAGACCATTTACAGATAAGAATCAGTGTCTCCCCTACTGTAGGGGTAAGTTTCATGTCCTTATCGCTATAAGAGGTGCCAAAGGTGTTAGAATGTTCATCAAAAGTGGCATTCACAAAAAAGACTTGGATATTATAATCATAGAAAGTTTCACATCTAGTTATAAGGGATATCCAACCTTGAGCATCAAATAAGAGTTTGAGATTCAAAGAATGAAGATCATCAAAATCCATAGTATAAGGAACAATAATGCAAGAAATTGCAAACTTGGTTTGAAAGTAAGTAAAGGATTCAAGCAAAGAAAATTTAGGAGGGAAAGGATCATTACCATGGGAAGATGAGGATCCTCCACCTTTTCTCTTCTTGGAGATAAGACTTTTGAATTTATGAGCCATTGGAAGAGAAAACTCAAAATTGAGGTGAGGGAAGGAGAGATATCAAAGGATGATAGCCCTAAATAGAGCAAGAGGTCTTGGATAACCTTGGAACCACATCTAGAGCACTTGGGGGGTTGCCGGAGGAAGCCACATGTGAATAAGATGTGAAAAAAACTTGACAGCTAGGGTTTTAAGGTTCAAAATCAGGCTGGTTCTGCTCTTATCTAACATCCATTTGATGAATCAGGTGTTGAACTATGATTCAGGTAGTTTAAACTTTTTCCTAAACTAGACATCTTAAATATGGAACTTGCCATCTGTTAATCAATCAGGTGTCCAATTTTGATAGAATTGTAGACCCCTGTAAAGTTCAGAAATAAAACTAAAAAGCCAATTCCAAAATCTCTTAGTAAATCATGCAAGTTTTGAAAAACAATTACATTTTGAATTAAACAAAATTGCATCTCATCTAAAAGTTTTATGAAAATATATATTAATTGACAATCAATTTTAATGAAAATCAGTGAAATATCCTTTTTCAAAACATGATCCCAAGAAAATGAAGGTAAATATCAATATGTTTTGAATGAGAATGTAATACTAAATTTTTGGATAAACTAATAGCACTTGTATTGTCACAATAAATTAGTACATTTGAAAAAGTACAATGAACATCTTGAAGTGTTTGCTTCATCCATAGGATTTGAGAGTAACAACACCCTATAGCTATATATTGGCCTTGGCAGTAGAATGAACCATTGAGTTTTATTTCTTGAAACTCCATGAAACTAGATACTTTTAAAGAAATTGGCACATACCACTAGTACTCTTTTTATCCATATGACATCTGATATAGTCCGCAGCATAAAAATCGATCAGATAAAGTAACACCTCTTGCATAGCACAATCCTAAGTCTAGTGTGCCCTTAATATATCAAATTATACATTTCATGGAAACTAGATGGGATTTCCTAGGGGATGTTTGAAATCTAGTACAAGAAAATACTAAATATGATATCTGATCTACTTACAGTAAGATACAATAAACTACCAATCATACATCTATACTACTTTTCATCAACCTTTCCATCATCTTCATCGTTATCCAACTTGGTTGAAGGACTCATTAGAGTTCGTATTGCTTTGGATTCATCCATGTTGAACTTCTTAGGTAGCTCCTTGTGTACTTAGCTTAGTTGATGAAAGTCCCATTTTTAATTATTATACTTGGAATCTAAGGAAGAAGTACAATTCTCCCATCATGCTCATCTCGAACTCCTCTTTCATAGTGCTTGCAAACATCTCATATAGATTTTCATTATTTGCACTGAATATAATATCATCGATATAAATTTGTACTACTAATAGATCATTATGCATTGTTGAGAGAGAGAATATGGTGTCTATATAACCTCTTTTAAAACCATTTGAAATCAAGAAAGAACTCAGTCTCTTATACCAAGCTCTTAAATCTTGCTTAAGATCATATAGTGCCTTATTCAATTTTAAAACATAGTTTAAAAATTTTGAATCTTCAAATCCAGGAGGTGACTTAAACATAAACTTCTTGGAATAAAAGGCAATTTTAAAAAGTACTTTTGACATCAATTTGAAATAGTTTGAAATCTTTATAACATGGAAAAGTCAGTAAAATCCAAATAGATTCCAAATAAGCAATGAGTGCAAAAATTTCTTCAAAACCAATGCTTTCAATTTGGTTGAAATTGGTTACTAATCTAGTATTATTTCTAACCATGACACTATTTTCATCTACATTGTTCCTATAAACTCATTTGGTACTAATAATTGGGTAGTTATTTGGTTTTTGAGCAAGCTCCCAAACTTGATTTTCTCAAATTGATTTGGCTCTACTTGCATAGTAAAAATCCAACTCTCATATTTTTTAGCTTCCTCAAGGTTCTTGGGCTTAAAATGAGAAAGAAATGCAATATGATTAAGATTATACTTAATTGTATAATAAGTTTTTACCTCTTATTTAACATCACCTATGATTTGATCTATTGGATGATTTTTCTTGAATTGCCACTCATTGGGTAACTCCTTGTCATGCTCTTGCTCCTTTGGCTCATCATCTCGTTTGACTCTTTACTACTCTCACCCTCCTTTCTCTTGGATATTTGCAAATCATCCATCCTCTTGGAGATCTTTGCATCATCATCAACAATCCTTTTCTCCAAGTTCCATTAGATTCATAAAATTTGACATTTTTAGACTCTTCAACAATCAAAGAAGACTTATTAAAGACTCTAAATAATCAAGAAATATACCTTCAAAAGTGTTTAAATCAAATTTTGATAAATGATCTTTCATATTTAAAATAGAATATTTGCATCCAAAAAATGAAAATATGCAATGTTCGACATTTTCCCATTCCACAACTCAAATGGGGTTTTGTCAAGAATTGGTCGAATAGAAACTCTATTTAAGATGTAGTAAGCCATGTTAATGACATCCACCTAAAAAATATTTGGATAGGAAGTACTCGTTAAACATAACCCTTGCCATCTCTTGAAGAGACCTATTTTTTCTCTCAACAATTCCATTTTATTATGGAGTGTAAGGAACTAAAAAGCTATGCTCAATGCTATTTTTATTGCAAAACTCTTCATATAGATGATTTTCAAATTCTCCTTCATGATTACTTCTAATTTTAGAAATGAAATAACCTATTTTATTTTGAACTCATTTTGCAAAACCAACAAATACACCAAAAGCCTCACTTTTATTTGCAAGAAATAGAACCCATGTATATCTAGAAAATTCATCAACAATTATAAAGGCATAGTATTTACCTCCTAGACTTATAGTCCCAACAAGCCCAAACATGTTTAGGTGAAGAAGTTGAGGTTGCCTTATAGTTGACACTACCTTCTTGGGTTGATGTAAGGACTTCACTTGCTTTCCCATTAGCATGTGTTACATGTTTGATCTTTGATGAAGTTGCCTTTGGGTAATTCTCTCACAAGCTCGGTTCAGTTGACTTTAGCAATTCTATCCATTCATGTGCATCAAAAGTGTCTATACCAAGGCCATTAATGATTTTCATGGGGTACAAAATACTTTTCGATATTAAGGTTATCTTAATCAATAACATAGATATTTCTATCATGATGACCCATGAAAGTAATATTGTTGCTATCATTATGTCTAACTATGCAATGATTAGATTTAAATAATACATGAAATTGACTAATAGATAATAAATTATGCTTAAGTTCCTCAACTAGGAGTACAACTTTAATAAAAAAGAAACCAATAGAAATGTTACCTTTGCCAATGATTTTACTTTTATTACTATATTCAAAGATAATAAATCCTCCATCTTTCCTTATCAACTCCTTGAACATAGATGGATTTCCCATCATGTGTCTTGAACATCCATTATCGAGGAGCCATTTCTCATTCTTCTTCTTGGAGTGAAGGCATAACTAACACATCAAAATTGGGTTGGTACCCATTCTCAATTATGAGTCCTCGTGGTTAGAAAAAATTAATATGCAAAAGGACATAAATGCAAATAATCATACAAGAAATATGAGATGAAATTACTTACCTCTATCATATTAGCTAGAGAATGACCATAAGATATAGCTAGTGAAAGCTCATGGGCCATCCCTAGCTACTCCAACAATAATCATGCTAGAGATATTTTAGGAATCCAAATTGGCTTGGATTCCTTAGGTTTTGGGATTTTTCCCTTTGGTACCCATATTTGTTTAAGACAAGGATTTCTCTTAATTAGGTAACTACCAGAGATATGTTCCCTTCTACAATAATAAGTACAAGTCAATTGAGAAGGACTCAATTTTGAAGCTTTTACAAAAGTTATTTAGTACTTTTGGACTTAGAAGTTGAAATAAGGCCTAAATTGAATTTATTTAAAACATTCCTTTGGCGTTTGAGAATTATATTCAAGGTAGTGTTTTTATGAAAGAAATTTTATAAAGATTTTCTCAAATGACTATTCTCATTTCTAAGTATGTCAAGATCAGTTTGGCATTCATAAGTAGTTTTAGAAGATTTTAAAATATCATATTCTACTTAGAGTGCATCAATATCCTCTTTGTAATTGCAAGTACTTTTGGAATATTCCAAAGCATCAAAATTATTCTCAAGTAAAGATGGTTTCTTACTCAATAAAGCATGCTTGAGACACAATTTTTCATGACTTTAAAATAATTCTTGAAAAGCTTCTTGTAATTCCTAAAAGGATAAGCCACATGCCTCATTCTTATTTTCCATGAGGCATAAGTTCACAATTTCATTGTTCGATGAGGCATCCTCACTCTCCTTTTCGGAGTGATCACATATCGCCATCATTGCCTGCTTCTTCTTAGCCTTGAATTTCTTGGATTAGTTGTTGAGAGGGCAATTGGTCTTCATGTGGTTTGACTTTTACACTTGAAACATATTGGTATGTCTTCTTCTTCTTCTTCCATGATTGGGTTGCTCCTCTCACCATTTCTTGGCTTTCTTGGCATGTGCTTATTCTTGAGGAATTTTTGAACTTCCTTGCAAGGAGCACCAAATCTTCATCACTCTCCTCCTCTTCTCCACTTGATTCCTTGTTTTTGAAAGTAATGTTCTTATTGTTCTTGTCTTCATTGTTCTCTTGGATCATTGTCATCTCGTGAGTGATTAGAGATCCTAGGAGCTCCTCCAAAGGTAGTGTGTTGAGATCTTTAGCCTTTTGTATTGCCATCACTTTTGGATCTGAATTCCTAGGCAAACACCTTAAAATCTTTCTCACTATCTCATTATTAGTATAAGCTTTACCAAGAGACTTAAAAAATATTAATAATATTGGTAAAGCTAGTAAGCATTTTGCCGATAGACTCATTTGGCTTCATCTTAAAGAGTTCATATTGGTTAACCAATATGTTCACTTTAGACTTTCACTTGTCTTATACACTCATGGGCAACCTCAAGATAATGTCATATGTCATGAGCTGTCTCACACATACTAACATGGTTAAATTTAGACGGATCAAGAGCATAATATAAAACTATCATAAATCATAATCAATAGCTTTTATGAGAATCCAAATTTTGGACTCTCAAATAATTGAAATGAGTGCCATTGAATAGTGATGGATGAGTGGTGCATTGCCTCTCTTGAAGGGATCATAAAGCATATAAATTTTCCATAAATATGGATAAAAAAACTCTAGGAGGTTAAACTAAAAATAAGAGCACCAAGCTCTGATGCCAATTGGAAGCACAAAAACCACTTATGAGGGGGAGGGGAGAGGGTGAATTAGGTTTTGAGAGCAAATAGTACTTTCTAAATAAAGTAAAACCAAGTCAATCTACGAAAATGATTCAAAGCCAATCTCAATCAACCATAAGTACAAATAAGTAAATTAAGTAAAGAGAGAGTGTATAATAATTGGAGACCAACATTATCTACTCTACAACCCTTGCCTTGATTTTGAAGACTTCAACTCTCTACTAGAGCATCACTTCATCGGTGAAGCCAACCCCTTACAACTCGTCTTCCATCAGCATGAAGATGAACTCCCAACTAGAGATTGAGTCACTCGACCACTCCAAACAATCTTGAAGTAGATTTAGATTACAAGTGGAAAAATATAAGTAGATCTTATAATTTTAGCTCACACAAAGTTCTTTTAAGAAAGACATAATGGGTAATGAAAATTTACTTGAGATTAGAATGTTTAGAGCAATTTAAAGGCTAGAGAGCTAAAGGGCTTCAATCACTTTTTCACAAAGATTGGAAGTCGCAAACCATTTGGAGAAGCCTCTTCATATCTTTTTTATAACTTTGGGATCAAATCTAGCCATTGGGGGTGAGATCCCCTAGTCAGGTTGGGTCCAATGGTTTAAAAAATAGCCATTGTTCACGCAAAAAATCCGAACTAGATGATTGCTTTAGATAACTAGTCAATTGATTCTATTTTGTCAGACATGGCCCTAAAACCCAACTGATCATTTGGTTCCCAATCGAACATCTAGTTTTGTCAGAGATGAGATAGCTAAGAAACTTTTCCAAGCCTATCTTAAAAGTACACTTCTTAGGGTTCAACTTCATTCTGAACTTCTGAAGTGTATCGAAAGTTTCTTCCAAATTTTTAAATGCTCATTGGTATGGAGGCTTTGCACTAGCATATTATTGATATTTGCTTCCATATTTCTTCTAAATTGAGGCTCAAAAACTTTATTTACCATTCTTTTGTATATTGCCCTTACATTTTTTAGTCCAAAAGACATTATAATATAATAGAAGGTACCTTGATCCATGATGAAGGTGGTTTTCTCCTCATCCTTGGAGTGCATCAAAATCTGATGGTATCTGTAGAATGTATCCAAGAAGCTCAGGAGTTGGTGACCCAAGGTAGAGTCAACAAGCTTATCAATCTTGGGTAGAGGACAACTATCCTTTGGATAAGCTTTATTCAAGTCGATAAAGTTAACTCATATTCTCCATTTATCATTGGACTTTCTTACCATTACCATATTTGCCAACCACTTAGGATAGTGAAATTCCTGTATAAATCCTGCATTAAGAAGTTTGCTCACCTCTGTGGTTATAACCTTCTAGCTTTGAGAGGTGAAGTGCCTTTTCTTTTACTCGATTGGTTTATGATTTTTGCAACCATGAGTTCATGTTGAGCCACCAAAAAGTTAATACTTGGGAGGTCCTTGAGTGTCCATGCAAAGGCATCCTGGGTCCTTTTCAGGAGCTCTTGTAATTTGACACATAAGGACCCTCTGAGATTCACCCCAAGCTTTAGTGTCCTCCTCGAGTCTTCACCAATGACTAGGCTAATAAACTACTCCATGGGCTTGGCATGCCCCTTTTTTGGCTCAGCAATGGATTCGTTGATCTCTACACTGCCAATCCCTTACTTTTTTGGGTAGAACTATTTTGCTAATAGGGTGCTTCACACTTCTTAGTGGGGCTTGGGCTTCCTATGCTTAACCTATATCATATTTAGTAGAAAATCTCATAATTAAATAAAAAGTAATCTTAGTTCAACTTGCCTTCCATTCAAGCGTGGCCTAGTTTTGATTTGACTTCGAGTTTGACCCTTTAGTTTGAACTTGATTTAACTCAATTAGGGTTTGATTTGAGCTTAGTTTGATCTAGATTGAATTTGATTTAAAAAGTCCTAGCTATTATGATAATTTTGGGTGAACCTGTGGATTGACTGTAAATATGCTAACCCAATGCTTAGCTTAGTTCATGAGCTCGAAAGTTGGCTTGGGTGTGAGCCTGAAGGCCAACTTGGATGTGAGCTCAAAGCCTAGCTAAGTGTGAACCTGAAGGCTAGCTTGGATGTGAGCCTGAAGGATGGTTGAGTTCAAGCCTGAAGGCTATCTTGGGTGTGAGCCTGAAGGCTAGCTGAATTCTAGCTAGAAGACTGTCTTTGGTGTAAGCCCAAAGGATGGCTTGGATGTGAGCCTAAATACCAACTAAGTGCGAGCTCGAAGCCTAACTTGGATGTGAGCTCAAATGCTAGCTGGATGGAAGTCCAAAGGCTAGTTGGATGCAAGCCCAAAGGCTAGTTTGGATGCAAGCCTGAAGGCTAGCTGAGTGCTAGTTTGAAGCAAAGCTTAAGTGCGCAAAGTCACGGGTGGGCATGGTGATGATAGAGGTCTATTGTCATTCATAGGGGGCCACAGGTGGCCCTAAGTATGAAGATGACAGTCGTGCAGGCATGGATGTGATAGAGATAGGTGAAGTCATGAGTGGCCATGAGCTTGGGGTGAACTAGTTCATCCTCCCTTTGAATCTTCTCTGATTCTCTTCTGATGCCTTCTTCCTAAATTTTTTTTTATTTTTTTGACAAATTTCTATTTTTTTTTGTTTCAAAATTCTTTCTGTTTCTTTTTTTTTGGACTAAATTTTTTTTTATTTTTATTCTTTTCACCCACCTCCTTTCCACAACTGGGCCATGATGGCCCAGTGCTCTTGTTGGACAAATTTGGCCTCTCTTCTTAGCAGCAAGGTAGAGGAGATTTCTAGAAGGTGGTAACAGTAGTGGGTGGAGCATCTCAGCAGTGGAAGCTTGGTGTGGAGGCAGGGCTTTTCTGGTGAATGCAAGAGCAACGCATCGGCCTGTGAGCTTTGAGCGGTGCTCATGGAGGTGGGCCATCGAGCATGGACAATGGAGGCTCGAGTGGATGCTATTGACACAAATAGAGCTAGGGTGGATTTGTGTGGCTAGGCAGTTGGTCACAAGTTGAAGGCAAGTGACTCAGGGAGAGGATCTCTGATGCAATAGTGTCCCAGGTTGGCCATGATGTGGTTGGAGAAATAGGGAACGGATGATGTAGGGCTCGTTGGAGTTTGAACAAGCAGCTCATCAGTAGGATCCAGGGTGATGAAGGCCTACATGAAGGTTGGTGATGTTTTGGGAGAGCTGGTTCGTGGAAGAAGATGGTTGGATGTGGGCACACCGGGGAGAAGGTGGCCAGGTTCTGACCGATTGGAGGTAGACAAAGCTAGGCCCCTGATGGCCGAGAGGCGAGCATGACTGAAAGAAGGAGCTGTAGAGAGAAAAGACCAGAGCAAAACATAGATGAGGAAGAGGAAAAAGAATAGAGAAAATAAGATAAGAAATTACCTTTTTTCTTACTTCTCATTCCTTAGATCCCTCATCTTTAAGTTCATTATTTTCTTTTAGTTCATGATATTCTCATCTTTGATCCCCATATTTAGGATTTGATCTCTCCTCTCTTTTTTTTTTGCAGGACTATTAGGATTTTTATAGCCCACGAGTGGATTGGATAATTTTCATTTAAAATTTTGAATTATGGACATGGATAATGATCTCTTGTTCAAATTTTAAATATAGATAAATAGATGTGAATAAAATTTATTTCTATTTTACTTTGGATGAAGATTTATTAGGGTAAGAATTTATTTGGATAATGATTTATTTAAATAAGAATTTTTTGGACAAGGATTTATTTAGATAAGGATTTTTTGGACAAGGATTTTTTGGGATAAAAATTTATTTAGATGAGAATTTATTTGGATGAGGATTTTAGTTGAATGAAAATTGGCTATGCATAATGATTTATTATTTGAATTGGTTATGGATGGATATGGATGTGACTAGATGAGAGTTTATTTCCTGTAGATAACAATGATTTTAAAAATTATATTTATCTTGGATATTGAATTTATAAGAAGGTAATTTGTAAATTTTTTTGAAAAATTTGGAATAAATTGTAATTTTATAAATTCTAGGAGCTTTTTCAAAAAAGACTTATTTATAAAATTTGAAACTTTAGGATCCTTTTTGACTAAGATTTGAACATCTTCATGAAAATTTTTTTTGAAAGACTTATTTACAAAAAATTAAAATTTTAGAAATTTATTTGCAAATATAGAAATTTAAGAGGTTTATTCATAAATTCTGTTGCAGGACTAATTTATAATTTTAATATTTTTATTGGACTTTTTTGCAAAATATTTGTCTTAGGGACCTTATTGTAGGAATCTATTTGATCTAGGGACCTATTTATAAAATATTTATATTTTTTAATTTTAACTCAGATTTTAGATGAATTTTTTTGGCCCAATTTTGGTCCCCTTATCGAGCCTGCTCAGCCCACTTTAATTTGAGCTAAAATTTCTTAAGAATTGAAGTCTAAATTGAGCTCAACTTTTAGTCAAATTTGATCATATTTTAGATTCAATTGAGACTCGTACTTGAACCATAATTTAGTAGCATACAAGTTTCAACTTTGATCATATTTTAATCAAATTTGATTGTGGTAAAAATCACCTCAAATAAATTGCTCCCTTCACATCCTCTTCTCAAGTTCTAATGAGAAGAGAGGGTGTGAACAATTTTCAAGTACTTGCCCCTACATCAACATTTTAGGAGTTGACTATATGAGTTTGAATTGTCACACAAGAGTGAACTTGACTTGCCATGTGATGATGGACTCATTTTATCATATGAGAGTGGATTTGACCTGTCATGCAAGATAAATTTATTTTACCACATGAGAGTAGACTTAGTTCACCACATAGAATAAACTTGAATTACCACAATAAGTGGACTTGAGCTGCCACAATGAGTGGTCTTAATTTGCCATGATGAATGGACTTGAGTTACCATAATGAGTGGACTTGGTTTGCCATAATGAGTGGTCTTGATTGCCACAATGAGTGATCTTAAGGTGCCATAATTAGTGGACTTGAGATGCCACAAGGAGTGGACTTAAGTTGCCACAATAGATGGACTTAAGGTGCCACAATAAGTGTACTTGATTTGTCATAAAAAATGGACTTAATTTAAATTTAATTTAATTTATCATATAAAAGTGGACTTGATTCACCATGTAGATATGGGCTTAATTGCTATGTAACATGGACTTAATTTGCCATGTGAAAGTGAACTTATTTTGTCATGTAAATGTAGGCTTGATCACCATGCAAGATAGACTTTAATTTGTCATGCGAAAGTAGATTTAATGTGCCATATAAATGTGGGCTTGATCACCATGTAAGATGGATTTAGTTTGTCATCTAAAAGTAGGCTTAGTTTATCATGTGAAAGTAAATTTGATTTGTCACATAAAAAATAGAATTAATTTACCATCTGAAAGTAGATTTGATTTGCCATAATAAGTGAAGTTGATTTTTCATATAAATGTGAGCTTGATAGCTATGCAAAATGGGCTTTATTTGCCATCCGAATACGAGCTTAATTGCCATGCAAAATGGACTTTACTTGGTTAGTTTTCAAAGTTGATACTTTGATTTTGCTATGTTAGAGACAGTAAATTTTACTTTATAATCCTCATAAATGATGTATTTGATTTTACCATTTTTGAGTTTACCACCTTGGAGATAATGAGCTTAATTTCACTATATTAGAGGTGATAAGCTTGATTTCACCATATTGGTGGTGATAAGCTTGATTTCACCATATTAGAGGTGATAAGTTTGATTTCACCACATTGGAGGTAATAAGCTTTATTTTGCCACTTTAGGGTAGCATGTTTGATTTTACCATTATATAAGTGACCTATTTGAATTGTTTGTCAAGGATTTTATGACTTTTGACTTGATCTATTGATTATAGAAGTAACAGAAAGTATCATATATGTTAGTTTCCTTTGAGTGTCATGATGATAGATGTCTCTTAAATAATAGAGGAGAAAATTTTACTTGCCCTAGTATTTTGAGATGAGGGAAGAACCCTTGATTACCTTTTTTGATTGTTGAAGTCTTGGCTATATGCCCTCTTCATGAGTATTTGATGAGAGAGTCTTGATTTTCTTGTCCACAACATTTTGATGGCGGGAAATAAAAATCTCAATTGGTGTTAGCCCAATGGATAGGGTATCCACTCCAAATGCTTCAGCGTCATCTTTACCTTAAGCATTTGAATAAGAGAGGACTTGACTTTACCCTTACCATCTTCTTTTATGAGAGGATGGATTTAATACTCGATTGAGTATTCATGATGGATTCTTAGGCAATATGCCCTTGACATCATCATGTACTTTAGAAGAGAGCTATTGCATATGCTCATATACTTTAAATATGAGCATTTTCTATTTTCATCCTTGCATAGACCAACAAAGAAATGTGGTGTTTATTTTTAAGGAAAATATCCTATTTTAATCAAGAGGAGTTTACTTTTCTTTTCTATGGATTAGAGTCCTTGCATCCGCAATGTAAAGATTGTCAGTTGACAATGGTTGGGGAAGATATCCCAACTTGTGGTGAAGTGGCCATAGAATTAGGGGGCCTGGGGAGAGATATGCCCCCAGTTTTGATCACTTTAGATAGTGATTGATGTCTTGACGAGTCAGTCCAAGAGATTTGACTTGGATTGCTTAGAGGGCTATCTTTAGTGCCACCTTAATGCTTCTTCATCTTATCATTCATACCATATCTTAGTAGGGCAAAGAATAAAGCAAGAAGTTTGTATTTTTATGAGACTTGTCGACTACAATGCCATGTTGACATGTTGGAGTAGGACATGCTGTAGCAGTCAGCTAACTCGGTGAGTAGATGCTTTGGTCAATGCTTGTTGAACTGTAGTGCTTCAAGGTGATGATTCATCTTCTAGAATGCTAGATTGGTGCATGAGCTTGGAGAGAAGCAACCTTATAAACTAATATTCTCTCTCTTTTGTTTTTATTATGATGCTAGAAGAAGCAAATTATGTAGTTCATATGTGTTTGTACTTATCCTTTTTGAAAGAAAAAAATCTATAGATTTATTATTTCAAAAATATTTTGGTTGACAAGTGATGTATCCTTTCATCTGTGATTAAGGCTTCCTACTTGGTTAGCTCTATTAAAGTTTGAGGATAATTTTGGTCTCAAAAGATGGTAGGTCACCAATCAACCTCCCCTTGTACCTTTTCCCTAGTGTAATAATTTTTTAGGGAACTATTTTCTTATTGACTTTATTACTTTCACCATGTTGCTATTGGTTATCTGCTTCTTTGACTTTGGCTTTAATCTCGGATACCTCTTAGCCTCAATTTCTAAGGTTTGCACACCCATAGATGCCAATCATTACTTACTCTTTAAGTGATCTTTTCTGATTGATAATACACTGAGATGAGTCTAGGTTAGTCCTCCTAATTCTGACATGTAATCCAATTTTCTCCCCCTTTAGATTTTTTATTTCATTTTTTCTTTGCTTTTTTAGCAATCCCATTCTCCTTTTGAGGATCCAACATTTGCAGGCTTGTAGAAACCAATTGGTACTTACTCTTTGAGCCCATGTTTCCTAGTTTGGTTTCCCACATGAGATTTATCTATTTGAGACTTTGTTTTGTTTCTTTTTTTTTTGGAGAGGTTATCTATTGCCTCTAGGAGGAGATTCTCAAAAGGTAATCTTTCGACCATTGCACTTTTGTCATTGCAGTAACTTCCCTAATAGGATTCTAGCTACTTGCAAATTGGTCATCATATTTTCAGGATTGCATTTCTAAAGTTAACTTAGAGTGTCAGTGGGTGGGGGAGGTGCTAGGATTCCAACTTTATCATGCTTCATCATTGACCATCCTTGACTTCATCACCCTTTCATTTTCAAGGACTTTGTCTCTAAGACCGAAGGTATTTCACTTAAATACTAGGAAACTATTCTTGTTTTATGTTTTTTTTTATTCTTTGTTTTATATTTTGTCTTGAGAAGTATGGAATACATACTTGACTAGTTGGTTTGATTTGACTAGATGTTTTGTCATAGACTAGGATTGTTTTTTTGTTTTATACTTTTGAAGATCATGCAACCATTTGACTCTTTCATGTTGTTGACTTGGTGCGAGTACCATTCTTTTTGAATTTAGTTGCTCATCCATTAATCAGTCTAGTATTAGAAAATGGCATTGCCTCTTTCTTAGCTGAAGAAGGTTGAATGCATGTTCTTCCATTATTCTCCTTTAGCTCTTATAGCGTTAGAGGTGAGAATTGTAGAATCTAGGTTTAGGTATGATTTGACATCCCGAAGTTGATATAAAAGTTGATTGGTTTATATCAATAAAGTTTCTATTTTATCATCAAGTTTTGGCACAATGAAATTTGGCCTTTGCCATTGGGGTGAACTCAACCTTTGCCCCTTTGGTGGACTTGGCCTTTTGTCCCCTAGGTGAACTTAGTCTTTACCCACTAGGTGAGAGGTGAGGGGCTGATTTATACTAGGCAAGTGCAGTAGTGATTGAACCAATGATAGTATTAGCAATACTAAAAGTAGTGATACTGTTAGTGAAAACAGAAGCATCACGCATGAATTGGATGGAGTTGGACATAGCCTTATGATTGATATGGACTCTAGTTGCCCCCACACTGATTTTTATTTTGTCATTGAGGTTTGGCATAATGGCATTTGGCCTTAGCCCCTTTGAATGGGTTTGGCCCTTGCTCCTTGTATGGGAGGTCTTTACCCCCTGGATGGAAGGTCTTTGTCCCTTAGATGAGAGGTCTTTGCCCCTTAAATGAGAGTCGAGAAGTTGATCCATGTTTATATGGACTCCAGTTGCCCCTGCTAAAACTGTTAGTTGATGAAGTGTACCATAAACTCTTCACCGAGAATGATGGTATAGATTGGATAAGAGGATTACTTGATGATGCCATTTCCCTTTCTATTAATTAGTCATCAGCTTTTTGCTTTTGTTTTTCTGATATGTGCTAGTATTAACTAGTTTTTTCTACTTGGAGGAAAAGTCAAGTCCCACCGGGTGTGCCAAAATTTATGACATTGAAATTGACCACGTGGGATATCAAAGACCCTGAGGAGTAACTTTGAAACAACAAATCAAAAGTATGGTGGTTTAAATGTGCAATCAAGTGTTGTGGGAATATGATTTCCAACAAGCACAAATCTCTGTTGTTAATTACCTTAACAATTTTCAAAAATCTCCTAAAATGAGAAACCTAACTAATAATAATAGAGACAAAAGAAAAGAAAGTATAATTTGATTGATATAAGAAAACGTGCATGGCTTAAGCAAGGGCATACCCTCACTTTACATTTTTATGAATTTGAATGCATAAATGACATAAAATAAGGAAGGGAATGGGAAGAGCTCAATTTTTGTTGCTGCCCCTATCCTGCGTGCTAGATTGTGCAGAGTCTAGCTTGGGTAGGTCTTGATTTGATCATTGGAAAATGTTGATAATTTGGTTTAATGGTGTCATTCAACAGGACGTGGAAGGCGATGGGAGCAGTTTGAAGTGTTTCCAATAACTTTGAGCTTCGACGATAATTCCATTAGATGGCATTGCCCACAGCTTATTGGGATTAGCCTGAACTATTTTTGATAGCTTTGAGCTTTGGCAATAACTTCATGGTTTGAAATATTTCCATTAACCAATGAGGCATGAAAAATAACTTCATGATTTGAAGTACTTTCATAGTCAATGAAGCTTATGATTGAAAGTATTCCATAGCCAATGAGGCATAGGTGATGACTTCATGGTTTGAAGTGTTTCTATAGCCAATGAAGCGCAGGCAATAACTTCATGGTTTGAAATGTTTCTATAGCCAATGAGGCATAGATGATAACTTTATGGTTTGAAATATTTCCATAGCCAATGACGTGTAGGTGATAACTTCATATTTTGAAGCTTTTCTATAGCCAATGAGGCAAAGGCGATAACTTCATAGTTTAAAGTATTTTTGTTAGCTAATGAGGCATAAGCGATAACTTCATGGTTTGAAGTATTTTCGTTAGCTGATAAGGCGTAGGTAATACCTTTGTCATTTGAAATATTTTCGTAATCAATAAGACGTAGGTGATAATTTCATTTGAACAAGGCATTATAACTGACTAGTTAAGTGAGTTCAAGCCTACCTTAGTTTAGTCTAATCTGATAATCGATTGCCTCTTAGGTGTGTTGTTGATTAATTTGGAGTTACAGAATCGAAATTGATCACCTGGGATAGTGAAGACCTAGAGGAGTAACCTCAAAATAGCAAATCAAAAGTGTGGTGGTTTGAATACGCAATCAGGTGTTATGAGAATATGACTTCTAATAGGTGTAAGCTACTATTGTTAATTACCCCGACAATCATCAAAACCCTCCTAAAATGAGAAACCTAGCTAATAAAGATAGAGACACAAAAGAAAAGAAAAAAACATTATTTGATTGATTTCAAAAAGAAAGGTGCATGACTTAAGCAAGGGCATACCCTCACTCAACATTTTAAAAAATTTGAATACATAAATAATGTGAAATAAGGAAAGAAATGGGAAGAGCTCGATGTTTACTATTGCCTGCTCCTTGTGTTGGACTATGTAGAACCTGGTTGGGGTAGGTCCTAATTTGATCATTGGTGGATGTTGATAACTTAATTTAATAGTATCATTTGCCAAGATATGGAAGGTAATGAGAGGAGTTTGAAGTGTTTCAATAACTTTTAAGTTTTAGTGATAACTTGGTTGGATGGCATTATAGGTAGCTTGTCGTGATTAGCTTGAAGTATTTTCAATAACTTTGAGTTTTGGCGATAACTTTATTATTTGAAATGTTTCCATTAGACGAAAAGGCATTAGCAATAACTTCATTTAGTTTGAAGAGTTTTCCTAGCTAATGAAATGTGGGCAATAACTTCATGGTTTGAAATATTTTCATATCCGATAAGATATAGAAGATAACTTCATTATTTGAAGTATTTATATAGCTAATAAGACATAAACAATAACTTCATATGAAAAAGGCACTGTGGCTGACTGATTAAACAACTTCAAGCCTTTTCGGTTTGATTTGTGAAGTGTTTTCATAGTCAATAAGATATAGGTGATAACTTCATAGTTTGAAGTGTCTCCATAGCCAATAAGGTGTAGATGATAACTTTATTTGAACAAGGCATTGTAACTGACTAACTAAGCGAGTTCAAGTCTATCTTAGTTCAATTTGATTTATGAAGTTTTTCCATGGCTAATAAGGCATAAGCGATAATTTTATAGTTTGAAGTATTTCCATAGCCAATAAAGCTTAGGCGATAACTTCATTATTTGAAGTGTTTTCATAGCTGATAAAGTGTAGGTGATAACTTTGTAGTTGAAGTGTTGCCATAATCAATAAGGCGTAGGCAATAACTTTATTTGAACAAGGCATTATAGTCAATTGACTAAGCAAGTTTAGCTTACCTTAGTTTGGTTTGATTTATTTGAAGTATTTTCATATCCAATAAGGTGTAAGTGATAACTTTATTATTTGAAGTCTTTTCATAGCTAATAAGACATAGGCTATAACTTTGTTTGAACAAGGCATTGTGGCTAATTGACTAAGTGAGTTCAAACTTACTTTAGTTTGGTTTGATTTGTGAAGTATTTTCATAGCCAATAAGGCATAGATGATTACTTCATTATTTGAAGTATTTCCATTGCCAATAAAACGTAGGCGATAACTTTATTTGAAGTGTTTTTGTAGCCAATAAGGCATAGGCGATTACTTTATTTAAAGTGTCTCTGTAACTAATAAGGTGTAAGCAATAACTTCATTTGAAGTATTTTTATAGTTAATAAAGTTTATACGATAACTTCATTTAAATAAGGCATTATGGCTAACTTACTAAATGAGTTCAAGCCTACCTTAGTTTGATTTGATTGTTTGAAGTCTAGACTCAGTTTGGTTTTAAATTTAATTTGATTCAGTTTAATATTTCGAACTCGATTTTGACTTGGTTCTTATTTGATTTAGTTCAATGTTCAGAACTTGATTGAATTGCTATTGATTAATTCCTTTTGATTTTTTCTTCCTAGAACCTTTGGTGGTTTGGTCACACTGATGTCTTATACCATAAGTAGGGGAACCATGTGAAATATTCATTCCTAGAATCATGGTTGGCATTGACGGTGGATATTTAATTTATAATAATGAATTCAATTCACCAAGCTTGACATTGATTTTTGAAAGAATATTTGTCAAATGCTGATCATTAACTTTAGCAGGGGCAACATTGAGTTTAATTTGAGTCTAATTTGATTCAGTTTAATATCCAAAACTCAATTTTGGCTCGAGTTCAAGTCATTCAATTCAAATCGAGTTTGATCTTCGGTTGGACTCTTATTGGGTCCAGGTTTGGACTTTAGTTCAAATTCAACTAGATTTAGGTTCATCTTGGTTTCATTTCAGGATCAACTTGGTTCTTATTTGACTTTGAGTTTAACCTATCCCACTTGACTTTAGTTTTGAATTTGATTTAACTCAATTATGGTTTAATTCAAACTTGATTTGCTTTTAGATTCACTCGATTTGACCCATTTGGGGTTGGGTTTGGACCAATTTGGTTTAGGATTGGGTCCAGTTCAACTTGAGATTTAGTCTATCTTGTTGATCAATGTAGTTCTATTTGGTGATCCATTTGCATTAGTTTAATTCTATTTATTGAATTTGTCTCAATCTGAGAAGACCTTGAACTATCATAATAATTTTGGATGAGCCTGCAGGCTAGCATTAGATGTGTGAGTCTGAAGACTAGCTTGAGAAGTGTGAGCCCAAGAACTAGCTTAGAAGTGTGAGTTAAAAAATTAGCTTAAAATGTGAGCCTAAGGGTTGGCTTGATTCGGCGGGTCCAAAGGTTAGCCTACAGTTTTGGCGAGCCCAAAAGTTGACCTATAGTTGTGGCTAGCCCAAAAGTTGGCCTATAGTATCGGCAGGCTTGTAGGTTGGCCTATAATTGTAGCGAGCCAAGACTAGTCTATAGTGTTGACAAGCCTAAAGGGTAACTTGGTTTCGGCGAGCTCAAAGGCTAGCCGAATTTTGGTGGGCCCGAAGACTAGCCAAGTTTTGGCAAGCCCAAAGACTGACCTAGTTTTAGTAGGTCTAAAGGCTAGCCTAATTTTGACAGGCTTACAAGCTGGCATAGTTTTGGCAGCTCCTAAGATTGACCTTATTTTGGTAAGCCTGAAAGTTGGCCTATAGTGTTGGTAGGTCCAAAAATGAGCCTAGTTTTGGTAGGTCCAAAGATTGACCTAGTTTTGGTAGGCTCGAAATTTGGCCTATAGTGTTAGTAAGCCTGAAGGCTGATGTAGTTTTGGTAGGCCCAAAGGCTGGTCCGGTTTCAACAGGCCCGAAGGCTAGCCTAATTTTAGTAGGCCTGAAGGCAAGCCTAGTTCAATAATCTGTGTACATACAAGACTACAAGTGGCCGCGATGGTGATGGGATCCGTCGATGCACAAAGTGTGCTACGGGTGGCCATGAGCATGAAAGTAACAATTGTGTAGGCATGGATGCGGTGGAGATGAGCAAAGCTGCTGGTGGGCACGAGCATGAATTAAACTAGTTCCTTCTTCCTCTAAATCTCCTTCTTCGATGCACCTCTGATGCCTTCCTTCTACCTTTTTTTCAATTTTTTATTTTATTATTTTTTTAGCAGATTAACTTTTCTCCCATTTCTTTTTTTTTACTCACATTTTTCTTTTTTTAGCTCACAACTCTTTTTTATATTTTACTTTTTCCTCTTATCTCCTTCTTCCCCAATTCTTCCTCTCTTCTTGTTCAAAACACCACTGGGCCCTAGTGGCCCGACCTTCTTCTCAACTGAATCTAACTTGTCTTCTTGGTGGTAAGGCAGAGGAGCACTCCTACTCCTTGTCTTATGGTTGGATCTGGCCTTTATCGGCCTTGAATAGAGATGGGGAGCTCCAACACAAGATAGTGGCATAGAAGGGCTAGAGATGGCAGGTTGTGGGTGGCTCAGGGTAAGGCTTGATGACTCATGGATGAGGAGGTTTGGAATTGTGGCGGGAAATGAGAAGCTTTGACATGAGGTGGCAGCAAAGGGTGGCTGGAGATGGCAACTCATGGAAGCTCAGGGCAGAGCTCGTGGAGGTTAAGGTTGGTAGGTAGGTGAGGCGGGCTCGGATTTGATGGTGAGGGGTGGCTTCTGGCAAGGAAGGCGAGTTGGCCAACGGAGCTAGGATTGTGCAAGTTTAGATGCAAGTGCTGGCGGTGAGGATCTAGGGTTGTAGAAGTAATTCAAGCTAGTGAAAGGCTAGCTAGTAGGCAGTAGTTCATCGGAGCGGGTCTATCACTTTCTCGGTCGGATCTAGCCGGACATGGCTAGACCTGGCCCCTTCTGGCGGTGGGGGAAGAAACTCTGGAGGTAGTTCCGGTGCTGGCACTAGGGTTTGGCAGAGAAGTTGACTATGCAGAGTAGAAGATGTCGGTAGGTAGTGGAACTCCAGTAGAGGTCCAATAAGGGAATAGAGGAGCAGAGATGGAGGCAACAATGTGTCAGAGACACAAAAATAAAAGCTTAGTTAAGAGTACTAACCTTGGCTTGTAGCTTGTCTCCTCTTTTCTCCCGATTCTTTCTATGTGCTTGTGTTTCCTTTTTGATCTTTCATCTTGATCTTTTTCTTTGATGATGATGTATCTCTCTAATCTCTCCTCTCTTTTTTTATTATAGGACTTGAGGGTTTTTATAGTCCATGAGTGGATTGGATCAACTCCATTTAAAATTCTTTGAATTATGGACATGGATAATGATCTCTTGTTTAAATTTTAAATATAGATAAATAGATATGGATGAGATTTATTTCTATTTTACTTTGGATGAGGATTTATTTGGATAAGGATTTATTTAGATAAGAATTTGTTTGGATGAGTATTTATTTGGATAATAATTTTATTTCAATAAGAATTTATTTAGATGAGAATTTATTTGGATGAGGATTTGTTTAGATAAGGATTTATTTGGATAAGGATTTATTTAGATGGAAATTTATTTGGATAAAGATGTATTTAGATGAGAATTGGTTATGGTTAAGGATTTGTTGTTTGAATTGGTTATAGATAGATAAGGATGTGACTAAAGTGTTTATTCACTGTCGTTAATAATAATTTAAAAATTATACTTATCTTGGATATTGAATTTTTAAAGGGGCTATTTGTAATTTTTTTGAAAATTAGACTAAATTATTATTTTATAAATTCTAGGGGTTTTTTTTATAAAAAGACTTATTTCTAAACTTTTAAAACTTTCAAGATCTTTTCTGAATAAAATTTAGACTATTTATAATAAAAATTTTTGAAAAATTTATTTGCAAAAAATTAAAATTTTAGGGATTTATTTATAAATACAGAGTTGTTGAACGGTTTATTCACAAACGCTATATTTCGTAAGGATCAAATTATAATTATTGATCTTTAGAGTAATTTATTTGCAAACTCTAAATTTTGTGGGATTGATTCATAATTATAGGATTTTAGTAGACTTTATTTGCAAACTTTCTATCGCAAAGACCTATTTGTAAGAAAAATCCAACTAGAAGCCTATTTGTAAAAATTTACTTAGTATAGGGACTTATTTATAATATTTAAAAAAGTTTTAGTCCAGATTTTGGATAAAATTTGGACCCAAATATTTGGCCCAATTAGCTCATTTGGACTAAGCTTAGCTTAAGCTTGAACTTCTCAATGATTCAGGTTCGAATTGAGCTTAATTTTTAGTCAAGTTTGACTGCGATTTAGATTCAATTGAGATACTACACTTGAGCCTAATTTAGTGGCAGATAAAGTTCAATTATAATTATATTTTAATTAATTTTAAATGTGGTAAAAATTACCTCAAACAGGACCATTGTCAATGCTTTTGGTGGCTTAGGTTTGAAGTGTGGCCGATGGCTTCAAGCATGTTGTCAATTAACTTTATTTGAATACAACATCTAGCTGACTAATTGGGCGAGTTCAAGCCTGCATTTAGTTCGGTTTGATCTAAAGTTCAAACTTAGTTTGGTTTAAGTCTAACCTGATTTAGTTCAATATTGAGGGCATGATTTAATTTGATGTTCAAAATTTCATTCGATTTGAATATGATTTGATTAAGTTCAATGTTCAGAACTTGATTGAATTATGATTTACTAACTCCTTTTTGTTTTACTATTCCTAGAGCTTTTGGCACTTGAGTTTGTACTAATACTTTATACCATAACTAGGAGAACCATGTGAAATATTCATTCCCAAATCACTATTGGCATCGAAAGTGAGTATTCAATTTACAATAATGAATTCAATTCAACAAACTTAACATTAATTTTCAAAAGAACATTTGTCAAATATTGATCATTGACTCTAGTGGGAGCAATATTGATTTCAGCCTAAGTCTAATTTAATTTAGTTTAATATTCAGAACTCGATTTTGATTTGAGTCTGAATTGATTCAATTCGGGGTAGGTTAGACCTTATGTTAGGTCCTCATTGGGTTCTTATTGGATCTTTAATGGATATTGGATCCAAATCTTGATAGGTTCATATTGAGTCTTTATGGATCTTGGATTCAACCCTCGATGAAATCTTAATGGATCTTTAATGGATTTTTAATTTGGCCCTTAATGGGTTTCTTAATGATCTTTAATGAATTTTAGATTTGACCCTTAATGGGTTCTTATTGGATCCTTGTCCCACCCACTAATGGATTCGGATTTACATCTTGATGGACTTTGTTTCAAGTTCAAGTCAATTTGGTTTAATTTGGTTTCAGTTCAGTTCTGGCCTAGTTCTAGTTTAGCCTTAAGTTTGACCCTTTACTTTGAACTTGAATTAACCTAATTAGAGTTTAGTTTGAGCTTAGTTTGATCCAGATTGAATTTGATTTGAAAAGTACCTAGCTGTTATGATAATTTTGGATGAACCTTTGGGCCAGCTTGAAATGTGCGAACCTGAGAGTTGTCTTAATTTGTAAGCTTGAAAACTAGCTTAGAGGTGTAAGCCTATGGGTTGATTGAGTGAAAGCCCAAAGGATGGCTAGATATGAGCTTGAAAGCTGGCTTGGATGCGAGCTCAAATGTTGGTTATGTATGAGCTTGAAGGCTAGCTTGGATGTGAGCCTGAAAACTGGCTGGGTGTGAGCCTGAAGGCTATCTTGGATGCGAGCCCAAAGGTTGGTTTGGGTGAGAGCCCGAAGGCTGGCTTGGATGTGAGCCCGAAGGCTAGTAGATGCAAGCCTGAAGGTTAGCTGATACAAGCCTAAGGCTAGCTTGGATGTGAGTCCGAAGGCTAGCTGAGTGCAAGCCTTGATGGCTGGCTTGGGCGTGAGCCCAAAGGCTAGTTGGATGCGAGCTTGAAGGCTGACTTGAATGTGAGCCTAAAGGTTGGTTGAGTGTGAGCTCAAAGGCTGACTTAATATGAGCCCAAAGGCTTGCTTTGTTGCAAGCTTGAGGGCTGGCTGGATGTGATCCCAAAGATTGACTGGATGCAAACTTGAAGGTTGGCTTGGGTGGGTAAAGCCACAAGTAGCTATGGTGATGATGGAGCTCCACCATTATGCATAGGGGCCATGGATGGCCATGAGCATAAAAATAACAATTGTACGAACATGAATATGATGGAGATAAGCAAAGCTGTGAGTGTCCACGAGCATGAGACGAGCCAATTCCACCTCCCTTTGAGTCTTCTCCAATTCTCCTCTGATGCCTTCTTCTTGAATTTTTTTTATTTTTTTGCAGAATTTCTTTTTTCGTTGTTTTTGGCTGCAAGATTTTTTTATTATTTTTTTTCACCCATGTCCTTCTTCAACCCCATGTCCTTCTCCTCCTTTCCACAATTAGGCCATGATGGCCCAACACTCTTCTTGGCTAGATCTGACACCTCTTCTTGGCGGCAAGGCAGAGCAGACCACCGAAAGGTGATAATAGCAGTGGATGGAGCATCCCAATTGTGGAAGTCGGGCAGTGGAGGCAGAGCTTGGCTAGTGAGTGTAGGAGCAAGGCAACTACCTATGAGCTTCGGATGGTGCTCACGGAGGTGGCTCATCAGGCACGAATAGGAGAGGCTTTGGTGCGGGCCATCAGCATGGGTAGAGCTAGGGCGGATCTGTGTGGCTAGGTGGTTGATCGCAAGTTGAAGGCGAGTGGCTCAGGCAGAGGATCTCCCACATGATAGTGTCCTGGTCTTGATATGGCCATGATGTAGTTGGAGCAGCAAGGAACAGGTGGTGCACAGCTCATCGGAGCACGAACAGGTGGATCATTAGAGGGATCCAAGGCAATAAGGCACCGTTTAGTTTGGGATCAAGTTTAGGATTAAGATCAAGACTAGTGAACCACTTTTGTTAATTAATAATTTTTTTCAAAATTAATATTTTAATAATTTAAACTTCAAAAATTTATTTAATTTTTTTATAATAATTTAATTAAATAATAGTGTAAAATAAATAATATTAATTTTACAAGAAAATAATAATAATTTTGAAATGGGCTGATCCTGATTCTAATCCCAAATCAAATGGGGCCAAAAGGCTGGTAGAAAGGCAATGTTTTGGAAGAGCTGGTCCGAGGAAGAAGATGGTCGGATGTTGGCATGTTGGGGAGAAGATGGCCAGGTTATAATTGACCAAAGGTAGACTATAATATGCGGGGTGATGAAGTCGAGCCCTTCGTGGCTGAAGGGTGAGGAAGATCAAAAGAAGGAGCTATGGAGAGGAAAGACCAGAGCAAAACATGGAGGAGAAAGAGGAAGAAGAACATAAAAAATAAGATAAAAATCGCCCTTTTTATACTTCTCATTCCTTGGTTTCCTCATCTCTAGGCTTGTTCCTTTCTTTTAGCTCATGGTATTCTCATCTTTGAGCTCCATCTCCAGGATTTGATCTCTCCTCTCTTTTTTTTGCAAGACCTTTAGGGTTTTTATAGCCTATGAGTAGATTGGATCACCTCCATTTAACATTTTAAATTATTGACATGGATAATGATCTCTTGTTCAAATTTTGAATATAGATAAATAGATGTGGATGAAATTTATTTCTGTTTTACTTTGGATGAGAATTTATCTGGATAAAAATTTGTTCATATGAGCATTTATTTAGCTAAGAATTTGCTTAGATGAGGATTTGTTTGGATAATAATTTATTGGATAAATATTTATTTGAATAAAGATTTATTTAATGAGAATTTGTTTGGATGATGATTTATTTATATGAGAATGTATTTGGACGAGGATTTTATTTAAATGAGAATTGGCTATGGATAATGATTTATTATTTGAATTGGTAATGGATGAATATGGATGTGACTAGATGAGTGTTTATTTCTTGTGGATAATAATGATTTTAAAATTATATTTATTTTAGATATTTAATTTATAAGTGGGCAATGTGAAATTTTTTTCAAAAATTTGGACTAAATTATAATTATATAAATTCTAGGGGCATTTTGTAAAAAAGATTTATTTATAAATTTTTAAAACTTTCAAGATCCTTTTTTTAATAAGATTTGAACTTCTTCACGAATAAAAATTTTTGAGGAACTTATTTATGAAAAATTAAAATTCTAGGGGAATTTTTTGTAAATATGAAATTTTGAGGGGTTTATTCATAAATTCTAAATTTTGCAAGGACTAATTTATAATTTTAATATTTAATTGAACTTTTTCATAAGATTTTTATCTTAAGGACCTTACTGTAGGAATTTATTTGATCCAGGGATCTATTTATAAAATACTTATATATTATTTTATTTAAACACCAATTTTAGATTTTTTTGGCCCAATTTTGGCCCTCATATTTAGCCCAATCAACCCACTTTAGTTTGAACCCAAATTCCTTAAAAATTTAAGTCCGAATTGAGCTCAATTTTTGGTTAAATTTGACCACATTTTATATTTAATTGAGACCTACACTTAAGCCTAATTTAATGACATATAAGTTTCAATTTTGATCATATTTCAATTAAATTTGATTGTGGTAGAAATTACCTCAAACACCTAGGAAAGCACTCAATCCTTTCTTGACAACTTAGGAGAGTTACATTAATAAACATTGCAAAAAAAAAGAAAAAATCTCACAATAAGGGCATATGAGTATTTGAAGATTGATATCTATTTGAGCTCTTGTTGAAGATAGAAGGCTTTGAGAGGGTGAATCTTACTCTAAGAATATAAAAACCTAGTTCCCTCACTGAGCAAAGAAGTTTTAAGGTTTTATATAACTGTTGGAGTAAAAATCTAGCGGTTTGGGAATCTACCTTGCTGTTTTTGCTGTGTTCGCTTGTCTGAAATATACTAACGGTCAAATTTAACTAGCAATTACAACTAATGTCACAGGTTTAGATATTTTATCATCAGGATCGGGCATGGAAACCAACCAGGTTCAGTTGACCAAAATCTATACTGAACAATTGAAGCCAAAAACCTGAGAGCTATGAAGTTTATAGCTTTTGATTTTTCGATCATCCAAACTATAGGTTGGGTGTCTAAAGCAATCAATAATCCCAAGGCTATTTTTGCTATATTCAGATGTTTGAACTTTGAAGTTTAGGCATCTGAACTTGATAGAAAAATCTTAACTAATTCATTACAACTTTAGTCCTAATTTTGTATCATCTCATAACTAATCTTGGATAAAAATGATAGGCTGGTGAAGGCATTACAAACTTAGTTTAAGTGTTAATCAATAAGCTCAAATAAAATAATAATCAATTCCTCAACTCAACAAAAAAATTTAAAATCTAAACCTATGAGCTTGGAGTTGATCTCGCATATTGAACATTCTTTGATCTTCCAATAAGAGCATTTAAGCTTCATCTTTAAATTATTATCTTCTTTATCTTTGAGTCATTATCTTCAAATTTTAATTTTGAGACTCGATCCTTTACTAACTCAGATGATCATTACAAATCCTTAAATTTATCGCAACTTAAGAAACTTGTTAAATATTAGTTTGATCATCATCAAAATCTAAAGGTCAATAATTTTTTCCTTTTTGATAATGATAAATTATGTATAGGATAAGTAAATAAGCATACTATAAGATAGATTCACATAAAGGTAATTAGACATGTTTTTTGCTATAAAGATAAACTAGTAATGGATTTAATAAGTTTGCAACTATGCATATTGTCTCCCCTTTTTACATCATCAAAAGTGTAACTCCTTCTAAATGAGTACATTACAAAGAACATGGGGTAAAGAGAAACAATAATAAAGATTCAAATATATTTCTTCTAATATCATGCATCAAGAGATATGAAAATTTGAAGAATGAGCAAGACATTTTCTATCAAATAGTCTCAAAATAATAATTTATCAAAATCCAATATAATCAACATTTGAGGCAATAGAAGCTCCCTCTTGATATATGCATAGATAGGTTTAAAAAATATTTAAAAAATTATATACATGCTTCCCCTATCTATGCTACTAAGAGAATGATTAATCAAGTATGTAATAAAGAAAAGCTTCAAGTGAGATCAACACAAAAGTTTTTTAAAAATCATTTAAAAGCAAAAATTTCTACTATTTAAAAAAAATCAAAGGTTACTAAGAAGATCGATACTCAAGAATGTTAGTCCAAAAATATGAGCACAAAGCTCTGATATCAATTGAAGACCCAAATAGGCAACCCAATAAGGGGAGTGAATTAGGTTTTACAAGAAATCTTAACTTTTTGTGAATTAAAACCAATTCAAATCACAAGAAAACACAGTGACACAAGAGTGTAAAATATAAATAGATGTAGAGAGAGTGCAGTCCAATATATGTGATTCAGCGACCAACCATACCTACTCTATGACCCTTGCCTTAACCTTGAGGACTTAAACTCTTTACTAGAGTTATTACTTTGTTCGAATGAAACCACACCCTTATAATCCCTTGCTCCAACTGAGTAAGTGTCACTCCATATTGGAGCTAACTCTCTCATGCTCTTTTAATACTTAGAAGAGCACTCAACTCTCTCCTAACAACCTTGGAGAGTTATAAGGATATAAAATAAAAAATAAAGAAAAGAAAAAACACAACAAAATTCTCAAAAATTGAAATAGAAGGGCAATGAGGAAATAGAATAGTATTTGAGCTCTTATTGAAGCTAGAAAGCTTAAGAAACTTAGATCTTACTCGAAAGATATCGAAAGTTCATTCTATACCTAAGCAAAGAAGTCTTAAGCCCATATATAACCACTGGGGAGAAAACTAGCCATTTTTTTTTATCATGTTTGGGCATTTGATCTTTCAAGTTCAAACATCCAAATCACTCCAATGGTCAAATATTACTAGTTGTTATAACTGATGTTGGGATCAGACATCCGTTGATCAGGTTTGGGCACCTCAATAAGCTAGGTTCAATCATTTGAACTAGGTATTAGGTGTCCAAACTTTGAATATCAAAAATTTGGAAGTCATAGCTTCTGAACTTTGGGTGTTCGAACCTAAGGTTTGAGCATCTAAAGATATCAGTAATCCCTAGAGTTTTTTGTTATGTTTTGGTGTCTGAATGCTGAATTTCAAGCATCCGAAGTTGATAGAAAACCTTAACTTGTTCACTATAACTTCAGTACCTATTTGATATCAAATCATAGTGGATCTTGAACAAAAATGATAAACCAATGAAGACATTCCAAGGTTAGTTTGAGTGTTAACCAAAAGCTCAAATAAATTAATTATCAAATCCTCAACTCAACAAAAATGAAAAGCTAAACCTATGAGCTTTTAGTTGATCTCCTACTTTAAGTATCTTTGAGCTTTCATCTTAATCTTTAAGCTTCATCTTCAAATTATTATCCTTTTTATTTTTGAGTCATCATCTTTATTTGCAATGTGCTTTATCTTGAGACTCGATCCTTCTTGAGTTTGGATAATCATTGATAATCCTGAAGCTTATCGTCACTAAACAAGCTTGTTAAACTTTAGTTTAATCATCATCAAAATCCAAGAGCAACGCATAAGATCACTCATTTTCTTGCAAATTCGGTTATTATATTTGTGTTCTAAAGTATCAACTAAGTTCATGTAGTAATGTGAGAGAATTTAGTTTGAGTTTACTTATATTTGTAATTATTGGATATGTAAGTTTCTATTAATAAATTTTCTGATGTATAATTATGTTTATTGAGAATTATGTTTGTAAGTTTTAGGTCTTTTTGGATATTTTAAATATGTATGTGTATATATATATATATATAAGATTCTAGCCTTATATGCTTGTAGGGTTTTGGTCTTATAATTGTACGGTGGTATCATATACCTGAACTTCAAGTTTTGGGTTTGGGACATGAAAGTTTAATGACATCAGAGCTCTAGGTTAGAATTTAGATTAAGTTTGATATGTTACGAGAAATATAAATTGTTGATATGTTCAGGAAGTAATTTTGTGCTATATATTGGAATATTTTGACTAGTTTTGAGGATTTTGATATATGTGTAAGGAAATTTGAGGAACAATAAATTTTTATCATCTTTATAGATTATATAAAATTATAAAAAGAGATATTAGATCAATTTATTGAATTCTAGAATATTGTACATATATATGTTAGATGATGTGTTGTAATTTTGCTCTCAAGTGAAGAATGTTTAGGAATCATGTTGAATAGTTAAATAAAATCGGATTCCATGTTATTTTTGGTTCTTCAAGAGTAGGGATTATTTTTATACAGATGAGATTCTTAAGGTTGAGAAGCATAAAATTTTTTGTTGATTTCAATAGTTTGAATTTTAACATTTTCAGTTCTAATTTTATTTTTGGACATATATGAGAATATCGTATTAAGATTTTGGATAGAAATATAATTATGTGTGAGAACTTATTGCGAATTACTATAGGTGATGAGAGTGTGGCTAAGCGCTCTACACTTAAATTTGTGATATTTGTATATTCATTTAGACTTTGACTTGGGGGTTATTTGCCTAAAATTATATGTCTATGAATTTGAATTTTGATATCATAGTTCCTAATTATAAGTTTATTTTAGTTATAAATGACTCCTAACTTGACTTTAGTCACTTTTTTGCCTTATTATTTGGCTATGACCCTAGTGATTCTTTTCTTTTTATGTGTTAATCTTAAGCAGGTAACTTATGATTGATCATTGAATCTTAGATGAAATATCTTTCTCTTTTACTTGTGACCTTGAGTCTCCATGATTTTGGATTATGTTTAAGGTATAGTATATGGATTTTGACTTCTTAGTTTTTAATATGTGATTTTAAAAGAAAAGTCTTAGTATTCTTAAGTTTGATATTATGAGTTGATGATCAAAATTAGATAATTCTTATTGTGATTGAATCTTATTTTGGATATTTACATAACTTGCTGTTATTGAGGATCCAAGTTTCAGATTTAAATTTTTAGTTCATGATAATCGAACAGGGTTTATTTTGAGAACATTATAATTTATCTTGATGGTTATTGATCTAAGGTATATCAATGTGACTACTTCCAGTGTCATTTTGTTTGGGATGAAATCAAGTTATCTCAAATTGGATTATGAAGTTATCTTAGCAAATGATATATTTGGATATTAGGGTCCAAATTTGTGATTTCTCATATATAAAGATGATTATTTGATTCTTGAGGTTAAGATATATAAGATAAGTTCATGTGTTCATATTTTAGTTTTAGTATGCTTGTGAAAAACGAGGCCTACATTGTTAAAGTATATATATGGTAATACCATATTTTTGCTTTTAGCCTCCCCTTAATTTGTGTATATCTATGTTTATGTCAATTTTGGACTGTATGCAAAATTATGAGAACTTTAGTTCAATAAGTGAAATGTGCATGAGTAGCAAATATTTGGTATCATATCTTATAGTATTCTAAGAGTTGGAATATCCCTTGACTTTAGATTTATTTATAATGTGTCATATTGATTCTGAAGTCTTAGTATGACAATGGATTCAGAAAAAGTTTAGTATTTTAAGTTTGATTTTTTCATTTTATGAATATAGTCTGATGATTTAGCTGAAAGAATAATGAGAATTTTATATGTTGTAATTATTGAGGATTGAGATTTAGATCTTTATTTTTTATTCAAAATGTCTATTTGGGATTGACAACATGGAAGAAGGATGTATATTGAGTGATCTCACATATATTTATGTAGTCGCATGATATGTTAGTGTATTTAAGTTTAGTATGAGAATTGAGTTGTTTTGGCTTAATTTGGAAATTTTAAATAACTTACAGTGGTTGAGCATTGAAGTTTTGAATATGGAGCTCGTCATTTATTTCTATATTAGACTCAATTATGAAAGTAACTGTTATAAAGTCTATTAGATTAAAGTTATAGGTTTCTAACTTCAATATCCACTAGTTAGTCTAGCATGGCAAAATTTTACTTATGGAATTTAGTTATCTAAGAGAATATGAAAAATATTTGTGGATGAGATAAGAGTTCCTTTTATATAAGTTGTAAGATTATCTTGTATTAAGGATGTTAAAGGTTTTATGAGTTAAAATCAGAGTACACAATGAAGATATGTTATTGTATAGGATACTAAAACTTTCTAATGATTTTCAAGTTTTGAAAATTTTGATTCTGTTTATTCATATTATAAATTATGAAACTTTGGGATCAAATTGAATCAAATTGAGAGTTATGCTGATAATCATCTTAGAGAGTTGAAGTTATAGTTTAGTGATAATTTGTTTTTTAAATTTTTGCCTTCTAAGGGTGTAATATGTTCTATTGTTTGTGGTAAACATAGCTTTTGTTTTATTAGACATTTTGAGTCATACCAATACTGAAGTACTAGATCCCATTAGATGTCTATAGTTAAGTGTGCCTGGGTAAGAGTAACACATATTGCCCTTTGTAGTTTTGATGATGAACAAATTTTGTATTTGATTATATCTTGAGCATGTATAGGTAGCATCCAAGCTGAGCTTGAAATAAAGATCAAGTCCATTCAGAAGTATCAAACATAGATGGACATAAAGATAATATTAAACATGAAGCCTAGTAGTGAATCAACGAATGAAACTTGAAGAATTAGAGATCACTTAAAGAAAGCTCAACATATTAACTAAACGTCAACTAGGTTTAGATTTTCTTTTATTTTAGTTAAGTTAAAAATTTATTTTGAGATTATTTATTTAGAGCATCTGTCACATTAAGTTCTATAGGAAGGATTTAACAAAGTTTTTGTAATAGAATTGAATATCGGTTTGGCTTAATGGACACTCAATTGTGTCAATTAGAAGATTCAAACTTTTGATCTATGTAGAACCAAATGACCTATTGAGGAATGAGATGACTAGTTAGAAGTGCCAATTCTGGTTTACCAAAATTCGATGATCGGTTGGGAACCAAATGACTGAATGGAAGTGTCAGTTTTGGTTTACCAAAATTGGATGACGGACTGGTTGGGAACTAGATGACCTACTGAACATATCTCTGAGTTCTAGCTGATTAGAATCAGTTGACTGGTTATCCATGTAGCTGACCAATTCAGGTTTTCTACGTAACTAATAGCTAGTTTTTAACCATCGGAGCAAAATTAGTTGTAGAATAGCTCATATTGGCTAACCAATATGTTCATCTTGGACTCCCTTACTTACTTTGTTCCCTCATAGGTGACTTCAAGGCAATGCCAAATATCATAAGCCATGTCATAGATGCTAATATGATTAAACGCTTTTTGATCAAGAGTATAATATAATATGTTCATAGCTTTTGTATTCAAAGAATCATTGTTTTGCCCAAATCATTCCATTCCTCTCTAGGCCTGAGGACTCTCACACCATCAATTATTTTGATAGGTAGGGTATACCCCTCTTCAATAATATACCAAAAATTATAATTAATAGCTTTTATGAATATCCTAATATGAGATCTCCAATAGTTGAACTAAGTTCCATTAAAAAGAGGAGTTCTTGTAATGGATTGCCCCTCTCAAAAAGATGGAGAAATACCAAAATTTACCATAAAAAATGGATCAAAAACTCTAAATGGTTAAATCTAAAATAAGAATACCAAGCTTTGATTCCAATTGAAAGCCCCAAAATGACCTAAGAGGAGGAGAAGGAGGTGTGTGGATTAGGTTTGGTAAAACAAATAATAATTTTACACAAAATCAATGCCCAATTCAATCCACCAAAATAATTTAGCACAATCATCATGCAAATAACAAATGCTATAATATAAATAAAAGAGGAACAAATGTATCACGGTTTACATGGTTCGGAGAGTAACTACTCCTACTCCATGGTCCTTGCCTCACTCTTGAGGATTTTAACTTTCCATGAGAATATTGCTTCATTGGTGAACCCAACCTTATACACTTGATCTTGCTCTAACTGGCAAGATGCACTCCACATTGGAGTTGTAGTCTTTCAATCACTCCAAATACCTTTGGAGTGGATTATAGGTGGAAATATATAGAGAATGTTACAATTTAGGTTTACAACAAATTCTCTCAAGATTGAGTATAAGGGAAATAAAAATTTGATTTGAAATTTAAATGCCTAGAGAATTTGATGGCTAGAAAGCTAGAAGGACTTTAATCTCTTATCCATAAAGAATTAGAAGTTGTAAAAACTATTTAAAGAAGCTCACCCTAGCCTATTTACACTTATGGGTTGAAACTAACTGTTGGGGGTGATTCAGATGAAACCAAATGAGACATTTTTTGAGATGTTTACATATTTTACTGACATTATAAACACTTTAAAATCTCTTATTAAAATGTATATTAATAATGAGATGGTAAGGAAAATTTTGAGATGTCTTCCTAGGTCTTGGGATCTCAAGATAACCATGATACAAGAAGCAAATTATCTCAATAAGCTACCATTGGAAGAGCTTTTGGGTTTACTCATTACACATGAGATGACCTTGAAAGAGTAGAGCCAAGAGGAAGAGGAAGACAAAAAGAAGAAAACCATAGCACTCAAGGAGTCGAGTGAGGAAGAAGAAAGTGATAAAGAGATGGCTCACCTCACAGGAAAATTCAGGAAGTTCTTGAAAAAGAAGTGCATGCCAAGGAGACCAATGAGGAACAAGAAGGCTAGCACCATAGATGAAGACAATGATGTGCCCACTTACTTTAGATACAAAATACCTGGATATATGAAGGCAAATTGTCCTCTCCAATCAAAGAAGTTCAAGGGGAAGAAGAAGAAAGGTATGGTAGCCACATGGGATGAATTAGAGGACAATAATAGAGAGGCTTCATCTAATGAAGAAGTGACAAATCTATGCCTCGTGGCTTATGAGGATGAGGCATATGATTATTTAACTTTCAAGAAATTAGAAGAAGCATTTGAGGATTTATATGCTAGACATGTGAAATTACTTCGTAAATATTCTTTTTTGAAAAATAAATTACTTTTACTTAAAAATGAGTTTAATGTTTTAAAATTATCTACCACCTCTTGTAATTGCAAGAAAGATTTGGAACAACTTGAAAAAAAATCATGTTTTAAAATCATATAGAATCTCTTGTGATTGAAAGACTAGTATTGACAAGCTTCAAAAAGAAAATGCAGATTTGAAAAGGACACTTGAAAATTTCTTCATTGGCAATTCTACTTTAAACATAATTTTGAAAAGCCAAAGGAATTTCTTAAGCAAATCCAGACTTGGTTTTATTTCCTCTTCTAGATCTAAAGGAACCAAGTCTACATTTGTAAAAGCTTCTAATTCAAAAATTTCAAAGCTAAAATGCAATTATTATTATTAAAGTGGACATGTCTCCACTAGTTGCCTAATAAAGAAAAATCTTTCTCTTAAATAAATTTGGATATCTAAGGGGATGATCCCAAGTTAAGAAATTTAAACTAGTTTGGGTTCCTAAAGTATCTTTCAGTCGAGAAGTTTAAGCTAGTTAGAAATGACCCATGAGGCATAAATTTGCCACATTCTTATGGTCATTTGCTAGCTAATCCAAAAGGTAGGTTTTACTCTATTTCTTTCATTACATTCTTAATTCATTATTTTTTTTAATTTTATTCTCTAACCTTATGGACCTATACTTAAAAGTGGGTTTCATCCCAATGTTCTTGATTGTTTTCAATTATGCTTCTACTCCAAGGATCAAAAGAAAAATAGTTCCTGGATAGTGGTTGCTCAAAGTATATGATAGAAAATCCATTTATATTTATAGAGTTAAAAGAAAATAATGGAGGACACATTATGTTTGGGGATAATGGCTAAGGTAAAATTATAAGGTGTACTCTTAGTTGAGAAACTCAAGCATAATTTGTTGTCTGTTAGTCAATTATATGATAACAGATTTCATGTCTTATTTAAATGTAATCATTGTATAGTTAGATATAATGATAGCGATAATATTGCTTTCGTGGGTCATCATGAAGGAAATGTCTATACTATTGATAAAGATGACTTAAATGTTAAAAAATAGTTTGTAACTCATAAAAAAAATGAATGACTATGGTAGAAAAGATTTGGGCATTTGTACATGGATACAATTGCTAAAGTTAACCAAAAGGAGTTAGTGAGAGGACTACCCAAAGATAAATTCATCAAAGATCAAATATGTGATACATGCCAAATGGAAAAGCAAGTGAAGTTCTCACATAAACCCAAAAAGGTGGTGTCAACTACAAATTGCTACAACTTCTTCACCTAAACTTGTTTGGATCAGTTGAGACTACAAGTCTAGAAAGTAAACACTCTACCTTTATAATTATTAATAATTTTTTTTATATATACGTGGATTCTATTTCTTGCTACTTAGAGTGATGCTTTTGATGTTTTTGTTGGTTTTACAAAACATATTCAAAATGAAAAGGGCTATTTGATTTCAAAAATTTATAGTGATCATGGTGGTGAATTTGAAAATCATCCATTTGAAAAATTTTGCATTAAAAATGATATTAAGCATAGCTTCTCAGCTTCTCGCACTTTATAATAAAATGGAGTTATCGAGAGAAAGAATAGGTCATTTCAAGGGATCCCAAGGGTCATGCTTAATGAGTACTCTCTATCCAAATATTTTTTGACAGAGGCTATTAACATGGCTTGTTACATCTTGAATAGAGTTTCTATTCATCTAATTCTTGACAAAACTCCATTTGAGTTGTGAAATGGGAAAAAGCCAAATATTACATATATTCATGTTTTTGGATGCAAGTGCTTTATTTTGAACACAAAAGATCATTTAACAAAAATTGATTCTAAAACTTTTGAAGGTGTATTTCTAATTATACATCTATTTTTAGAGTCTTTAATAAGTTCTCCATAATTATTGAAGAGTCCATTAATGTTGAATTTGATGAGTCTAACCTCACTTGGAGGAAAAATTTATTGATGCCGATGTATAAATCTCCAAGAGAATAGAAGCTATGTAAATATTGGAGCAAAAAGAGGGTAAAATAAGCAACAGATCCAAATGTTGATAATGGAGATGATGAGCCAAATAAATAAGAGCTTGACAAGGAGTTACCCAAGGGGTGAAAATTCAAGAAGAATTATCCAATAGATCAAATCATAGGTGATGTTAACAAAAGGGTAAAAAATCATCATGCTATTAAGTATAATCTTTATCATATTGCATTTTTTTTTTCTCATATTGAGCCCAAGAACTTTGAGAGAGCTTAAAAAGATGAAAGTTAAATTCTTGCTATGTAAGAAGAACTAAATTAATTCAAGTGAAAACAAATTTGGTAGCTCATTCTTAGACCAAATGACTACCCAATTATTGATACCAAATGGGTCTATAGGATCAAGTAAGATAAACATGGTGTCATAGTTATAGACAAAGCTAGACTACTGGCCAAGGATTTCAACCAGATTGAAGGTATTGATTTTAATGAAACTTCTGCACTCATATCTTATTTGGAATTAATTCATATTTTACTTACTTTTGCATATTTTAAAGATTTCAAACTATTCCAAACATATACCAAAAGTGTTTTCTTGAATGGCTATTTATCCGAAGAAGTTTATATTGAATAACCTCCCATATTTGAGAATTTAAAATTTTCAAATTATATTTTAAAATTGAAGAAGGCAAGCACTATATGGTTTTAAGCAAACTCCAAGAGCTTGATATGAGAGACTAAGTTCCTTCTTGATTTCAAATAGTTTTACAAGGGGTTGTGTAGACACTATATTTCTCTTGAGAATACGTAATGACTAATTAGTAGTACAATTTTATATTGATGATATTATTTTTGGTGCTAATAACGTTAAACTTTGTGAGATATTTGCAAGAAAAATGAAAGAAAAGAGTTTGAAATGAGCATGATGGTTTCATAGAGCTCCAAGAAACAAAATTATGTTGCTCTTTCTACCGCTTAGGCCAAATATATTAACACTGGATGTTGTTGCACTCAAGTCTTATGAATGTGGCAAACACTTTGAGATTTTGGATGTAATTTTATGGAAATTTCACTTTTTTTTTATAACATTAGTGCTATCAATCAATCAAAACATCCAATTTTGCATTCCTGTTCCAAGTACATTGACATTCGATATCATTTCTTATGTGATCATATTTTGGCAAATGATATGTCATTAGATTTTATTGAAGCTGATCATCAACCACAAAACCCTTGGATGAATCTCAATTTATTTTTCTTAGAGAAAAATTGGGAATTTAATCGATTGATTGATTTCTAGTTTTATTTTTGAACTTTTCTAGAGAATGATGCTATCTCTAAAATGGTCGTCTAGTCTGGTTACCGATAAACTGCTTGGTCTAAGGTGCAACAGATCATCTTCTATCGGTCAGCCGGTTCCTATATTGGTCAATCGGTTCATGAAGTAACTACTTTCTTGAACTCTTAGTTGATCGACTAGTTTGCTGAAGTGGTCGACCAGTTCACAAAAATTTGTCATGATTTCATCTTACAAACCCTATCTATCACTTGATTCCCTCCTTCTCTCTCGTGGATGGTGGATCAAGGTGACTGCTTAAGGCTCTCTCACGGTGATTTCAAGTGATCCAAGGCCATTTTTGTAGGTTTTGCCCATCCTACCTTAGTTCTCCTCCATCCCTATCCTTAATGTCTTTCTTTCACTTCAAATTGCTCTAAGATTCAAGAGCATTGACTTCCAAGAAGAGGAAAGGCAATGGATCTTCACCCTCCTCGAGTAATCATGCCTATCCTCCTAAATTTTCATCTCTTGAAAACTTTATTCAATTCAAAAATTAATTTTCATCCTCTAGAATTGTTATTCCTAGAATAGTTAATTTTAATGACCTTCATGCATCAAATTGTAGACCTCTTTTTGATGTTCAAGAGTAGACATCTTTTTTACTTAACCATGAATCCTATCATGATCATGATATCAGCATTTTCTATGTGAATGGCTATTTTGATCTAAAAAAGCTTTTGAAACTCATTATGGAGTTAAATCTATGCCTTTTAACACTATAGTTCTTGGATCTATTCTTAGCATTCCTATAGATGGGAAGAGACTAATTTGAACTCAAAAATTGTTTGACCAACTTTCCTCCTTATATCAATCGATTATTGAAACCATGTTTGAGGAAAATTTAAGTAAAGCCATGAGGAAGTTACAATCAAATCTCCTCCCACCTCCGGCTTATGTGATCCACTAGATCTTGGCCCATACCATCCTTCCTAAGGGTGGGCATCACAATGAAGTGTCCTTCATAGAGCTATATCTCATTTATTCTATTTTGACTGAGCATAAGGTGTGTTTACCTTATATTATCCTTCACCATATGGCCTAATATCTTAGATACATCCATGCAACTATTACTTCCCTGGAATTGCTACCAAAGTTCTTCAAAACTTTGGGGCTCCTGTTCCTTATCATGATCTCTATTGTAATATGTCTACACCTTCTTTGATGCCTTCTCTAGTTTTACACTTTACTGATGGGCCTTAGTGACCTTAATGACACATGGGTTTACAAGCCCATCAGAGTTACAAAGAAGGGAGATGCTCAAGGAGAGGAGGCTAAGATCGATGTCATGTAGAGAGGATAAGGAGCCAGACATAACTTTGACATTGATGAGCCTCCACTTGCCACATCATCAATCTCACATTCAAATATTTCCAAGAGATTGGCTCATCTGGAGGATTTCACATAAAGTGCAGTCGAGTAGCTGACATACCTCTAGACTTCTATGAATGGTTTCCAGTCATCCATGGATGAGATCACCGGGATGTTTCGTACTCTACTAGAACGTACTACCCTTAGACTGAGCCCATAGTTTCTTTATCTTATATTGATATTTTCCATGGAGTTTTAAACTTCAATGTTCTTGGATTATTGATTATGATTTTAGTTTTTATTTGGATGATGCTTTTACTATGTTCCTCGATGTTGTGGATTTTTGAAACTTAATTGGTTTAATTTATGGATATTTTCATGTTTTCTTAACCCCTTGATACGTGCATCTTATATATGGGCTATTTGTTCATGTGATATTATATGCAAGTTATTATTATATATGTTATATGTGTTGATGGCTTATATGTATACAGATTATGTGCATTGACTCTATAGGGATGACTCCATCATTTTTTATCATATTTGATATCCAAGTTTGTATACTACTCTTTTTGTTAATGTTAAAAAGGGAGAAATAAAAAAATGGAGAAATATAGATGGAGAATATACATGTATACCCATACCCATATACATGCCCCCATATATGTGCTTTAAATTTGTTATATGCTCCTGCATATGTGTTCTAAATTTGTTATTTTTTGGGATTTGTCATCATCAAAAAGCGAGAAATTATTGCCCTTTATACTTTTTATGATGAACAAACTTTGTATTTGATCATATCTTGAGCATGTGTAGCTAATAGCCAAGCTGGGCTCAAAATAAAGATCAAGCTCATTTGGAAGCATCAATTATAGATGAAAATAAACATAATATTAAAGATGAGGCATGATGGTGGATCAACGGATGAAACTTGAAGTATTGGAGATGGCTTGAAGAAATCTCAAGAGATCAAGTCCGCATCAACTAGATTTAGATTTTCTTTCATTTTAGTCGAGGCAAAAATTTATTTTGAGATTACTTGTTTAGAGAATCTATCATATTAAGGTCTATAGGAAGCTCTTAATAGAGTTTTTTTTATATAACTAGACATTCGCTTGACTTAATGAGCGACCAATTGTGTTAGTTAGAAGATCCAAACTCTTGACTTACATAGAACCAGACAACTAATTAAGGAACCAGATGACTAGTTAGAAGTTCTAGTTTTGGTTTACTAGAACCAGATGACCTGTTAGGAACCGAATGACTGACTAGAAGTGCTAGTTCTAGTATGACCAGTTGGAAATCGAACGACTGACTGAGTAGACCTCCAAGTTCTAGCTGACTAGAATCAATCAACCAATTGTCCAAGTGATTGACTAGTTTGGGTCTTTTGTATGGCTAATGGCTAGTTTTTTACCTACTGGAGTGAAACTAGTTGCGGGATTTTACTTCCAATGGCTAGTTTTGATCCAAAAGATATAAATAGGCTAGGATGGACTTTCCTACATAGTTTTTACAACTTCTAATTCTTTGCAGAGAAGAGATTAAAGTGCTTCTAATTTTCTAGCCATCAAATGCTCTAAGCCTTTAAATTTCAAATCAATTTTTATTTCCTTGATATTCAATCTTGATAGAATTTTTTATGAGCTTAAATTGTAATATTCTCTATACATTTTTACTTGTAATCAACTCTAGATGTGTTTGGAGTAATTGAGAGACTAAAGCTCCGGTGTGAAATGTATCTTATCGATTAAAGTAAGATCAAGTGTACAGGGTTGGCTTCGCCAATGAAACAATACTCTAGTAGAGAGTTGAAGTTCTTAAGAGTGAGGCAAGTGCCATGGAGTAGGAGTGGTTGGTCTCCGAGCCATGTAAATTACAGTGCATTCATTTCTCTCTTTATTTACATTATAGTACTTGTAGTTTTCTTGATGATTGTGTGAAATTATTTTGGTAGATTGAATTGGCCATTGATTTTCTATAAAAGTATTATTTATTTTATAAAATCTAATTCATCCCCCCCACCTACTAGGTTGTTTTTGAGATTTCAATACAAGGATGGGTGACCTCCTAGAAAGTCCTTATGATATAATCTTTTTAATTGAAATCCTTAAGAGAATTAGTAATGTGACATACAAAGTTATAATTCCTTTTCTACTTTTTGAAGTGCATAATGAGTTTTGTGTGTCTATACAGTAAAAGTACATCACATATTAGGGTCATGTGATAGATTTTACACATTTATAGCAAGTGTTGAGACATTGAATTGTACTTTATGTCAAGGTCTAGTGAATCAATCATTTTGAAAGATATCCTCAACAACATACCTTTGGTTATTTTAGTATTCAATTTTGAGATGATTGGGAGCTAAGTTTAGAGAACTAAACTTATTTTAAAGGGGGTAGAATGTGAAGACCGATAAGTAGATTTTGGACCAAACTATAAATTTTACTATTTAGGGGGGTCTTTTTACAAAATTGTTATTAAAAACCTAAAGCTGGATTTCTATTCCTATAAGTTGTTTCTTTTCTAAACAAACAACAATAGCAGCTCTTAATAAAAAAAATAATAAGAATAAAAAAAAAGAAAAATAAAGAGTGGTGGCTAAGATTCGGCGACAACGACGATATTAGCATTGTGTGAGATGCCAAAATCTTGGGTTCCTCATGTTGGTGAAGCTTTGGGCTTTCTAACTAGGTATGATTTCATCTTTTTCACTCAATCAAATCTTCGTTCATATTCTCCAGGTTATTAGATTAGATTGAGACTTTGATTTTGAATTTATTCTTATATTGATTCTTGCCCTATTCTTGGGAATCCTTATGGATTACTATGTTTGATTTTAGGATTTAGATTTTTTTTGGCCTATTATGGTCTTGTAGGGTTATTTTTAACTTGAAATTGAACCAAATTTTACTAGTAAGTTTTTGGTGTTTGTCTTGATGCTTTGATTTTAACATGATTGAGGTGATTGCATTGAAGTCATAGTTCTCTAGAATGCTTTGCAATATCATTGCTCAAATTATGATGCCCCATTCATAACTAATTTGATTTAATTATATTACTATTAGAAACTCATGTTTATGCATTAGAGTTTGATTATTCATATTATAAGTTTTGATTATGAGATTAGTGAGGTCTTGAGCATGATATCAAAAGGAGACAAGTGTTACTGGTCAATCTCATGTAATATTTCTACATTGAGTAGAATAAAACCAAAGCGATTTTAGTTGGGCTAGTACTTAAGTTAACGCTATTAGTTAATTTGGTGTTGTAACTATTGGTACATTTGTATTAATCTACTGATATGCATTAGGTTCAAGTGAGGACTACTTGAATTAGTTCCTTTGGATTTGTTGTGCCTTTCTCATCAAGTAAGAGAATGAGTGACTCCTAATAATATTAAGTTAGTGACCTAATTTAAGAATTTATATTTTTTGATAATATAAATTATGGTTATATGTTTTATACACCTTTAACTATTTATTGACATTTTAAAAAATCTTAAAAGAGGATTATATATTGCCTTGCATTTATGATATGCTTATTTATTTTTGAAATATGAAAATTATGCATACAAATTTAACAAAGGATTATTTACTTTCTGCTATTTATTTAAATATATGTATATATTTTGAACTTGAAAATCAAGTATGTATTTTGAGTAAAAATTTTTCTAATTTATAAATATTTATCGGATTTTGGTATTAGGATTAATATTTGATTGTGTTATCTCCCACTTGCGTTCTATTCTGGCCTAGTCATTGGAGATAATACTGACATTCTGTTCTAGTCCAACCATTGAAAATAACAATGATATTATGTTGTGACCCAACCATTGGAGATAATAATGATATTTTATTTTAGCACAACCATTGGGGATAATAATGGTCATGTCAACATTTATCTGTATTTTGTAGAAACTGATTTTGCTACCACCTATTAGCTTCAAAATAGTGGCACATTTCTAATAAAACTCATTTTAAAGTAATTTTTGACTTTTGTTACACTACCACTAGTTTCAAGTATGCCAATTTGCATTTTATTTGAGTCACCAATTGTATGTGAGCTCATTGATTTATGCAAGAGATACTAGTTACATTATTTGTTTTGTCTTGATTTATAATTATTTGAAGGACTTCGTACTTTATGAATCTAGCCCCTATATTCTTGTTAAACTTCACAAAAAAGAAAATCATATTTGTGATATTTATTTTGAATCTTTGTAAAGATTTGACTCTACTTTAACTAAATTACTAAAAGTATATAGTATGTATATGAAAATATTAATTTAACATATGATCACTCATTCTCTTATAGATTTAGTTATTAGATTTGTGTTTTGAAGTATCAGATAATTTAGTTTGTGTTTGCTTATATTCATAATTATTGAATATGTATGTTTATGTTAATAAATTTGATGATGTGTAGTTATATTTATTAAGAATTATTTCTACAAGTCATATGTCTAATTTGTCAATTATTATATATATAGATTTAAGATTCTTACCCTACATGCTTGTGGGGTTTCGATTTGATAAATATATGATGTTAGCATGTATCCGAGCCTACAAGTTTTCAATTTGGGACACAAAAAATTAGTAGTATTAAAACTCTAGGTTCAAATTTAAATTAAATATGATATGTTACGAGAAAGATAAATTGTAGATAAGGGTGTGACAAAAAAAAAAAAGAAAATTTCTTGCCTTTAAAAAGTTATAATCTGCATCAAGTATTTATCAATGCATCGATAACTACATCACTGTCTCAACTCTTAAGTGAATCTTCAAATATGTGCCTCTCATAACCTTCCATAGCAAGGCTATTTCTCAATTTTTCCTAGCTGGCAATGGATTTTTGCTACATCACGGACAATCATTTTTATACCTAAAATAACACTATAAGAAAAGTAACTTCCCAAATAGACCAGAAAAATAACAAGTTAGTACCATCCATTAGTTAGACAAGTTCTCTCCAAGAGTAGCCTAGAAAACTTTCAAACATAAATGCTTAGCAAATAGGCCCAAAATTTTTGACATATGAAAGAGTGAAAGAATAAGCATTATTAATTAAATAAATGAAAACAAGAAAACCAAGCAAAGAGAAACAATACTGTAAACACAATTTCAAATATTAAAAAAATAAAAAAAAAATAAAATTTTAAATACATAGACTGCCTACAAACACCGTCTAAAATATTCCTAAAAAAAAAAAAAAAAATTTAGATACACCGACTTATATTTGCTTTTCCAAATAGATGTAATTGTTTGTAAATACCATTTCAAATATTTCAAAAAAATTAAAATTTTAAATATTTCAAATGCAAGTTTGAAAGCTGACTGAATGCGAGCTCAAAAGTTGACTTGATACGAGCTTAAAGGCTAGCTGAGGTGCGAGTCCGAAAGCTAGCTGAGATACATGTTTAAAGGTTGGCTAACTGAGAACCTAAAGGCCAGCTTGGATGCGAACTCAGAAGTTGGTGACATAGCAACAAGCGTGATAGATAAGGAAAACACCGTTGCCTCTATTAATAACTCCTTGAATGCACAAGGAAGAAAGAAAATTCACTAAAGTAAAATTTTATTGAGAGTAGAAATTGTTCCCCCATCCATAGGGCTCAAGGCCTATTTATACAAATATCAAAAGTTCAATTCGAGTAAGTTTCTGGCTTCCCAAGTCCTAAACTGAATACAACTTAGCTTGAACCCATTAATTGGGTTGGTAGAAGTTATAAATAAGTTAAACTATGAAAATAAAATCCTAAATAAGGATTCATCCTTCCCAAGTCCTAAACTGAATAGGATTCAGTCAAAAATTAGTCTTGAGTTATTGGAATCCGAAAATAAGACCTAAGATATCATAATGAAGAGAATTTAAATATAGAAATGTATTAAGTAAGGTAAATCCTAAGTTTAAATAGAAGAATGAATCAAATTATTTGTCATGACCCCTTGACTTCTGAATTATCTCCTTTTGATATTTCTGAACTTTCTTTGAGCGTCTTACATCATTTGGCTAAGTGTGAGCTCGAAGGATGGTTGAGTGTGAACCCGAAGGCTGGCTAAATGTCAGCCCCAAAGTTGGCTTGGTGCAAACCCGAAGACTAACTGAGATGTTAGCTTGAAGGCTAATTAAGTACGAGCTCGAAGGCTGGTTAAGTGTCTTGAGGATTCGCTATTTTCGAGTGGCCACAGGTGGCTGCAACCATGTCAATGTTTCTCCATCTTCGAAGGGTCATGGATGACTGTTGTGTTAGTGGAGTTCATCGACACGCCAAAGAACTGTGAGTGGTCATCCTAGTGATGACGAAAAAATTAAGATAAAAAAAACCTTTTTTTCCTTTTTTTTATTTTTTTAAAATCTCCTTCCTCCTGCTTTTCCTAGTCGTGACTGTTTTCCCTTCCTGAATCGGGTTGCGGTGGCTTAAATCTTCACTCTGGGCCGCATACAATCAGATCTGATTAGATCTAGCCAGAACCGGTGACAAGCGGCAAAGGAGACCACTGGGAGGAGGTCTTCGTGGCGAGATGGTTATGATTCAACTTGAGGCAATTTTGACAGCTCCAAGGAGAAGGTGGAGCATTTGCGCAGTGAAGAAGTGCGACTCCGGCATGGAGAAGAAGTGGAGCTTCAGCGGGGCTTGGTTGCTAGGGGCGGCACCGACTGTGGAGCAACGAAGGTATGCTCTGACAGCAATAGGGCATCATGAAGAGGTGTTGGCTTCTTCTCCTCGGGCCTACGGCCAAATCTAGTCCTAAGCCAACAGCAAAGAGTAGGGATGGGGTCCCAAGCTCCCGTCTTCTTCATCCCCAGGTCGGATCCAGCTGGGTACGGCCGGGTTCAGCCTTCCCTTCCTTCGGCAGCCACCAAAGTCGGGCAGGGGTCTCACGGGAGTGGTGGAGGTCCCGCGAGGGTGTAGGTGAGATGCCGCAAGGAGGAACAGCGATGGGATAGGTAGCTGCCCACTTAGGCGCAGTTAGGGAAGGATAGGACGGTGAGGGGAGATTCGGCGGTGAAGCTTCTCTAGTGGCTTGGAGGTGGCGGTTGGGCACAGACTTTGGTAGTTGCGGCCAGGGTTTAGGTGGGATCTTGGCAGTAAGGCTCGAGAGAAAGGAAACAAAATGAAGAAAGTCTAGAAGAAGAAGAAAATAAGTGTGAAAAATATTTTTTGTAATTTTTGATATCTTCTCCTCCCTTCTAAGACTCTTGGTATTCTGTTTCTGTGTTCTTATTATTTCTTTTTGTCTTACACACTTCTCATCAATTTATAGATTTCAAAGAGGTTTGAAATCAAATTTTTGATCAATTGATTTTTGGAATGTTTGTGATTGTGATGAATATTTCTAATTGGTCTTATTTGGGAGACATGTTGGATTGGATTGGTAATTAAATTGTATTCCAAAATTATTTTTTCTTAATTGGAATGTAATTTATTGGATTGAGATTTGTTTTCCTAGTGATAATATTTGACATATATACTATTTCTTGATGTTAAATTTTTAGGAAATTATTTATAATTTTTTTGAAAAATCTGAACTAAAATATAATTGCATAAGTTTTAGGAGTCTTTTTATAAAAATATATATTTATAAGAATTCTAAAATTTTTAAAGCCCTTTTTTGAAGAAATTTGGATTTGTTTACAACTAAAAATTTTTGAGAGACATATTTACAAATTCCTGAAATAATTGGACCAAAACGTGATTGTGTAAATTTCAAGGGCCTTTTGCAAAAAGAACATCTTTGTAAAATTTCTAAAATTTTTAGCGCACTTGTTGAATAAAATTTGGATTTATTTTCAAATAAAAATATTTGGGACTTATTTAAAAAATTAGGAATTTTAGGGTTTATTTGTAAATATAAAATTTCAAGGTGTTTATTTATAAATCCAAGATTTTGCGGAAAATTAATTTGAAATTCCAGAATTGTCAAGGACTTTTTCGTAAAATTTCTATTTCAAGGACTTATTTATAAAAAAAGTCCAGTTATATATCCATTCACAAAGACTTTATAATTTTTATTTTGACCCGGATATTTGATGAATTTTAGGTATAATTTTGGTTCAAATGTCTAGCCCACTGAGTTTGCCTTGATTTGAGCTCGAATTTTCCAATCATTTGAGTTCAAATTGAACTCAATTTTCAGTCAAATTTGATCGTAATTTAGGTCTAATTGAGCCTTACATTTGGATCATAATTTAGTAGTATTCAACTCTATATTTCAATTGAATTTTAATTAAATTTGATTTTTTTTTCAAAATTGACTCAAACACCAAGATCTAGGGCGAAAGAAGAATGTATTTTGCGTTGATGAACCCCCTACTAATTCACACAAGAGACTACATAAAAAACTCATTTGGGGCTTATGAGATTGAAGAAGAGGAAGATGAAAATGATAAACTCAATGATCTCACAAATGCACTTAGAAGATTTAATCAAAAGATGGCTATAACTGCAAAACTGACTAAGGAAGTCAATCTAGGGTCACCCAAGAACCCTAGGTTGATCTTGATCAGTGTGAACCTATTGAGTGAATTTGAAGCTTAGCTAATCTCATCCCTCAACAAATTCAAAAATGTCTTCATATGAATATATGAGTAGATGTTAGTACTAGACAAAGGGTTAGTGGAACATAGAATCACCTTGGAAGATGACTTAAGGCCAAGAAAGTAGAAGTTGGGACGGCTATATCCAAATATTGCACTTTAAGTGAAGGAGGAGATTGATAAACACCACCAAGTAGAATTCAATTGTGTTGTCCTCTATCCGAAGTGGGTGAAAAACATTGTTCTAGTCAAGAAAAATGATGGTAGGGTATGAGGGTGCATTGATTTTAGAAACTTGAATAAGGCTTATCCAAAAGATGATTTTCCACTACCTTACATTGACACTTTGGTTGATAACACTCACGAGCATGGAATGTTGTCTTTCATGGAAGGATATTTGCGATAGAACTAGATATGCCTTGCACTAGATGATGAAGAGAAGACTTCCTTTACTACTTGTTAGGGTGCTTTTTGTTATGTGGTTATGTCATATGGACTAAAGAATGTCGGGACAACATACCAATGGGTTATGATAATGATCTTCTATGACATGATGCATGACTGAATGGAGGTGTATGTTGATGATATTCTAGTCAAATCCCAAACTAGAGAGAGGCATGTCTCAACCTTAAAGTAAGTCCTCCATCGATCATGAGAGCATCAGCTAAGAATGAACTCGAAGAAGTGCATGTTTGGGGTTTCATCAAGCAAGTTGCTTGGTTTCTTGATAACTAACAGAAGAATTGAAGTCATGTGACTAAAGCTTAAGCCATTATAAAAATGCCACCTCCAAAGAACATAAAGGAGCATGGCATAGTAATTAGGAGATTGCAGCTTGTCCGAAGGTTTATATCTCAATTCTCTATAAAGTGTCTCCTATTTTACAAGATGAGTAAGGGTGGGGCTCAGTTTGAATGGACCTTAGATTGCCAAAAAGCCTTTGATCGACTCTAGAAGTACTTGCTCTAATTGCCAATCCTCATGATGCCAATCTCAGGGCAGCACTAATCTTACACGTAGCTATCACTAAGGAGTCAATCGGTATTATGTTGGTGTAGGAGGATCAAGGCAAGAAAGAAAGGGTGACATACTACCTCAGTTGAACCATGTTGAAATATGAGAAGAACTATTCAAAGATGGAGAAGACTTGTTTGGTTGCGGTTTGGTCCTCCTAAAAGCTAAGACATTATTTTGTAGCTTACAAGGTTCTCATCCTGGCTCAAATGGATCCAGTTAAGTTCATGTTCAGAAGCTAGTATTGTTGGGATGAATTGCTAGATGGCAAGTGCTCTTAGCCAAGTTTGGCCTCATGTTCATCACTAAGAATGCAATCAAGAGGCATGTTATAGTTGATCAACCAGCCAAATTTTTATTGCCTACCATAGACTTGACTCAAGAGTTGTTCCACAATGAGTCAATCTAGCTCATTACTAATGAAGACTACCCCAAGACATGGACCTTGTACTTTAATGGTTCCTTGAATCAAGTTGTTGGAGGAATAGAAATCATCCTAATCACAATAAAAGGAATTTTCATTCCCCGAGCATATTGACTTGGATTTTTTTACACCAACAATCAAGTCAAGTATGAGGTACTCATTATTGGCATGCCTCAACGCTCTCTTTAGGAGTCAAATACCTCAAGATCAAAGGTAACTTGAAGCTTATCATCCTACAAATTTTGGACCAATATTGCACTAAAGATGTCACGCTTCCTGACTTAGCCTTCTTTTTAACAAAGTAGGTTGAGAGGATTACAATCACTTGTGTCCCAAGAACCGTAACATGTTGGATTGGGTGGTTTTGTTAAAATTAGATTCAATAATAATTTGATCAAAATCAGAGATCCAATGCCACTGAATTAAGACCCAAATGTGGGCCTCAGTTTGATAGAAATGGTAGCCAAATTTGGCTGAAAATCGAGTCAATTTGGACGTGAATTATTTAGAAATTTAGACTAAGGCGGAATATAGCCCAAATGGATTAAGTGGGCCAAATTTTGAGCCAAAATTAAAAACAAAATTCATCAAAAATCTATACCAAAATAAAAAAAATAATTTTTTTACAAACAGATCCCTAGAACAAATAAATCTTTACAAATAATTTTTTTGATTGAATCTTTTCTTACAAATAAGTTCTCAAGATGAAAATACTTATGAAAACATTCATAAAAGTCTTGAAATTGTGAATTAATGCTTAAAAAATCTAGAATTTATGAATAAACTCCTTAGAGATTAAAAATTAAAAATTATTTTTTTAAAATCTAGGATTTGCTAATAAACCATCCATAAAATCCCTATAATTCTCAAAGAAATACTTGAAATTTTTACAAATAAATCCCTATAATTTTTACAAATCAATCCCTGAAATTTTTATCTTTTACAAATAAACCATCCATAAAATATTAAATTATAAAATTAATATTTATAACGTTACAAATAAGTTCAAATTTTTTAAAAATTTTTATTTGTGAATAAGTTCAAATTTCATTATTTTTGTAAATAAAATCTTGAAATAAAGACCTTAAAATTTTAAAAACTTTTCAAATAAATTTTTTTTACAAAAAAGCTCTGAATCTTTCGAAATTTCAAATTGGCCTTTAAGACGAAAAATTGTAAATAACCACCTTATAAATTTGATATCACATGTAAGTATAATTTTCAAATTTTCTTTCTCATCAATAATAAATAGATTGTATTTATCTAATCTAGATAAATTCTCATCCAAATAAATTTCATCCATAATTCAAACTTTGAATGGAGAATCTAACAATCAAAAAATTTAAAATCATAATTAAATTATCTTCTCAGTGCCTATAAAAATCCATAAAGAATTATAAAATAAGGGGAGAGATATAAAAAAAAAAAAAAGGACGAGGACCGAGAACAAAGATCAGGGACAAGCCAAAACTCAAGCACGAAGAAGGTACACTTAGCTTTCTTGTCCTTTCTTTGTTTTACCAATCCCCTCTTCTTTGTCGTCTATGACGGATCCCGAGCACCTCCTCTACACTACGCGAAGAAACTACCTGCTCCTCTTTCGCCATGGCCACCCAACGAGTTCCCTATACATGAAACTGCTCGCAATGGTAGCCAATCCACTGCTCCAATGAGTCTCTGAAGAGACCCTCCATCATTTATAGCTCTTCGCTGCTCCGAACCTTCAGTTGTACCCAAGCCGCACCGCTGATGGAACCACACCACATTCTACTACTGATGAACCTTTGTTGCACATTACTCACCTTAGATCACTATCCTTGCGGCTGCGTGGCGTGCTGCCACAAAATTTCTTCACCTCTTCGAACCACAGCTCTGATGGCTTCGTGTCCATCTTGCCGCTGCTCCCCAACTCCTGCTATCAAACCCCATCTGGTGCTTGCCCCAACCTACACTGTTGCACCCACCTGCCACTGACCTGAACCACACTGTGCCCGCCTGGCCACTCTCCTCACCGCATGTTTCCAGCCATCTCAATGCCCGTGATTGCCAAGGGCTGGATCTAATGGCCAGATCCAGCCATGAAATGAAGAGAATCGGGAGAAGGATATTGGTAAGGGTGAAGAAGCTAGGAGAAGGAGGAGATGTTCTTGCTAGCAAGGTAAAGTAAATGTTAAAAAAGGGGACAATAAGAGTTATGAGCCAGCAGGAAGAAGCTAAAAAAGGAAAAAAAATAAAAAATAATAAAAAAAAGTGGTTTTGAAAGTTGCTAGGAAAGGAATAAAAAGGAAAGAAAAGAAATACAAAAAAAAGTAAAAAAAATAAAGAAGTTATTTTATTGCCTCAGCCTCGATTTACATGTCATGTGCACTGATTTTTTTAAGCATAAAAAATTTCTTCAAAAATCCAACCGTCATATTTTGATCTAAGAGACTTCTTTAAGAATTCAACTGTCGCACTTTAACCTAGAAAATTCTTTTGAAAACCTGATGACTTTTATTCCAGACCTAAGAAATTACCTTGGAAACCCAACCACCTCTTTTCGAGGTCTAAGAGATTTTTTTGAGAACCCAATAGTCTAACTTTGACCTAAGGGATTCGTTCGAAAACTCAATTGCCCTCTTTTAGGCCTAAGGGTTTTCGTTGGGAACGCAACCACCTCATTTTAGTCTAAGAGATTCTTTTGAAAATCCAACCGTCTCATTTTGGCCCAAGGCATTCCTTCTGAAACCCGACTATCCCACTTTGGGCTAAGAAATTCCTTCAAGAACCTGACCATCTCACTTTGACCTATGGGATTCCTTTAGAAACTCAACAATCATATTTTTGGCCTAAGAGATTCCTTCAAGAATCCAAACATCATATTTTTGACCTAAGAGATTCATTCAGGAATCCAAATGGTATATTTTTAATCTAATAGATTCCTCTAAGACCCTAAGCAATGTATTTTTTCTTAAGGAATTGTTTCAAGAACTTGAACGACATAGTTTTTGCTTAAGGGATTCTTTGGGACCTAGGTTGCCATAATTTTAGCCTAAGGGACTCTTTCAAAAACCCTACTGCAAATCAAACAAATCAAATAAAATAGACCAAAACTAAAATCAAGTCTAAACTTCAATCAAAACCAAAATCAAATTCAAACTTGAACCAAAATCAAAATAAGGTCCAAACCCAAAACAAAACTAAAATCAAGTCCAAATCTGAACAAAAATGAAAATCAGGTCTAAAACTGAGCCAAAATCAGAACCAAGCTTAAGCCTCAACCAAAACCAAATTTGTACCAAGTCAAAATTAGGTCAAATCTAAACTAAAATAGGTCAAAATTAGGTCAAACCTGAATCTAAATTAGATCAAACTTAAACTAGAATCAGGTTAAACTTAAACAAGATTGAGACCAAATCTAAAGTAGAACATGGTTCAACCTAAACCAAAACTATTTGAAACCCAAACCAAAGTTAAATCGAACTTGAAGTAAACTAGAACTAAGTCAAACCTAAACAAGAACTAAGTTAGAATTGAACTTGAATCATGTTGAACTTGAATTCATATCTAACATGGGTTGACTTGAACTCATCAAGGGGTCGAACCCGGATCCAATAGGAACTATTAACAGTTGGATCCAAGATCCATTAAAGATCCAACAAAAACTCATCAAAGGTTAGATAAAAGATCCATTAAGGATAAAATGAGAATCCAACAAGAGTGGAATCTAAGATCCAATAAGAATCCAATAAAAAACTACCAAGGATTGGATCCAAGACCTATTATGAATCCAATAAGGACCCAATAAGAGTTGGATCCAAGATTCAATAGGGATCCAATAAGAACCCACAAGAATTATACCTAAACCCAATATGGGTTCAACATGGTTCGAACTCGAATCAATTAAGAGATTGAACCCAAACCCAATAAAGGTCCAACATGGGTCAAACTTGAATCTATTAAGAGATCAAATCCAAACCCAATAAGGGTCTGACATGGGTCAAACCTCAATTTATTATGGGTCTGGGCCTAAGCCCAATAATGAATCGAACACAAACCTAATACAAATCCATTAAGAATCAAACAAGGGTCCATCAAGAGTCAAATCCAAGATCCAATAAAGCTCCATCAACAACCCAATTAGGATTGAATCAAATGTCCATTAAGGATCCAATAAGAATCCAATCAGGGTTGAATCCATAATCCATACTCTGTTACCCTTGAAATGCTATGTGCTTAAGAAATATTTCTCACAAAAAAGAGAGAAATTCTCTTCTCTCCTAGCAGCAAGACCTTTAAAAGAAAGGTGAGGCTAGGAGTGGAGGGAGAGTTGGTGATCATGTGAAGTAGCTTTGGAAGCCCTAGACCTATCTTTCACACTCAAGCTCTAAGTTGACTTGAAGAATGCAAACTTGAGAGTAAGATGGTTAGTCTCAGAGTAACTCAAAGTCCATTAGGGAAGTCACCTAGGCTAAGTGCAAAAGTCAAAGAATGACCACTTGGGAATCTCCTAGAGAAAAAAGATCACCCCCTCCAAATAAATAATGAAAAGCATTATCTTGAAAAGACAAGTATCATATGGAAGACCAAGCTAAGTGAGGCAAACTTGAAAAGTAAGAACCAGTTGGAATCTATGAGTTCACAAACCTTGGATTCTCAAAAGATGAATAAGATTGCCAAAAAAATAGAAAGCAAATAAAGGAAAAAAAAGGGAGAGAAAATTGGATCACATGGTGGAATTTGGAGGTCTAACCCAACTTTATATCAATGCCCTATTGACCAAGACAGACTACCTAAAGAGTATATACTAGATGACATCTATGGGTATATAAATCTTAGAGTTTGAGGTCAAGAGACATCTCAAATTTGAAGTCAAGTTATAGAGGGTCAACTAACATTGAGAAGATGGCAAAAATCGATCAACCATTTGAAACGAGTTCCTAAAGAAAATATTGCACTAGAGAAAAGGATGGAAAAAAGTCTAGTTGGTCAACCAACTGTAATCCGAGACAAAAATTTCAAAGCTTAGGCTGATCCAATCAAGTAGAAGATTGCATCCAAGAAAAATCGAGAGATTTGTCCAGGTCTAGGCAATGGCTCCTAAATCAATATATGTTTTTACCCCTTTTTATGGATTTTTTGTGGGAATACAATCAGTAGTACTCAAAGTCCAAGGGGGCATAAGAAGGAAACTATTGATTCCCTATAGGTATCAAAGGGTCAGGTGGCAAACTCCTTGTGCTAAGTTGGATAGAGCGCTTTTAAAAAAAGGACTATATCGATTAGAGAGTTGCATTCCTTAGATCATCCAACCCCAGTAATATTAGTTACCAGTGGTGGTGTGGGATCAAAATTGGTTATCCGGGATGGTGGAGATATTGAGAAATAATCTTGAAATAGCAAATCAAAATATGTCATGGTTTGATTATGTAATACGGTATTATGGGAATATGACTTCCAATAGGCGGAAGCCCTATTATTAATTATCCTAATAATTGTCAGTAACCTTCTAAAGTGAGAAACCTAGCTAATAAATTAGAGACATCAAATAAAGAAGAAAGCATGATTTGATTGATTGGAGAAGAGGGTATATAGATTAAGCAATGGCATACCCTCATTTTACAATGAATTTAAACCTATAATCATAGAAAGTATGAAAATAAGAAAGAGAAAATGGAAAAAAGCTTGATGCTCTCTATTGCCCCATTTCCATGCAATTGACTGAGTGGAATTTGACTCAGATGAGTCTTGAGTTGATCTTTGGCGGATATTGACAACATGTTGATGGATATGGCTGATTGCTTTGGCTTATAGCACCACCAATAGCTTTTGGGATTGACTAGCTTGAAGGTGTGTCACCAACAGCTTTTGGGATTGGCTAACCTTGAAGGAAGCTTCATTAATGAATTTTAGGATAGATTTGCTTTAAAGGGAGCATCATTAATGGCTTTTGGGATTGACTGATTTTGAATGGTGTGTCACCAATCTCTTTGAGATCTAGCTAGCTTTGAGGGGAGCATCATCAACAACTTTTGGAGTTGATTGACTTTAAAGGAAGCCTCACTAATAACTTTGGGATTTGGCTAGTTTTAAAGGGAGAGTCATCAATTGCTTTTACGGTTGACTAGCTTTGAGCAAGTTATTAGTTGACTTTGTTTAAATAAGGTATTTGGTTGATTGGCCAAGTGAGTTCAAGTCTACCTTTGATTTGAAGGAAGATTCGTGGCCTTGGCTTATGCTAGCCATATTTGATTTAATAATCAATGACCTTTTCTGACTTGTTGTCAATTAAATTTGAAGTGTCATTGATGACTTTGTACTTGTTGTCAACTAACCTTAATTGATCTTGGATCCTACCCTAGTTAGGTTCCTATTGGATCCTTAATGGATCTTGGGTCTAACTCTAATTGGATTCTTGATGGATCTTTAATAGATATCGAATGTTGTTTGACTCAATCAAAGTTCTATTCGAACTTGTTGTGAAGAATCTTTAATAGATATCGAATGTTGTTTGACTCAATCAAAGTTCTATTCGAACTTGTTGTGATTTAATTCAAATGTTGTTGGACTTGGTTCAAAATTCTATTTGAACTTATTATAGTTTAGTTCAAATGTTGTTTTATCCAATCTCAAAGTTTCTATTTGAACTTGCTTGTTGTTTGACTCAATTTAGAGTTTTATTTGAACTTCTTTATAATTTAGTTCAAATGTCATTTGACTCAATTGGAGTTTAATTCAAATTAGTTTTAATTTTAGGTTAACTTGATTTGAACTTGAACTAATCCAAGTTTGGACCGATCAAGGCTTGGTCCAATTTGAGCCCAACAAAGTTGAACATGTACCTAGGTCATCAGTTTTTTTAACTAAAATGGATGATCGATTTAGATACTAGTCAATCTGCCAATATGAGTTTCATTCTAGGTTTATTAGAATCGGATGACCAGTTCGGATATCGATCATCCAATAAAGCAAGTGTCTTTCTTGGTCTGTCAGAACTAATTGACTAGTTGAGGTATCGATTGACTAGCATATCCTTTTCTACTTATCTGGTCTAGTTTCAGTCCATTTATTTTGAATCCATTTAGGTTCATTTAATGTTTTGTCTGAGTCAGTTTGATTTTATTTATTTGTTTTAGCCGAATTGGCTTGAATAATGTGATTGAGTCATTTAATCAATTTAGGTTTATCAATTTTATTTTAGTTCAAGAATCCTTGGGCTATCATAATGACTTTAGGTGAGCCAATAGATTGATCTTGAGCCATCTTTGACTTTCACGCGAGTTTGCAGACTGGCTTTAAGTCTGAATAGGTAGTTGGGTGAACCTATAGGTTAGCCCTTAGCCAAATTGACTTTTGGATAAGCCAGTAGTTTAGCCTCTAGTCATAATAACTTTTGGGTAAACTCACAAGCTGGCCTTAGGTTAGAAATAATTTTTGGGCAAGCTCGGATGCTAGCCTAGATAGATTGACTTTTGAGTGAGCTCGCAAGCTAGCCCTAGGTCAAAAATGATTTTTGATGAGCCCACAGACTAGCCATAGATAGCTTGACTTTTGGGCAAACTCGCAGGTTGGTCTTAGGTCAGAAATAGTTTTTAGATGAGCCCATAGGCTGGTCTTAGGTTAGAAATAATTTTTGGACAACTAACAAGTCAACCCTAGATCGATTGATTTTCAGGAGAGGTCTCAGGCTAGCCCTGGGTTAATTGACTTTTGCACAAGCCCATAAGCTGACCCTAAGTCATAATTGATGAGAGCACGTCCAATGAGGAATTTGTTCTTTTTTTATTTTTCATCTTTTTTCATCTATTTTTTTGGTTTTTCATATGGGATGCCCTTTCCCTTTTCTTTTGTTTCTTGTTTCACATCTCTCCTTTCTCCTATCTTCTTCATCTTCTCCTTCTTTCTAAAGAGCACTATAGGAATCTCTTAGTAGAGCTTTCCTAACTGAACTTGACATCCAATTCTGGACCAGATGCCCAATTGAGTCAGGCTAAAAATTAGAATTTTAGTACAAGGCAGAACCAAACGTTTGGTATAGAACCGGACATTCGACTGACATTTTGAGTCCAACTGAACCAGACATCCATTATGGAACTGGATGTCCGATAGGGGTTCAAAGCTTACTTAATGAAGTAGAACTAGACGTCTGATTCTCTTAAATATATGTCTGGTACAAGTTTTCTACACGACTAATGGCTAGTTTTTTGACCGTTGGAGCAAATCAAGTCATGGGACCTCACCCCCAATGACTAGATTCAACTCCAAATGTATAAATAGGGTTAAGAAGGCTCCTATTAACAACTTTCATATGTTCTAATCTTTGTTAAAAGGGAAAAAAGGCCTTCTTCAACTCAGTAGCCAATCTTAAACTCTAAACCTTCTAATCTCAAGCTAGCTCTCATTGTCCTTTTTTTTAGTCTTGAGAAAACTTTGTGTAAGCATATGATTATTATAATTTTTTTATAAATTTTCACTTATAATCCACTCCAAGGTTATTTAGAGTGGTTGAGAGTTACCGACTCCAATTTGGAGTAAGGATTTTGTATGGAGTTGGCTTTATCGATGAAGTGACACTCCTAGTGAATGAGTTAAAAGTCCTCAAGATTTAGGTAAGGACCGTGGAGTAGGAGCAGTTGGTTTTCGAACCATGTTAAATTTTGATGTACTTTATCCCTTATTCTATCTTGTTTACTTAATGCACATTTGATTGTGGATTGCTTCAATTTTCAATTTTATCCGAAACAAGTGGCATTGGTATTTATCTCCTAATTCACTCCCCCTCACACCCCCGCACCATTACGTGATGTATTTGCTTTCAATTGGTATCAAAGCCAGGTTACTCTTATTTTTGGTTTAATCACTTGAGTTTTTTATTCTTATTTATGGAGAATTTTAGTACTTCTCCATCATTTCATCAAGAGGGGCAATCTACCACTCGTCTTTCTCTATTCAATGTTACTAACTTCAATTATTAGAGAGCCCAAATTTGGATCTTCATTAAAGCCATTGATTATGATCTATAGTGGTTAGTGGAGGAAGGGTACACTCCTCCCACCAAATTAATTAATGGGGTGAGGATGCTCAAACCTAAGGATGAATGGGATGAGGGTGACAGAAAACTAGACTCATTGAATGCAAAAGCAATGAATATCTTATATTGTGCTCTTAATCCATCTAAATTTAATCACATTAGAATTTGTGAGATGGCTCATCAAATTTGGCATTGTCTTGAAGTTACCTATGAGGGTACAAGATAGGTAAAAAAAATCTAAAGTGAATATATTAGCAAACCAATATAAGTTCTTTAAGATGAAACCTAATGAGTCTATCACCGAGATATTTACATGATTCATTGATATTATCAATACTTTAAATTCTCTCGGTAAAACTTATACTAATGATGAGATGGTTAGGATGATCTTGAGATGCCTGCCTAGGTCATGGGATCCGAAGGTAATGGCAATACAAGACACTAAAGATCTCAATACCTTACCATTGGAGGAGCTTCTAGGATTGTTAATCATGAAATGATAATGAAGGACCAGATCCAAAAAGAAAATGAAGACTAGAAGAAGAAAAGCATCACTCTCAAAGCCAAAGAATCAAGTGAAGAAGAAAAGGAAGAGAGTGATGAAGACATGGTTCTTCTAACAAGAAAGTTCAAGAAATTCCTCAAGAGGAAGCACATACCTCAAAAAATAAGAAAAGGTGAGAGAAGTAATCCAATTGTGGAGGAAGAAGAGGATTTACCAACATGTTTTAAGTGCAAGATGCCAAGCCACATAAAGGAAAATTGCACACCCAACATTCAATCCAAGAAGCTCAAGGCAAAGAAGAAGAAGGCTATGATGGCAACTTGGGATCACTCCAAAGAGGAAAGTGACAATGCCTCCTCTAACGATGAAATATATCTTATGGCAGATGAGGATGAGGTATGTGACATATATTTTGAGGAGTTGCAAGAAGCTTTTGAAGAATTATTTGAAAAGCATGAAAAACTGAGTCTTAAATATGCTTCCTTAATAAAGAAATTAATTACTCTTGGGGATGATTTGATGTTTTGAAATCTTCAAAAAGCACTTGTGATTGTAAGAAGAACTTAGATGCTCTACAAATAGAATATAATATCTTAAAATCTTCTAGAACTACTTTTTGAATGTCATAATGAACTTGATATGCTTAGAGATGAAAATAGTCATTTGAGAAAAGCCTTGAAAAAAAATTTTCATGAAAATACTACGTTAAACATGATTCTTAAAAGTCAAAGAAATATCCTAAATAAATTCGGATTAGGCTTTATTTCATCATCTAGGTTCAAAGGTACCAAAATCACCTTTGTAAAGGCTTCCACTAGAACCAACTCTTACAAGATTTGCACTTATTATTTTAGAAAGGAGCACATCTCATCTACTTGCCCAATTAAGAGAAATCCTTCTCTTAAGCAAATATGGGTACATAAAGAGATAGTCCCAAAGACTAAAGAATCCAAGCTAATTTGGGTTCCTAAAACTTCACTTGCATGACTTTGATTGGAGTAGCTAGAGATGACTCATATGCCTCTACTAATTATATCTATGGTCATCCTCTAGCTAATATTGTCGAGGTAAGTGTCTTCATGTGACATTTCTCTCATAATTATTTGTATTTATCTTCTAATGCATATTTTATTCTAATCATGAGGACCCATAATTAATAATGGATACCTACACAATTTTGATTTGTTTGTTATGCCTACACTCCAAGAAGAAAATTGAGAAGTGGTTCCTTGATAGTAGATATTCAAGACACATGACCAAAAATTCATCCATGTTCAAAGAGTTGGAAAGCAAAGATGGTGGATATGTTACCTTTGGTGACAACGATAAAGGTAAAATCATTGGTAAAGGTGATATTTCCATTGACTCATCAATTGTTAGGGATGTACTTCTTGTTGAGAAACTCAAACACAATTTATTATCTATTAGTAAATTATGTGATAAAGGCTTTCATATTTTATTTAAGGCCAACCATTGCATAGTAAGACACAATGATAGCAATAATATTGCCTTTGTTGGTCATCATGATGAAAATGTTTATACTATTGATCAAGATGATTATGTTGAAAAATATTTTGTAGCCCATGAGAATCATGAGTGGCTTTGACATAGGTGACTTAGACACACATGTATGGATGTGATTGTCAAGATCAACCGGAAGAAGCTTGTGAGAGGACTCCTGAAGGCATGTATGTGATGCATACCAAATGAGGAAATAAGTAAAATCTTCACACAAACCCAAGAAGGTGGTGTTAACTATTAGGCCACTTCAACTCTTTCATTTAGACTTATTTGGACACATAGGTACTACAAGTCTAGGAGGTAAAAACTATGCCTTTATTATTGTTGATAATTTTTCAAGCTTTACATGGGTATTGCTTCTTACCAACAAAAGAGATGTTTTTGATGCATTTGTTAGTTTCACAAAATGTGTTCAAAATGAGAAAGGTTACATGATTTTCAAAATTAGAAGTGATCATAGAGGAGAATTTGAAAATCATCCATTTGAAGATTTTTGCACAAAAAATGGGATTGAGCATTATTTTTTGGCTCCCACACCCCACAACAAAATGGAGTTGTTGAAAGGATGAATAAATCTCTCAAAGAGGTGGCAAGAGTTATACTTAATGAGTACTCCTTATCGAAGTATTTTTGGATGGAGGCCATTAACACAACTTACTATATATTGAATAGGGTATCTATTCACTCTATTCTCAACAAAACATCATTTGAATTGTGAAATGGAAAAAAATCTAACATTGCATACTTTCATATTTTTGGTTACAAATGTTTTATTTTTAATAAAAAGATCATTTATCAAAATTTGACCCCAAAGCTCATGATGGCATATTTTTTGGCTATTCATCTAGCTCAAAAGCATTTCAAGTCTTCAACAAAACCACCTTGGTTGTTGAAGAATCTATAAATATTAATTTGATGAAACTAACTCTCATTTGGAGAAATAGACTTTTGATGATGATGTAGAGATCTCCAAGAGGATATATGATTTACAAATCTTGAAAAGAAAAGATAGTGAGACTAGTAAGAAACTGAATGAGAAGAATGATGATGATGGAAATATTAAGGCAAAATAGCAAGAGCATGGTACAAAACCACCCAAGGAGTGGAGATTCAAGAAAAATCATCCAATAGATCAAATCATAGGTGGTGTTGATCAAAGGGTAAAAATTTGTCAAGCTCTTAAATTTAATCCAAATCAAACGGATTCTTGCCGTGCAAGAAGAACTAAATCAATTTGTTGGGAATCAAATTTGGGAGCTTGTTCAAAGACCAAATGACTACCCAATTGTTAGTATCAAATGGGTTTATAGGAACAAGCTAAATAAATATGGTGTCATGGTTAGAAATGAGACTAGACTAATGGCCAAAGATTTCAACCAAATTGAAGGCATTGACTTTGAAGAGACCTTTGGACCCATTGCTCATTTGGAGTCTATTAGAATTTTGCTTGTATTTGCTTGTCATAAAAATTTCAAACTATTTCAAATGGATGTGAAAAGTATATTCTTAAATGGGTTTCTATCCTAAGAAGTTTACGCTGAACAACCCCCTAAATTTGAAATTTGAGTTTTCCAAATTACGTCCTAAAATTAAAAAGGCATTGTATGGTCTTAAGCAAGCTCCAAGAGCTTGGTATGAGAGACTTAGTTCCTTTTTACTATCGAATGGCTTTGAAATAGGTTTCATTGACACTATATTATTCCTCCTTAAAATACATGATGACTTATTAGTAGTACAAAGTTATGTTGATGATATAATATTTGGTGCCAGTAATGAAAACCTTTATGAGCTCTTGGCAAACACGATAAAGAAGGAGTTCGAGATGAGTATGATGGGAGAATTGCACTTCTATCTTGGCCTCCAAATACAACAAATGAAGAATGAGATCTTCATCAACCAAACCAAATACACCAAGGGGCTACTTAAAAAATTCAATGTGTATGAAGTAAATGCTATAGGACTGTCAATGAGCTCGTCAACCAAGTTGAATGAGGGTGAAGATAGAGAAAAAGTTGATGAAAAGTGGTATAGAGATATAATTAGTAGTTTACTATATCTCATTGCAAGTAGACCCAATGTCATGTTTAGCATATGCTTGTGCTCTAATTTCAAGCGTCTTCTAGGAAATCACATCTAGTTATTATAAAACACATATTTAGATATCTTAGAGGTACACTAGAATTAAGATTGTGATATCCAAGAGATAGTTGCTTTTATTTGATTGGTTTGTATGATGTGGACTATGACGGATGTTGTATTGATAAAAAGAGCACTAGTGGGACTTTCCAATTTCTTGGAAAATCTCATGTATTATGGAGTTCCAAGAAACAAAACTCAGTGGCTCTTTCTACCGCTAAAGTCGAATATGTGGCTGCTGGGTGTTGTTATTCTCAAATATTATGGATGAAACAAATACTTCAAGATTTTAGTTATTTTTTTTTAAATGTACCAATTTTTTGTGACAATACTAGTGCAATTAAACTTATCCAAAAATATGATACGATATTCTCATTCTAAATATATTGACATTTGTAATCATTTTATTCGAGATCATATTTTGAAAAAGGATATTTTATTAATGTTTGTTGAGACCAATTGTCAACTTGCAGATATTTTTACAAAACCTTTGGAAGAAACATGATTTTATTTTATTTAGAATGCCATTGGTATTGCAAAAATTTCATGATTTTCTATAATCCTTGGCATTGTGGAATCAATTTTGCTTTTTTGTATTTTTGATGGCTGAGGAGTTCTTTATGAATCAAACATTTGGTTTTGAAATAGACGTTCACTTCTAAACAAATTTGCGTTCTCAAATTTCCTATTGGTTGTCAATTTCTATACTGGATGTTTGATACACTAGTTCAATATATGCATTTTTCTTCATGTTGGACATCCATTTCTATATTGGTCATTCGATATAGAAGTTTAATATACCCAATTTTCTTCCTATTAGACATTTGTTTATGTACCGAATATCCAATACAATAGTTCAACCAGGCAATTTTCCTGCTATTGGACATCTGATTCATGAATTGGATGTCTGATATGTGGTAGTAGGGCCTGATTTCAAAGATTTAAACCCTAGATGATAATTCTTTTTTCATCTCCTTGCGCGCAATTTGTCTTTGATGACCCACCTGAGTTCTCAGGCCACTCTCTCCGATGATCTAGGGGCGTTATCCCTAATTTTAGGTCCTTCATCTTCAGTATCTCCTCCTTGCCCTCCTCCATTGCAAGCCATCTTCCTCAAATGGCCAAAAGATTCAAGAGCCTTGCCTCAAGGAAAAGGAAGGGTGAAGGCTCCTCTTCTTTGCTTGGTAATGATTCTTTTCCTCTTGAATTTCATTCTCTAGAATCCTTTATTTGATTTCAAACTAAATTTGCCAACTCTCATATTTTTGTCCCTCACACCATTGATTTTGATGATCTTCATTCTCCCAACCTCAAATCCCTCTTTGATGCTCAAGGTTGGATATCCCTATTAACCAAAAGTGAAATCTATTATGATTATGATGTTCGAGTCTTCTATGCAAATACAAACTTTGATGAAAACAACACCTTTGATACTTACTATGTTGACAAACAAATATCTCTTTCACCGGTGATTTTTAGTTCAATTCTTGGTATACCTATAATAGAAGAATTCTCACCCGCAAATGGTCTAACAAGATTCCCTCTTATCAGTTAATTGTTGAGATTGTCTTTGAGGGAAACTTGGGTGAGGCTATGTAGAAGCTTCAATCTCCCCTTTCCCACCTAGATCCTATATCCTGCATCAGATTCTTGCTTATACCCTTCTTCCCAAAGGTGGTCATAGAAATGAAGTATCTTTTAGTGAGTTATATCTTCTCTTCTATTTGCTAATTGGCTGTATGGTATGCTAACCTCACATCATTATCCACTATGTAGGCTATTATACTCAACACGTACATGCCACCCTCGGCTTTTCTAGCTTCATTACCTTAATTCTTAAGAACTTTGGTGCTCCAGCTCCTTTGCGTGACCCCTCTCTAGCTCATTCCTACATGCTAGTTGACACCTTCTCCCACTTCACCCTCTTTCAAATGGACTTCACTTTACATGATGGTCATTGGATCTGAGGAGAGAGTGGCGATGAGCAAACCAAGATTGCAGAGCTCGAGGCTACTAAGCATAGTCCATGAGGTAGTCATGCCTACATGGACCTTCCTATGCATCATCCATTGAGTCTAAGGCTGACTTTGCTACTTGGCTTACCCACTTGGAGGACTTAGCACAATGAACTACTGAGGAAGTGACCCAACTCTGGTCCTCTATGGACAAGATGTCTACTATGATGCGCACATCCTTAGATAGCCTCTCAAAGATGATTCAGTCTCTCATGGACCATTCAACTTCTCATTCACCTCTTGGATCAAGCTCCTAGATTTAGGCTTTCCATTCTTTTCTTTCAGTTTTGGAATTTGTGGACTTTTACTTACATGTATGGATTGTGATTATTAAGCATCTAACTTGTTGGTATAAGGTTTAGGGTTTTATGAATGTATATGTTATGATTCTAACTCTCATTTGTGGATTTTGTGTGTTGATGTGATGGATCATTTATGGATACTATTGCTACTTCTTTTTATCTCTTGGATATTAAATTCCTCTAATGCATCAAGTTAGGGGGAGCTTCTCGTTAATTATATAGGTTGTGGTCCACCTTGTTTATTATAATAGTGACGGATGAATCCCTTTTGTTGATGTCAAAAAGGGGAGAGCCTTGACTACATTAGGAGCTAGAACTTTATCTTGGATTTTCATGGTCTTTCTTTGTACACACTGCCCATGCTTTAGTTATTTATTTGTATATTTATCATCATCAAAAAGAGGGAGATTGTTGTCCCTTTTAGTTTTGATGATGAGCAAATAATATCTAATGATTTACTTGAGTTATACTTAGCCAAAACACTTAAAGCTCTCAACAAAATATTCAAAAGCTTCAAGGAAAAAGAAAAGGGAAATGGTAGATTGGTGAGTGTGACTTGATGGCTTGGAGATGAAGAACCCATAGAGATGGTTTGAAGGTGTAGAAACAACTCAAGACTCATATTTGACCCGATCAAGGACAAGGAAACTCAAAAATCGTCATCGACTAGGTCTAGTTTTCTCTTTATTTTTGAGTCTTAATGAGCTTGCTTGAGATAAATTGCTTAGTATTCAATATCACAAAAGAGTACTACTGGAAGCTCTTAACAGAGCTTTTCTAACTGAACCAAATGTTTGGCTAAGTTAGGTTGAAAATCAAAGTTTTAGTACAAGGCAGAACCGAACGTCTGGTATAGAACCGGATGTCCAACTAGCTTTTTGAGTCCAACTGAACCGGATGTCCGATAGGGGTTCAAAGCTTACTTTGTGAACCAAAATCAGATGTCCAGTTCTTTGGAACTGAACATTTGATATGAGTTTTTTGCATAACTAACAGCTAGTTTTTTGACTGTCAGAGTGAATCATGGGATCTCACCCACAATGGCTAGATTCAAACCTAAATGTATAAATAGAGTTGAGAAGGCTACCATTAACAACTTTCACATCTTCTAATCTTTGTTAAAAGAGAAAAAAAAAGGCCTTCTTCAACTCAATAGCTAATGTTGAGCTCTAAGAATTCTTCTAATCTCAAGCTACCTCTCATTGCCCTTTCCTTTAGTCTTGAGAGAACTTTATGTAAGCATATGATTGTTCCAATTTTTATATATTTTCACTTATAATCCACTCCAAGGTTGTTTGGAGTGGTTGAGAGTTATCAACTTTGGTTTGGAGTATACTTTCTGGTTGGAGCAAGGAGTTTGCATGAGATTGGCTTCACTGACAAAGTGACATTCTTAGTGGAAGAGTTAAAAGTTCTCAAGATTGAAGCAAGGGCCATGGAGTAGGAGCGGTTGGTCTCCGAGCCACATTAAATTTTGGTGTACTTTATCCCTTATTCTATCTTGTTTACTTAATGCACATTTGATTGTGGGTTGCATTGATTTTAAATTTTATCTGAAATAGGTGGCATTGGTATTCATCTCCTAATTCATCCCCTCCTTAGGCAATTTATTTGCTTTCATCGATGACTACAATTAAGACAAAAAAAATAGATACTCAAAATAGATCTAACAATTAAAAAATATTATAAGTAATATATAAATATAACTTGCCTCTTTGAATGAAATTTGTTGTTGTTATAAGCTTTTACTTGCATTTGATTAACATCTCCACTATTTAAAATATATAATTTGAAAATTTTGATTCTTATCTTTATCTCAATTTTTCATTATTATATGTCTTCCATGGAGTTAATGCTTTCTGCCCTAATAAATTTATTTAAAAAATTAATTATATTAAAGTTTTTTAATAATTAAGAAGTTAAATAAGTCAGTATGTTTGTTGTAATTGCTTTTGAATAGAACCTCCAAATGAAACTATTATTACTTTCATCTTAACCTTTTAATGTATCTCCCTCAAAGTGCATATTGAAAAATCTAACCTCTAAATATATAAATACTTGCTCTTCAAATTGAAAACTGTAAACTAAATTTTGATAAGTACTCTATACATCTTAAGTGGGCACCTAACAAACAAGCACTATACGAATTAAGAAATATGTTGCATTTCATTAGCAAACTCCACTATTTTGCTATCTCCATGTTAAGTTCTTCAAACTTGCATTAATGGCATGAATTTCTTATACTTTGCCTCATTTTAGTTAAGACATAAGATAGCCATAATAAATAGATAAATATATAGTTTAGATTTAAATAGCAGTAAATGAAAGTCTTGTTAGTTTGGCCCAAACAAGACCAAACACCATAAATGCATGCAAGCTTGCTGTAGTTGTAAGACACCTCTTTTGATCTATTTGTATCAATCAATAATATTTGTTAAAAAAAAAGTCAATGAACTTATAAGCAATCAACTAACAAATAATTCTCCAAAATCTCAAATACATTTCAACAAATATCAAAATCATTCGAGAATAATACTATCCTATAATTGTTATAATAAAAATTCAGGAATATAGGGAATTATTATTGTTGTTGGAGCCTGATTTTGCACCAATTTTGATATGAGAAACTTCTTCAAATTAGATCTATTATGTTTTTATAATATTAGGTGTGATAAATTGGTCCCACATCAAATATTGGATAGATAAAGTTCAATATATATAGTGAAAAAGACCTGTATCCTATGAGCTTAATCTTTTGAGATGGTTTGGTGTCAAGTCCACTATATTGATCTAGTTTAACACTCTTTCGACTTTCCCAACAAGTAATATCAGAGCTTTAGGTTCAAAGCTGTGCAAATTCTTAAGACCGAAATTACCATGATGATGTGATTGAATTGTGTCGCATGTTAGTCTCTCTTAAAAAATTTTTTTTAAAAAATGAGACAGAAACCTATTAGTATGGGTCACACAGTGGAACTGGTTGAGTAAAAGAGTTCTTGATTAAGAGTATTAAAATTGATGTGGTCAAATCATACTTGAAGGGGGAGATTGTTATAATGTCAGGTGTGATAAATTGGTCCCATATCAGATATTGAATAGATAAAGTCTAATATATATAGTGAAAAAGGCACATATCCCATGAGTTTAAGTTTTTGGGATGGTCTGGTGTCTGGCCCATTATATTGATCCAGTTTAACACTCTTTTAACTCCCCCAATACTATGCCACCCCTCCGTCAACCTACACAAAGAAAGAACTATGAAGAGAACCACTGGGAACTCTCCAGGGGTGGCTCCTCCAATGCTTAAATTAGCCTTACACTCAAAGTAATAGATTTTTACCAAAGATTGAGTATTAGTCCTTTACAGCTCTGTTTGTCATGCTTATTATATTGTGCTCGGAGATCTATAATATCAATATCCTACGATTTTAGGTAAATATTATATCATATTTCTTGTAATGGATAACTATTAATCCTAGATTCTTAGGATTAACTTTCTCAAATAACTATAAATTAGATACCATAATGATATGATAATTGGATATGAATCACCCAAGACATCCTAGCCTGCTTATAGCCTCAACAAAATTTCTTATCGAATTATGGGTTGGTGTGTGAGTCTATTACTGAACCAAGGTTACCAAGCTAACTTCTCCATTAGGTTTTTATCTCGAAGATATCTGCTCACAGTCCATCATTTGGGCTTAGTCCAGATAGCCTCTTAACTTAAAGAGTCTCCCTCAATCAATTTCAGTTTGAAGGTCGACCCTCAGTTACCTTAGTTACAACTTACTTTGGGGGTTGGCCATCTATCATCTTGGTTGTTTACTTGAGTTTTGGTTTACAATTACCTGATTTCATCGAGCTGGTCCTTATGATTCTAAGGTATCATTAGTGTCCCAACTCTAGGCCACACCTTACTAGCTTAGGGGCTTGAGTTTCTCTTTTCTTTTCTTAATAACTAGAAGGGCCATCTGAGCCTAGAGATCATGGCCCTAGAAACCTTAGCCCTATATTGCTGGGCATCGGTTGCTGCATCACCTAGGGATTCACACCTTCACTTATTCCAACATTTCATGATGCAAGGTGCCAAACATCAAACTGCTTGGGGAAGTGAGCCACCATTTTGTAAAATCCTATGCAACAATTTAGGTTTCTCTTTCCTTTGAAATGACAACCTATTTGTGTTTTGGGACAACCTTCTATGCCTTTTAATTTCTCTTTCCAATATTGTTCATTAATTAGATGTTGGATGCATGTCCCTTGGATTTGAGAGGAAGCTTTTGAAATTCCCATCCTTTGGACTTTGATGGCATGGGTTATACCATGTGGAAATAATCGGATGGCCAAGGGAGTCTTATAAGAGGGTCTCCAATTTTTTTCCTTCATTTAGAAAAATTCTTTTTGGTACCACTTTCAAATGGTACCCCTTTCTATTTCCTCCAACTCTAGAAGGAGATCTCCCACTTTGAGGGGAGAGGGGACAACCTTTATAGACAATAGCTCTACCCTTTCCAAAGCCTCAAAGTTAATGTCACCACGTGTGAGAAAATCTTATTTGTCCCATGCTAGCTTGACTTCATCCTCTAGGGGGTGTATCTTGAGCATCAGAGGCTTTTGCCCACTTTTGGCTAGTACCTCTAGTCCAAAAAGTGAGCAAGAGAGAGGAGGAGAATAGCAAGTATGTTGATGGAGAAAGGACAAGAAAGGAGTAGCTGATACCTTATGCTCCTTCACCTCTTTGCTAACTTGAGACTACTAAGATCGGTGCTCAATCGTATGCCCATCACTTGATGATGACAAAGGTTGATCGTAGGAAGAGTGATATTTCTCAAGAAGAAACTAGCTTTTTCTAGTCTATAACACCAAGAGATTTGGCCTTGGGCTTCCCTTAACAATGCCAAAATTGAAGATATTGCCACATTCCTTTGAGTTGAACTTTATGATTAATTGAGGGTTTGGCACCTCAAATGGGAGTATGAGGATCCCATCAAGAAGGAGATTGAAGTGGTGAAGGTGAGAGAAGTCAAAAAAAGCATCTTGGAGATGGTTGAGCTAGCTGAGTCTTTCAAGCCTCGCATACTACTGTCTAATTGTACTTTCTTTTCTTTTCAAAAGAAATTTTGCACTAGTCTTGTCTCAGAGTTTAATGGAATCCTTGTCCTCTCTTTGAACCTTCATCTTGTCAAGTTACTGCTCTAACTTTCTTTCAAAGGTCGATCTTGAATGTTTCTACCTTGATCCTCCCTCTAATCAATAGTTACGATGACTAGACAAGCTCAGTCTTTCTGGGGTAGACTCCTTCAAGGGTTAGCTCGGCTAAGGGCGTTTCATTTTGTAGATGACTATAAACTCTTTTTTAAACTAACATTTATTTATTTATTTATCTTTTTTCTTGGTCATAACCTTATGAATTAAACCCTTCCTTATTGTGACTAGGATTCCTTTCAAAGGTGTGTTCTGCTTTGGGTGGACCAAGGTCTTTCATCTGGTGTAGAGCAATGTATTTGTGCCTTAGATAGACCAATATTTCCTTATCTTGGGTAGACCATGGTCTTTTATCTCGAAGAATCAAGGTCTTTCACCTCAGAGGACTGAGGTCTTTTTTCTTAAAGGACTAAGGTCTTTTGCCCCAAAGGACCAAGGTCTTTTACCTTGGGTATACCAAAGTATTTTGCCTTAGTTAGATTAAGGTCTTTTACCTTGGGTAAACCAAGCTCTTTTTACCTTGGAGGATAGAGATCTTTCACTTTGAAGGATCGAGGTCTTTTACCTCAAAGGATCGAGGTCTTTTCCTTGGGTAGATCGAGGTATTTTGCCTTGGGCAAACAAAGGTCTTTCATCTTGTGTAGACCAAGGTCTTTTATTTCAGAGAATCAAGGTCTTTTGCCTCAAAGGATCGATGTCTTTTGGCTTGGGTAGACCGAGGTCTTTTTCCTCAAAGCATTGAGATCTTTTCCCTTAGAGGACCAAGGTCTTTTGCCTTGGGTAGACCATAGTTTTTTTACCTTAGAGGATTAAGGTCTTTCACCTCAGAGGATCAGGGTTTTTTGTCTTAGGTAGATCAAGGTCTTTTGCCTTAGAGGATTAATGTCTTTCACCTCAGAGGATCGAGGTCTTTCACCTTAGATGATAAAGGTCTTTTACCTTGTGTAAACCGAGGTCTTTCAACTTGGAGGACCGAGGTCTTTCTTAGGGTAATTCTCCAAATAACACTTTAAAATAGAGTTCCTTTCAGAAATTTTTTTTAGAAGTAAGAAAGAGATAATTTATCTTAAAGATAGAACCTTTTAAGGTTATTGACATGCCATATTCTCCATTTGAGATTATTGACATGCCATATTCTCAGGAATGGTCTTCCATCCAAGTTTTCAAGCTTGGATGCTTGCTTCTACTACACGAGCAGCCCTAAAGGGGCCAATCAAGTTTGGGATCAACTTTCTTGAGTCTTGATTCATGAGCTTGGCTCAGAATGCAACTTCGTTGGGTTGAAGGTAGATTCCTTGAACTCTACAACTACTATGTTTTTTTTCTTTTTTAGCTGAGATCACTCTACCAATAAGCCACCTCACAGTTCTTCACAGGGTTATGATCTTCTCACACTTCACTTGCACCATATTTAGTGAAAAATCTCATAACTAAATAAAAAATTGAGATTGCCGCTTGGAGCTAGTTCAATGCTAGGTGGCCCAATATTACATTATAAGCCAAATGGGTTTGAACCAACAAGAACTTTAATTTGGTCATAGCACTTTTTGGATATTCTTCGATTATCAAGAGTAGGTTGATTATGTTGAGTGAGGTGATTGAAGCTCCCATGAACCCAGTGAATTTCCCTACATATGGTTCTAGCTTCTGTTTAATTTTGTTTTGATCATAAACCCAAGTGAATAAAATATTGGTTGAGCTCCCTATGTCTATCATAACACACTACATGGAGTAGTCATCCAAAATTACCAAGATGACCAGAGTATCATTATGAGGTACCGAAGTACCCTACAGATCTTTTGTTGAGAAGATGATATCTGTATGCTTAAGATCATGATGTTGTCATTTGACCTCCTCCCATTCCTCCTGCCCCTAAGTGATGGCTTGGCATTTTCCAGTTGATGTTGAAGCTTCATTTTGTGTCGTTAGGCTCAGTAGGATCATATTAAGGTGACCCTTAAGTGGTGGATTTTGCAACTCCAGTGTCAAGATCCTTTGATGAGAACATTGTCATCGATCTTCTTGAGTAGGGGCTTCTTCTACTTTCTCCCCTCTGTGGATGAAGTGTCTCAGGTGGCCCTCCTTGATAAACCTCTCAATTTCATCTTTGAGGTGCCAACACACCATAGTGTCATGGTTGTAATCTTTATGAAATGGCAATACCTTGACTTATCCAAGTTCCATCTATTTGTACTAATTGGTCGAGGCTTCCTCAAGTAATTGTGGTGCTTAATCTGGGCTAACACTTTTGACCTCGAGTTGTTCAGGGGAGTGTATGCTTGGAATTTAGGTTGGCATTCTCATCATTCAATCATTTACTTCTTTGACTTGGGAGGCTTGGAGTCCTAAGTTTCTTTCCGTAGTTTGTTGCCACCTTCAGATTTTGTCTTCACCAATATTATTTCTTTAGCACTAATATGTTCTCAAGCTAATTGGATGGATTCTACTAATCTTTATTAAACCAAGCTGAATACTCCTTCAAGCTCTCTCCTTCCTTTTTCTTTAGAGTTAAAAGTGTAGAAGGGTCCTTCTATCAAGGTACTAGTGAAATAAACTACTCCATGATCCTATCAACATGGTCATCAAAGTAAGTGACTGAGTACCTCAAATAACTAGAGTATCAGGCTCGAGTTGGGCCTTGTAGTGTTATTGAAAATACCTTGCACATAGTGGAGTCTCATGAACCTTGGAGGATCATGGTGTTTCAGATTGTATGCACATGGTCAATAGAATCTTTTAAACTATTGTATATCTTGTAGGGTGGTGGGCAAAACTTGGTTGTACCTGAAAATATGTAATCTTGGTATGAGGGGTGTCTCATATCTCGTTAGGTTTGGAGGGATTTGTACTTTGGATTTATCTAGAGTAGTGTGGGGTGCAGTCTCCCCTTGAATGTGCTAGATAGCCATAGGTGAGGCTCGGCTTATGTGAGTATAATATGTAGCCTTATTGATTGGTTCATGGGTGGGGTCATATTCTTCGTGACCCCTTGAACCCTAGCACTTAAGTGAAATTTTTGCTAAGGATCATGATGACTTAGATGTTGATGCCCACTGGGGGAAAATTAGCTTGCAACTTATGGGTGGGACTCATTTAGCTGATTTAGATCCATACCTTGATTCGAAAACTGAGTCGGAGCTTGTGGTGGAACTTGGGCTTGGTGAGCTTAGACGTCTTGCATCATTTGAGCTTGATTTTACAATTGCTATGCTTGTAGATTCTGCATATCCTACACTTGAGCTTCCAGTAATTATGTTATTTGTTGAACAACTACAATCAGTATGAGGAATTCTTGCCAACTTATCGGGTTGGAGGTGGCAGTTAGTACCTCATGGACAATTTACAGAGGGGCTGCTTGGATTTCCCATTTTTTGAGTGGTCGTATGGATGAGTTGACTCGGTGAATCAGTTCACCCTACCTGTTGGAGGAATTATTTGGTTATGTTGGCATGGGAGTGGCCTACCCCCCAAACTGATTTCTGGATGTTGATGCCCTTGTTGTCGAAGGCATGACCATAGAGTTTCTAAATATGTCAATGAAGAGTAATGGTAGAGCAGGATTTCAATGAAAGCACCACTATTATTGGAGCCCAATTTTGCACCAATTTTAGTTTGGAAAACTCATTGAGATTGTGGGATCGATTTTGATAGCCTGGGATAGCAGAGACTCCAGGAGCGACCTTGGATCACAAATCAAAATTTATTTTAATTTGAAGTCGACTATCAAGTGTTGTGGGAATATTGAGTTCTAATAAGCACAAGGGTCAGTTGTTAATTATCCTGATGATTATCAAGAGCCTCCTAAAGTGAGAAACCTAGTTAATAAAATAGAGACTCAAAAGAAAAGTAAAAGGTATTATTTAATTGATTTGTGAAAGATGGTACATAGCTTAAGTAGGGGTATACCCTCCACTTTATATATGCATAGATTTGAATGCACGAATGTCATGAGAGGAGAAAAAGGAATGAAAAGAGTTCAATGTCTACTACTGTCTCACTCTTGTGTGCTAGACCATGTGGAGTCTGACTCAAATGAATATTTAGTTGGTAGCATCACTTACAGTTTATGGGATTAGGTAGCTCAAGGGGGTGCATGATCAACTACTTTTGAGATTAACCTACTTGAAGCATGCATCATTAATTGCTTTTGGGGTTGGCTAGTGTGAGAGGTGCATCATCAATAACTTTTAGGGTTGACTAGCTTGAGGGTGCTTGAGGTATTTTTTTCCACAATCAAATTTGATTGAAATATGATTAAAATTGAGACTTGTATGCCACTAAATTATGACTCAAATGTGGGTCCTTGTTAGACTTAAATGGCATCTAAGTTTGGCCAAAAATTAAGCTCAATTTGGATTTGAATCATTAGGAAACTTGGACTCAAGTTAGGCCTAATCCAAATGGGCTGAATGTGTTAGATACTTGGACCAAAATTGGGTCCAAAATTCATTTAAAATTTGACCAAAATGACAAAATGTAAGGATTTTGCAAATAAGTTCTAGAACAGAATAGATTTTCATAAATGGGTTCTTAACTAGATTTTTTTTATAAATAGATTCTTGAAATAAGAATTTTACAAAAAAACCCAATAAAATCCTAAAATTATAAATCAGTCCCCAAAATTTAGAGTTTATAAATAAACTACTCAAAATATTGATAATTATAATTTGATCTTATGAAATTTAGAATTTGCAAATAAACCCCTCCAAAATTTTATATTTACAAATAAGTCCCTATATTTTTAATTTTGTGAATAAGTTCAAATTTTATTCAAAAAGAAGCATAAAAGTTTCAAAACTTTATAAACAAGTCCTTTTTAAAAAAAAACCCTAAAATTTATATAATTATAATTTAGTCTAATTTTTTGAAGAAAATTATAAATAACTCCTTTATAATTTTAATGTCCGGGATAAGTACAACTTTCAAATTTTTGTCATCTACAATAAATAAATTTATCTATATCTCTCAAGTTATCCAATCTCAATTAAAATCACATCTACATTTAAAATCTAAACACTTCATCAATGTTTCAAAACAAATTGATCGAGATCAACTCTACTTAATCTCTATCTCTTTGATACCTATAAAACCTATGACTCCTATGAAAAAGAGAGAGGAAAATCAGTAAATTGTGGAGTTATAGATTAAAGAGGAAAGCGAATAAAGAAATACAAGAAACACAAAGAAGCGTAAGTTAAATTCTTAGCTTTTCTAATTTTTTTTATCTTTTGTGTTCCACTTCTGTTCTCTGTGTGTCTTGCAAGGCCTTTTTCATCTTGTTGCTGCCCCTTCTGGGTCTCTAGCTGAGATACTCGCTCACCTATTTTTGTTGCCACCGGTCACACACTCGAGGCCCTGACTATGGCTTTGCATACTAATGAGCATAATGTTGCTCCACTGCCCTATTTGCTAAACCCTGTCGGGCTGACCTAGGGTCCTCGGTGAAGGCTCACATTGCCTCCATCTTCTCCACATGCCACAACCCATGTCTAGCCTCAGGATCCATAGTAGCAACATGCAGCCATTAGTGGTTTGCCTTTGCGAGCACTTCACTCCCAACTCCTTCTAAGGCGCTACATGCCTTCTTCAATGCCAGGGTATTTGACTTTGTCATCAAGAGCACAAGGATAATAGCACCTCCTCAAAACTTGAGCCTTACCCTTGAGCTTCTTGTCGCCATCATCCTGCATGCCTCCGGTTGCAATCCCACAGGATCTCTGCCAGTTGAGCCCTGCACCACCTTGTAGAACTATTAAGAGGGTGGTTCCTCATCGTCCACCACAACTTGGGCTAGGATTAGGCCAAATTTGGCTGGACACACCCCCCCATCCCAAGAAGAAGAAATAAAGAAGGAAAAAAATAAAAAAAAAATTGTTGTGTAAAAAAAAGAAAAATTTGGCAAAAAATGGAAAAAAAAGAAGAATTTGTTCATAAAGAAAATGGAAAAAAGACTTCTCTCATCTTGATTTTGGATAGAATTTTATTAACACTTCGACCACCCATGACCCTTGAAGATGGCAAACTATTGACATTGCTCGTGGCCACCTGTGGCCACACGCGGCCCCTTAAAGATGGCAAACCCTTGACATTGCTCATAGTCACCCTGACCCCTCAAAGATGGTGAACCCCTATCAATCTAGCAAGCATCGAGCTCACACTAAGCGAGCCTTTGGGTCTACATCTTTGCCAACCTTCGGACTTACGCTTGCTTAGCCTTCGAGCTCACACCCAGGTAACCTTCAAACTCACACTTAGCTAGCCTTCAGGCTCATACCCAACCAACTTTCGGGCTCGCACCGAGCTAGTCTTCTAGCTCACACCTCAGCTAGCCTTCGGGTTTGCACTCAACCAGCCTTTAGGCTCAAACTCAACCAACCTTCAGGCTTGCACCCAACTAGCCTTTGGGCTCACATCTAGCTATCTTTCGAGCTCGCACTCAGCTAGCCTTCGAGCTTGCACTTAGCTAGTCTTTGAGCTCATATCTTGGTTTAGACTCACACTCACCCAGCCTTTAGGCTCACACCCCAACCTATCTTCAGGCTCACACCCAGTCAGCCCTCGAGTTAATATCTCTAAGCCAGCTTTCGAGTTTGAGAACTAAGCCAACCCTTGGGTTCACACATTTAAAGCTGAGCTAAGGTCTACTAAATTTACCATAAACAGCCAAGGAACCTCAAATCAAACTGCTTAACATGAAGTAACTCAATTATATTAAAATTATACTCAGCCAAAATAAACAGACAAAGGCCAAGTTGACTCAAGTGGACCTAAATTGATTAAACAAATGGACTAAAACTCAAATTGAGTTTGAATAAAAGTCTACATTGAGTTAATCCAAATCAAATTAGTTTAGACCCAACCCTAATTAGGTTCTAGTTAGGTCAATTCAAAATCAAGTTAAATCAAGATTGAACTAGGCTAAAATCAAACCATGATTGAGTTAAATTAAGTCTAACTAAAAGGACAAACTCAAAATCAAAGTAGAGTCAATTGAGGCTGAGTCTAAACTGAAACTAAGTTGAACTAAATTGATTTAAACTTGAGCAAAATCCATTAAGATGCAAAGCCAGACTCGATAAATATCCATCACAAGGTTGAACTCAGACCTGAATTATATTAGTCCTGATAAAACTAAATAGGGTCAAACCAAGTCCCAATGGGTGTGCTAAACCTTCAGCAATACTCCAAGACCATAAAAAAGGGTGACATTACCATTTAGACTTGAACTAGAAAAGTATGAATAGAACTAAATAAGGTCAAACTAAGTCTTACTAGGTGTGCTACAAAAGCCTTTTGTAACATTTCAAAACTATATCCAACTCCATATGTCGTTGGTCATACTATCAAACCAAAGAAGTTAATTGTCAATATACTCAAAGTCATTAATCACACTTTGAAGCCAATCAACCCTTGAAGCCATTGATGATGCATCTTCCAAGACAAGCTAACCCAAGGGCAGTGGTAATGCTTTAATTCAAACTAAACAAAGGTAGGCTCAAACTTAATTTATCAGTTATCCATAATGCCTTATTTAAATGAAGTTAATTAACAATATGCTCAAAGTCATTGGCCACACTTTGACATTAGCCAACCTCAGAAGCAGTTGGTGATGTGCTCTTCAAGCTAGCCAACCCTAGAAGTAGTTGATGATGTACTCTTCAAGCTAGCCGGCACTAGAAGTAGTTGGCAATGCGCCCTTCAAGCTAGCCAACCCCAGAAATAGTTGGCGATACACCCTTCAAGCTAGCTAACCTCAGAAGCCATTGGTGATGTGCCCTTAAAGCTAGTCAACCCCAAAAGCCATTGACGATGTGTCCTTTTAAGCTAGTCAATCCTAGAAGCCATTGACTATACGCCCTCAGCTAGTCAACCCCAAAGTAGTTAACGATGTGATTTTCAAAGTTATACCAACCCTATAAGCCATTGGTGATGCTACCAAAAATAATGAAGTTATCTCCTACATCTTATCGGCTACGAAAATACTTTAAAAATCAAATAAGTTATTACCTATGTCTTATTAACTATAGGAATACTTCAAGGTCAACGAAGTTATTGCCAATGCTTTATTGGCTAACAAAAATACTCCAACGCAAATGGAGTTATCATCAACACTTTATTGGCTAATGAAAATACTTCAAATCACAAAGTTATTGCCATAGCTCAAAGCTATTGAAAACATTTTAGGCCAATCTCAATAAGCCACTGACAATGCCATTTAACGAAGTTATTGCCAATGCTTAAATTATTGGAAACACTTCAAATTTCTCCTATTCCCTTTCATATCCCATCAGACGATGTCATCAAAACCAACCAAATACTGAGTCGATTTCGATCAGACGCTATATAGGCCAACATAGGGGAGTGAGGCAGTAGCACACATCAAAGCTTCTTCTCCACTCTTTCTCTTTCTTTATTTCTTTCATGTTTTTTATAATTCTATGTTGAAATTTATTGTAAAGTGAGAGTATACCCTTACTTAAGCCATGCATCCATTCTTAAAATTAATCAAATACTTTCTTCTTTTCTTTTTTATGTCTATATTTTATTAACTAGGTTTCAACTTTAGGAGGTTCCTAACAATTATCAGGGTAATTAACAATGGAGGCTTATGCCTATTGAAAGTCATGTTCCCACAATACCTGATATTTCACTTTAAATTAAAAATAAATTTTGGTTTATGATTCGAAGTTGCCTCTCGAGGTCTTCATTATTCTAGGTGGTCAACCTTGATCCCACAAATTCTAGCATGTCCTATGGGACTCGACTTCTCCTTCCAGTGTAGAAATCAAGTTAATATAATAGAGACAATGATAAGGTAGAATTACGATTAAGACTGATTAATTATATTCTCCTTTGTAGAAGAAAGAATCAAATAGTAACAATGAAGAATATCTTCACCCCAGGATACACTATCATCTTGGAAGTAGGGTCAATTGTACATTTTTTCAGTCAATGGTTGCTACAAAAGCAGTTAAAGTTTAGATCAAGTTTGGTACTATCTCTGTGGTTGTCCATTTCAAGAAGGCACCTACTACTGCACCAATTGAAGTTATTGTCATGCAAAATCAGCCTGTTTTTCGCCTTCTATCAAGGGGAAGGAGGCCACAATATCATCATTCCTAATGAAAAGGGTTGTTTAGATAAAGAGCTAGAAGTCATATCTCAACCAAAAAGGATATCAGTCTTTCAGAGGCTAGGATTGAAGCGAAGTTCAGTCTTTAGCCACCTTTAGCGACCTCCTCATAGGGGGCAATCAAAATTAAGTCCAGACATAGGCATTGATGAAGAAGATCTTACTCTGGTTATCATAGTAAAAGAAAAGCTGCTAAAATTTTCAGCTGATTGGGAAGTCTACCTCAAATGAAGCATGTCATTACTATTCCTACCTCAAACTCCTTCATTCCATTAAGTAATTTAGAGAAGAGTAAGAGCAAATCATTGGGAGCATAGTCTTGCCTTAAAATTATGATAAAAGGGTGAATCACCAAAAAAAATCATAAGAGTTACTAAAAAGCTACAACCTAGCATGAGGGCTCACCAAAAGAGACCACCCACACTATCAGAGTCATTTCTTATCATAACTCTAGGAGAGATCATGAGCCCGCACCTCAGCTAGCTAAGCACTAAAAAAAAGCTACTTGAGTAGTGCTTACTAATGAAGAAATCCAAGAGGAGAGGGCCATTGTGAACCAATTCTTGCTACTATACTGAAGAGAAGTGTGGGGACCCGCTCCATGAGTAGACATTTGAATGAGATGACTCAACTGATGGGAGAAGTTAGCCTTAACCCAAAGCCTAGACCTGATTCTTAAGACATAGACCATCATGTTCTAATAGAAACCTTGCTCATAACTAAAAGCTCCAATTAAAAAGTGACCATAGAAGCATTACAAGAATAACTGAGATAGCAAAACAAAGAGAAAGATGAAGCTCAAAAGAAAGTTATGGAGTTGATGGAAATAATGTTATAGATGAGTCAAAAGCTTCATAAGTTAGAATAATCTCAACAACCATCTCAAGAAACAAAGGTGGTAGAAGGTGCATCTCCTATCAATGATATCCATGAAAATGTAGACCCTTCGTAAGCACCTCCTCCGGTGAGGGATACCCAATCCCTGATTTCAGATATTGCTGATAATGTAAAACTCCCAGCATACAAAAAATAGCAGGTACAACAAATGGTAGCTGCATAGTTGAGACAAGAAGGTGAGATGGGTAGGATAAATAATGCTAACAAACCATACCCTATCCAATACAACCAAGTGCCATATCCCAAAGGCTATACATTGCATAGTTTCAAATACTTTAATGGCATGGGCAATCTTGAATAGCACATAACCCACTTTGTAACTATGTACAGAGATTCAAGTAATAATCTCTCATTGTTACTCCACTAATTTTCAATAAATTGATAGGAGTAGCATTTGAATGGTATATCGGTTTGCAACCAGAATTCATACAAACTTGGGTATAAATGAAAGAGACTTTCCAAATCAAGTTCGAAGGAGTCAGTGATAAAGTAACTATTGTATACCTTATCTCAAAAATGAAACATGATAATGAGTCAATTCTGGATTATATCACATGGTGAAGAAATCTCACCATTAAGTATGAACAATCTATGAGCCAATTTAAGGCAGCAAACTTAGTTCTTGGCAATATAAAGGGAGAATGGATGGCACCTTATCTAAGCACCTCTTCTATTTATATGTTTCAAGACCTTATCATTCAAGTCAAGAAGCTGAAAAGGATTGGCCCACCGACCTTATCTAGTTCACAAAGTTTTCAATCAGAAAAATATAGGGTAAAGCGTAGAGAGCCTTTTAAAAATATGAGGGTTGCATTTGCAGTAACTGAGCAAAAGAAATCTCTAAACTCCACCATGAACAAGGGTAATTCTTAGGAACCACCAACTCTTGGAGGACATAGAGAGGTGGAACGATCTAATGATTTTCAAAAAAAGCTCAGAAAGAAATATTCTTTCAAATGAGAATAAATAGGTAAATTCTTCTAGGAAGCCTTAAAATTAGGCCTCCAATTGTCAAAATCTAAAAGGCCAGGTGGGCCCAACAAAATAGATTACCTAAATTATTATCCTTATCATTGAGTCTTAGGACATACCAATGAAGATTGTTATGTGTTCAAGGATTGGGTCAAGAAGCAATACCAAGTAGGTAAGCTAACTCTCTTGAAGGCAGCCCTACTTGAAACACCCACTAAATGCATCAATCATATTACTATATTTGAGAATCATAAACAACTTACAGAAATCCTTTTTGGGGAAGAAGCACAATGTACCCCCAAACAAAGGCACTTATGGAATATTTACATTTTAAAAAGACTAAAGAAATTGATGAAAAAAATGACTTGAAACCCTAAAGAGCTTGGGATGGTGATGAAGAAAGCCTCATCAAAGAAAACTACCTTACTTGATCAAAGCATCAAGAAGAGGAAGAATAGAAGCAAGAAGAAGAAGCTAGTTTAGCTAGATGAATATGATGTCAAGATATTAGACATCCAAGAATACATCAATGCTCTAGATGAATATGTTCAGTGAGAAAAAAGCTAAGTAACTCTTGAAGAATTCTTCCCTAATAAATTCAAAGCTTTATTAGATGGCCCTGAGTGGGAAATGAAGAAAGTAAATTTTTGGTGGCAACATGCTCTACTATATTCACTGTGAGAGGTTTAGAACCAAGCTGATCCCCACCCTCTCACTTTAATGATGAGGAAATTTAGGGTGCAAGGCAAGAAGAAGTAAATAGATTCACTGAAGATATTACTAATAAAATGAGAGATTCCACAAGTTTTATGAGGGTTGCCCCCAAGATTACTATCTTAGATAGCAGTTTGCCCATGAGTACGATTTTGACATGCTCAAACTATAGCGAAATATTGTGAAAGAGCTAGCTACAACTAATATGAGGTTTGTTATGGGGCAAATGGTAATGCTGAATGAGCATATGAAGGCTATGACTTCCCATATGAAAAAGCATGACAAATAGGACTATCATGCTCTATGAAGAAGTCAAGTGGATGGAAAAGGTGCTAGTTGAAAAGACAAAGTCATATAAAAGATCTCATAGGGGTGGTGTGAAACTATTGACTGACCCCCCTTGGGATCACAATGACCACTCCTTACACTTACTCTAGAAATGGATTAAAAAAGCTAGACACAATTAATGAGAGTTATCTAATTCTATGACCTCTCATCATATGGTGATTCATACATCCAACATGAATGCCAGTGAGCTACTACCCCAGCCTTCATCAGATAATCTAGCAATAAATGCTCAACTTGTTAGGTTTAGTGAGGTCCAAATCCTAGAACCTGTAGAAGGACATGCTTTGCCAACTTCAGAGAAAATATGCATACTAGGCATAGACGATGAATTTGACTCCATGTCTAAGCCATTAGATGAGTTGAGCATCAATGTTGAGAAAAAATTAATGACTTTTTATATGCTCCCACAATGTAAAGCAAAAAAGGAAATACTATTTTACAAGGCAATCTCTTGTGCCCCAAGCATACATGAAATCCTAGGGACTAAAGATCCAACAGATGATAGTGACCATTGACCATTAACCAGTAATCATGCCTAAATATTTCATAAATTATCTTCGTTAGATAATCAACAAATCTGGCTATGGATATCCATAAACAAAGAGAGAGAGAGTCATTTCTTCAAAAATCTATGGGATCTACTCCAAGGACATGCTTACATTCCTAAAAGAGGAAGAAAGAATACTAAAGAACTAGGCTATATTATCCAAAATGCCTACACATGTCGTATGGTCACCATTGGACCTCTCTCCAATATTTAGGATAACCAAATGACATCAATGTGCCCTAACACATCCACTCAAGTGACCGTGACTTTTCAAATATCATAAGAAGGTGACATCCTCAGGGAAATTTCGTTAGAACCAAAGGAAAGAGGGCATGATGCAGTCAAAATGCCTTTAGACAAACCTTCACCAAACCTCACTTGACATGATGAATCACTTGGTGAAGAAATAATCCTCAAACCAAAAGAAGCTCCACCAGAACTTGAGGATGGGGGGCAAGCCATAATTGATGAAATGATGGAGATCAATCTAGCTTAGAGGAGGACTCCAAGCCAACCTTCATCAACACTTAACTTTTAAAAGAAAGCCAAACCAAGGTCAAAGTAGTGTTCTAAGAGTATGTTGACTACTTTACATGGAGCAATAATGAGATGCCTGGACTAGATCCTAAAGTTGTAGCCCACAAACTAGCCATCAATCTCGAGCTTCCACCTATCAAATAGGTACCTAGAAAGATGAAATTTGACCTAGAATAGAAAGTGATAGAAGAAATAACGAAACTGATTGAAGCAGGCATCATTAAAGAGGAAAACAATACCCAAATTGGGTGGCAAGCATTGTGCAAGTCAAGAAAAAATAATGACCAAATCTGTATTTGTGTGGACTATAGCGACTTGAATAAAGTATGTCCAAACGATGATTTTTCATTGCCAATATGGAAATCATGATTGACAACATGATTGACTTTGAAATATTCTCTTTTATGAATGGTTTTTTAGTATATAATCAAATCAAGATCCATCCCGATGATGAGAAACACATGGCCTTCAGGACACCAATTGGTATTTACTACTACAAGGTGATGCCCTTTAGGCTCAAGAATGTAGATGCCACTTATCAAAGGGCTATGACTCAAATCTTTGATGACCTTATACACCAGTTAGTGAAATATTATATGGATGACTTGGTGGTCAAAACTAAGTCCAAAGATAGGAACATCCTAGATCTAAGGGTGGTATTTGATCACATTAAGAAATATAACTTAAAGATAAATCCTATGAATTATGCTTTTGGGGGTATCATTAGGAAAATCTCTTGGCTTGGTTGTCAAACATTAGGGAATTAAAATTGATATATCTAAGACCAAAGCTATCTTGGATATGCCACCACCTAATATTTAAAGCAATTGACGTCATTCCAAGGCTGACTTGCATACATAAGAAGATTCATTTCAAACCTCTTTAGGAAATATAAGCCTTTTTCCATGTTGATGTAGAAGGACACTCTATTCATTTGGGATCAAGATTGTCCATAGGCCTTTGAAGAGATCAAGCAGTATCTTCTAAAGCTACTAGTCTTGACAGTACCTCTACTCAATAAATCCCCTATTCTCTACATGACAGCAATGGAAGGATCCCTTGGGGCACTTTTTTCCTAGAAAAGAGGATAAATAAAACACACTCTACTATCTGAGTAGAATGCTAGTGGGGGTAGAAGGTAACTACTCCCTCATCGTAAATCATTATCTAGCACTCATATTCATGATCAAGAAGTTTGAGACATTATTTGCTTTCTAATTAAGTCATTTTAATATCAAAGTTTGATCCCATAAAGTACCTGATGACTAGGCTTGTATTCATTGGAAGGCTAGCAAAATAGGCTTTAATCCGTATGGAATACGATTTCAAATTCATTCCTCAGAAGGCGATTAAAGGGCAAGCCTCACTGATTTTCTTGCAGCTTATCTAGTACCAAATGATTCTCCTTTGAGTTGTGTGCTCCATGACAAAGAAATTCTTCTAATCAAACATGGAAAACCTTACTGAAAGCTATACTTTGATGGAGCACCATCCATGAAACCAAGGATCAAACCAAAACTTTCGCAAATCAAAGCAGGCATTAGACTTGTTTATGTTACTTCGAATAGGGACATTTTATGATACTCCTATTTTCTCTCAAAACCATGCATAAATAATAAAGTTGAATACAAGGCCCTAATTATAGGACTAGAAATGTCTCTTAATATGGAAATATCATACCTACATATTTTTGGTAATTCATAATTGGTTATTAGCCAAGTCCAAGGCAAATGTAAAGACCATAGATTTGAGCTCCTAAAATACCATGAAAAGGCTCAAAAGCTCATAAGGCAAATCCCACATGTTCAAATAACTAAGGTTTCTTGGTCTATCAATGCTAAAGCTAACTCCTTAGCCAAACTAGCCAAGATACTAGCTAACCTTGTTCAAAAAGATATTCTAATTATAGTCTATAGTAGACAAGTGATGAACTTAGTCTTCAATATCAAGTACGAGAGGACTAAATCTAAATAGTAGAAGAGGTCACAGATTGTAGAACACCATTCACTAACTACCTCAAAAGTGGAAAACTCCTAGAAGATAAATCTACATGGACACAACTTAGAAAGAGGGCCACTTGTTTTCTGCTTATCAATGATACTCTTTATAGAAGGTCCTTCAATCAACTACTTCTGGTTGTCTCTCTGATAAAGAGGCCAAAGAAGTTATGTATGAAGTGCATTCTTGGGTGTGTGGGGCTCATCAATCGGGTCCAAAAATAATGATGAAGATTAAGCGTATGAGCTACTATTGGCCCATGATGGAAGGAGATTGCATCAAATATGCAAGAAGATGTCACCTATGCCAAATTCACAGTGACTTAATTCATCAACACCCAAATTCTCTATATCCAATAGTATTCTCATGGTCTTTCAAGGTATGGGGCATAGACATCATTGGTCCAATCGAACCATTTTCTTCTAGAGGCCACCGCTTAATACTAGCAGCAACCGGCTATTTCTCTCAATGAGCTGAAACGATTCCATTGAAAGAGGTAAGAGTAGATACTGTTATCTATTTCTTTCAAGAAAATATATTGTATGTATTCCGTGTCCCTTGAAGGAATTTCTGATAATGGATCTTCCTTTAAAAACTTCAAGATAGGACAATTCGCATATCATCACAAGATGATTAAAGATATTCATCCATTTATAATATGAGAGCTAATGGGCTTGCTGATACATTTAACAATATCTTCTCCAAGATCTTAAAGAAAGCTGTCACCAAAAATAACAAAGATTGGTACCAAAAGCTTGCTGAGGTACTGTGGGCCTATCACACCACATATTGAACCCCTACCTAGTCAATGTCATATGCATTGATGTTCAGGACTGAGACAAGAGAAGACAATGTTCATCTTTGCCTTGATGAGTTAGACTCTTTAGACAAAATAAGGCTTGTGGCCCAACAAAATGTGGAAATGTATCGAGCACAAATGGGTAGGGCCTATAACAAGATGACTCAACCTAGGTCCTTTTGAAAGGAAAAAAAATGGTCTTAGTTCTGAGAAAGCCCATAATCTTGAACCAAAATAAGAAGACAAGTTTGAGCCTAATTAGGAGGGCCTTTATATTATCAAAAGGATATTTGAACGGGGATCCTACCAATAGATCAATGACAAGGGAGAAAGGCCTATGCCACCAATCAGTGACCAATTCCTCAAAAGGAACTATGTTTAAGCTCTAGAGGTAACAACAATAATAACCAAAAGTGTCTATATTTTGTCTATGATAGAATGTCTGACTTCCTCAAAAAAGAACGCTCGGTCAAACATGCATCCTAAGTTTCTTGAAGCAAAATATGGACACAAACTCCTTCCATCTTACATGAGGATCAAGTCTGCACCTACATAGTACATGAAGTCCACTTGCACATGGCAATCAAGTTTACTTCCATGTGGCAGACCAAGTCCACTTCCATATGGTAAATCAAATCTACTTTCACATGACAAATTAAGTCCACTTTCATAGGTAATCAAATCCACCTCCATATGATAAATCAAGTCCACTTCCATGTGGCAAATTAAATCCGGTTCCATGTGGCAATCTAAGTCCACTTTCTATGGTAAATCAGGTCCATGTTATATAATGGTTAAGCCCATATCTACATAATGAATCAGGTCTACTTTTATATAGTAAATCATTACACTTTCATGTGGTAAATTAAGTCCACTTATTGTGATAACTCAAGCCCGCTCCATGTGACTAAGTCCACTCTCACGTGGGAAAATAAGTCCATTGTCATATGATAAGTCAAGTCCATTCTCGAGTGGTAATTCAAACCCATATAGTCAACTCCTGCAATATTGATGCAAGGCAAGTACTTAAAAAATATTTGTACTCTCTCCTCTTGTCAAAACTCACGTTAGGCCTAATCCAAATGGGCTAAGAGGCTAGATACTTGGATTAAAATTGGGCCCAAAATTTATCTAAAATTTGGACTAAAATGACAAAATATATGAATTTTGTAAATAAGCCATTGAACTGAATAAATCTTCATAAAATGATCCTTGGCCAGATTTTTCTTACAAATAGGTCTCTGGAATAAAAATTTTATAGAAAAGTCTAATAAAATCTAAAAATTATAAATCAGTCTCCCAAAATTTAGGGTTTGCAAATAACCCCTTAAAAGATTGATAGTTATAATTTGATCCTTATGAAATCTAGAATTTATAAATAAACCCCTCCAAAATTTTGTATTTGTAAATAAGCCACTAGAATTTCAAATTTTACAAATAAGTCCCTCAAAAAATTTTATTTGTAAATAAGTCTAAATTTTGTTCAAAAAAGAGTTTAAAAGTTTTAAAACTTTCTAAACAAGTTCTTTTTGTAAAAAGATCTTTGAAATTTATAAAATTATAATTTAGCCCAATTTTTGAAAAAAATTGCAAATAACCCCTTCATCGTTTTAGTGTCCGGGAGGAGTACAACTTTCAAATTTTTGTTATCTATAATAAACAAATGTATCTATATCTCTCTAGAGACCTATCAAATCTCAATTAGAATCATATCTACATTTAAAATCTAAACACTTCATCCATGTTTCAAAAAAATTGATGGAGATCAACTTGACCTAATCTCTATCTCTTTGATACCTATAAATTCCATTGTCTCCTACAAACAAAGGGAGTGGAAAATCAGTAAATTGTGGAATTATATATTAAAGTGAAAAGTGAATAAAGAAATATGGGAATGCAGAGAACCTAAGTGAAATTCTTAGCTTTTCTAATTTTTTTATCTTTTGTGTTCCCTTTTTGTTCTTCATGTCTTGCAAGGCCATTTTCATCTTGTTGCTGCCCCTTCAATGTCTCTAGTTGAGATATTTGCTGCCCTGTGTCTGTTGCCACTGGTCACACTCTTGAGGCCCCGACCATAGCTTTACATACCGACGAGCACAATGTTGCTCCACTGCTCTATTTATTGAACCCTGTTGTGCTAACCTAGGGTCCTCGGTGAAGGCCTGTGTCACCTTCATCTTCTCCACATGCCACTGCCCATGTCTAGGCCTAGGATCAGTTGTAGCAGCATGCCGCTATCATTTTCTGGCCTCCACAAGCACCTCACTCCCAGCTCCTTCAAGGTGCTACATGCCTTCTTGAGCATGAGGGTACCTGACTCTATCAACTCCTCAAAACCCGAGCGCCACCCTTGAGCACATCACCATCATCTTGCATGTCCCTAGTTGTGATCCCATAGGATCCCAGTTGGCTAAGCCTTGCACCACCTTGCAAGACCACTGAGAGGGCAGTTCTCCACCATCCGTCATAGCTTGGGACCCAATCTGGACAAATTTTGTTGAATCCAGCAACGAGCACATTACTACCACCACCAAGGGACCCCTCCTTTCATCCTCCTATTAGGGAAGAGGCTGGATCTAGCCAAGAAGAGCTCCAACCCACTCGATCCAATTGAGAGGAGGAAGAGGGCTTCAGTTTTGAAGAAGGGAAGAAGATAAGAATGGAGTATGGGAGAAGAAGAATAAGAGGAGAAGATAAGAGGTAAAAAAATAAAAATAGGTTGTTGTGAAAAAAAAGAGAAAAGAAAATCTGGTCAAAAATTGGGGAGAAAGGTTTTGGGTGAGAAAGCAGAAGAAACAGAGAAAATAATAAAAAAATTTATTGTGTCGAAAAAATCTAAAAAAGAGTTTGTTCACAAAAAAAAGGAGAAAAGATTTCTCTCATCTCGATTTCTGATGGAACTTCATCAACACTATGGCTACTTGTAGCCCTTCGAAAAGGGTAGACTTTTGACATTGCCCACGTCCACCCATGGCCTCTCAGAGATGGTGAACCCTCGACACTATTTGTGGTCACCTGCAGTCTCTCAAAGATGGCAAATCCCTTTCACTCTAACCAGCTTTCGAGCTCACACCTATGTCAGCCTTCAAGCCCACACTTAACTAGCCTTCGAGCTTTCAACTCTGCTAGCCTTCAGGCTCGCAATTAACTAGCCTTCAAACTCATACTTAGCTAACCTTCAGGCTCTCACCTCCACTAGCCTTCAGGTTCGCACCTCCGCCGACCTTTGGGCTTGCACCTCCACCAATCTTTGGGTTTACACCCAGTCAACCTTTGGACTCGCACTCAGCCATCCTTCAAGCTTGTATCCTAACTAGCCTTTGGGCTCGCATCCTACCTAGCATTTGGGCTTCCATCCTAGCTAGAATTTGGGCTCACACCCAACTAGCCTTCGGACTCATATCCTAGCTAGCCATTGTGCTCACACCAAGCCAACTTTCAGGCTTGCACTCAGCCAATGTTTCAGCTTGCACCAACTAGCCCTTGGGCTCAAACTTAGCTAGCATTCTGCTCATACTTAGCTAGCGTTCGGGCTCGTACTTAACCAGCATTCAAGCTTGCATCTAAGCCAGGATTTAGGCCCATACTTAGCTAGCCTTCAGGATCATACTTAGCCAGCATTTGGGCTCACACTAAGCTAGCCTTCGGGCTCACACCTCAGCCTGGCTTCAGATTTGCACTCAGCCATCTTTTGACTTGCACCTAATTAGCCCTTGGGCATGCATCTCTAAACTAGCTTTTGAGTTTATGAAGTAAGTCAACCCTTGGATTCACATATTTAAAGCCAAGCTAGGATTCACCTAAAATCATCATAAATAGCAAAGGACTCTCAAATCAAATTGCTTAACATGAAGTAACTTAGTCACATTAAAATTGAACTTAGCCAAAACAAATGGACAAAGGCCAAATGAACTCAAGTGGACCAGAATTGATCAAACAAATGGACTAAAACTCAAATTGAGTTAGACTCAAAGTCTATACTAAGTTAATCCAAATCAAATTAGTTCAGAGCCAACCCTAATCAGGTTCAACTTGAGTTAATTCAAGATCAAGTTCAATCAAGATTAAACTAGGCTCAAATCAAACCCTGATTGAGTTAAATTAAATTCAAACTAAAAGGATAAACTCAAAATCAAAACATAATCGAGTTGGATTGAGTCTGAACTAAAAACAAGTTGAACTAAATTAACTTATACTTGAACTAAAGTCAATCAAGATGCAAACCCAAACTCAATAAAGGTCCAACATAAGGCCAAACTTGAACCCAAACTATATTTGTCCTGATGAAACTAAATATGCTCAAACCAAGTCCCACTGGCTGTGCATACTTCAAGGCCATGAACAAAGGGTGATGTTATCATCCTAACTTGAACCAAAATTAGTTCAAATATAACTAAATAAGGTCAAACTGAGTCTCGCTAGGTTTGCTACAAAAACCTTTAGCAATATTTCAAAGCTATATCCAACTCCACATGTCGTTGGTGATGTTATCAAATCAAAGAAGTTAATTTCCAAACATGCTCAAAGTTGTTGGTCACATTTCAAAGCTAGTTAACCATAGAAGCCATTGATGATGCATCTTTTAAGCCAAGCCAACTTGAAAGCATTGGCAATACTTCAATTCAAACTAAACTAAGGTAGGCTTGAGCTTGCTTAGGTAGTTAGCCACAATGCCTTATTCAAATGAAGTCAACCAATAATACGCTCAGAGCTGTTAGCCACACTTTAAAGCTAGCCAACCAAGAAGCAGTTGGCAACGTGCTCTTCAAGCTAGCAGACCCTGAAAGTGGTTGGCAATGCACCCTTCAAGATAGCGAACCCCAGAAGTAGTTGGCAACATGCCCTTCAAGCTAGCTGACTCTAGAAGCCATTGCGATGTGCCCTTCAAGCTAGTTAACCCTAGAAGCTATTGATAGCATGCCCTTTCAAGCATGTCAATCTCAGAAACTGTTGACAATATGCCCTCTAGCTAGTCAACCCTAAAAATAGTTGTCGATACGATTTTGAAAGATATACCCAACCCATAAGCCATTAGTGATGCTACCAAAAATAATAAAGTTATTGTCTACACCTTATTGGCTATGGAAATACTTCAAAAATAAAAGAAGTTATTGCCTATATCTTATTAGCTATGGAAATATTTCAAGGTCGATGAAGTTATTGCCAATGCTTTATTGGCTAATGAAAATACTCTAATTCGAACAAAGTTATCACCAACACCTTATTAGCTAATGGAAAACTTCAAATCATAAATTTATCACCAAAGCTCAAAGCTATCAAATATACTTTAGGCTAATCCTAATAAGTCATTGGTAACGCTATCCAACAAAGTTATCACTGAAGCTCAAAACTATTGGAAATACTTCAAACTTCTCCTATGCCCTTTCATATCCCATCGGACAATTCCATCAACACTTGCCAAAGACCGAGTTGATTTGGATCAAATGCCATGTGGTCCATCGTAGGGGAGCAAGGTAGCAGTTCACATCAAAGCTTCTTCTCCACTCTATCTCTTTCTTTATTTCTTTCATATTTTCTATAGTTCTATGTTAAAATTTATTGTAAAGTGAGGGTATACTCTTGCTTAAGCCATGCATTCTTTCTTAAAATCAATCAAATGCTTTCTTCTTTTCTTTTTTATGTCTATATTTTATTAACTATGTTTCTCACTTTAGGAGGTTTCTAATAATTATTGGGGTAATTAACAATAGGGGCTTATACCTATTAGAAGTTATATTTTTACAATATCTAATAGCACACTTTAAATTTAAATAAATTTTGATTTATGATTCGAGGTCACTCCTGAAGTTTTCACTATATCAGGTGATCAATCTCTATCCCACAGAGGAGTGTGTCATTAACTACTTCTAGGATTAACTAGGTTGAAGGGTGTGTCATCAACTACTTTTGAAATTGAGCAGCTTAAAGTGTGAGTCATCAGTGGCTTTTGAGATTGACTAGTTTGAAGGGTGCATCATCAATTGCTTCTAGGGTTGACTCATTTGAAGGGTAGCCAATGACTTTGAGCATGTTGGTATTTAACTTTTTTTAATTTGGTAGCATCACCAATGACTTAGGAGGTTGGGTATAACTTTGAAGTGTGACCAACAGCTTTGTGAGTATTGGTGATTAACTTCTTTGATCTCATAGTATCACCTATGGCGTATCAAATTAGGTGTAGCTTTGAAGTATTACTAAAGGCTTTTATAGCATATCTAGCGAGACTCAGTTTGATCTTATTTAGTTCTATTCAAACTAATTTTGATTTAGATCAGGATGGTAATATCACCCTTTGTTTATAGCCTTGGAGTATTGCTGAAGGTTCGGCACACCTATTAGGACTTAATTTGAACCTATTTAGTTCCGTCGGGACTAATATAGTTTGGGTCTGAGTTTAGTTCAGAATCAATTCAATACTCAATTTCAATTTGAGACTGAAATTGACTCAACTTGATATTTAAACTTGATTGAACTATGATTCACTACTTCTTGAAAATAGTGATATGTTCTAATCTTCCTATTTCTAGAATCTTTGGTTATTAGGTTCACACTGACACTTTATAGCACGACTAAGGGAACAATGAGAGATATCAAAGTCACTAAATGCCCAATCATGAATTCAATCCACCAAGCTTAGCATCAATTTTTAGAAGAACATTCATCAAATATTGATCACTGACTCTAGTTGATGTAGTATTAATTCTGATTCAAATCCAATCAGATTTAGTTCAATATTCAAGATTCGATTTTGGTTCAAGTTTGACTTCATTTAGCTCAAGTTGAGTTTGACCTTGTGTTGGACCTTTATCGAGTTCAGGTCTACTAGAGCTTGGCTCAAGTTCAAGTTAATTTAGTTCAACTTGATTTTGGTTCAGGCTCAACCTAGCTTGGCTTTGTTTGACTTTGATTTTTCCCTTTTAGTTTGAACTTGAATTAACCCAATTAGAGTTTGATTTGAGCTTAGTTTAATCTAGATTAGATTTGATTTAAACTCAACTTGATTTTAAATTAACCCATCTAGAGTCTAATTAGGTTTGAGTCTAAGTTTATTTGGTTTAGGTTAACTCAATTTAGATTTTTGGAGTCTAGCCCAATTTGGGTTTTACTTTATTTGTTTGATCAATTTATGTCCATTAGAGTTAACTTGGTCTTTGTTCATTTATTTTAGCTGAGTTTAATTTTAGTATGATTGAGTTATTTCATATTAAGTAGTTTGATTTGAGGGTCTTTGGCTATTTATAATAATTTTAAATAGACCCATGATCTAACCTTAAATGTGTGAACTTGAAGGCTAACTTAGCTAACAAGCTTGAAAGCTAGAGGAGGTCTAATGGCCAGATCTAGCTCGATTTGGCAAAATTTAGCCTCAATCAATGGTAAAAAATGGTGATCAAAGGGCCAGCAAGGTGTGGAGAAAGAGGATGCAGGTCGAATGTGAGAGCAGGAGAGAAGAGGTCTTGGTAGGGGCTAGTTAGTAGCTCGGTTATGGCCAAGTGATGACAGGGGGTCGATGACTAGTTGAGGCTGGGAAGGGCTCCAGTGATGGGAGAAAGAGGCAAACAAGGCTCCCGATGGGTAGAGACCAATGAAACATGCAGAGGTTGGCAACGAGGCTAGGGTTTCGGCATAGGTTACCAAGGAGAGGTGATCTGGCTGAGCTGACTGGCAATGTAGTAAGGATGCATCTGGAGATGGCTACTAGTGAGCGGGTTGAAGGCCAATTGAGGCATGTAGGAGCTTTGGCAGGCAAGGGTTGGTGGGTGCTAGCACGATGGAGGCTAGTGAACTCATTGGAGATAGAGGCCAGATAGTGTTGAGTTTTGGGTGTCTTGAACTCGGATTAGATTTTGAGTTAAAATAGGAATCCAAAGTTGGATTCAAACTTATGATTGATTTGTAATATTAGGAGTTGTAATTAGAGTAAAACTCAAACTCAATAAGGGCCTATAAATATTCTAGTAATACATAGGGTTTAGCGGTGTAGTGTTGAGGTTGAACTAGAGAGAAATAGAGAGAGAGGGATAGACAGAATAGAGAGAAGAGAAAGAGAGAGAGTGTCAGCTCTTGTGTGTGGATCTTTCTAGTGCTTTTCGGTGGTCTCTCGTGATGGTTCCTCATGGTGTTCTCATGGAGATTCTCTCTGAAGGTGGAGGCATTGCTGAGACTTGGTGAAAGAGTTTAGTTAAGTAAGGAAGAATGCAATCTTTCTTGTAGACTCTTGTAAAGCCTTTTGATAGTGGATCTCTCACTCCCCCCATGGACGTAACCCAATTTTGGGTGAACCACATATATTGCTATGTCCTTTCTTGTTATTTTCTTTTATCTTCCATTACTTCTTATTTCTTGTGTTATTTGAGAATAAGGTGATTCATGAACCTTTCACTATGAATTCCAACAATTGGTACCAGAGTTTACGAGCAAATAACCAAGATGGTAAAGTCCTTATTGAAGGTAGAGAAATTTTATGACAAAATAAATTTTTCCTTATGGTAGAAGCATATGAAGGTCAAGTGAGGTGTAGGAATATGCTAGTGGTGCTCACAAGAGGGCACATGAGAGTAGCTAGAAAAGGGCCATGTAGGGCGTGGGTCGGTCGGAGTGGGAGAGGGCGACAAAGGGCCATGTAGGGCTCTCATTCAATGGAGACTGGGGCTCATATCAATGGTGGGTGGCCTTTGATGAGGTGCAATAGGATGTCTCAACTAGGGCTCAGTATGGCCAAGCAGTTGGGAGGTGAAGGCCAGCAAGTGCAGGAATAGGATGCATGTGTGCACAAAAGGTAGAGCTCAGGTTAGTGAGTTGGGAAGCAACACGAGTATAATTAGGGCTGGTCCTACGGCAGAGAGGGGGACATAGCAAGGCCATGAGATGGCTAAGGTTGTGTGATAGTAACGAAGAGTCACTTGTAGGTGGCACAATGACCTGAAGGTGGTGCAATGATGGCTACATAGGGGGGTTGTATAGTGCCATAGCGGTTGAGAGTGGGCATGCAAGCATGTTGCAGACATGGTCCAATGAGAGGGTAGCCAGTGAAACGAGATAACCATGCGTGGATTCGATGGAGCTCATAGCTTGGTAGCAACCATATTTTGAGGCAAACCAGCGACTAAAGTATAAGAATCATGACAGCGCAATACATCATGAGCACTTGGCTATTTTAGCAGGGTTCCGCCAATGATATGGAGAGGTTCAGTCAGAACTGGTGGAATTTTAATCGAGATCTGGAGGGATTTGGTCAAAATTGGCTGTTCTAGCTAGAACTGGTTGTGTTCAATATGGGCAAAATCGTAGCAAAGGGCTGACCCCTCTTCCTTTATGTCCAACTAGATCTGGCCAGATCTGGCCTGGACAGTGGCGCATCGGTAAGGATGGCTCTGATCCGATTGCAGGTGGCAGTGGTCGGCTCCAATCGGCAACAAATGGAGGTGATGTTGGCCACCTTATGGTGCTCCAATGAAGAGGAAATAGAGGTCAGAGTGGCTTGGTCAGGGAAGATGGAGCTCTGGTGGTGCACAGCTTGGAGATGGTGGAAGTCGTGAAGCATCCCCTCTTTATTGGATTACAAGTGGAAATGTTGTGCTCTTCAGTAGATTTGAGGGCAGTGGTGGTGGTGCAATCTAAGTAGGTCACGCTTAGGCATGATGTGAGGTGGCTCAATGGGGGTAGCATGATCATCGAGGTTGATGTCCTGGTTAGTGGCAACGGTGGAGAAGAGTAGGAGGAGAAAAGTTGGCTACCGATTAGTTGAATAAGCTAGTAGCCCAGGGGGAGGGGCTAGATGGAAGATGATGGCTGAAGCTTTGTGATGATGGCACACCTGAGTTCAAGCCATGGTAGAGATTGTTCAGTTTTGGGTGTGTCAAACTCGGATTAGAGTTTGAGTTAAAATAGGAATCCAAAGTTAGATTCAAACTGACGATTAATTTATAATATCAGGAGTTGTAATTAGAGTAAAACTCAAAACATAATAAGGGCCTATAAATATTCTAGTAATACATAGAGTTTAGTAGTATAGTGTTGAGGTTGAACTAGAGAGAAATAGAGAGAGAGGAATAGAGAGAATAGAGTGAAGAGGAAGAGAGAGAGTGTCGGTTGTTGTGCGTATATCTTTCTAGTGCTTCTCGATGGTCTATCATGATTGTTCCTTATGGTGTTCTCTTGGAGATTCTCTCTAAAGGTGGATGCATTGCCGAGGCTTGGTGAAAGAGTTTAGTTGAGTAAGAAAGAATGTAGTCTTTCTTGAAGACTCTTGTAAAACCTTTTGATAGTAGATCTCTCGCTCCCCCTATGGACATAACCCGATTTTGGGTGAACCACCTATATCAATGTATCTTTTCTTGTTATTTTCTTTTATCTTGCATTACTTCTCATTTCTTGTGTTGTTCGAAAACAAGGTGATTTGTGAACCTTCCATGGTGAATCCTAACAAGCTAGGCTATGACATGGGTAGAGGTCAAGTGAAGCTCGCAAAGGCAAAGGCTTTAAAAGGTGCGGGTCTGTGAAGGAGAGAGGAGGCAGCTAGTGTGTATCACGAGTGCGAGGTTGGACTACCAGGGTCAACACAGGGGTTTAGGTCTGTATGGCACAACTGGGATGTGTCCATGTTTAAGTAGACCCAATCCACAGCAGCAAGCGGCTTGGTATGGGGCATGGCTATGCAAGCATGGAACAAGAAAAAAGACAATAAAGAGAGGAAGGTGAAAGGGAAGAAAATAAAACAAAGATAAGAGCTCAACCTTTTTCTCTTGTGTTTGTTTCTTCTTTTTTGTAGCTAATTGTAGTTGATCTCTTTCCTTCCCTTTATTCAGCCCTCGAACTACCTCTCTCATTTTTTTAAGGTCAATAGGTTTATATAGGGTTCAAGACGATCGAGTTGGTTCGAAAACAATCTCTTTTTATTTAAACTTTTGAATAATGAATATAATTGTAGATGGATATGGATATGACTTATCTTAAGTTTTGATGAGTTTGTGAGAAGATAAAGATAAATTTGTTTATTATATATGACAATAATTTGAAAGTTGAACTCATCTTGAACATTGAATTTATAAGGGAGTTATTTCCAAATTTTTCTTTGACCAAATTATAATTTTATAAATTTTTGGAGCCTTTTTATAAAAGAACTTATTTATAAAATTTTAAAACTTTCATGATCCTTTTTGAATAAAGTTTGGACTTATTCATAAATAAAATTTTGAGGGACTTATTTATAAAGGTTAAAATTCTAGGGATTTATTTATAAATAAGAAATTTTGTGGGGCTTATTCGCAAACCCTATATTTCACAAGCATGAAATTATAATTATTGATCTTCGAAGGTTTATTTGCAAACCCTAAATTTTGCTAGACGAATTTGTAATTTTCAAATTTTATTAGAATTTTTCATAAAATTCTTATTCGAGGGACCTATTTTTAAGAAAAAACTTGGCCAAGAATCAATTTATAAAGATTTATTCTGTCAGAGGACTTATTTATAAAATTCTTACATTTTGTCAGTTTGGTCCGAAATTTTAGATGAATTTTGGGCCCAATTCTAATTTCAATATCGAACCCACACGATCAACCTTGGTTTGAGCCTGAATTTCTTAAAAATCCAGGTCCAATTTGAGCTTAATTTTCAATCAAACTTAGACATGATTTAAGTTTGACCAAAACCCACATTTGAGTCATAATTTATTGGTACACAAGTTTTAATTTTAATTATATTTCAATCAAATTTGATTGTGACAAAAAATACCTTAGACAGAGATCAGATTTGCTAAGCTGCCCCTCTATCAACCTGTACAAAAGAAGAACTGTGAAGAGGACTATTGGGAACTCTTTGGCTATCACCGCTTTAATGCTCAAGTTCGCCTTACAATCAAAGTAATAGCTTTTTACTGAAGATTAAGTATTAGCCCTTTAACTCTCTATTTGCTATTCAAAGTAATAGCTTTTTACCGAAGATTAAGTATTAGCCCTTTAACTCTCTATTTGCTATGTTTTTTATATCATGCTCGGAGATCTATCTATCAGTATCCCATGATTTTAGGTAATTACTATGTCAAATTTCTCGTAATGGATAACAATCAATCCTAGATTTTTTGGGATTAACTTCCTCAAATAATTGTGAATTAGATACCATAATGATATGATGATTGACTATGAATCAACTGAGACATCTAAGTCAACCAAATTCCTTATCAAACTATGGATTGATGTGCAAGTTTGTTATTGAGCCAAGGTTACTGAGCTTACTGCTCCATTAGGCTTTTACCTCAGAGATATTAGCTCACCACTCATCCTTTGGGCTTGGTCTGGATAGACTCTCAACTAAACGAGTCTCTACTAGTCAATTTCACTTCAAAGGTCAATCCTCGGTTACCTCAGCTATAATTCACTTCGGGAGTCAGCTATCTATCACCTCAACTATCAGCTCGGGTTTTGATCTACACTTAACTAATTTCACTGAGGCGGTCCTTCTGATTCTGAGATATTATCAATTATAAAATAAAAAAGAAAATAAAAGATAATATTAGATAATGCGATCTAAAAGGAATATTTCTTTACGATAATAGTTTCTCTATGTTGTTGCAAATTAGACTACAGGAAGCTATTCCCAAAATATAATATATAATTTTAATAAGTGATTTGATCTGCACTGTGAGCCTTTCAAAAGTCAAAATTATTTAGGATTATTGATGGAGCTTGATTCAGACAATATTTTCAGGCCGGGAAGCTCCTCGAGATCTGATCCGCTAGGCTACCTTTCCATTAATCTACAAGCAAAAATAAGAATCATGAGGAGGATTGCTAGAAATTCACTGATGACAGCCACTCCGATGCTCTAGCTAGAAGGTATCTTGTCAATTCTCCTTAGGAGAGTATTGGAGAGAGAGGTAGGGAAAAGTCAAGGTCCCTTACCTTTATGGGTTGTCTCTAATTTTATAGGTTAAGGAGGCCTTTTTGCAAATTCAAACTTCGTGATTTTAGTCTTGATTATGTTGGACTTTTCTTATTTGGTTGCTATTAATCCCAAATTCTGTGTCAAGGATCTCTCCAAAATTCTTGTTCCCTGGTTTTCTTGAATATCCGGCCATATTGAGATATGGGTCAAGCTACCATATTTCCCCGTACATCTTTGGATATGTACTTTACAGGGCATGTGTCACTTGTTCCATCGAGCCTACTTGACCTTAGTGGTGTCAACTTCATGGCTTATGCCTTAGTTATCTCGATTTGAGGATCAGCCCTCATGTTAGGTCTCCATTCACTTTTGGCTCTATTTTAAGCTCGATATATCATTAGTGCCCCCTAACTCTGGCATTGAGTTTAGACAGCTCAGTGAGTAGAGTTATTCTCCTACCCTTCACGTAGGTTAGGTGCATTGATCTAAGTTGAGTCCTCACGCACATCATTTTGAATTTTTGAGGTTTGAGTTTGTTGTTCTCATCAAATCATGAGGGGTGCTAGCCATCATGACTCCTCATGAGGTGAGCCACTTATTTGTAGCTTTGTGCTGGGTGTGAGTTATGAATGAATATGACCCTTTGAGAGATAAGTCACTGCCCTATTTAATCATGTTAGGGTTCACCTTGTTCCAAGGTGATGAGCCAGTGGCATCCCTTCAGATATCGAGATAGCCCTTGATGTGAACAAATGTCCCTCATGATTGGTGTAGCAATCTCTAGCCTCACCTTTTAGGCTTTTGCCTTACATGTGACACTAATCAGATGATCTGGAGAAGGCTACTTAAGGGATCCTTCATCCTTTTTTTATCCATTTTCAGCAATCTTTGCATCATGTAGCTTTTTACACTCTTGCTTCCTTTCTTTCTACGTTCACTAAGTTTTTTTGGAATGACATCCTCTTTCACTCCTTCCTCCTCCAAAAAGGGGTCATCTCAGGTGAGGGACCTACCACTCCATTAGTCCTTATAGTTGCAGTTCCATCCTACAAGGCAGTTATGATTCCAATTGTCTTGAAGCCAATGACATTCTCCAACAAGGCTTCTGCTATTGATGGGTTGAGCTCTTTGCCCTCCACTATTTCTGCATCCTCCAAAGGACCTACCCCTCCTATTGTTCTCATGTCAACAGCTCTAGGTCTCATCAAGGAATTGGCTGAAAGTGTCATTTTGACTCTTTTAAGCCTTTGTGACTTTTTAATTTTGGATTGGACTACCTTATTTGGCTTTGGAGAATGGGACCTAAATTTGTACTTCATTAGGTGTCCCCACGGTGAGAGTTTGGATTTCTGAATCCACTCTCTAAGAAAAAGACCTCGAGGGTGCAGGCTAGGTGGTATTTTGCTCCCAAGAAGTGGTGTAGGCTATTTGCCTCTTAACTTTAACTCTATTCACTCTTGAAAAGACTATCCCCTTAGGATTTTTACCAGGATAGATCAAAATCATTTTTGCAAGTGGGGCAATCCTTCCTCCCATCGAGCCAACCTAGAGATCCATCCCAAAGTTTACCAACTCTTGATCTCCTAGTTAGATGAGGTTAAGGATATTAGGTTTGCCCCCATATGGTCCGATGAGGCTTATCTACTGGAGCACAGCTTGTCTGTGGCTCAAAAAGTCAATACATACTTTAAACTTTTGTACTCTTGATTCTTTAGTAGTTCCTTCCTCTGATTGTGAGTTCAATTTTGTGTGAGAGTGACCTAGATCTTGTTTATGAATGAGTTTCTAAGGTAGCAAGTAGGTGCTCCTGGGTGTCCCCCTATCCCATCATCTCAGAAGAGGCTTCCCAAAGTAAAAGGCAATGCTCTTACTCAGGAGTCTGTCTAGGGCCTGGAAAAGAGGAGACGAGAGAAGGGATGATGTTGACCTATAGAGGGAGGTCAAACAAGGAAGGGGCAAGCGATACCTCACCCTTCTAAGTCCCTTTCTTGAGTCATCCTCTTTCAAGTTGAATCTATGGGTAGGACTGCTCCCTGAGGTTCTTTCATAGCAAGTCTGCCAATCAAGGGAAGAAATTGATTGTGACTTCTGCATCTGCAACTCCTCCTCCATGGACCAAAGTATGGGCAAAGCCTTCATCTTACCGTGAGAGTGTGGGATCAAAGTTGACCACTTGAAATAGCGAAGACCCCAAGGAGTGATTCAAATTACAAATCAAAATTTATATTAATTTAAAGTGTGCTATCACGTGTTATAGGAACATGACTTCTAATAGGCACAAGCCCCTATTGTTAATTACCCGGATAATTATTATGAACTTTCTAAAGCGAGAAACCTAGTTAATAAAATAAAGACAAAAAAGAAAAGAAGAAAGTATTTAATTAATTAAAAAATATGGTACATGGCTTAAGGAAGGGTATACCCACACTTTATAATGAATTATAAAAAATATAGAAGAAATTAAGAAAGAAAAATGAGAGAGAGTAGAGAAGAAGCTTTGATGAGTGTTGTTGCCGCACTCCCACTGTGTTGGACCACTTGACATTTAACTGAACCATGAAAAGGAATGGAAGAACTTTGAAGTATTTTCATTAGCTTTAAGCTTTGGCTATGACTTCTTTGGTTTTGTTGAAGTGTTTTCATAGCCGATAAGGCATAAGTGATAACTTCATTTGGGTTGGAGTGTTCCCATTAGATGATATGGCATGGGTGATAACTCTGTTTTGGTTGGAGTATTTCTATTAGCTAATAAAGCATGGGCAATAACTCCATTTGGGTTGGAGTGTTCCCGTCAGTGGATAAGGCATGGGCAATAACTCTATTGGGTTAGGTTAATGTGTTTCCATAACCTATAAGGCATAGATGATAACTTCTTTGGTCTTGAGCAGTGTCATCAATAGCTTGTGGGGTTGCGTATAGCTTGAAGATGCATTGCCAACTACTTCTATGGTTGGCTAGCTTGAAGGGCATGTCATCAACTTCTTGTGGAGTTGACTAGCATAAAAGAACACGTCATCAACTACTTGTGGGGTTGACTAGCTTGAAGAGCGCATCACCAGCTACTTCTTGGGCTAACTAGCTTGAAGGGCACATCGTCAACTACTTGTGGGATTAACTAGCTTGAAGGGCACACCAATAGTTGCTTTTGAGGGCTAGCTAGCTTGAAAAGTGCATCACTAGTTGCTTCTAGGGCTGGCTAGCTTGAAGGGTGCATCACCAGCTACTTTTGGGGCTAGGTAGCTTGAAACGTGTGTCACCAGCTACTTCTAGGGCTAGCTAGCTTAAAGTGTGGTTGATAGCCTTAAGCATATTATTGGTTAGTTTTATTAATTTAGTAGCATCACTGATAGCTTAAGGGATCAAGTATAGCTTTAAAGTATGACTAATAGCTTTGAGCATATCGATGATTAACTTATTTGATTTGATAACATCACCAATGGCTTATGGAGTTGGATATAGCTTTGAAGTGTGGTCAATAGGTTGGAGCATGTTGGTGATTAAATTCTTTAGTTTGATAGCATCACCAATGACTTATGGAGTTAGGTATAGGTTGGAAGTGTGGCCAACAACTTGGAGCATGTTGGCAATTAACTTCTTTAATTTTATAGCATCACTAGTGGCTTATGGTGTTGGGTATAGCTTGAAAGTGTTGCTAAATACTTTTGTAGTACACCTAACGAGACTCAATTTGACCTTTTTGAGTTCTATTTAGACCAATTTTGGTTTAGGTCAGGGTGGTAACATCACCCTTTGTTCATGACCTTGGAATATTATCAAGGGTCTAGTACACCCAGTGGGACTCTATTTAACCCTATTTAGTTCAAGTCTGAGTTTGATGTTATTTACCTTGAGTCGAGTTTGACTTTGTGTTGGACCTTTATCAAGTTTAGGTTTGCTAGACTTCGGTTCAAGTTCAAGTCAATTTGATTCAACTTAATTTCAGTTAAGGCTCAGCCTAGCTTGATTCTGGTTTGACTTTGAGTTTGCCTTCTAGTTTGGACATGATTTGGATTTAATTTGAGCTTAGTTCAATCTTAATTGGATCTGATTTGGATTTGAATGCAATTTGATTTTAGATGACTCAACTTGAACTTGATTAGGGTTGGGTTTGAGTTTGTTTGGTTAACTCAATTTGGATTTTTGGAGTCTAGCTCACTTTGAGTTTTAGTCTAATTTTTTTGACCAATTTAAGTCCATTTAAGCTAGCTTGACCTTTATCCATTTGTTTTCATTGAGTTACTTGACCTTAATTAATTTGGTTTGAGGGTCCTTGGCTGTTTATAATAATTTTAGATGAACCCATAGCTCGACTTCAAATGTGCGAACCCGAAGATTGCTTAGTTTGTGAGCTTGAAACTTGGCCTAGTGTTAGCCCAAAGGCTAACTAGGTGTGAGTCTGAAGACTAGCTGAGATGTGAGCTTGAATGCTAGCTAAGTGTGAGCCTGAAAGCTAGCTTGGATGTGAATCTGAAGGCTGGCTATGTACGAGCTTGAAGGCTCGCTTAGATGCAAGCTTGAAGGCTAGTAAGTGTGAGCTTGAAGGCTGGCTTGGATGTGAAACTGAAGGTTGGCTTGGATGCAGCCTAAAGGTAGGCTTAGGTGCGATACCAAAGGCTAGCTGGTGTGAGCACAAAGGCTGGCTTGGATGTAAGCCCAAAGGTCAACTAAGTGCGAGACTGAAGGCTGTCAAAGATGCAAGTCTAAAGATTAGCTTTAGTATGAGCCTGAAGATTGACTAAGTGCAAGCCTAAAGGCTATTTGATTATGAGCTTAAAGGTTGGCTTAGATGCAAGCCTGAAGGTTAGCTTGGATGCAAGCATGAAGGATAGCTTGGGTACGAGCTTAAAGGCTGGCTAAGTGCAAGCTTGAAGGCTAGCTTGGGTGTGAGCCTGAAGGCTGGCTGAGTGTGGGCCCAATGGCTACTTGAGTGTGAACCTGAAGGCTGACCTTGATGCGAGCCTAATGACTAGCTTGAATGTGAGCCTAAAAGGTGGCTTGGATGCGAGCCCAAAGGCTAGTTGGGTGCGAGCTTGAATGTGAATGCTGGCATGGGTGTGAGCCTGAAGGCTGGCAAACTGCAAGCTTAAAGATTGGCTGAGTGTGATCTTAAAGGCTAACTTAGATGAGAACTCAAAGGCTAGCTTGGATGCAAGCCCCATGGTTGGCCTGGATATGAGCTCGAAGGCTGGCTATGTGTAGGTCTGAAGGCTGACTATGTGTCCAAAGGCTAGTTTAGATGCAAGCCTAAAGGCTAGCTTTGATGTGAGCTTGAAGGTTGGCTAAATGTGAGTCTAACAGCTAGCTTGAATGCAAGCCTGAAGGCTAGCTTAGTTGCAAGCCCGAAGGTTGGCTTGGATGTAAGGCTAAAGGCTATCTTGGGTTAGGTGTGAGCCCAAAGGCTGGTTGAGTGTAAACCCAATGATTGACTTGGGTGTAAGTTGGAAGGCTGATAGAGTGTGAGCCTAAAGGATGACTTAGATGAGAGCCCGAAAGTTGGCCTGGATGTGAGCCCAAAGGCTGGTTGAGTGCAAGCACAAAGACTAGCTTATATGCAGACCCACAGGTTGTCTTAGATACAAGCTCAAAGACTGGTTGAGTGCAAGCACAATGGCTAGTTGAGTGCAAGCCTGAAGGCTAGCTGAGTTTAAGCTGGAAGGCTAGCTTGGGTGCAAGCTAGAAGTCTAGTTGAGTGTGAGCCTAAAATTTGGATGAGTGTGTGCACAAAGGCTGGCTTAGATGCAAGCTTGAAGGCTAGCTTGGATCGGAGTCCAAGGGTTGGCTTGGGTGCAAGCTGAAGGCTAGCTTGGATGCGAGGTTGAAGGTTGGTTGAGTGTGAGCTCGAAGGCTAGCTAAGTGTTAGCTTGAAGGTTAGCTAAGATGCAAGCCCAAAGGCTGGCTTGAATGTGAGCCTAAAAGCTAGCTGAGTACAAGCCCAAAAGCTAGCTTGGGTATGACCCGAAAGTTGATTGAGTGCAATTCCCAAGGTTGGCTGAGTGCGAGCTCAAAGGCAGGCTTAGATGCTAGCTTGAAGGTTGGCTTGGATGTGAACATGATGACTGGCTAAGTGCGAGCCCAAAGGCTGGCTGAAACACGATAAGGAAGGCTAGCTAAAATGTGATGAGAATTCAACATCTTCATCAGCATCTTTGAGGGGTCACGGGTGGCTGCATCAAGGTCACAAAATCCACTATCCTCGAGGGGCTGTAGGTGGCCATGATGTGATCACAAAGTCTAGTGTCTACCTCTCCATCTTCGAGAGAGCCACAGGTGGCGGCCACGGTGATGGTAGCATAAAAATCAAGGCAAGATGCAACCCTTTTATCTTGTCAACTTCTTTTTTATTATTTTTTCTTTTATACTTCCTTGCCTCTCCTCCAAGCTATAGCCCCCTTCTTATTTTTTTTTTTTTTGGTTGCCCGCCCCCCATGATCAGGCCACTGGCCTGGTCTCTTTCATTGGCCTGATTTGGTTGGATCTAGCCAACGACTATAGGGCAAGGAGTACCCCACTGCCCCCTTTCTTGGCAAGATCTAGCCCAATTTTTGGCTACCAGATCCGACCGCCTCCCTGCCAGATATAATCAAGTTTCTTGATAGCGGGGCCGGGAGGCACCCCGCCAGTGTTTTGGTGGCCAAATCTGGCCACCTCCTAGGGAGTGCAACACGACAGGGTGGGGAGGCACCCCCACTTTTGTGGCGAAATCCAACCACCTCCGGGTCAGATCTGGCTGGGTGTGGTGTAGTATGATAGGGCAGCTAGCGAGCTAGCATGGGAAGCGGTCTGACGGGCGATAGCAGCAGTGGCGGTGGTTAAGCTTAGGTCAAAGCTTTGGCTACTATGAGATGGTGAGGTAAGTCCAACGTAGGTTGGGGCAGCAAGGAGTCAATGATGACCAAGTTGGTTGGAGGAGCAAGCAAGTAGATGGCCCATCAGGAGAAGAGAAAAGTAGGCAGAGGAAAAGAAAATAATAATGCTAAGTAGGAAACTTCTCCTCCTTAGTCTTCTTTGATGATGACCTTCTGATGCTCTCCTCTTCTATTCTTTGCTTATCTCTAATCTTCTTCTTTTCTCTTGATTTGCATGTTCTGATGAATTTTTGTAGGCTCCTGAAGAGATTGAGTTGGCTTAGAATTGATTTTATTTTGTGTTTGAATTTTTGAGTAATGGACATGGATATAGATTGCTATGGATAGAGTCTATCTAGAGTTTGGATGACTCTGTGAAGTAATATATGTAAATCATTTGTTGTGGATAATGATATCTTGAATACAAGCTTAAAGGTTGGCTTGGATGTGAGCCTGATGACTGGCTAAGTGCGAGCCCAAAGGCTGGCTGAAATACGATAAGGAAGGCTAGACAAAATTTGATGAGGATTCACCATCTTCATCACCATCTTTGAGTGGTCATGGGTGGCCACATCAAGGTCACAAAATCCACTATCTTCGAGGGGCTGTAGGTAGCCGTGATGTGATCACAGAGTCTAGTGTCTACCTCGCCGTCTTCGAGCGAGCCACAGGTGGCCATGGTGATGGTAGCACAAAAATCAAGGCAAGATGTAACCTTTTTTTCTTGTCAACTTCTTTTTTATTATTTTTTATTTGATACCTCTTTGCCTCTCCCCCAAGCTATGGCCCCTTTCTCATATTTTTTTTGGTTACTCGCACCCCATGATTGGGCCACTAGCCTGGTGTCTTTCACTGGCCTGATTTGGTTGGATCTAGCTGGCCACTATAGGGCAAGGAGCACCCCGTCGTCCCTTCACTTGGCTAGATCTAGCCCATTTTTTGGCTACCAGATTCGACCGCCTCCCAGCTGGATCTTGTCAAGTTTCTCAATTGCGGGGCTGGGAGGCACCCTGCCAGTGTTTTGGCAGCCAGATCTAGCCACCTCCTAGGGAGTGCAACATGACAAGGTGGGGAGGCACCCCCCTTTCATGGCTAGATAAGGTTGGGTGCGGTATAGTGCGATAGAGTAGCTAGCAACGGTGGCGGTGGTTAAGCTTAGGTCAAAGCTTTGGCTACTATGAGATGGTGAGGTAAGGCCAACGCAGGTTGGGGCAGCAAAGAGTCAATGATGACCCAGTCCACTGGAGGAGCAAGCAAGTCGATGGCCATACAGGAGTAGAGAAGAGTAGGCAGAGGAAAAGAAAATAATAATGCTAAGTAGGAAACTTCTCCTCCTTAGTCTTCTTTGATGATGACCTTCCAATGCTCTCCTCTTATATTCTTTGCTCACCTCTAATCTTCTTCTCTTGTCTTGATTTGCAGGTTTCGATGACTTTTGTAGGCTCATGAAGAGATTGAGTTGGCTTAGAATTCAATTTTCTTGTGTTTGAATTTTTGAGTAATGGACATGGATATAGACCGCTGTGGATAGAGTCTATCTGGAGTTTGGATGAGTCTGTGAAGTAATATATGTCAATCATTTGTTGTGGATAATGATATCTTGAATGCAAGTTTGAACGTTAGCTTGGATATGAGCCCGATGGCTGACTTAGTGCGAGCCCAAAGACTGGCTAAAATATGATAAGGAAGGCTAGCTAAAATGTGATGAGGATTCACCATCTTCATCACCATATTTGAGGGGTCACGGGTGGCCACATCAAGGTCACAAAATCACTATCTTCGAGGGGTTGTAGATGGCCGTGATGTGATCACAGAGTCTAGTGTTTACCTCACTGTCTTCAAGAGAGCCACAGATGGCCATGGTGATGGTAGCACAAAAATCAAGGCAAGCTGCAACCTTTTTTTCTTGTCAACTTCTTTTTTATTATTTTTTCTTTTATACTTGTTTGCCTCTCCCCCAAGCTATAGCCCCCTTCTCAATTCTTTTTTGTTGCCCAATCCCCATGATCGGGCCACTGGCCTGGTCTCTTTCACTAGCCTGATTTGGCTGGATCTAGTTGGCCACTATAGGGGAAGGAGCACCCCACCACCCACTCTCTTGGTTGGATCTAGCCCATTTTTTGGCTGCTGGATCCAACCATCTCCCTGCTAGATCTAGCCAAGTTTCTTGATGGCGTGGCTAGGAGGCACTTCGCTGGTGTTTTGGCGGCCAGATCTGGCCACCTCCTAGGGAGTGCAACATGATAGGGTGGGGAGGCACCCCCCCCCCCCCCCCCCCCCCTCTTCTTTTGTGGCCAAATCGGGCCACCTCCCAGTCAGATCTGGCTAGGCATGGTGCAGTGCGATAGGGTAGATAGCGTGCTGGCATGGGTAGTGGTCTGATGGCCAATAGCAACGGTGGCAGCAAAGAGTAAATGATGACCCAGTCGGCTAGAGGAGCAAGCAAGTCGATGGCCCTACAGGAGAAGAGAAGAGTAGGCAAAGGAAAAGAATATAATAATGTTAAGTAGGAAACTTCTCCTCCTTAGTCTTCTTTGATGATGACCTTCCAATGCTCTCCTCTTCTATTCTTTGCTCATCTCTAATCTTCTTCTCTTCTCTTGATTTGTATGTTTTGATGGATTTTTGTAGGCTCGTGAAGAGATGGAGTTGGGAAATTTTTTGTGTTTGAATTTTTGAGTAATGGACATTGATACAGACCGCTATGGATAGAGTCTATTTGGAGTTTGTATGAGCCTGCAAAGTAATATATGTAAATCATTTGTTGTGGATAATGATATCTTGAATGCGAGCTTGAAGGTTGGCTTGGATGTGAGCCTGATGACTGGCTTAGTGCGAGCCTAAAGGCTGGTTGAAATACGATAAGACTAGCTAATATGTGATGAGGATTCACCATCTTCATCACCTTCTTTGAGGGGTCACGAGTGGCCACATCAAGGTCACAAAATTCACAATCTTCGAGGGACTGTAGGTGTAGGTGGTCATGATGTGATCAAAGAGTCTGGTGTCTACCTTGCCGTCTTCGAGAGAGCCATAGGCGGCCATGGTGATGGTAGCACAAAAATCAAGCCAAGATGCAACCTTTTTCCTTGTCAAATTCTTTTCTATTATTTTTTCTTTTATACTTGTTTGCCTCTCCCCCAAGATGTAGCCCCCTTCTTATTTTTCTTTTGGTTGCCCACCCCCCATGATCAGGCCACTGGCCTGGTCTCTTTCACTAGCCTGATTTGTCTAGATCTAGCCAGCCACTATAGGGTAAGGAGCACACCGCCCGCCCCCCCCCCCCCCCCCCCCCCCCCACCCCCCCCCCCCCCCCCCCCCCTCTCTCTTCCCTTCTTCTTTCTTGGCTGGATCTAGCCCAATTTGTGGCTACCAAATCCGAGCACCTCCCTACCAAATCTAGTCAAGTTTCTCAATGGTTGGGGCTAGGAGGCACCCTGCTGGTGTTTTGGCGGCTAGATCTGGCCACCTCCTAGTGACTGCAACACGACAGGGTGGGGAGGCACCCCCCCCCCCCTTTTGTTGCCAGATCAAGCCACCTCCTAGTCAGATATGGCTGGGTGTGGTGTAGTGCAACAGGGCAGCTAGCGAGCTGGCATGGGTAGTGGTCCGACGAGCTATAGCAGCAGTGGCGCTGGTTAAGCTTAGGTCAAAGCTTTGGCCACTATGAGATGGTGAGGTCAGGCCAACGCTGGTTGGGGCAGCAAAGAGTCAATGATGACCCAATTGGTTGGAGGAGCAAGCAAGTCGATGGGCCTACAGGAGAAGAGAAGAGTAGGTAGAGGAAAGGAAAATAATAATGCTAAGTAGGAAATTTCTTCTCCTTAGTCTTCTTTGACGATGACCTTCCAATGCTCTCCTCTTCTATTCTTTGCTCGTCTCTAATCTTCTTCTCTTCTCTTGATTCATAGGTTTTGATGGATTTTTATAGGCTCATAAAAAGATTGAGTTGGCTTAGAATTGAATTTTTTTGTGTTTGAATTTTTTAAGTAATGGACATGGATATAGTCTGCTATGGATAGAGTCTATCTAGAGTTTGGATGAGTCTATGAAGTAATATGTGTAAATCTATTTGTTGTGGATAATGATATCTTAAATGTTATACTCATCCTAAACATTGAAATTATAGAGGGTATATTTGCAAATTATTTTCAAAAATTAGAGAAAATTATAATTTATAACTTGCAAGAGGCTTTTTCACAAAAAGGATTTATTTATAAAGTTTTTGAAACTTATAGGTTTCTTTTTGAATAAAATTTGAACTTATTTGTAAATAAAAAATTTTGAGGGACTTATTTACAAAAAAAACTTTAGGGGGCTAATTTATAAATAAAAAATTTTGGAGGTGTTTATTTGTAAAATTTGAATTTTGTATGGACCAAATCATAATTATCGATCGCTTTAGTGGTTTATTTGCAAACCTTAAATTTTGTGGGACTAATTTATGATTTTAGAATTTTATTAGACTTTCTGTAAAATTTCTCATTCTAGGGACCTATTTATAAGAGAAATCCGGTCAGTCGCCCATTTTTGAGGATTTATTTGATCTAAAGGTCTATTTATAAAATTCTTGTATTTTGGTATTTGGGCCCAATTTTGGTCCAAAAATCCCGCTCGCTCAGCTTATTTAGATTAGGCTTAGTTAGAGTCTGAATTTTTCAATGATTTGAGCTCAATTTTTGGTCAAACTCAGACATGATTTAAGTTTAACTAAGGCCCATATATGAATGATAATTTAGTGGCATAGAAATTTTAATCTTAATCATATTACAATCAAATTTTGATTGTGGCAAAAATCACCTCAAATAAGTTACCTCCTTCATAGCCTTTTCTCATGTTCTAGCGAGAAGAGAGGGTGCGAATAATTTTTAGTACTTGCCCCTGCATCAATATTTCAGGAGTTGATAATATGAGTTCCAATTGCCATACAAGAGTGGACTTGATTTGCTTTGAGATGATAGACTTAGTTTGCGACATAGAAATGGACTTAATTTGCCACAAGTAGCAGACTTAGGCTGTCACGTAGAAGTGGACTTAGATTTTCACATAGAAATGGACTTAATTTTTCATAAGAAATGGACTTAAGCTACCACATTGAAGTGGACTTAAATTGCCACGTGAAAGTGAAATTGGTTTGGCACATGAAAGTGAACTTGATTTGCCATGTGAAAGTAGACTTGATTTGCAATGTGAAAGTGGGCATGATTTGCCACATGAAAGTGGGCTTGGTTTGTCATGTGAAAGTAAGCTTGGTTTGCCACATGAAAGTAGACTTGGTTTGCCATATGAGAGTGGACTTGATATACCATGTAAATGCAAGCTCAATTACCACACAAGATAGATGGAGTTTTATGTCTATGTTTTGCCTTGAGAAATATGGAGCGTATATTTGATTGAGCATTCCTTTTTGAGAAATCTGGACATTCCATCATAGATAACATATAGACACTTATGGTTGTTATGGTATTACCTCAGAGCTTAAGCATAGTACCTTTGAAAGAATTGGTCATTGATTGGTGACATAGGCCTTTTCCCCTTGTCGTCGATCACTTGGTAGGATCCCCTTTCAAAAACCCTTTCAACAATATAAGGGCCTCTCCAATTATGCTCAAATTGGCCTTTCTTATTTCAGTTTGGGATTATAGGTCTTCTTAGAACTAAGATCATTTCTCTCTTCCGGAATGACCTAAGCTGAGCTATCTTGTTATAGGCCCTAGTCATTTGTGCCTGATATATTTTCAGATTTTGTTGTGTCACAAGTCTTGTCTCATCCAAAGAGTCTAGCTCATCAAGATAAAGCTGAAAATTATCCTTTCTTATAATTTCTTCTTGTAAGACAATCCTTAGAGAAGAGATTTGCACTTTTAGTGGCAAGATTGCCTCAGTCCCAAACACTAATGCATATGACGTTGATTGGGTAGGAGTTCGATATGTGGTGTGATAGGCCCATAATGCCTTAGCAAGCTTTTGGTATTTGTCCTTCTTGTTTCTAGCAATAGCCTTCTTCAAAATCTTGGAACGTGTCTTATTGAATGCCTCAGCGAGTCTATTGGCTCTGGCATTTTAGATGGATGAATATCTCTAATTTATCTTGTGATGTTGTGCAAAGCGTCCTATCTTAAAACTTCTGAAGGACGATCCATTATCAAAAATGATCATTCAAGGAACACTAAATCAATACAAAATATTTTCTTGAAAGAAGCAAATAATAGCATCCACTTTTACCTCTTTCAATATAATTGCTTCAATCCACTGAGAGAAATAATCGGTTGCTACTAATATGAAGTGATGGTCTCTAGAAGAAGATGGCTTAATTAGGCCAATAATATTTGTACCCCATACCCCATATGGCCATGAGGACACTGTTGGATGTAGATAATTTGGAAGTTTATAAATAAAGCCACCATGAATTTGGCATAGGTGATATCTTCTTGAGTATTTGATGCAATCTCCTACCATCATGGGCCAGTAGTAGCCCAAATACTTAATTTTCATCATCATTTTTGGGTCATACTGATGGGCTCCAGGAACTCCAGAATGCACTTCATACATGACTTTCTTAGCCTTTTTGTATGAGAGATAACACAAAAGTAGTTGATTGAAGGATCTTTTATAAAGAGTGTCATTGATAAGCAAAAAATGCATGGCTTTTTTCTGAGTTGTGCCGGTGTAGACTTATCTCCTGGGAGTTTTCCATTTTTAAGATAATTGATGAATGGTATTCTCCAATCTGTGGCCTCTTCTACTAATTTATATTCAGTCTTCTCATGTTTGATGCTGAAAACTAAGTTCATCACTTGGCTACTATGGACTATGATTAAAATTTCTCCTTTATTAGGATCAACCTGTGCCTTGGCTAGTTTGGCTAAAGAGTCAACTTCCACATTGATGGATTGTGAAACCTTAGTTATTTAAACATAAGAAATTTTTCCTATGAGCTCTCAAACCTTTTCATGGTACTTCAGGAGCGCAAATCTATGGACTTTATATCTACCTTGGACTTAGCTGATCACCAATTGCAAATCATTGAAAATATGCAGGTGTAATATTTCCATATTGAGAGCCATTTCCAATCCTACAATTAGGGCATCATATTTAGATTTGTTGTCTATGCATGGTTTTGATAGGGAAGAGGAGTATCGTAGAATGTCCCTCTTCAGAGTGATATAAACGAGTCCAATGCCTGCTTTGATTTGTGAAGCTTTGGTTTGATCCCTGGTTTGATGGATGATGCTCCATCAAAATATAGCTTCCAGCAAGGTTCTCCTTCTTCAACCAAAAGGATCTCTCCATCTGGGAGCTCATAATTCAAAGGAGAATTGTCTAGTACTGGATGAGCTGTGAGAAAATCAGCCAGAGCTTGCCCCTTAATTGCCTTTTGAGGAGTAAATTTGATATCATATTCCATGAGGATTAAAGCCCACTTTGCCAACCTTCGAGTGAGTACAGGCCTAGTAATTAGGTACTTTATGGGGTTAATCTCTGATATTAAAATGACTTGATGAAAAAGTAAATAATGCTTCAGTTTATTAACTACAAATATAAGCACTAGATAATGCTTTTCAATGGGAGAGTAGTTATTTTTTGCCCCTACTAGCATTCTACTCGGACAGTAGAGTGCATTTTCTTTACCTTCTTTATTATTCTGGGCAAGAAGTACCCCTAGGGATCCTTCTATTGCTGCCATGTAAAGGATAAATGGTTTATTGGGCAGAGGCATTGCCAGAACTGATGGCCTCAGGAGATATTACTTGATCTCTTCAAAGGCTTGTTGGTAGTCTTGATCCCAAACAAATGGAGTATTCTTCTTCATCAACTTGGAAAAAGGCTTGCATTTCCCAAAGAGATTTGAAATGAATCTTCTTATATCCATAAGTTGGCCTTTGAATAACATCAATTGCTTTAAATTGCTAGGTGATGGTATATCCAAGATAGCTTTAATCTTAGATGGGTTGATTTTAATCCCTTAATGTTTGATAGCAAAGTAGAGGAACTTTCCAAATGATACCTCAAAAGCGCACTTCATAGGATTCATCTTTAAGTTATATTTCCTAAGGCGATCGACTACCACTCTTAAGTCTTGGACATGCCTATCTTTAGACTTAGTTTTGACCACCAAGTCATCCATATAACATTCCACGAATTGGTGTATGAGGTCATCAAATAATTGAGTCATGACCCTTTGATAAGTGGTGCCTGCATTCTAGAGCCCGAAAGGTATCAACTTGTAGCAATAATGCCAACTAGTGTCCTAAAGGCCATATATTTCCATCATTAGGATGCATCTTGATTTGGTTATATCTTGAAAAACTATCCATGAAAGAGAATTTTTTGAATTTGGTTATATTATCAATCATAGTTTTCATTATTGGCAATAGAAAATTATTTTTTAGACATGCTTTGTTTAAGTCCATGTAGTATACAGAAATGTGGATTTGGATGTTCTTCTTCTTGACTAACAAAATGTTTGCCACCCAATCGGGGTATTTTTCCTCTTTGATGAAGCATGCTTCAATTAATTTTTTCACTTCTTTTATTACCTATTGTTCTAGGTCAAGTTTCATCTTCTTAGGTGCTTGTTTGATAGGTAGAAACTCGAGATTGATAGCCAACTTGTGGACTGCAACTTCAGGATATAGTCCAAGCATCTCCTTATAACCTCTTGTGAAATAGTCGATGTACTCTTAGAGCACTATTTTGAGTTCGGTTTGGCTTTCCTCTAAAAGTTGAGTGCTGATGAAAGTTGACTTAGAGTCCTATTTTGAGCCTAAGTTGATCGCCATTAGTTCATCTACTATAGCTTGCCCCCCATCCTCAAGTTCTCGTGGAGCTTCTTTTGGTTTAAGGATTATCTCTCCACCAAGTAAGTCATTATGTTTTAGCGAAGGTCCCTTTCAAAGCATTTCGGCTGCATCATCCCCTCTTTCTTCTATTTCTAGCATCTGAAAAGATGTGATTATCTCGGTGCATGTGTCAGGAGGTGTTGATACCATTTGGTCATCTTGAGTACTAGAGAGAGGTTCAATAGTAATCATAAGATACGTATGGGTATTTTGAGTAATATAGCCTAGTCCTATGGTATTCTTGTTTCCTCTTCCAAGAATGTAAGCATGTCCCTCAGGTGGATCCCATAGATTCTTTGAAGAAGTAACTCTCTCTCTTTGTTTGTGGATGTGCATAGCTAGTTTGTCAATTATTTGATGAAGCTGGTTTGAGAAATATTTAGGCATGACTATCAATTGATGATCACCATTATTTGCTAGATCGTCAGTCCCCAGGATTTCATATATGCTTGGGGCACAAGGGATTGCCTTATAAAATAGTATTTCCTTTTCTCCTTCGTGCTGTGGAGGAATATAGGAAGTCATTAGTTCTTCCACAACATTGATGCTCAGCTCATCTAATGGCTTGATTAAGCCTTTTGGAACTTTAGTGATAAAGAGAGGATTTGCTATTTGACCTTTATTGTTATCTTCGTCCAAAGTATAACCACCCAAGAAGAGGCCGAGTTAGAATCTCTTCCTAAGTAAGGAGGAGCAAAGATCGAGTTAGCAATTTTTTGCTTTACTTGACTGATAAAAGTAGACCCCCTTTTAGTGTCAGATCTCTAATAGTATTTTGTATCATCCTAATGTACCTCATGAACATCAAAAGGAAGTACATCTCCATTAATTTGATGCTCTTCACCATCCTTGAAGTATTTGAAATATTGGTGTAGGATTAATGTCACTACTTTGTTTTAATCTAGCCATGAGCTCCCTAGTAGTGCTTTGTATAATGCATCAGTATCAATCACATAAAACCTAGCATCTATCATCAACTCACCTATTTTGAAAGGGATAGTTATAGCTCCTAGAGCTCTCTAACTATTTTAATTAAACTCTTGTATGGTTATAATCTCAGACAATAGGTGACACACATCCAAAGTTAGAGCTCTTAGGATTTAGAGAGTCATCAAATTAACAGAGGATCCTGGGTCAATCAAGATGCAATTGATCTTGATCCCATCGCTGTTCCCTGTATCATACAATGGCTTATTGTGGTTTGTTATTCTAGGTAGTAGGTTATCATTTGTGAAGGTAATGGAGGAAGTTTGGCATGCAGACAAGGACTCCTTCATCTTTTCTTCAGCAAAGTATGCTTGATAGTTAGATGGATTCTGTAAGATACACACTAGTGTATCCTTGAGTTCTTGTGATATCATCAAGGCATCAAACACACTTAGCATAGCAGGGACCTTCTTGAGGTAGATTGCTATATTATATTCTACTGTTTTGGGTGTAGGTTCAGCTTGCGAAGATTCAATGTCCTTATTTATTTGAATTTCCTTTTCCTTATCCTTGGGATGCTATTATCCCTAAGCACTGGAGCTTGTCTCGGAGGTAACACTTTTTCACCTCGGAGTTGTACCTAGTTTGCTCTCCTTAGTTGAAACCTGGCATCATGTGACTAATAAGGTTCATCTTCAGAATCACTCCCGAGGCTAATCATGCGAGAAGAAGTAGAGGAAAATTGCCCCCATCAGTATTTTCTTGAATATTATTGGAGGACATGCCTGACTAATAATCGTCCCATTCAACATTAGAATTAGGCACATGGGGTTTCCATGTTGAGAGGTCTTCAAAAACTCTCTGGATGAATCCTTCTATTTTGTTTGTTGGCAAAACCTTCTTCAAAACTTTGTAGTTAGGATGTCTTTTCTGTGGATCCCTAGACTAGTTTGATTGTAGATATTCAGATTGATTTGATGCATAGGTAGAATGAGCTTTAGCATTAGCTTGTTTGATCCTCTCCTAAAATGTATGCTTCTTCTTTTGAGCCTTACTAGTGTAGGGTCTTCCAAAGTGATCATAAAGTTGTTCCGAGTTAGACATGGAGTCATATTCATCATTCATGCCTTGTATGTATAATTCCTCTAAAGTTGGCAAAGCAGATCTTTCTATAGGTTCTAGGACTGGGACTTCCCTGAACCTAACAAGTTGACTATTTGCTGCTTGATTACCCAATGGAGGCTGGGATGGCAACTCACCTGCATTTACCTCGAACGTATGAGTCAACATGCTACATAAGGGCATATACTTTGCTAACTCTCTTCGATAGTATCTGGTTTTCTTGATTCATCTCTGGAGTAAGTGGAACGAATAGTCATCCAGATTTTGAGGAGGGTTGGTAGATGGTGTCTCACAACCCCTATGAGGTCTTTTGTATGACTTTATCTTCTCTACTATGACCTTTTCCATTCTCTCGACTTCTTCATAGAGCATGATGGTCATATTTATTACACTTTCCACGTGAGCAATCATAGCCTACATGTGTGTGTTCAACATTTACATTTGTTCCCTGACAATTCTCATGTTAATTATACCCAGCTCTTTCATAGTATCATGCTATAGTTTGAGCATGCCATAGTCATGCCCATGAGCGAACCACTCTCAAAGATAGTCATCTTGAGAGCAATTGTCAAGGAGACTTGTGGAATCTCTTATTTTATTATTATCATCCCCAATGAATCTATTCGCCTCTTCTTGCCTTTCATCCTGAATTTCGTCATCATTGAAGTAATAGGGTGCAGATCAGCCTAGTAATAAACCTCCAATAGTAAATATGATAGAACATGTTGCCACCGGGGGTTCACTTCCTTCATTTCCTACATCAGAATTTTCTAATAAAGCGTTAAGTTCATTAGGGAGAAATTCTTCAAGAGTTGCTTGGTTCCATTCTCTCTAAACATATTCATCTAGAGCATCGATGTATTCTTGGATAGCCAATTTCTTAACATCATATTCATCTGCCTACACCAACTTTTTCTTCTTACTTCTATTCTTCTTCTTCTTCTTGATGCTTTGAGTAGGTAAGGCAGTTTGTTCTAATGAGGCTTTCTTTATCACTATCCCAAGCTCTCCAAGGTTTCTAATTATTTTTTTCATCAACTTCTTAAGCCTTTTGAAATGTAGACTTTCCATAAGTGCCTTTGTTTGGAGATACATTGTGCTTCTTTCCCAAAGAGAATCTTAGCAAGTGGTTCATGATCCTCAAACATAATAATATCATTGATGTGCTCAACTAAGTTTTCCAATAAGGTTACCTTTGAAAGAGTCAGCTTGCCTTCCTAGTATTGCTTCTCGACCCAATCCTTAAACACATAGTAATCTTTAATGGTATGTCCCAAGACTCTATGGTAAGGGCAATAGTTTGGGTAATCTATTTTGTTAGCCTTACCTGGCCTCTTGGATTTTGGCAATTGGACGCCTAGTTTCAGTGCATTCTAGAAGATTTTAGCTACTCTTTCACTTTTGAAGGAATATTTCTTTCTGAGCCTTTGTTGGAGGTCATTGGACTATTCAACTTCCCCATCTCCTCCAAGTGCTAGTAGCTTTTGAGGATTACTCTTATTCATAGTAGGGTTTAGAGGTTCTTTTGCTCAGTTGCTATGAATCAGCCTTTACATTTTTGGAAGACTCTCCACATCTTACTTTATCTTTTTCTGGTGTAAAGCTTTGTGAGCTAGATAAGGTTGGAGGGCTAATCCTTTCCAGTGTCTTGACTTGCATGATGAGGTCTTGGAAGGTATGGATGAAAGAGGCACTTAGATAGGGCAACATCCATTCCACTCTTATATTATCGAGGATTAAATTTACCACCTCAAATTAGCTCATGGGTTTTTCACACTTAATGCAAAGATTTCTCAACCGTGTGATATAGTCCAAAATTGACTCATTATTATGTTTTGGTGTCGAGACAATGTCTGCAATAGTCACCTTATCGCTGACTCCTTCAAACCTGATTCAGAAAGCCTCTTTCATCTATGCCCAAGTCCATATGGATTCTGGTTGTAGGATAGCATACCACTCAAATGCTACTCCTATCAAACTTGCTAAAAATTGGCAGAGTAATAGCTGGGGTTATTACTTGAATCTCCACATAGAGTCACAAAATGAGCTATGTGCTATTCAGGATTGCCCAAGTCATTGAACTGTTTGAAATTAGACACTGTATAGCCTTTGGAATATGGCACTTTATCATAATGGCTAGGATATGGTTTGTTAGCATCATTTACTCTACACATCTCACTTTTTTGTCTCAATTGTGTAGCTACCATTTATTATACATGCTACTTTATGTATGCTGGGAGTTTCGTATTTTCAAGGATCCTTGAAATTGGAGATTGGGCATCCCTTACTAGAGGAGGTGCTTGTGAAAGACCTACATTTTTGTGGACCTCATCTATAGGAGATGCGCCTTCTGTTGCTTCTACTGCTTGAGACAGTTGTTGAGATTGTTCAAACTTATCAATCTTTTGGTGCATTTGTAGCATTATTTCCATCAAGTCCATGACTTTCTTTTGAGCTTCATCTTTCTCTTTGCTTTGCTATTTCAGTTGTCCTTGCAATGCTTCTATGGTCACTTCTTGATTAGTGCTTTTAGTTATGACCAAGGCTTCTGTCAAAACATGATGGTTCCTATCCTGAGAATCAAGTCTAGACTCTGAGTTGAGGTTAAATTCTCCCATCAATTGAGTTGTCTCATTCAAGAGTTTATTCAAGGAGAGGGTCGTCACCCCTTCTCTTCGACGTAGTAACAAGGAATGGTCCACAAGAGCCCTCTCTTCTTGGATTTCTTCATTAGTAAATCTCACTCGGACAACCTTCTTTTGACATTTAGTAGACTGAGTGGGGGTTCTTGATCACTTCCAGAGTCATGGTGAGAAATGACTCTAACAATGCGAGTGATCTCCTTTTATAAGCTCTCGTGTTAAGTTGTAGCTTTACAGTGACTCTTGTATTTTCATTTGGAGATTCACCCTTTCGCCACGGTTTTAAGTCAAGACTATTCCCCTTATGACTAATTCTTATCCTTTTCTAAATTTCTTAATGGAGTAAAGAAATTAGAGGTAGGGAATGTAATGGCTGACTTTGTTCTAGGAGTACACTTCCCAAGTCAGTTAAGATTCGAGCAGCTTTTCTTTTACTTGTGATAGCCAATATGAGCTCTTCTTCATTAATGTATATGTCTAAATTTGCTTTTGATTGCCCCCTATGAAGAGTTGAGGAGTTGGGTGAAGGCAACTGAAGACTGAGTTTCATTTTGATCCTAACCTCTAGAAGACTGACGTAATTATTGGTTGAGGCATGACTTTTGGCTCTTTATCTAAATTGTCCTTCTCATTAGGAATGATGATGTTGGGCCTCTTTCCCCATGATGGAAGGCAAGAAACAAACTGGTGCTACATGTTGTCCACTTCAGCTGGTGTAGTAGTAGGTGTCCTTTTGAATTGGACAAACTCAAAGATAGTTCCAAACTTGATCTAAACTTCAACTAGTTCTGTGGCAACTATTGATTGGGGTAATTGCAAAAGTAAACCTACCCCCAAGATGATGGTGTATCTCAGGGCGGAGATGTTCTTTATTATTGTCATTTGATTCTTTATTCTACAAAGAAAAACACAATTGATCTGTCTTCAACTATAATTCTACCTTATTAGTGCCTCTTTCATATTAACTAGGCTTCTACACTTGGAGGAGAAGTCAAGTTCCACTGGGTATGCCAGAATTTGCGATATCGAAGTTGACCATCAGGATAGTGAAGACGCCAAGGAGTGACCTCAAATCACAAATCAAAATTTATTTTAATTTAAATTGCGCTATCAGGTGTTGTGGGAACATGACTTCCAATAGGCGCAAGTTCCTATTGTTAATTACCCTGATGATTGTCAGGAATCTCCTAAAGTAACAAACCAACTTAATAAAATTAAGATACAAAAAGGAAAAGAAGGAAGTATTTAATTAATTAAGAAAGATGGAACATGACTTAAGTAAGGGTATACCATCACTTTACAATAAATTATAAAAAATATAGAAGAAATAAAGAAAGGAAAATGAGAGAGAGTGTAGAAGAAGTTTTGATGTATACTACTACCCTACTCCCCATGCATTGGACCACTTGACATTTAACCAAACCATGGAAAGGAATAGAAGAAGTTTGAAGTATTTCTATTAGCTTTGATATTTGGCTATAACTTCTTTAGTTTTGTTGAAGTGTTTCTATAGTCGATAAGGTATAGGTGATAACTTCATTTGGGTTGGAGTGTTTCCGTTAGTCGATATGGCATGGGTGATAACTCCATTTGGGTTGAAGTGTTTCTGTTAGCCAATAATACATGGGTGATAACTCCATTTGGGTTGGAGTGTTCTCATTAGCCTATAAGACATGGGCAATAACTCTGTTGGGTTAGGTCTAAGTGTTTCCATAGCTTATAAGGCATAGGCGATAACTTCTTTGGTCTTAAGCAACATCAGCAATAGCTTGTAGGGTTATGTATAGCTTGAAGATGCATCACCAACTACTTTTGGGGTTGGCTAGCTTGAAGGGGGCATTGTCAACTACTTGTGGGGTTGACTAACTTAAAAGGATGTATCATCAACTACTTGTGGGGTTGACTAGCTTGAAGAGTGCATTACCAGCTTCTTTTGGAGCTAGATAGTTTGAGGGGCACGTTCTCAACTGTGTGTAGGGTTGACTAGCTTGAAGAGAGTGTCACCAGCTACTATCGAGGCCTAGCTAGCTTGAAAAATGTGTCACCAGCTGCTTCTGGGGTTGGCTAGCTTGAAGGGCACATCACCACTTCCTTCAAGGGCTGTCTAGCTTGGAAAGCACATTTCTAGCTGCTTTTGGGATTGGCTAGTTTGAAGTGTGACCAATAGCCTTGAGCATATTATTGGTTGACTTCATTGATTTGGTAGCATCACTAACAGCTTAAGGGGTCGGGTATAGTGTTGAGGTGTGGCCAATACTTTTTAGCATGTCGGTGATTAACTTATTTGATATGATAGCATCACCAATAGCTTATGAAGTTGGGTATAGCTTTGAAATGTGGCCAACAGCTTGGAGCATATTGGCAATTAACATTTTAATTTGGTAGTGTCACCAATGGCTTATGGAGTTGAGTATAGGTTTGAAGTGTGGACAACAGCTTGGAGCATGTCGGCGATTAACTTCTATAATTTGATAGCATCACCAATAGCTTATGGAGTTAGGTATAGTTTTAAAGTGTGGCCAACAACTTGAAACATGTTGTCGATTAACTTCTTTGATTTGATAGTATCATCAACGACTTATAGAGTTGGGTATAGCTTGAAAGTGTTGCTAAATGCTTTTGTAGTGCACTGAGCGAGACTCAATTTGACCTTATTTAATTCTATTTGAACTAATTATGTTTTAAGTCAGAGTGGTAATATCACCTTTTGTTTATAATCTTGAAATATTATCGAGGGTCTAGTACACCCATTGAGACTCAATTTAATCTTAGGGATATTTACCTATAACCCTCAAGATTTGACTTATTTATCAAAACCCCCCTGCAATTTCAGTATTACCTACACGGCCCCTTCCTTTTCAAATTTATTACCTACAATCCCCTGATTGTTATGTAACCAAAATTTTTTCCAAAAGTTTTACTTTTACCCTCTATAATTTTACAACTAAACCCTTTAAAATTCTACATTTCCCACCCTATACTCTTTCTCTCAAATATTTACAAATAAACGCTCAATTAAATTATAAATTATAATTTACATATTTATATATTTATAAATAGACCCCTCAAATATTTTTATTATAGATAAGTCCAAATTTTAATATTTTTCTAATAAAAATTTATAAAGAAGACCTTAAATCTTTAAAATTTTTTACAAATGAACCTCCATAAAAATTTAAATTACAAGTTTAATATTCATACATTTACAAATACACCCTCAAATATTTTTATTCATAAATAAATCTAAATTTTATTTTTTTAATAAAAATTTTACAATATTGAAGGTTTTAAAACTTAAAATGTTGAATTACAAGTTTAATATTTGTATATTTATAAATAGATCCCTTAAATATTTTTATTTATAAACAAGTCCAAATTTTATCATTTTTTGATAAAATTTCACAATATTAAAGGTCTCAAAAACTACAATTTTAAATTATAAGTTTCATATTTGTATATTTAAAAAAATAGGCCCCTTGAATAATTTTATTTATAAATCAGTCCAAATTTTATCATTTTTAAACAAAATTTTACAAAAAAGACATTGTAGGTTTTAAAACTTAAAATTTCAAATTATAAATTTAATATTTGTACATTTACAAATAGACTCGTTGAATAATTTTATTTACAAATAAGCCCAAATTTTATTATTTTTTAAATAAAATTTTAAAAGAAAGACATTGAAGGTTTCAAAATTTTAAATTTTAAATTATAAATTTAATATTCGTATAAGTACAGATAGACTCCTTGAATAATTATAATTATAAATAAGTCCAAACATTATCATTTTTAAAATAAAATTTTTTAAAAAAATATTGAAGATTTTAAAATGTAAAATTTTAAATTACAAGTTTAATATTTGTACACTTACAAATAGACCCCTTGAATATTTTTATTTATAAATAAGTCCAAATTTTATTTTTTTAAAATAAAATTTTAAAAGAAAGACATTGAAGGTTTCAAAATTTAAAATTAAAATTATAAGTTTAATATTCGCACAAGTACAAATAGGCTCCTTGAATAATTTGATTTATAAATAAGTCCAAACTTTATCTCTTTAAAATAAAATTTTTATAAAAAAATATTGAAGATTTTAAAACATAAAATTTTAAATTAAAAATTTAATATTTGTACATTTACAAATAGATTTCTTGAATTTTTTTATTCATGAATAAATCCAAATTTTAACATCTCAAAATAAAATGTTAAAAAATAGACAGTGAAAGTTCTAAAATTTAAAATTTAAAATTACAAATTTAATATTTATATATCTACAAATAGACCCACTGATTATTTATATCTATAAATAAGTTATTTGGAAATGTACAAATATTAAACTTATAATTCAAAATTTTGAGTTTTAAAACCTTTAATTTTTTTATAAAATTTTATTTAAAAATGATAAAATTTAGACTTATTTATAAATAGAAATATTCAACGGGTTTGTTTGTAAATGTACACATATTAAACTAGTAATTTAAAATTCAAAATTTTAAAATTTTCAATGTCTTTTTTGTAAAATTTTATTTTAAAATGATAAATTTTGGACTTATTTATGAGTAAAATTATAGAGAGTAAAAGTATTTACAAATAAATTTACTCTCTATAATTTTACAAATAAACTTTTTCAATGTCTTATTCAAGAGATCTATTTGTAAATATACAAATATTAAACTTGTAATTTAAAATTCCAATTTTTAAAATATTCAATGTCTTTTTTATGAAATTTTATTCTAAAAATTATAAAATTTAGACATATTTATGAATAAAAATATTCAAGAGATCTATTTGTAAATGAACAAATATTAAACTTGTAATTTAAAATTTTAAGTTTTAAAACTTTCGATCTCATTTTTGTAAAATTTTATTTAAATAGTAATAAAATTTAGATTTATTTATAAATAAAAATATTCAAGGGGTCGATTTGTAATTGTACAAATATTAAACTTGTAATTTAAATTTTTAAGTTTTAAAGCCTTCAATATTATAAAATTTTTATTAAAAAAGATAAAATTTGGACTTATTTATAAATAAAAATATTTGAGGGGTCTATTTGTAAATGTAAAATATGAAACTTGTAATTTAATTTTTTTATGGAGGGTTTATTTGTAAAAAATTTTAAACATTTAAGGTCCTCTTTGTAATTTTTTATTTAAAATATATTAATATTGAGACTTATCTGTAAATAAAAATATTTGAAATGTCTATTTATAAATATATAAATATGTAAATTATAATTTAAAATTTAATTGAGGGTTTATTTGTAAATATTTGAGAGAAAGAGTAGAGGGTGAGAAATTAAGATTTTTAAAGCGTTTATTTGTAAAATTATAGAGAGTAAAAGTAGAATTTTTGGAAAAAATTTTGATTAAATAATAATCAGAGGGTTGTAGGTAATAAATTTGAAAAGGAGGAGGGTATAGGTAAATACTGAAATTGCGGGGGATTTTTTATAAATAAGGAAAATCTTGGGGGTTTGTAGATAAATACCCCTTAATCTTATTTAGTTCAGGTTCGAGTTTGATGTCATTTACCTTGAGTCGAGTTTGATTTTGTGTTGGACCTTTATAAAGTTAAGGCTGCTAGACTTTAATTCAAGTTCAAGTTAATTTGGTTCAACTTAATTTCAGTTCAGCTTCAGTCTGGTTTGATTCTAATTTAACTTTGAGTTTGCCTTCTAGTTTGGACTTGATTTAGATTTGATTTAAGCTTTGTTCAATCATGATTGGCTTTGATTTGGATTTGTAACTTAATTTGATTTTAAATTGACTCAACTTGAACTTGATTGGGGTTGAGTTTAAGTTTGTTTGGTTAACTCAATTTGGATTTTTGAAGTTCAACTCACTTTGGACCTTAGTTTAACTTTTTTGACCAATTTAAGTCCATTTAAGCTACCTTGGCCTTTATCTATATATCTTGGTTGAGTTATCTCAGTTTAATCAATTTGATCTAAGGGTCCTTAGCTATTTATAATGATTTTAGATGGACCCATAGCCCAACTTCATATGTGCGAACCTAAAGGTTAGCTTAGTTCGCAAGCTCGAAAGCTACCCTAATGTGAGCTCCAGGGTTGATTAGGTGTGAGTATTAAAATGGACTAACATGTGAGCCCAAAGGCTAACTTAGTGTGAGCCTGAAGGCTGGCTTGGATGCGAGTCTGAAGGTTGGCTAAGTGCAAGCTTGAAGATTGGCTTCAATGCAAGCCCGAAGGCTGGCTAAGTGTGAGCTCGAAGGATGGCTGAGTGTAAGCCCAAAGGCTAGCTTGGATGCGAACCCGAAAGCTAGCTTGGATGTAAGTATGAAGGCTAGCTGAGTGTGAGTCTGAAGGCTGACATAGTGCAAGTCCGAAACCTAGCTTAGATTGCGATAGTTAGCTTGGATGTGAGCTCAAAGGTTAGATTGGCTATAAGCATGAAGGTTGGCTGAGTGTGAGCTCAAAGGCTAGTTTAGGTGTGAGCTCGAAGCTTTGCTTGGATGTGAGCCCAAAGACTAGCTGGGCATAAGCCTGAAGGTTGAGTGTGACCTGAATGCTAGCTGAGTGCGAGCCAAAAGGTTAGGTAAAATGTGATGAGCATTTATCATCTTTATCACCATTTTTGATGGGCTACAGGTGGCTATAACAAGGTTGTGGGATTTGCCATCTATGAGGGATTGTAGGTGGTCACAGCGAAGTCATATATTTTATTGTCTTCATCGCCATCTTTGAAAGAGCCACAAGTGGCTACCATAATGGCGGCATAAAAATCAATGCAAGATGCAACCCTTTTTTAGTAAACTTATTATTTTATTATTTTTCTACTTTTATACTTCTTCTTCCTCTCCACTTAGTTGCATCCCCCTACTCTCTCTCTCTTTTTTTTTTGTGGTTGTCTCCCCCCATGATCGAGGCACTGGCTTGGTCTCTTTCCCAGGCCAGATCCAATCGAATTGGCTGGCCACGGTCACGATAGTGCGGGGGGTGTCCTACCTCCCTCTCTCTTGGCTGGATATAGGCCGATTTTTGATGGCCAGATCTGGCCACCTCCTTGCCGAATTTGGTCGTGTTTCTCGATGGCGGGGCTGGGAGGCACCCCATCCATGATCCAATGACCAGATTTGACTGCCTCCCAGCAGCATCTGGCTAGGAGTGCAGCACGATAGTGCAGGGAGGCACCCCCTCCCCCCTTCAGTGGCCCTCTCGACCGGATTTGGCCAGGCGTGGTGTGGTGAGACGAGGTGACTAGTGAGCTGGTGTGGGTAGTGATCCAACGGTCAATAGCGATGGTGGTGGTAGTTAAGCTTTGGCTACCATGAGATGGTGAGGTTGGGCTAGCTTATGTTAGGGCAGCAGAGAATCAGTGATGACCTGACTGATTGGAGGAGCAAGCAAGTCGATGGCCCTACAGGAGAAGAGAAGAATAGGTTGAGGAAAAGAAAAGAATAAAGCTAAGTCGGAAACTTCACCTCCTTAGTCTTCTTTGATGATGACCTTTCAATACTCTCTTGTTCTGTTCTTTGCTCGTCTCATCTTCTTTTTTTGTTCGATTTATAGGTTTCAATATATTTTTATGGGCTGATGAAGAGATAGAGTTGGATTGGAATTGAATTTATTTTTTGTGTTTCAATATTTGTATAATGGATATGGATGTAGATGGATATGGATAGAGTTTATCCAGAGTTTGGATGAGTCTATGAAGATATATGTGCAAATCTATTTGTTGTGGATAATGATATCTTGAATGTTGTACTCATTAAATTATTTTCAAAAATTAGACTAAATTATAATTTATAATTTGACTTTTCTATAAAAAAGGATTTATTTAAAAAGTTTTTAACACTTTCAAGGTCCATTTTGAATAAAATTTGGACTTATCCATAAATAAAAAAGTTTGAGGGACTTATTTATGAAAAGTCAAAATTTCAAAGGCTTATTTTCACATAAAAACTTTTGGAGGGGTTTATTTGTAAATTTTGAATTTTGTATGAATCAAATCATAATTATCGATTATTTGAGGGGTTTATTTGCAAATTCTAAATTTTGTGGGACTAATTTATAATTTTAGAATTTCATTAGACTTTCCTATAAAATTTCTCATTCGAGGGACTTATTTGTAAGATAATCAAGGATCAATTTATGAGGATTTATTTAATCTAGGTGTTTATTTGCAAAACTCTTGTATTTTGTCATTTGGGCTCAGTTCTATTCCAATAATTCAGCCTGCTTAGCTTATTTATATTAGGTTTAGTTAGAGTCTAAATTTTCCAATGATTTGAGCTCAATTTTTGATCAAACTCGGATATGATTTAAGTTTGAACGAGACCCATATTTGAATCAAATTTAGTAACATATAAATTTTAATCTTAATCATATTACAATCAAATTTTGATTGTGGCAAAAATTGCCTCAAATAGAGAGCTCCTTGAACAAGGAGATGGACGTTAAAAAGCATTTTCTCTAGGACTTTGGGGATGTGGGAGCCCCTATATTGAGTAGCTTTTGTAGATTAAGTCTCATGGACGAGGTCCGAACTTGTGTTGACGTAAGTCCTCTAAACTTCTTTTGTCAATGTTGCTTTTTTTTCTTCATTTTATTGAGCCTTTGACTCTATTTCAAGCATTGTAGTTTTCCATTATGCAAGATGGCACTATTATAGTGCTCGAAAGAAGATGGCTTCTAAGAATAAAATTGAAGAGGATGTGAATCTCCTCTAGTCCTAGGTTAAATCACCCTAGTTCTAGGTTGGGAAGACAAAGAGGGAGGCCAAGGAGGAAAGAAACCTCCTCCAAGTAGAGTGAGAGTTAGCCTTGATAAGAGTGAAAGAACTTGAGGATAAACATAAGACTAAGCTAGTCTAGGATAAGGAGGAGGCAGTCACTACATTTTCATCGGAGCTTAGAATACATGAAGACTTTGAGGTTGGTTAAGATACAACCTATCCTCAAATTCAAAGTTAGTGACAACTATCTCTGAGAATGAGGCCTCCTCTCTGCCAATTCCTTCCTCGAGGGCTATTTCTACTACAAGGACACAGTACAACAAGCTCATCATGATCTTGACTTTGAGCTTGATAATCTCTGAGTGGTGATAATCTTGACTTTGAGCCTCAATCAAGAGTATGAGGAGATCATTTGGAGGGAGGAGGCCATGGAGCATGGTGAAGCTAACCTCCAGCACCTATTCCTTCTGAAGAGCCTGACTAGCCTTCATCATCTTTCAAGTGATCTCACTTCTTCTTCCTCTTTGTAAAAGCTTTTGTAATTTAGTTTCTCCCCAGATAGAATATGAATGAAAGAGATTATTTTCTCTTTTACCTAGCTTTTTTCTTTGCAATTTTGGCTCGTGTCTTTCTTCCATGTGACATTGCCTGAGCTTGCTTGGAGGTGGCCTTCAATATGCCCATGGGTAGTGTGCAATTTTGCTCCTCTATCATGATGAAGATGACTTTTCATGTGACAAGTCATAGTTTCCCACTACAACTTATTAGCTTTGAATTTGTTTCAAGTGAAGGCACTTCAATTTAATATGAATGGTACTTGTCTTTTCACTAGGGGCCAATAAAGCTATCTTGGGAGAAAAGAGGAGGGGGGAAGAGGAGGAGGAGAGGAAGGGGGGGGGGGGGGGGGGGGGGGGGGTCTATTAAGAGGGTGAATCCACTATACAAAATACGACTTGAGGTGAAATCTTTGTATAAGTATCTTTATGTCTTAGCAAAATTTTGAGCTTTCATAACTACCTGATGGTCGAAGTCTTATGCTTGGTGTAGAACTGAGGTCTTTGTTCCTAGCAAAATGCTGAGGTCTTATGCCCCAGGTGAAATGAGGTCTTTGTACTTGGTGTAATGTCGATGTCTTATGCCTCGAGTGAACCAAGGTTTTTGTGCTTGATGTAATGCCAAGGTCTTATGCTCCAAGTGAACTGAGGTCTTTGTGGTGCTTTCTTGAGCATGACTTGTTAATATTTAAGTAGATAATAGGGACATAATTTATTCTAAAGATAAAACCTTTTGAGGTTGTCTACATATCATATCTTAGGGCATTCCTTACCATTAGGATGTTTGATCTTGAACCTCCTTGGCCTCATGACCCTGGAAATTTTTAATGAACCTATCTAATTTGGAGATAGTTTGCATAAAACTCAATTAATGAGTTCAGCCTCGCTGAAATATCTAGGCACCTAGTGGCAATTTGCAATTGCGCACTTGTATATTATAGTATTGAGTCACTCACCATTGGTACTCAACAACTCTAACGCAAGCCTTCTCCCTAACCTCCAAGATGAGGTCCTTCTTAGCTTGGATGTTTGCCTAATTTACTTCATAATCATAGGTCTTAACTTGAGGTGAAGTAAGACAAATTTTCACTAGAATAATAACTTCAACCCTTTAAGCGAGCATGAATGGTAGCTCCTTGGTGGTTGTTCGAGGTGTGGTTTGGTACGACCACATGACATATGGTAATTCCTTAACTCAGGCACCTTTGGCTTTTTTAATATATTTATTTATGCTTCAAAGTAGGTTACCTCAACCAATTCATTAGATTGGGGGCGTGCTATCGAGGTGAACCTTTATTATATGTGGAGGTTGCTGCAATATTCTTTGAATCTTGAGTTATCAAACTACTTTTTGTTGTCAATAACGAGCACACAAGATAGCTCAAACCTACATATTATGCTCTATCATAGGAAATCCTAAATCTTCCTTTTAGTGATCATAGCTAGGGATTCAGATTTCTCCCATTTAACAAAGTAGTCGATAGTGACAACTAAGAATTTCCTTTGTCCAAAGGCCATTAGGAATGGACCTAAGATGCCCATTCCCTATTGGTTGAAAGGCAATATAGATTGGGTCTGTCGGAGTTGAATTATTGGGCTATGTTACCTTGAGGAATGTCTTTGGCATTGTTGGCACTTAGAGATGAACTTGGATGCCTCAGAAGCCATATTGAGCCAATAATAACTTTATTTAAAGAGCTTGTGTGCATGGCCCATCCTCCGCCATGACTTCTGTATATCCCACCATGGACCTCTTGAAGGGCATAATCGGCTTTCTTAGGTCCTAGGTAGTGGAGAAGGGGTTGTGTGAAGGATCTTTAATATAATACCCCTTCTAGTAAGATGAATTTGGAGCTATCTTTCTGATCCTACAAGCTTCTTTTGGGACTTTGGAAAGTCACCCATCTTTGAAGTAGGAGATAATGGGATCAATTCAGTTGAGCCCTGCATTCATCATATTCACTTTGGTGAACTTCAATTAACTAGGATGCTAAAGGTTCTCCATAAAGATTTTCTTAGGTATCAAATTCAAAGAAGCTGAAGCTAGCTAAGCTGGGCATCTGCCTCTATGTTGCTATCTATGGGTACCCAATAGACTAGCATGCGGTCCATTTTTGTCATAGGGTTCTGGGCCTTGGCTTGGTACTAGGCCATGGTCGTATCTTTTTGCCTCGTCCTTGCCAGTAACCAACAAACACATAAGCTAGGAGTTACTAAATACCTTCAGTTTTTTAGCTCCAACCACTAGTGCTACATGTAATCCAAGAAGGAATGCTTTGTACTCTGTAATATTATTTGAGGATTTGAACCTGAGCTAAGCTGAATACTCATCCACTCTCTTATCTGACTTTGAAGGACAACACCAACCCCATAGTTCGACTTATAAGATGAGCCATCTACTCGAATCTCCCATGGCTTAGATTTTGGACTTGCATGGTATGAGGTAGTCTCTACTAGGAAGTCTACTAAAACCTGGACTTTAATAGTATTTCAAGCCTCAAAAGTCACATTAAATTGACTTAACTTGATTGACCACTTGAGCTATCTTCCTAAGGTCTTTGACTTTTGCAATATTTTCCAAAGTGGGAGATTGGTGAGTACCGTTATCAGATGTTCTTAAAAGTAAGGGTGAAGCTTTCAAATTGTTAGCACCATGGCATATGATGGCTTATCCAACGAAGGGTACTGAGCTCTACTCCCATGAGCACATAACTCATCTAGTATATGGGATGTTGCTTTTCACCTCGGTCACTTATTAACACCAAAATGACTACTTGGTTCGAAGTGGCTATGTAGAGGAAGAGTACCTCATTTGCATCAAGTCTTACTAGCAAAGGTGATTCAACTATATGCCTTTTGAGGTCTTCAAAGGCTCTATCTATCACATTCCTTTGCCATTCAGATTTGGGTCTTTGTTTTGGCACCTTGAAAAAGGGAAGAAACTTTTCCCTAGATTTGGATAGAAAGTGATCGACGCAGCCAGGTGACCCATGAGCCTCTATATTTTTTTTATGGTGCTTGGAGACTTCATTCCCATAATTGCTTCAATCTTTTTAGGATTAGCTTCTATTCCTTGCTCCAAGATGAGATAGCCAAGGAACTTTCCTAAGCCTACCTCAAAAGCAAACTTCTTTAGGTTCAACTTCATTCTAAACTTCCAAAGAATATTGAATGTCTCTTCTAGATTTTCATGCGTTCATCAACTTGGAGGATTTTTATGAGCATATCATCATCATACACCTCCACATTCGTCCTGAACTGAGGCTTGAGAACTTTGTTCACCATTCTTTGGTATGTTGCCCTAATCCGAAAGGCATTACAATGTAATAGAAGGTACCTTGATTCATGATGAGGACTATTTTTTCCTTATATTTGGGATGCATCTAGATTTGATGGTAGGCCAAGAATGTATCCAAGAAACTAGGGAGTTGATGATCCAAGGTAGAGTCAATGAGCTGATCAATCATTGGTTGAGGATAGATATCCCTCGAGCAAGCTTTATTCAAGTTTGTGAACTTGACACACATCCTCCACTTTTAATTAGATTCCTTTACCATCACCAAATTCATCAATCAATCACTCGAGATAGTGAACTTCCCTTACAAATTATGTATTGTGAAGTTTACTCACCTCTATGATGATAGCTTTTTGGCATTTAGGGGAAAAATGCCTTCTCTTTGGATTGACTGGTTTATGATTTTCCACAACCGCAAGCTCATGTCAAGCCAATACCTAGGAGATCCTTGGGATACCATGTGAAAATGTTTTGACTTCTCTCGAGAAGCTCCTGTAATTTAGTAGAAAATTTCATTACAAAAGTTGAAATTAACACTTAGAGTTGATCGAGTGCCGGCACCCCAATATCACATTATAGATGAAATGTGTCTAAACTACTATGAACTTAGATTCGATAGTACTAATCTTGGAATCTTCTCCAACTGTGAGGAGTAAGTTGATCATGCCTATGGGATCAATTTTGGCAACCCGAGAGTGGTAGAGACCCAAGGGAGTGTTCTCGATGTACAAACCAAAGTGTGTTTGAATTTAAAATGTGATATTAGCTATTATGGGAATATTGACTTCTAACAAATGCAAGCTCCTGTTGTTATTTACCCCAATAATTGTCAAGAATCTCCTAAATCAAGAAACCCAACTACCAAAATTGAGACTCAAAAGAAAAGCAGAAAGTATCATTTGATTTATGTTGAGATGTTACATGGCTTAAGAAATGGCATACCCTCATTTTATAATAGATTTTATTATGGGAAAACACAAAATATAAAAAAAATAAAAGAGAGAGAAAGAAGTTCTAATGTGTGCTACTATCCAACTCCTATGCATTGGACCATGTGATGTCTGATTCGGATCGGTCTTGCCATGTGATGTGTAACTCAAATGGGTTTTGACTTGATCCTTGACTGATGTTGATGACATCGTCTAGTGGGACATGAAAAGATGGACAAGGCTCGAAGTATTTCACAATAACTTCCTAAATTTGAAGTATTTTTGTAGCCCATTAGGCATGGGTGTTAACTTCATTAATTTTGAAATGTTTCTATAGCCCATGGGGCGTAAGTAATTACCTCGAGGTTTGAAGTATTTTCATAACTAACAAGACATAGGTGATAACTTCATGAGTTTGAACTATTTTTATAGTCAATGAGATGCAAGTGATAACTCCATGAATTCAAAGTGTTTCCATGGACAATGAAGTGTAGGTGATAATTTCATGAGTTTCAAGTGTATAGCCAATGAGGCATAAGCAATAACTTCATAAGTTTGAAGTGTTTCTATAGTCAATAAGGTGTAAGTAATAGCTTTATAGGTTTGAAGTATTTCCATGGCCAATAAGGCATAGGTGATAACTTCATTTAGTTTTGAAGTATTTCTATAGCCAATAAGGCATAAGTCATAACTTCATGAGTTTGAAGTATTTTCATTGTCAATAAGGCATAGGTGATAACTTTATTTATTTTAAAGTATTTTCATACCTAATGAGGCATAGGTGATAACTTCATGAGTTTAAAATATTTCTATAGTTAATGAGGCATAAGTAATAACATCATGAATTCAAAGTGTTTTCATGGCTAATGCGGTATAGGTGATAACTTTGTAAGTTTTGAAGTATTTTTAAAGCCAATAAGGCATAAGCAATAACTTCATAAGCTTGAAATATTTTCATAGCCAATGAGACATAGATGATCACTTCATGAATTCAAACTGTTTCTATGGCCAATGAGGCATAGGTAATAAGTTCATGAGTTTGAAGTATTTTCATAGCCAATAAAGCATAGGTGATAACTTCATGATTTGAGGTATTCCATAGACCATAGAGCATAGGTGTTAACCTCTTTGAAGTGTTTTATACATTACTTGCATAGTTGGGTGAAGCCTTCAAGTACTACTAGGGGCTTTGGTAGTGCACCCGGTTGGACTTAGATTAATTGAGCTTAGTCTTATTTGAACTAATTTTGGTTTAGGTTAGGATGGTAGCATCATCTATTGTTCATAGCCTTGAAGTGTTATCGAATGGTTAGCACATCCAGTGGGACTCAGTTTGACCCTGTTCAATTTTATTCAGACTAATCTAGTTTGGGTTTAATTTTGGTTTGGATTAACTAAATTTGGATTTTAGGTCCAATTCAATTTGAGTCTTAGCCTATTTTATTTAATTAATTTAGATCCATTTGGTGATCATTTGAGTCAATTTGTTTATTTCATCCAGTTGAGTTCAATGTGATTGAGTCACTTCAATTTAATCGATTCATGTTAATCAATTTAGTTAGAGAACCCTCGAGCTATCATAATGAAGATACGGCAAGTCCCCAAGCTGGCCATTAGCTTTTGGGTGAGACCATAGGCTAGCCCTAAGTTAGATTGGTTATTGAGCAAGACCACAAGATGACCCTAAATCATTTGACTTTTAAACGAGATGGCAGGCTAGCCCTAAGTTAGATTGATTATTAGGTAAGATTGGAGGCTGGCCCTAAACTATTTATTAAGATGTTTTATTTTTTTATTTTGTTCTATGTTTTCTTTTATTCTTGTTCTAGGAGCGTTCAAGCATCTGATCTCCTTGTGTTTGGCCATCCGAACATAGGTGGTCGTAGATGGCCACTGTGGTGATGGAGTCCATCAATACTCCAATGATCATGAGTGGCCATAGTGGTGATGGAATCCGTCAATATGCCAAAGATCGCAGGTGGCCGCAGTGGTGATGGATTTTGTTAGCACGCCAATGAACATAGGTGGCGATGGTGTCGATGGAGGAGAGGGTTAAGTGTTATGAGGTTCAGGCATCCAATCCTTCTATGTTTGATCATTTGAACAAGGGGAGCCAAGTGGCTTGTGAGGCCACTGATAGGCATTCATAGTATAATTTGAGCACCTAATCTCCTATGTTTGGTCATCCAAACACAGTCATATGTGTAATTTGTAGACAAATAGATAGCATCCTGATGAGAACAAGGCTGTAGGTGGCCATAAGCTTCGAAGTGGAGGGGAAAAGGGCTATAGCAGCTGAAGCATGGGGATGCTGATACCTCACAAGTGATGAAGGAGGAACAAGAGAAGATAAGAAGCAAAATGATGGAGATGAGATAAGGACTCACATCTTTTTTGACTCTCTGATGATGTTTTCTCGGCCTTCTCCTTGATGATGAGATCTTCTTCTTCAATTCATGTAGAGTCTCTTCAATAATTTAGCACAAAATTATTTCTATTTTTTTGTATTCTTTGTCTTTAAATTCGTGTGCCCTAACCCCTCTTATATAGGGTTTAGAGGATCTCCAATGTTGGTGATTGATTAATTTAATTTAGAGATTTGACGGATCTATTCTTGACAAAAATCTTATATTTGAATCTCATATTGATATATTCTAAAACTACACCTTCCTTATTTGAAAATTCTATCAATGTTGATGGATTCAATAAGCTTTATTTTCATTTTTGTATATTGCTTCCAGTATGTAAGGTTTAGGTGCCCAAATCGCTAGCATTTACTCACCTAAATATGGGCCAGATTTGAATAAAAGTCTGTGAGGTCTGTGCACCTGAACCTCTGGGTTTGGTCAGCCAAACACGGGCCAATCTGGTTTTGATTTTTCTAGTTATTTTCTATTCTGAATTAGATCCTACTTACTCAAATTGGAGATTTGATGGGTATTTTCTTGCCATAAGCTTCGTATTTGAATCTCAAATTAATATATTCTAAGATTACAACTTTCCTTATCTTAAAAATCTTGTTGATCTTTCATGGATTCTAGGAATTTGTTTCTAAATTTGTATATCACACTTGTCTAAGAAGTTCAAGTGCTCAAACCTCTAATGTTCAATAATTCGAATATAGATCAATTGGGGCTCAACTTTTTAGTCAATTTCTATTCTGAATTGGATCCTACTTGCTCAAATTGGGTTCAAAGTCTGATCCTAATTCTTTTCAAATCTAAAGTCAGAGTTGGATTGCAAAAACTACTTAAACAAAGTGCCCCTTCACATTCACTTCCTAAGTTTCCTTGGCAATGGGAGTGGATGTGAACAAAAGTGAGTTCTTGACATTTTTTTATTGCTTTTGAAAGGTCTAATAGGTGTGGTTTCCTACTTTCTTTCTTGTTATCTTGTGATAAGTTGCCCCACTTTTTATCCTTACATTTTTTTATTTGTCCTCCCTTTTAAAGGCATTATGGAGCCTCTTGTGTTTGAGAGAGTCCAAAATGAGGAAGAAGATAGTTTAGCCTATGTCGTTTCCTTCCTATTTTGGGGACTAATGCTAAAGTGGTTATCATGTACCAATCTTAGGAGAAATGAAAGTGAGTGTGGTTTAACAATTGCCATCTTTTTGTTGGCATTTTCAAAGAAGGGGTGCCATATGCTAAGCAGGCAGACGAGTCTTTCATGTTGGAACTTGTTGGGTGTTCCAAGTAATGAGAATCTTTAGAAGCCTTGGGGGCCCATAACTTAAATGGCTTTTCATCTACTTGGGGACAATCCTATCCACTTGTTGGAGTAGTGCAAATTCTACTGAATTACTCAGAGTGGGTTGATGATGTAATATCTCAATTTTCAGCCCAACTCGTAGGTTATAGTATCTTAGGAGGAGTCATAGCATCCAAAGTTTAGTACACATGGGACTCAAAGATTTTATGTAGAGTGGTCAAAAAATGGAGTCATGCCATGAAAACTTTTCATACTCCATATAGCGAGGTTGGTATTTCTTTATGCGATATAAGATAGCTAGCTGGCATTCCTATCCTTGGGAGATTTATGATGAGTATGTCCCTACTAATTATCATGTATCTCTCAATTTTAGTTACACCCTTCATGACCTCCTCGAGATTTATAATTGGATGGTGACTCATTTTTTGAATAATTAAAAGTGGGTGTACTTTGATAATTGGGTTGAGCTTTTCTATGAGAGATCCAAGATGAGTAAGCCAACTAAATTTAATAGGATTATGCATGACACATGGGATGTTCTTCTAGAGTTTGGTTTGGAGACATACTTCACCTCTTTTATCTACTTGTGGCTTTTCCATTTTATTATGCCACATTGTGGGAAGTATATTCGTTCGAAGATATTTATGATGGCTTGCAAGATGGCACATGGACAAAAAATTACTCTAGCTCTTGTAGTGTTGGGGTCTACATATGTAGGCCTCAGAGCGATGGTGGATAGCCTTGCAGGGCTAGTTATTCCTTGACTTGGTTTTCTATCTATTTTCTTTATGCCTTCATTTACACTCATTTTCAGATAACATATACTTATTTAGAGCCTAGTGATGTGATTTAGGGATATGTCACTCATTCTTGGACCCTATTTCTATGATGATTCAGATCATGAATATGGTTGGTTCTACTTATTCTCCTAGAGAAGCCAAGATGCATGTGCATGGTCCTCTAAATTTTGAGTAGTAAGCTTACCCTTTTACTCTTTCTAATTTTGATATGCTAGCGAATGTGGCTCATCTTCCATTATCTTTAGAGGTTTATGAGTACATCAGCTCTTTGCGGCACAGAGTACTTCCGCTTCGCTCAAGGGAGCATTTAGTTACAGAGTCTTATAATCCACATCAATGCTTTTAACAATTTGGGATATGATTAGTGCTTTCTTGAGAATGTTCCTGCTCCTCTACTACTAACATGTCTGGCAGGTTAATGGGCTATTGATTGCATCTTACTCATATCTAGGATGATTAGTGTATTATAGTTTTGATATTAAGCGGAAGGCTGAGGTTCTTCAAGTATATGCCACAGCATAATTCAACAGCATGGGAGGGTACTTTCATATTGATCCAGAATTTCTATTTCGGAATGAGCTTGGTTCATGTAGCAGGGAAAAGTAGGCGATGAACAGCAAAGGGTCGAAGTGATAGAGGGTCCAGGAGACATGGAAGACCCCGACTTGTAAGTTTGCTTATCTTGGGCCAAATGAGGAGAGGCCCATTCCCCCTTATAAGATCAATGATGGCCATTTTTGAGATAATGCAAGTCCCAGGATGAGTTTGAGGTGAGAGACATTTTAATCTGCTCGCAACCCTCCTATTCCTAGTGCATGAGGGCTAACGTTACTGCATACACCATCTCAAATGTTGACTTCTTCATTTTGTATGATTGACATGAAAACGGGGCCTAGGGTGACCCTTCCTTCACTGACAATAGTGCATCAGTCTTTTGACATAGATTTGGATAGAGTATTCCGATTGGGCTTGCCATCATCAAATGTTAGCACCTAGGGAGGATAGAGTTTTTAGGTATTTGTTATTCCTTCATCCCATGTTTATTTTTTCTTCTCTTCTTCTCTCTAGTTGAAATTATATTCTATTTTAGGTGAACTAAATGAAGATTTTGGAGGCCCTCCCAATGATATTTCAGACTTAGATGGTAAGAGATATCTAAACTTTTGCTAAGTTTTGCATTATATGTATATTAATTTGTGCCCTCATTGTAGATGTGATTCTCTGATTATACTTTAGCCAAGGGATGTTTGTGCTTATGGGTATTCATCTACCATCACTAGTATCAGGTAATGGTCTACCATCATCTGTTCATCCTGAAAATTTTCTATTCTTTTTGTTAACATGATACTTTCTTCCAAGAAAAGGCTTATATTTTCCAAAAAGGTTTGAAATGAATCTCCTTATGTCGGTGAGTCGGCCTTGGAATGGCCTTAATTGCTTTAAGTTATTGGGTAGTGGCATATCCAAGATGGCTTTGACCTTAGATGGATTGATTTTAATCTTTCAGTGCCTAACAAAAAATCCAAGGAGCTTCCCCAATGATACCCCAAAGGCGCATTTATAGGATTCATCTTTAAGTTATATTTTCTAAGACAGTAAAAAATCACTCTTAGGTTTTTGATGTGTCTATCTTTAGAGTTGGTTTTGAATACCATGTCAACCACATAGCATTCCACCACTGGTGTACGAGGTCATCAAAAATTTGGATCATGGCCCTTTAATAAGTGGTTCCTACATTTTTAAGCCTGAAGGGTATCACCCTGTAGCAGTAGATGCCAATTGGTGTTGTAAAGGCTAGATGCTTCTCATCATAGGATGCATCTTGATTTGGTTAAACCCTAAAAAGTCATTCACAAAGGAGAATATTTCAAAGTTGACCATATTATCAATTATGATTTTCATTATTGGCAACGGGAAGTCATCTTTTGAATATGATTTATTCAAGTCCTTGTAGTGCACATAGATGTGAATTTGGTCATTCTTCTTCTTGACTGACACAATGCTTGCCACCTAATCTGGATACTTCTCTTCCTTGATGATGCCTGCTTCAATTAGTTTCTTAGTTTCTTCTATCACCTTCTATTCTAGGTCAAGTTTCATCTTTCTAGGTGCTTGTTGGATAGGTGGAAGCTCAAGATTGATAGCCAACTTATGGACTATAACTTTAGGATCTAGTCCAGGCATCTTCTTATAGCTCCATGCAAAGCAATCAATAAACTCTTGGGGCATTGCTTTGAGTTGGGCTTATCTTTTCTTTGAGTCTAGGTTGATTTTCATTAGCTTATTAACTATGGCTTGCCCCCCATCTTTGAGTTTTGGTGGAGCTTCTTTTGGTTTAAAGATCATTCCTTCACCAAGTGGTTCATCATATGGTGCAAGGTTTGGTAATGGTTCATCTAAGGGAGTCTCGGCTGCACCATGCCCCCTTCCTTTTGGTCCTAATGGAATTTTGCCAGGGACGTCATCTTCTTGTGATGTTTGAAGAGTTGTGGCTACTTCAACATGTGTTAGAAGGTGTTGATGTTGTTTGGTCATTATGAGCATTAGAAAGAGGTCCAATGGTGACCATGATGCATCTGTGGATGTTTGGAGTGATATACCCCAATCTTTTGGTGTTATTATTTCCTCTTCTAGGAATATAAGCAATCCCCTAGGGTGGATCCTATAGATTCTTGAAGAAATGACTCTATCTCTTTGTTTGTAGATATCTGTAGTGGGATTTCTAAATTATTTGACAAAGTTGGTCTGAAAAATATTTAGGCATGACTACAGGCTGATGGTCACCATCATTTGTTGGATCTCTAGTCCCCAAGATTTCATGTCTGCTTGGGGCATAGGGGATCACCTTGTGGAACTTTATTAATTAGGAGAGTAGTTTCTATTTGACTCCTATTGTCATCTTCATCAGAGGTGTAATCTCTTAGGTAGATTTGTGTGGCATCTTTATTTGTAGAGTCTAGGTCAGTGTCACTTCCAAAATGAGGAGAGGTAATTATCAGGCTAGTAATTTTCTACTTTACTTGACTAATAGAAGCAAACGGTCTATCAGCATAGGATCTCTGATAGTATTTTGCATCATCATAATGCACGACATAAACATCAAAAGAATATACATCTCCATAAATTTGGTATTCTTTACCATCCTCAAAGTACTTGAGGCATTGATGTAGGGCTGATGGCACCACATTATTTTCATGTAGCCATAGCCTCCCTAATAGTACTTTGTATGACACATTGGTATTGATCATATAGAACTTGGCATCTATGATTAACTTGCCTACTTTTATATGAATGGTTATGGCTTCTAGAGCTCTTTGGCTATTTTGATTAAACTTTTAGATTGTTATAATCTCAAATGATAGGTGGCACACATCTAAAGTTAGAGCTCTTATAGTTTGAAGAGTCATCAACATGACTAAGGAACTTGGATTAATTAGAAGCGATTAATTTTGATCCCATCACTATTCCCTCTGGCATACAATGACCTATTATGGTCTATTGCTCTTTATAGCAAGTCATCATTTGTAAATGTGATGGTAGGAGTTTGATATGCATACAAAAACTCTATCTTCTCTTTAGCAAAGTATGCTTGATAGCTGACTAAATTATATAAGATGTGTACCAGTGTATCCCTAAGTTATTGTGACATTCTTAGGGCATCAAACACACTTAGCATGGTAGGGATATTCTTAAAATGGACTGCTATATTATATTCTGCCTTCTTGAGTACAAGTTCAGCTTGCGAAGGCTCGATGTCCTCATTTATTTAAATTTTGGTTTCCTTGCCCTTGGAGCTAACTTTATCCCTAGGAATTGGAGCTTGTCTCAAATCCAATGCCTTTCACCTTGAAGTTATATCTAGTGTGTATTCCTCAGTCAAAATCTAGCATCATGGGACCAATAAGATTCATTTCAAAATCACTACTAAGGCTAATCATGTGGTAGGAAGTAGTGAATCCTTGCCCCCGATTGATAGTTCCTTAGATTTTTTGGAGGATGTGACTAGTCGATAATCATCTCATTTAAATCAAAATTAGACCATGCAGGCTTCCTTGTAGAGAAGTATTCAGAGATTCTTTGGATAAACCATTCTATTTTGTCTGTTGGTATGACCTTCTTTAGAACTTTGTACTTAGGACACTCCATCTAAAGTCGATAGAGTGCATTCTTCCCTGAGTTCTAGAACTTGGATCTTATCAAACCTAGCGGGTTGAGCATTTGTTACTAGATTGCTTGATGAAGGTTGGGATAGCCATTTAATAGTGTTTACCTCAAATGCGTGAGTCACTATGTGACAAGAGCGCATAAACTTAGATAACTATTTTTGAAAGTGTCTGACTTTCTTAATCTGTCTCTAGAGTAGGTTGCATGAGTGATTAGTTTAATCTTCAAGAAGGCTGGTAAGTGGTTTCCCACCACCCTTGTAGGGTCTTTTGTGTGGCTTTGCCTTCTTTCCTAGCACCTCTTCCATCTTCTTGAATTTCTCATAGAGTATGGTAGTCGTATTTGATATTCCATGTAGGTAATCATAGCTTGTATGTGCTTGTTTAGCATTTGCATTTGACTCTTGATAAACTTCATGTTAGTTGTAGCTAGTTCTTGCATAGTATCTAGTTGTAGTTTGAGCATGCTATAATCGTATTCACGAGCGAACCACTCTCTGAAATAGTCATCTCGAGAGCAATCCTAGCGGAGGCCTGTGAGATCTTTCATTTCATTAATAACATCTTCAATGAATCTATTTGCTTCTTCTCACATTGTGCCCTGAATTTCATTATTACTTAAATAATGGAATGACTCTGAGGTTTTCTTGATTGTCAACGATAAAAGTGGTAGCACATATTGCTACTGGAAGTTCATCCTTTGGATTCCTAGTATTAGAGCCTTCAAGCAAAACTCTAAGTTTATTAGGGAGAAACTCCTCAGGAGTTACTTGGATTCTTTCTCCTTGGACATATTCCTCCAGGGCATCGATGTCCTAGATATCTAGTTTCTTGAACCAACTTCTTCTTCTAGCTTCTGTTCTTTTTCTTTTTTGATGTTTCAAGCAAGTGAGGCAGTTTTGCTCCGTTCATCACCATCCTAGACTCTTCAAGATTTTTAGTCATCTTCTCCATTAACTTCTTCAGCCTTTTTAAAACAGATGTCCCATAAGTGCTCTTATTCAAGAGTATGTTGTAATTCTTCTCTAAAGAGGAACTCAGCAAGTGGTTCATGCTCCTTGAATACAGTAATATGATTAATATATTTGGTGGATGTTTCAAATAGGGCTACCTTCAAGAAAGTCAGATTGCCATTTTGGTACTTCTTTTCAACCAAATCTTCGAATATAAAGTAGTCTTCAATAGTATGACCCAACATTCTATGATAAGGATAGTAGTTTGGGTAACCCTTTTTGTTGGCCTCATTCGGTCTTTTGCATTCTGGCAGTTGAAGACCTAATTTTAGGGTATATTAGAAGATTTTGTCTACTCTTTGGATATTTCTTTCTGAGCCTTTGTTGGAGATTATTGGATCATTCTACTTCCCCATCCCATCCAAGAGCTTGTAGTTTCTAAGAATTACCCTTTTTAATGATAGGGTTTGGAGGTTTCTTTTGCTCAATTTTTGTGAATGTTGCCCTTATATTTTCAGATGGTTCTCTGCGCTTCACCTTATCTTTTTCTAGTTTGAAATTTTGTGAACTAGGTGAGACTAGTGGGCCAATCCTTTCTAGCTTCTTAACTTGCACAATGGGGTCTTGGAAGGTATGGATAGGAGAAGTGCTCAGGTAGGATGCCATCCATTCTCTCCTTTTATTGTCAAGAACTAGATTTACCACCTCAAATTGACTCATGGGTTGTTCTCACTTAATACCGAGATTCTCCATCATGTGATATAGTCTAGAGTTGGTTCATTGTCATGGTTCAATGTTGAGACGAGGTCTACAATAGTCACTTTATCACTAACTCCTTCAAACCTGATTTGGAAAATCTCTTTCATTTGTACCCAAGTCTGTACAGATTCTAGTTGCAAACTTGCATACCACTCGAATGCTACTACTATCAAGCTTGCTGAAAATTTACAAAGTAACAACAAGGGATTATTACTTGAATATTTGCACAAAGTCACAAAATGGGCCATATATTATTTAGGATTTCCCATGCCATTAAACTACTTGAAGCTAGGTATTGTATATCCTCTAGGATATGGCACTCAGTCGTGATGACTAGGGGTATGGTTTGTCAACATCATTTATCCTACCTGTCTCTCTTCCTTGTCCCATTATGTAGCCACAATTCGTTACACCTATTATTATATATATGCTAGCAGTTTTCATATTATCAGGGATCTCCAAAATTAAAAATTGGGTATCCATTACTGATGGACGAGGCTCCTTCAAAGGGCTTATATTTTCATGGATCTCATATATAAGAGATGCACCTTTCACCACCTTTTCTACTTGAGATGATTATTGAGATCATTCCAGCATATTGAGCTTATAACTCATTTACATCATCATTTTCATTGGCTCCATGACCTTCTTTTGAGCTTAGTCTTTCTCTCTCCCTTATTATCTCAACTATTCTTGCAAGGCTTCTATGCTCATTTCTTGGTTAGAGTTTTTATTTATGACCAAAGCTTTTGTTAGGAAATGATAGTCCATGTTTTGAGAGTTAGGTTTGGGCTTTGGATTGCAATTAACTTTCCCCATTAGTTGGGTTACCTCATTCGAGAGCTTGCTCATGGTGCTGATTGTCACACCTTCTCTTTGACATGGTAGCAAGTTCTTTATCAATAAGCCTCATTTAGGCAACCTTCTTTTAGTATTTGGCCAATTGGGATGTGGACTCACAGTCCCTCCTAGGATCATGATGAGAGATAGCTTTGACAATGTGGGTGATCTCCTTTGGTAAGTCTCCATACTGGGCTATAGTCTTATGACGGCTCTTGTTATTTTGTATGTTGATTTTCTCCTTTGCCATAGTCTTACGGTAAGACTATGCCCCTTTTGATTTGTTTCTACCCTTCTCTAAATTGCTTAATAGAGTGAAAGAGTTGGAGGCGGGAATGGTAATGACTGATTTTATTCAAGGGGAAGCTTCCCAAGTCAACTGAAAATCCCAGCAGCTTTTCCTTTACCTGTGATAGTTAGGATGAGTTATTCTTCATCCATGTATGTATCTAGACTTCCTTTTAGTTGCCCCTCATTTGGAGTTGGGCAAAGGCAATCAATGCTTGAGCCTTGTTTTGGTCCTAGCCTCTAGAAGATTGACATCCTTGTCAGTTGAGGTATGGCTTCTGGCTCTTCATAAGTGATAACTTCATAAGTTTGAAATGTTTCTATACCTAATGAGGAATAGGTGAGGAATAGGTGATAACTTCATAAGTTTGAAGTATTTCTCTACCTAATGAGGAGTAAGAGATAACTTATGAATTCAAAGTATTTCCATGGCCAATGAAGCATAGATGATAACTTCATAAGTTTTGAGGTATTTTCATAGTCAATGAGGCATAAATGATAACTTTATGGGTATGAAGTATTTCCACAGCCAATGAGAGTTGGTGATAACTTCATAAATTTGAAGTATTTTCATGATCAATCAGGCGTAGGTGATACCTTTACAAGTTTGAAAAGTTTTCATAGCTAATGAGGATATTTAAGGTAATTTTTGCCATAATTAAAATTAATTAAAATATGATTAAAATTTAGACTTATATCTCACTAAATTATGACTCAAATATGGATTTTCATCCGGCTTAAATCGCATCTAAGTTCGATAGAAAATTGAGCTCAAATTAATGGGAAGTTTGGGCTCTAACTAGGCCTAATCCAAATGGGTTAATTGGGCTGGATTTTTGGATTAGAATTGGACTTAAAATTCATTTAAAAGTTGGGCCAAGATGACAAAATATAAGAATTTTGCAAATAAAGTACTAGATTGAATAAATCTTCATAAATATGTTATAGGCAGGATTTTTCTCATAAATAGGTCCCTAGAATAAGAATTTTACAGAAAAATCTAACAAAATCCTAAAATCATAAATCAGTCCTACCAAATTTAGGTTTTGTAAATAAGCCCCTCAAAGAATCAATAATTATAATTTGGTCCCTTATAAAATTCAGGATTTGCAAAAAAATCCTTCCAAAATTTTTTATTTATAAATAAGCTCCTAGAATTTCAACTATTTGTAAATAGGTCACTCAAAATTTTTTATTTATGAATAAGTCCAAATTTTATTCAAAAAAGACCCTTGAAGTTTTATAAATAAGTCTTTTTTGTAGAAAAGACCTCCTGGAAATTATAAAATTATAATTTTGTCTAATTTTTTTAAAAAAATTGCAAATAGTCCCCCATAATTTCAGTATCCAAGATATGTACAAATTTTCGATTTTTATCATCCACAATAAATAGGCTTATCCATGTCTTTTTACAAGTTCATCCAAACTCTGAATAACCATATCTATATCCGTCTACATCCAAATCCATTATTCAAAATTCAAATGAAAAAAAAATTGATTCCAACCCAATTCTATCTCTTGACAAGCCTATAAAAATCCGTGTAGCTTGCAAATCAGAGAACACATAGATAAAGATCAAAATATGGGAAGGATAAGGCCATCATCAAAAAAGAAGCTGAAGAGGTGAAGTTACAAACTTATCTTCATTCTTTTCCTTTTCTTTTGTCTATTTTCCTTCTCTTTTGTAGGACCACCATGCTACCCCCTCTTCTCCACTAAGCCAACTAATCTTGGGCCTCTCGATGACGGATCCAAGCTCATCATTCTTGTCACGACTGGTGATGGCATCGGCTTCCCGGGGCTCACATTTCTCGTTGATGCCTTGGTCCCTATTACCCTTATTTCTAATCTCCAGAGCATCCTGTTGCCCATAGCCTCTCCTTCTTTACCTCATTGGTAGCATCACTATTGCAACCACTTGCCTGTCACTTCCCTGCAACTCACCTCATGGAAGAAGAAGTCGTGCAAGCCTCGCCCTTGCTTTGCTCACCTATACCCCATGTGGGCCCTTGTTTCGCTCACTGAAATCGTCCCTACTCTACCATAGCCATAGCACCAAATCAAAGCTGGAGAAGTCATCTTTGACTAGATCTTGCTAGGGAAGAGGTTGGGCCACTCCCGACCCAGTCGTGGAAGCAAGGATTTAGGGTTTCTTCAAGTGTCATGGCTTCTTGAAGAAGAAGCCACCCAAAACAAAAAAAAAGAAAAGCTTGTGCTACAAAAAAAAATAAATCCAAAAATAGGAAAGGGGCTTTGAGTTTGAAATAGAAGAAGAAAGAAAAAAATAATAAAAAAAGAAATTGTTATGTAAAAAAAAATTTGGCAAAATAATAAAATAAAAGAGAAGGCTTTCAACATCGTGGCTACTTGTGCTCTTTGGTGTGATGACAGACTCTCATCAATGCCATAGCCACCTGTGGCCCCTCGAAGATGGTGATGAAGATGATGAACCTATGACACTGCTTGTGATCACTCATGGCCCCTCGTACATAGTAATGAAGATGGTGAACCTATGATACTGCCCATGGCCATCTGCAGCACCCCAAAGATGGCAGGTTCCTATCACCACAACCCAGCCTTAAGGCTCTCACCCAAGCTAGCCTTCAAGCTCTCATCCAAGCTAGCATTTGGGCCCACAGTTAGTCAGCTTTAAAGATCGCATTCAATCGGCCTTCAGGCTCACACTTAGCTAGCTTTCGAGCTCACACTCAGCCAGCCTTCAGGCTAGTATCCAAGCCAACCTTTAGGCTTATACATAAGCCAGTCTTTGGGATAATATCTTAACTAGTCTTCGGGCTTGCACTCAGCTAGCTTTTGAACTTGCACTCAGTCAGCTTTCAAGCTCATATCCAAGCCACCTTTGAGTTCACACTCAGCCAACCTTTGGGCTAGCATCTAACCTAGCCTTTAGGCTTGCATCTAAGCTAGCCTTCAACCACGCACCCAGTCAGCCTTTGGGCTTGCACTCAACCAACTTTTGGGCTCGCACTAAGCCTACCTTTGGGCTCATAGCCTTTGAGCTTGCACTAAGTCAACCTTCGAGCTTGCATCTAAGCTAGCCTTCAGGCTTGTACCTAATTAGCTTTTTGGCTCATACTCAGCTAGCCTTCAGGCTCATACTCAATCAGCCTTTGGGCTCACACCCAACTAGCCTTCAGGCTCTAATCTAAGCTAGCCTTCAGGCTCACATCCAAGCTAGTCTTTAGACTCACACTTAGCCAACTTGTAAGCTTGTATCTAAGCTAGCTTTCATAGTTTCACTATCAGCTTTCAAGCTCGCACTCAGCTAGCCTTCAGGCTCGTACCTTAGTTAGCCTTCAAGCTTGCATCTAAGCTAGTCTTCAGACTTACACTCAGTCAAGCTAGCTTTCAAGCTTGCAAACTAAACCAATGTTTGGGTTTGCACATTTGAATTCGAGCTACAGGTCCATTTAAAATGATCAAAAATAGCTAAGGACCCTCAAATCAAATCGATTAATATGAAATTGAATTTAATCACAACAAATAGACAAAGGCCATGCTAGCTAAAATGGACCTAAATTGGTCAAACAAATGGACTAAAACCTAAACTGAATTAAACTCTAGAAGACCCAAAATTGAGTTAATCTAAATTAATTTAAAATCAAATTAAGTTCAAATCAAATCCAATCTAGATTGAACTAAGCTCAAATTAGATCCTAATTTAGTTAAATCAAGTCAAACCAAAACCAAGGTAAGCTGAGCCTGAGCCAAAATCAAGTTGAACTAATTTGAGTTAACTTGAACTGAAGTCCATCAAGATGCAAACCCAAACTCAATAAAAGTCCAACACAAGGTCAAACCTAACTCAGGCTAAATAAAATCAAACCCAAACCCAAACAAAATAGGGTTAAATCGAGTCGCACTAGGCATGCTTAATCTTCGGCAATACCCCAAAGCCATGAACAAATGGGTGATATTATCACTGTAACCTAAATTAGAATTAGTTGGAATAAGAACTAAATAAGGTCAAATTGAGTCTCGTTGGATGCACTACAAAAAGCATTTAGCAAAACTCTCAAGCTATATCTAACTCCATAGGCCATTGATGATGCTATCGAACTAGAGAAGTTAATTACCAACACACTCAAAGTCGTTAGTCACACTTCAAAGCTAGCTAACCCCAGGAGCCATTGATGATACATCTTTCAAGCTATACCCAACCCCATAAGCTATTGGTGACATTGCCAAATCAAAGAAGTTAATCGTCAATGCACTCTAAGCTATCGGTCATAGTTCAAAGCTATAACCAATCCCATAAGCCATTGGTGATGCTATCAATCCAAAGAAGTTAATTGCTAACATGCTCCAAACTATCTGTCCCACTTCAAAGCTATATCTAACCCCATAAGTCATTGGTGATGCTACCAATCCAGAGAATTTAATCACTAATATGCTCAAAACTATTGGTCACACTTCAAAGCTATTCCCATTCCCTTAAACCATCGATGACACTAGCAAATCAATGAAGTCAACTAACAATGCATTCAAATTTGTTGGCTACACTTCAAGCTAGTCAACCACACAAGCAATTGACGATACGCTCTTTCAAGCTAGTCAACCCTACAAGCAGTTGACGATGCTCCCTTTCAAGCTAGCTAACCCCAGAAGTAGTTGGTGATGTGCCCCTACAAACTAGTTAACCTCACAAGTAGTTGATGATGCACCCTTCAAGCTAGCCAATCCCAAAAGTAGTTGGTGATGCATCTTCAAGCTACACCCAACCTTACAAGGTATTAGTGACGCTGCTCAAAATCAATGATGTTATCACCTACACCCTATCGACTATGAAAATACTTCAAAAACCAAAGAAGTTATTGCTTACAACCTATCAGCTATGAAAATACTTCAAGATTAAATAGAGTTATCACCCATGCCTTATCAGCTAATAGAAACACTCCAACCCAAATGGAGTTATTGCCAATGCCTTATCAACTAATGGGAATACTCTAACCCAAACAAAGTTATCGCCTACGTCTTATCGGCTATGAAAATACTTCAGCAAACCCCAAAGAAGTTATTGTCAAAGCACAAAGTTAATGGAAATACTTTAAATCAAGAAGTTATTACTGATGCTTAAAGCTATTGAAAATATTTCAAACTTCTCCTATTTTCTTCCACTATTTGGGTTGGATGCCACACGATCCAGCATGGGAGAAATGGGGCAGCAACATCAAAATTTCTTCCCCACTCTTTTTCTTTCTTTATTCCTTTCATGTTTTCTATAATTTCATATTAAAATTTCTTGTAAAGTGAGTGTATATCCTTGCTTAAGCCATGCACCATCTTTCTCAAATCAATTAATCAATAATATTTTTTATTTTCTTCTTTTTTTGTATCTTTATTTTATTAACTTGGTTTCTCACTTTAGAAGATTCATGATAATTATTGAGGTAATTAATAATAAGGACCTATACCTATTGAAAGTCATGTTTTCACAACACCTGATAGCACACTTTAAATTGAAATGAATTTTAATTTGTAATTCGAGGTCGCTCCTCAGGGACTTCGATCCCATAGAGGTATACATGATAACTTCATGATTTGAGGTAATTCGTAGCCTATAAAGCATAGGTGTTAACCTCTTTGAATTATTTTACCGACTATTTGCAGAGTTGGGTAAAGCCTTGGAGTGCTACCAATGGTTTTTGTAGTCCACTCAATAGGACTCAGATTGACCCAGCTTAGTTTATTTAAACTAGTTTTGGTTTGGGTTAGGATGGTAACATCACACATCTTTCATAGCCTTTAAGTGTTGCTGAAGGATTAGCACATCTATTGGGACTTAGTTTAACCCTGTTCAATTTCACTCGAACTAATCTAGCTCAGGTTTGACTTTACCTTGAATTAACTCAATTTGAATTTTGGGTCTAATTCAATCTAAGTCTTAGCCTATTTTATTTGATTAATTTAGATCTATTTAAGTCAATTTGTTCATTTCCTCCAGCTAAGTTCAATGTGATTGAGTCACTCTAATTTAATCGATTCATTTAACTGATTTGGTTAGAGAGCTCTCAAGTTATTATAATGACATTATGGTGAGCCTACAAGCTGGCTATTGGCTTTTGAGCAAGACCGCAAGCTAGTCTTAAGTTGATTTGATTATCGTATGGGATCGTAGACTGGTCCTAAATTTTTTGACTTTTGGATGAGACTGCAGGCTTGCCCTAAATTGATTTAATTATCGAGTGAGACTACAGGTTGGTCCTAAACCACTTTGACTTTCAAGCGAGATTGTAGGTTGGTCCTAAACTATTTTAACTTTCAGACAAGACTATAGGCTGGCTGTTAATTGATTTGTTATCGAACGAGATTGTAAACTAACCCTAAATCATTTGATTTTCAGGCAAGATTGCAAGCTAGTCCTAACTCAAATTGGCTATCAGGTAAGACCACAAATTGGCCCTAAAATATTTGATTTTTAGACTAAATCATAGACTACACCTAAGTTGGATTGATTCTCAAATGAGACCTTAGAATGAACCTAAATTGTTTGAATTTTGGGTGAGACCACTAACTGGCCCTAATTCGGATTAGTTGTTGCACGAGACTGTTGTCTGGCCCTCAATTGTTTGACTTTTAAGTGAGACTGTAGGTTGATCCTAAGTCAAATTGGTTGTTGGGTGAGATTACAGACTGGCCTAAAACCATTTGATTTTTGGATGAGACCACAAACTAGCCCTAAATTGGATTAATTGTCAAGTGAGACTGTAAGTTGGTCCTAAACCATTTATTAAGATATTTTATTTTTGTTATTTTGTTGTGTTTTGTTCTTTTATTCCTATTCTAGGAGAGCCTGGGCATCCAATCTCCTCATTTGAATGCAGGTAGCCATGGATGGCTACAGTGGTGATAAAGTATGTTAATACACCAATAACCATAGGTGGCCACGGTGGCGATGGAGTTCGTCAATATGCCAAAGACCGCAGATGGTCACAGTGGTAATAAAGTCTGTCAATACACCAACAACTATGAGTGGGAGCAGTGGTGATGGATGAAAGGGGTGTCTGCTATGACATTCGAGTGTTTAGTCCTTCTATGTTTGATCATCCAAACATACGGAGCCAAGTGGCTTGTCAGTCCACTGATAGGCATTTTAGCATAATTCAAGTCCTTGATCTCCTAGATTTAGTCATCCAAACATGGGAGGTTGTGTAATTTGCAAATGAACAGATGATAGCTTGTTGAGAACAAGGCCATGGGTGACAGCGAGCTTGGAAGTGGAGGGGAAAGGGGCTGCAGCAGCCAAAGTATAGGGACACTAATACCTCGCAAGAGATGGAGGAGGAACAAGAGAAATGAAGAAGCAAAAGGATGGAGATGAGATGAGGACCTACATTTGTTTTTGACTCTGTGATGATGCTCTCTTAGCCTCCTCCTTGATGATGAGATCTCCTCCTTCAACTCATGTAGAATCTCTCCAAGAATTCAACACAAAATTATTTCTCTTGTTTTTTTGTATTCTCCCTCTTTTTAAATTTGTGTGCCCTAACCCTCCTTATATAGGGTTGAGAGGATATCTAATTTTGGTAGTTGATTAATTTGATTTGTAAATTGATAGATATATTCTTGCTATAAACCTTAAATTTGAATCTTAGATTGATAAATTTTGAAATTACACCTTTCTTATTTGATGGATTCAATATAATTTATTTTCATTTCTGCAAATTGCTTCCAATCTACGAGATTTGGGCACCGAACCACTGGCATTTGATCATCTATACTGGGCCATATTCAAAGAAGTCTATGAGGTTAGGCACCCGAACGTCTCGATTTGGTCATCTGAATACAGGTTGATCTAGGTTCAATTTTTTCAATCATTTTCTATCCTGAATTAGATCTAACTTGCCTGAATTGGAGATTTTATGGATATTCTCTTTACATAAGCTTTATATTTGAATCTTAGATTGATATGTTCCATGATTACAACCTTTAGTTTTCAAAAAAATCCTATTGATCGTTGATTAATTTGAAGAATTATTTCTGAATCTATAGATCGTGTCTATCTGTAAGGTTTGGATGTTTAAACTTCTGATGTTTGGTCATCCGATTATAGGCTAATATGGGTTCAATTTTTCAGTTATTTTTTGTTCCGAATTGAATCCTACTTGCTCGAATTAGATTCAAAGTCTAATCTTAATTCCTATCAAATCTAAAATCAAAGTTGGGTTACAAAAACTACTTAAACAATATCAAGTGAGGTGACCAAGTCTCCTGTCAATTTGATGAGCATCCCAACATATGATTCCAGTTTCTCCTTAGTCTTCATTAGGTCATCAGCTCAGACAAAAAAGATGTTCACCAAACTTCTCATATCTATCATGATACACTGAGGGGTGTAGCCTTCTAGAATTGCCGAGATAACTAGCGTGATGTTGTGGGGTGTAAAAATTTGTTCTAAGTCCTTGGTAGATAAGACTATGTCCTTGTTGTCAGGCTCATGATGGTATCTCTTTTTATCTCCTCACTCAAGCCCTATTGCCCTCTAGTGGGGTTCGATGTTTGCTAATTGACGCTATCACTTTGAGTGAGTGGGCTCGCCTGGATCATATTGAGATTGCCATTAATTGGAGGGTTTTGTGTTTTGAGAGTAGGGTCCCTTTTGGAGCATTGACAATTCTCCCGCATGTCAGCTTCTCTAGTTCATTCATCTCAGTAGACAAACTGCCTGAGATGGCATTGTTTGATGAGCCTCTCAATTTCATCCTTGATGTATCTTCATTCTTCTTTATCATAACTATAATCATAATGAAAGCAATAGTACCTTGATTTGTTAAGGTTTGTTTTGGCAGTGCGAATGGATTCAGACTTTTGTAAGAAGTCATGATGCTCAATTTGCACCAAGATTTTAGGCCTTGAATTATTCAATGAGGTAAAAGTTTGAAATTCAGGACTCTACTCCCTCCTTTTTCTTTTTTGCCTCTTTAGCTAGGGGACTTTCTTCTTTCGAGACTCCTCAGGTGGGTTCTTTAACAATGATGATCATGCTACCCTCAAAGACATGACTAGAAGATCCATGGAGGCTTTCTTGATTAGCCAATAAGAGAGGTAGAGTAGATCTTAATGGAAGCACTAATTTGTTGATAGAGCCTATTTTAGATACCGATTTTGGTCCGAAAGACTCCTCGAGATTAGATCCGTTAAGCTTTTCTTCTGCTAATTAATAAGAGAAAATAAGAATCATGTAGAGAATCGCTGAAAACTCTCTAGCGCCAGTCACTCCGATGCTCAAGTCAAGAGGTATCCCATCAATTCTCCTTGAGATAGTACTGAGAGAGAGAGCTAGAGAGAAATCGAGATCACTTACCTTCGTGAGTTGTCCCCTATTTTATAAGTTAAGGAGGTCTTTCTGTTGATTCAGAATTTCTTGATTTTAGTCCTAATTATATTGGACTCTCCTTTTTTAGTTGCTATCACTCTCAGATTCTGCGTCAAGGATCTCTCTAGGATTTTTATTCCCTAGTTTTTTAAAATACCTAGTTATATTGAGATATGGGCCGAACCTATTATATTTCTCTATATGTCTTGGGATATGTACTTTGTAGGATGTGCATTGCTCGTGTCGCCGAACCTACTTGATCTTGGTGGTATTATCTTGGGTGTTAACTTCACACCTTGCACCTTGGCTACTGCAATATGAGAACTAGTCCTCGTATCGAATCTCCATGCATTTTGATTCAACTATTTTTAACTCGGGGTAATCATCAAAGATCAATATTAAACTAATGCCTACAAGTAATGCATCCTTTTTATGAATAGACACATTCAAACAAAATAAAGGGATATATCTATAAAAATACCCTCTATAATTTTAAATTAAAATAATTTATATTTAATTATTATTGAATAAATTTATTTTTTACAACACAAACAATATGCCAATGTAGATTGCCAGAATTCCATCCAAGACTTGTACTCCTTTCTTCCTTGAGCCACCACACCCTTGACTTCTGCCGCCACCGGATCTCGTTTAACTTAAGCCTCCTTGAGCCGCTGTGCCCGACTGCCATCTAGTACACCCATGCTCTCTGCAAGTTGCAGCTCTGAGATTTGTCCCTCCAACTGGCTTACTTTGTGTCAATATTCCCAACCACATCCCAATTCCACCTCTTCAAAGCTGCTTGGGTGCGTTTCAACTTCTTGCTGACAACTTGCATGGTTGAGCCATTAATCTCTGTACACCATGTTTGCATGACCACATCAATGCATGAATCAAGCTCTATCCAGAAATGCTTGAACCGGAATGGAGAGGTCCGTGCTTCTTCATCGCCTCAAGTTGCAATCAGAACTCACACATGGCAAGCGAGTACTTGCTGCATCCGGATAGCGGTGGCGCCATAGCTGATTACACTAACCTCGGTTTAATCGAATCCAAATGTGCCTTGCTGCATCCTCGTGATGCATTTAAGGGTAAGGAGAGGATCATAATATTGTAACATATTTATGGAAAAGCAAATTATTTTTGTAATATTTGCAAACGATTGTAGAAAAACACACCTCCAACTATCATGCTGTTACTTTTCAAGTACAAATCCCAACTAACTTGGTTAGTTAACTAGTGAATATTTGCCTCTCGGAGGTGATGTTAGTAGAGTATCAACTTGGGATTTTCATTTTGCGTAGTTAGGAGAAAGCACGTGGTGTTTATGGCAAATGCACAAAAAAAATAAGCTTTTCGTTAAATAAAATTGTGTAATTTTCATCTTATGATGAAATAACTAGTCTGGACTCGATTACATTGGCTAATTAATAGATCACACTAATTATTGATGATGAAACTGGGTTTAATATCGGTCCAGCTTCTCCCTTCCTTGAGAAGTAGGATCCGATAGACCTCCTCTTTGTTGTAATTTGTTCAACAAAAAAAATGAAAAATACAGTCGAAAGTTTTTCAATAACGGTTTGTCTAATGATCAAGTCAAAACTTGCCAATGAAAGAAAAATAAGTAAGGTGTCAAGGAAAAATAAGACAAAACGCTCATCCATTTAGAGCCTTACCTCTTATACTTGGCCTTCTTATCTGCTTCGATGATTTCTACCAAAATTCTCGCATCATATCTCTCACTTCTGTTGACTGAATACAAAATCCTGAATCTGTTTCACATGAGTCTTACACAACTCTCGAGGGTCTCCAAGCTTTCTTGTTTTGTGCATCTTAACACCGAACTTTACCGATTCGGCATGCGGCACACCAAGCTTCATGGCTCAGTAGTGCCCCAACCCAAAGTTACTCTCAGGCTGGTTTTTGCCCTGCCAAAACCTAGCCTTTGGGTCCTATTTAGGGATAGTATATCAACCGTGTCCCCAACTTCGTATGTCAAGCTTCTTCAGTTTGCTATATGGAGTTGATTTTGCACCTCTTTGAGCTGACATACCGCATAACTCTTCAATGGTCCCTCTTGACTATTGCATTACCATTTTGTCTTATCATACAAAATTATTAAGATTCATGTATTCTCAAAATACCACTTTCTTGTTCGTTGATTCGACCATTCACCGTTCAATGATCTATGAGGATTTGGGCATATGTCTTTGGTAATTCAGTTGCCAAACTTGGTTTCCTACTCTTGCTTTCTTGGATTTAGATTACTGATGCATGTTCTTTATGATTCATGTTATTGGGGGAATTGAAGGAGTGTTAAACCAGATCAATATAGAGGGCTAGAGTGTTGGGGAACCACAAGAGCGTCAAACCAAATCCATATAGTGAGCCGGACACCAAATCATCCCAAAAGCTCAAGCTTATGGAATATGGGTCTTTTTCACTATATTTATTGGACTCTATATATCCAATATCCGATGTGGGACTAATTCATCACACGTGACATTATAACAATCTCTCCCTTCAGGTGTGATTTGACCACATCAATTTAACACTCTTAATCAAGAACTCTTTTATTCGACCACTTCCACCGTGTGACCTATGTCCTCGCACTGGCCTCTAGTGCCCGCGCCCTTGCGTCAGCTTCTAGCGCCCACACTTGTGTGCTCGCCATCCTAGCGCCAACGCATGTGCCCTCTCTCTGGCCTCAAGCCGGCCTCGCACCCGCGTCCTCTCGTCGGTCTTTGCCATGAGACTAACATGTGACTCAATTTAGTCGCATCATCGCGGTAATTTTTGGTCTTAAGAGTTTGCACAGCTTCGAACCTGAAGCTCTGATACCACTTGTTGGGGAACCACAAGAGCGTCAAACCAAATCCATATAGTGAGCCGGACACCAAATCATCCCAAAAACTCAAGCTTATGGAATATGGGTCTTTTTCACTATATCTATTGGACTCTATATATCCAATATCCGATGTAGGACTAATTCATTACACGTGACATTATAACACTAGAGTACTGAATCATCCCAAAAACTTAAGTTTATAAGATATGGGCATTTTTACTATATATATTGGACTCTATTTATCCAATATCCGATATGAGACTAATTCATCACAATTGATATTATAACAATCTCTCCCTTCAGGTATGATTTGATCACACCAATTTCAACATTTTTAATCAAAAACTCTTTTACTCAACCAATTCTATCGTGTGACTCATATTAATGGATATTTGTCTCAATTTTTAATTTTTTAAGAGAAACTAACATACGATTCAATTCAGTCACATCATCATGATACTCTTTTACTTGACTAATCTACTATGTGACTGATATTAATAAATTTTTGTCTTAATTTTTGAATTTTTTTAAGAGAGACTAACATACAATTTAATTCAGTCGTATCATCATGGTAATTTCGGTCTTACGAGTTTATATATTTTCGAACCTAAAGTTTTAATACTAGTTTGTTCCGTTAAATATTGACGTCTATTATAATTCATGATGTAAAAAAAAAAAAAAAAAGAAGAAAAATAGTACACAAGAGATTTACATGGTTCGGTTTACGACCTGCCTCATCGATAAAGGCAATCCGAAGAATATTGTATTGATGAGAAGGAAGAGGAGATTACAATGATAGAGGCGAAATTCCCATATCACTAATTTTCATAAGAGACTAAGTAGCCTAACCGTCACAAGATGTTTTGAGAGTTTTGATTTATGTCTTTCTATTTCACTATACTAAAATCCTTAGATGAATATGGTATTTATAGATATGGCCTAAGTGAGTTTGAATTAAAGTAAGAGATTGACTCAAATAAGAATTTCACTAATCCAAGTCTTCTAGTAGGAGATAAATTTAGAGAAGAATTAGGCCCACTAAATTACTTCCTAATATGAATTCTAATTTAATTAGGACTCTCCGAAAAATTCGGATTCAAGACACAACTAAGTCAACAATCTTCACTTTGGCTCGAATCTTCTTCTTCTTTGAATTTGAATCTTCAACCGATGCCTTCGCCATTACCTCATAGGGCAAGATCAATGATGTTGAACATTAATCGAGTACAAACAGAGCTTAAACTTGTCAATCGGAATCGTATTTGTCAAAATATCTGTAAGATTTTTTGAAGTATGAATCTTTAATAAAGAAATCTCATTGTTTTCAATAATATCCTGAATTAAGTGAAATCGAATATCTATGTGCTTTGATCTGATGTGATATATTTGGTTCTTCATAAATTGTATGGCGCTTTGACTAATGCAAAAAATAGAAGGAACACATTGAAAAAACTAACTTCACTTGTCATCATTTTAGCCATAGAGCTTTTTTGACTGCTTCTGTAGCTGCCATATACTTGGGCTTTGCTATACATAATGCCACAGTTAACTGTAAAGCATACCTCCAACTAATAAATCCACTATAAAGAGTAAAAAGATAACCAGTGAGGGATCATCGTCAATCAAGGTTTTTAGTATAGTCTGAATCGGCGTAGCCAACAATTTTGGTCTCTTGAACTATGTTCCTGTTAAAACATAAGCCAATATTAAGAGTACCTTTGATATATCTTATTAACTACTTCACAGCTTGTCAATACTCTTTTCCTGGATTTGTCATGTAATTACTAATAATGCTAACTGTTTGTGTAATATCAACTTTTGTGCATACCATAGCATACATTAGACTTCTAACAGCACTTGAGCATCGAATGTTCTACATGTATGTATACTCCTCATCCGTAGAAGAACATAGTTGAGTTGAAAGCTTGAAGTGGGATGCCAAAGGAGTACTAACAGGTTTTAAATTCTGCATGCAAAAATGAGAAATAATCTTCTTAAGATATTTGCGCTATTTAAGTCATAACTTACCATACTTTCAATCTTGATCAACCTCCATACCGAGAATCTTTCTTGCAGCACCTTTTATACCATTGTCTTGGAGATTGTTTCAAACCATAAAGTGATTTGTTTAACTTACAGACATAATTTTTCTTGCCTTCTTGGATGAACCTTTTAGACTGTTGCATAAAAATCTACTCTTCTAATTCTCTATGCAGAAAGACAATTTTGACATCAAGCTGTTCTAACTTAAGATTATGAAAAGTAACTAAAGTAAGTAAAAAATGAATAGATGTGTGTTTAACCATAGGAGAAAAAAAAATTTTAAAATCAACACCCTCCTTTTGTGAATGCCCTTTTTCAACTAAACAGGTCTTGAATTTAACACCATCTATCTCAGAGAAATCTTCTTTCTTTCGAAATATCCACTTATAACCTATTGCTCTTTTACCTTTTGGTAATTTCACCAAGTCCCAAGTATGGTTCTTTTGAAGGGAATCCATCTTTTCAATCATAACAACTTGCTATTGAAAAGATTCTTATCCTACACTGGTTCTTTATAGGAAGAAGGATCACCATTGTGAGTAAATAAAGTAAAAGCTACCATATCTTCAAAACCATACCTTTCGGGGGGCTTTTTATTTTTTTGAAATCTTCGAAATAGAGTCTTCTCAGAAATTTTAATTTGATTCTTAAAATTTTTTTGAGAATTTGGCACACCTTGAATATCTTCTTTTAAAGGAACTACATGCTCCTTATTGGGATACATGTGGTAAGAACAACTAGAATCAAGAATCCAAATATTATGGTAACAATCAAAATCAAAACCAATAAAGAGAATATTGCTATAATCATCATTAGAACTCTCTTCAGCGATTGACACTTGTTCTTTGGCTTGCTCTTTAGATTGAGATTCTTTCCCTTTCTTTGTTTTGAGCTTCCAACACTCTTCAATTACATGTCCCAACTTCTTATAATACCTATAATTTTTTTCCTTTAGATTTAGATCTAGAATAACTTATTTTTAATCTTTCTTTGGTACGACCTCTGGCAATCAATGCTTCTGAGTGTGACACTTCCCCTTCAATCTTTTTTAAATATTCATTAGATAGAAGGGCAGTAGAAATATTGTCAAATTTTAAATCCTTATTATACATGAGAGTAGTCTTCAGATTCTCAAGAGAAGGAGGTAGAGACAATAATAAAATAATTATCTTATTTTCATCTTCAATTTTAACATCAATGTTTAATAATTGAAAGATTAGTCTATTGAAAGCATTAAGATGATCAACTATATTTGTACCTTCTCTCATTTAAAAATTAAAAAACTTCTGATTTACGTAAACTTGATTTGGGATAGACTTACTCATATATTATTTCTCGAACTTTTTTTATAACTCTGAAGGTAATGTTTCATTAAGAATTGGATAGAGTATCTCATCAGTGAGACTGAGGATGATTGTGCTATGGGCACTAGCTTCTAGTTTTTTCAGACACTTTCGATGACATTTTCAAGTTTGACATCTTCCAATGTGTTTCTCAACCCTTATTGAATAAGAATTGCATGAACTCTTACTTGCCAAATAGAAAACCCTTGCTTTCCATTAAATTTCTCTACATCGAACTTCATAGTGAACATATTAAACCAAGCTCTTATACCAATTTATTGGGAGAGTCAAAAGAGTATTAAATCAGATCAATATAGTGGGCCAGAATATGAAATCATCTCAAAAACTTAAACTGATGGGATATGTGCCTTTTTTTACTATATTTATTAAACTCTATTTATTCAATATCTGATGTGGGACTAATTCATCACACCTGACATTATAACATCATGCTACCAAATCTATGCTCTCGCCCTTTTTCTTGTAGGATCTAGGATGAGTGATGTGGCATAGATCTATTCATGCAGTTCCCCCTATACAAGCATGTTCCCTACTTACCTCAGTAATTTAGTTTTCTATTATCATTCTAGTACTATTTTTTCACTATGCTACATGCAACCCAAGGTAGGAACATGATAATTTTTAGGATTTATAATGCTTATGATAGTTATCCTTGATTCCTCCATTCAATTGCCTTAGTTTAAGCTAAGTAGGTGATCTAGCTTTCCTATTCTTTATAGGTGCTCCAAGGTTGATTGAGCTGACGGCTTGGGGAACACCAAGCCAAAGCACCCTCAAGGCACTCCTCCAATACAAATTTGGTTGTCAAAGCAAACATTGAAAGAAGAAGATTGAAGACCTTGCTCAAGTATTCATTTATTCGAACAACATTGAGGTGGATGAATGGGGGTCAGATCAAGATAGTACAAGGTTAAAATGCTAGTTTGGCTATGTTTTAACCACCTTCTAGGAGATGTTTGAGGGAGATCTTAGGTATCTTGTAAACAGTTGCACTAGTAGCATATTAGCTAATTTTGACCTTACCCTAAACCAACTAGTGCCCAACACCATGAGATTTATTATTGCTTTTCTAACCTTAGTTGACTCTAAGGGTTTTGTCACAACTATAGAAATATTTTGGGAATCTTTTAGGGCAATTGAGGGTCTAACAATAGAGGTTTGTGGTTCTCTGCACTGGAGAAGGATTGTCATTTATTCACCTCTAATCCCTCTTCCATAGATTTATGGAAGGCGTTGGCCCATATAATAGCCTTTGAATAAGGGAATGAAAGAGGTTTTGAAATACGAATATATTTTAGATAAATAAGACCAAATCCTAATAGCATTTTCCAAGATAATTCACTCAAAAATTCAAACAATCTCAGATGCATTACTCAACCACAAGTGCTATAAAAGTAAAGCATAATAAGGAAAAGAATGCACCGTGATTTTTACGTAATTTGGAGACCAACTGCTCCTACTCCATGGCTCTTACCCATCTCTTAAGGATTTTAATCACTCCACTAGTGATGTCACTTCTTAAGGTGAAACTAACCCTTTACATCTACTTGCAAACTGCAAGGTCGATTCTTTTGGATGAAGCCACGTCAATCGCTCCATTAGGGTGAAGTCACGCCTATACAACTCCTTACTCCTACCGAGCAAGTGTCACTCCACACTAAAACCCATTATACACTCGCACTCCTAACACCTAAAAATATTTATAAGTGGAAAAATTGAAAAGATGATACATTTGAAACTCACTACAAAGTCTTTCAATATGAGTACAAGGGCAATTGATGATTTTCTTTAGATTAGAATATTAAGAGCATTCTTGGGGCTAGAAGGCTTTGGGGGGAGGGAGATTTCTTGCTCTAAGAATATCGATAGTTTATTTTTTTTTCACTAAGAAAAAAAGTCCCAAGCCTTTATATAACCATTGGTGAGAGAGCTAGCCATCGAGCTATGCTCTACCATGTTCAGGTATCTAAACTGTACCTGTTTAGACATCTAAAGCCTCCCAATGATCAAATATTTACTAGCTATTAAAATTGATGTTATAGTTTCGAGTGTCTGATCACAAGGTTTGAATTTCTGAACTGTACAATTTTGGACATTTGACTTAGGCTTCGGGTGACCGAACCATGAGCGTTAATTTTTTCAAAAGTTATAGTTTACAAACTTTGGACGTTCAATCCTAGGGTTGAAATGTCTGAAGCTATTAGAAATTGCAAATTTATTTTTGCTACATTTGGGCATTCGTACCATGAAGTCCAAACATCCGAAATTAATAAAGAAACTACTATTCTTACTATAACTTCAACTTCGTGCTAGACATCATCTCAAACTAACCTTAAGTTAAATAATGAGCCAGTGAAAGCATTCCAAGCTTAGTTTGAGTGCTAACTAAAGGCTCTAAAAATTAATCTCAAAACAAAACCTCGAATAGACTAAACAAATGAAAATCTAAATTTAGTTGAGCCGAGCTTGATCTCTTAAGCTTTCTTCAAGCCATCTTCAATTTGTCAAGTTTCATTCATTGATCCACTATCATGCCTTATCTTCAAGTTGATCTTTAAGTCCATCTATCCTTGAGACTTTTAAATGGCGTTGATCTCTATTTCAAACTTGGCTTAGCTATTTGCCACACATACTCAAGATATCATCAAATGCATGGTTTGATGATTATCAAAACTACAAAGGGTAACAATCTCGCCCTTTTTGATAATGATAAACTCTCATAAAAAAAAAAGGAATAAACTAGTTGATAAAGGATTTGCAATTTAAAGCATGTATCAACTAGAGCAAATAAGCATAATATGAAAATATAACAATTTAGCACAAGACATAATCCTCCCCCTTACTCTATTATTCTCCCCCTATTTAGAACAATATAACACATGTATTTTCTCCCCTCTTTGTCATCAACAAAAAGTATAACTACCCCTTGATATATGCATTGAAATGATTAAACAAGAAGAAAATCAATAAAGAGTTCAAGAGAGATCAATACATAAATTTTTTTAAAAAAGGTTCAGTTAAAAGAAAAAAAAATTCAAGGATTGCCAAAAAGATTGATACTCAAGGATGTTAATCCAGAAGCAAGAGCATGAGGCTCTGATACCAATTATTGGCCGATATGGCAACCTTTGAGGGGGGAATGAAAGAGTCTTTGAAATACGAATATATTTTAGATAAATAAGACCAAAGCCCAGTAGAATTTTTCAAAATAATTCACCATTCAAGAATTCAAGTAATCTCATGGACATTACTCAAGCACAAGTGCTATAAAAGTAAAGCATAGTAAGAAAAAGAATGTACCATAATTTTTACATAGTTCAGAGACCAACCGCTCCTACTCCATGGCCTCTGCCTTTTTCTTGAGGACTTAAATCACTCAACTAGCGATGTTATCTTTTAAGGAAAAACCAAGCTTTACGTCCACTTACAAACCACAAGTGTCGCTTCCTTTGGTTGAAGCCATGCCTGTTGCTCTATTAGGGTAAAGTCATGCCTGTATAACTTGTTGCTCCTATCAAGCATGTAACCCTCCACACCAAAGCTTATTGTACACTTACACTGCCAATACCTAGGAGTGTTTACAAATGAAAAAATGGAAAATATAATACATTTTAAGTTCATTATAAAGTCTTTCAAGATGAGTACAAGGGCAATTGATGATTTGCTTGAGATTACAATATTAAGAAGATTCTTGGGGCTAAAAGGCTTTGGGTGGGGGGATGGGTAGGGGGGAAACTTTCTCTAAGGATATTGAAAGTTTGTTTTTTCACTGAGTAAAGAAGTCCCAAGCCTTTATAGAACCATTGGTGAGAGAGCTAGCCATTGAGCTATGTTCTACCTTGTTCAAGCATCCAAATTGCACCTATTTGAATGTCCAAAGCCTCCCAATGATCAAATTTTTACTAGCCATTGAAGCTGATGTCATAACTTAGGATGCCCGATCAAACAATTTGGATGTCTGACCAAAGCTTTGGTCAACTAAACTCTGAGTATAAATTTTCTCAGAAGTTACAGCTTCCAAACTTTGGCCATTCAATCTTAGGGTTTGAACATCAAAAGCTATAAAAAATTATAGTTATTTCTATTACATTCGAGCATCTAAACCATGAAGTTTGGGTGTTCAAAGTTAACAGAGAAATTATTGTTCTTACTGTAACTTTAGCTTCATGCTAGACATTATCTTAAACTAACCTTGGGTTAAATAATGAGCTGGCGAAGGCATTCCAAAATTAGTTTGAGTGCTAACCAAAGGCACTAAAAATTAATCTTAAAATAAATTCTTGACTCGACTAAATAAATGAAAAACTAAACCTAGTTGAGCTGAGCTTGAACTCTTGAGCTTTCTTTAGGCCATATTCAAATTTGTCAAGTTCTGTTCGTTGATTCACCATCACACCTCATCTTCAAGTCTGTCCTTAAGTCCATCTATCCTTGAGGCTTTTGAATGGCCTTGATCTCAAATTGGAACTTGGCTTGTTTATTTGCTACACATCTCAAGATATCATCAAATAAATAGTTTGATTATCATCAAAACTACAAAGGACAATTAAAGGACCATCCTATTTCGGTGTTCACTTGGGATGACTAAGGCCTCTGATTGGGGTAGCCCTTCAAACACTAAACTAATTTTGATATTGCCCCCAAGATCCGTAACCTTCTTAAAACTTAGGCCAACAAGGTAGAAAAAACTGGGTCCACTAAGAAATGGTCTACCAATGTGTGTAGGCTCCAACACAACCTCTTTGTGACCAAGTGATATGGTAAGTTGTTCAAACTTTTATTCTTTCACTAAATATTAGTTCATCTTAATGTTTTGACTTTTGCCTTCTATTGTGTAGGTTTTTCCATGATTTTATTCTTGAATATTGCCCTTTGTGAGCACACTACTACTCCCTAGACTGCATCCTTGCAGCCTTCTAGGAAGAAGAGCAAGTTTGGAGGGGAGTCTAGACCTATTAAGTTAGCTGAGCAGAGGTGAAAGAGAAGGGCTACCTCAATCAGTGGTGAAAGTAGCAAACTTAGCACAAAGAGGAGCGAGAAGAGAAAGAATAAGTCTTCCCCCTTGACTCTACTAGATGCCCAACCTGCTTTAGCAAAGGCTCCAATGCACACTAAAGAGTAGAGGCCCACCATGCCTCCTCCATTTCCTTATACCAAGGCCCCATCCATTCTTGAAGGTACATATATGATTGTTCTATCTTTACCTTCTCCTTCTTCACATCACAATAGGATGGGGAATGAGCTTACCATTGATGGTGCCTCGTGAACCCCTTTGACTCAGATGAGTGGTTTGACCCAAAATTGTCCATCGACATACTTCCTAATGATGATCTACTTCTTGACGGGTTGAATACATGTGCCGATGTAAGTGTGAAGCTTTCTTTTAGGAAGTTTTTTTGGTTGACCGAGTTTCTTTTAACTATTAATTCAATTGCAAGTGATGGAGTTCCATACCAAGAAGAGGTTATAGGTGGCCAAGAAGCTAGCCATTGTAAACAAATAAATGCTCATTGCCACTAAGGTTGAGCTAGGGCTCCTCTAGTCTTAGGTAGAAGTCTTGAGCTTCATATGGTGGATGCCAAATCCATAAAGAATATCGAGACCCAAAGGAGAGCATAGGAGGAGGTGAATAAGAAGGCCACTAAAGATGCCTAAGAGGATGCTTAGCACCAACTTTAGGAGCTGCGATCCTAGCACAACAACGAGCACCACAATGCTTGGGAGGAAGAAATGGTGTTCCATCATGGTGAGCAGTTCGCTTGTCTCCTAGAGTAGGTGAAGCTTGCAGCCTGGGAATAGTACAAGAGAAGTGAGGAGCACCTCATGGGGTTGGGATGGCTCACTATCAACTCTTATGAGGAGGGGTACTTCTATTGTTAGGACATTATGATTGCTCCTCCCAACATCTAGACTTTGATATCTATTACCTCTGTGTCAAGTTTTATGAAGAGGTTTGTGTGGAGTAGGTGAAGAGGATATATGAAGAGGTGTGCAACTCTAACCCTCTCCTTGCAAAGCTGACTCGAGTCCAAGGTACTTCTTGGACTTTAGTGCGGACAAGGAATGAGAAGGAGTTGCTAATGGTGATTATGATTTCCTCTTCATTGTCTTCACTTGGCGAGTGCCCTAGACTTAAGCTGTTGTCCTCGAGTTGCACTAATTTTTTTGGAAGGGGGTCAACATTGATCATCTCCCCATACTCCCCCTTTAGCCACATCACCATGGCCTCATTATAAAGCTCAACCTAGAGGTTGTTGGGATTGAACTCGGGCTATCAGTGGGTTCAAACTACCATATCCCAATAGCAAATGTTTGAAGTAGTAACAGACAAGTTGAAGCCCGATAAAAGGTTTTCCTTACAAAATTTATTTGGAGTATCACCGATAGCTTTTTGTGAGTTGTCAATTAATTTATTTTGCTCATTTATTTGGGAGAATAGTTAGCGGTCTTAGCTTATGCTAATTATTCTTAATTTAATTGACAATTTTTAACTTATTATTTATTAGATTTGAAATGTCACTAATGGCTTTATGCTTTTGTTGGTTAACTTTGAAGCATCACTGATGGCTTTATGCTTGAGTCAGTGAACTTTCTATGAACAAAACTTTTGGCTAACTAATAGAGTAAATTCAAGCCTACTTTAGTTTGGTTTGATTTTAGAGAATGACTAGCAACTTTGATTTGATAATCGATGATTATTTTGACTTATTGTTAGTTTGGATTGAATTGTTATCGATGACTTTATGCTTGTGTTAGTTGAGTTTGAAGTGTTACCAATGACTTTTATGCTTATGTCAGTTAAGTTCTTTCGAACATTGCACTTGGCTAATTAACTGAGTTCAACCTATCTTATTCAATTTGATTTGACAGAATAGTATGTGGCTTTGGCTTATGCTAATCATATTTGATTTAATAATCAATGGCCCTTTTTGGGTTATTATCATTAAATTTGAAATGTCACCAATGACTTTATACTTGTGTCAGTTAACTTCTTTTGAATATGACGTTTGGTTAACTGATTCGATGAGTGCAAGCCTTTCTTAGTTTAATTTGATTTGAAAAAAATCATTTGCAACTTTAGCTTATACAAATCATTCTCGATTTGATAATCGATGACCTTTTGGCTTATATTAATTAAATTTAAAGAATCACTAATGCCCGCCAAACCAAGCCAATCATTGGGCTTGCATCCATAAGCTAGTTATCGGGCATATTGAACTATAAGTCAGCCTTTGGGCCTGCCGAAACTATAGGCCAACCTTTGGATCCGTTGGAACTATAGGTCAACCTTCAGGCCCCACGCATCCATAGGCCAGTCTTTGAGTTCGCTATATTCATAGGCTATCTTTCGGGCCCGTCGTAATTATAAGCTAGCTGTTGGAGTCAATTTTAACCAAAAATTAAATTTAATCAAAATTTAGTCAAAATATGGACTTGAATGCTACTAGATTGTGATCGAAACAGAGGCCTCAATTGGACCGAAATCGTAATTAAATTCGATCAACAATTGGGTTTGCTTTGGACTTGAGTCATTGAGAAATTTTGGCTCAAAATAAAACAAGTTGATAGGTAGGATATTTGGACCAAAATTGGGCTCAAAATTCATCAAATATTTGGACTAAAATAAAAATTGTAAAATCTTTACAAATGGATTCCTGACCGACATTTTCTTACAAATAAGTCTCTGAAATGAAAATTTTGTGAAAAAGTCCTTAAAAGTTTTGAAATTTTAAATTGATTCCCGTAAAATTTAAAGTTTGCAAATGAACCCCTCAAAATTTCATATTTGCAAATAAACCTCTAAAATTCCTAAAATTTATAAATAAGCCCATAAAAAATCTTTATTTGTAAACAAGCTCATATTTTATTCAAAATGGACCCTGAAATTTTTGAATGTGTCTTTTTGTAAAAGGACCCCTAGAATTTTTAAAATTATATATAAATTTTAATTTGTGATTTTAGGTCGCTTCTCGAGGTCTCCGCTATGCCGGGTGGTTAATTTTGATCTCACAAATTCTACCATTCTCAGTGGGACATGACCTCTCCTCCAAGTATAGAAACCTAATTAATATGATAAAGACACTAATAAAGTAGAATAAAGACTGATTAATTATATTCTCATTTGCAGAAGAAAGAATCAAATGATAATAATGAAGAATATTTCCACCCCAAAAATTCACCATCATCCTGCGAGCAAGTTCAATTATGCAATTACCTCAGTTAATGATTGCTACAAAAACAATTAAAGCTCAAATCAAGTTTAGGACCATCTCTAAGGTTATACAGTTAAAGAAAGTACCTACTACTGCACCAACTAAAGTGGTCAATATGTAAAATCAGCCTGTTTCTCACCTTCCATCAAGGGGAAGGAGGTCCAATGTTGTCATCCCCAATGAGAAGAACTGTTCAGATGAAAAGCCAAAAACCATGTCTCAACCAACAAGGATGTCAAGCTTCCAGAGGTTAGGACCAAAGCGAAGCTTAGTCTTTGACCACCTTCGCCTAATTCCGTAAAGTGGGCAATCCATTGCAAATCCAAACACAAGCATTGAGGAAAAAGATTTTATCCTAACTATGACACGTAAAGGAAAAGCTACTGGAATCTTCAGCAGACTTGGGAAGCCTACCCCTTGAGCGAAGTCCGTTATTACCATCCCTACCTCTAACTCCCTCACTCCATTAAGTAATTTGGAGAAGGATAGGAGCAAATCATAGAGAGCATAGTCATGCCTTACAACTGTGATAAAAAGGGTGAATCACCAAACAAAATCACAAGTGTCACCATAAAGCCATAACTCAGGATAAGGGTTCGCCAAACAAGATCACCCACATTATTAGAGTTATTTCTTATCATAACTTTGGGACAGATCGTGAGCCTACACCCCAACCAACCAAACATCAAAAGAAGGTTATCCAAGTGAGGCTTATTGATGAAGAAATCCAAGAGGAGAGGGCCCTCGTGGACTATTCCTCACTATCACTCCAAAAAGAAGGTGTGGCAACCTGCTCCATGAGTAGACTCTTAAATGAGACAACTCGACTAATGGGAGAGGTTAGCCTCGACCCAAAACCTAGACCTGATTCTTGAGACATGAACCATCATGTTCTAATAGAAGCTTTGGTCATAACTGAAAGCTCCAATTAAGAAGCGATTATTAAAGCACTACAAGAACAGCTGAGACAACAAGGTAAAGAGTAAGATAAAGCTCAAAAGAAGGGCATGGAGTTGATGGAGATGATATTACAAATGAGCCAAAAGCTTGATAAACTGGAATGATCTCAACTGCCATCTCAAGTAGTAGAAGCAACAGAAGACGCGTCTCCTATAGATGAGATCCACAAAAATATAGGCCCTTCACAAGCACCTCCTTGAGTAAGAGATACTCAATCCCCAATTTTAGGGATCTCTAACAATATGGAGCTCTCAACATACTATAACAACACATACAATGAATGGTAGTTGCGCAGTTGAGATAAGAAAGTAAGACGAGTAGAGTAAATGATGCTGAAAAACTATACCCTAACCATCATGATTGAGTGTCATATCCCAAAGGCTATACAGTGCATAATTTCAAGTAGTTTAATGGCATGGGTATTTCTGAATAGCACATAGCTTACTTTATGATTCTCTGTAAAGATTCAAGTAATAGTCTCTTGTTGTTACTTTGCCAAATTTCAATAAGCTTGATGGGAGTAGCACTTGAGTAGTATGCTAGTTTGTAACCAGAATTGATACAAACTTAGGCACAAATGAAAGAGGCTTTCCAAATCACATTCAGATGAGTCAATCATAAAGTGACCATTGCAGACCTTGTTTCAACAATGAAATGCGACAATGAATTAATTTTGGATTATATCATGCAGTGGAGAAATTTCAACATCGAGTGTAAATAGCTAATTAACCAATTTAAAGCAGCAAATCTAGTTCTCAATAATAGGAGGGGAGAATGGATGGCACCTTATCTAAAAACTTTTCCTATCCATACGTTCCAAGACCTTATCATGCAAGTCAAGAAGTTAGAAAGGATTCACCCACCGACCTTATCTAGTTCACAAATTTTCAAGCCAAAAAAGGATAAGGTAAAGTGTAGAGAGCCTTCCAAAAATATAAAAGCTATATTCACAACAACTGAGTAAAAGAAACCTCCAAACCCTACCATGAATAAGAGTAATACTCAGAAACCACCAACTCTTGGAAGAGATGGAGAAGTGGAATGATCCAATGATCTCCAACAAAGGTGTAGAAAGAAATATTCTTTCAAGAGAGAAAGAGTACCTAAAATCTTTCAGGATATCCTGAACTTAGACCTCCAATTGCCAGAATCTAAAAGGCTAGGAGAGGCCAACAAAATAGATCACCCAAAATATTATCCTTACCATAGAGTTTTGGGGCATACCGTTAAAGACTACTATGTATTCAAAGATTGGGTCGAGAAGCAATATCGAGAAGGTAAGCTAACTCTGTCGAAGGTAGCCCTATCCGAAACCCCCTATCGAGCACATCAATCACATTACTGTAGTTGAGGACAACGAAACACTTGCTGAAATTCTTTTTGGAGAAGAACCACAACATACTCCCGAATAAGGGCAATTATGGAATATCTACATTTCAAAAAGGCTAAAGAAGTCGATGAAGAAAATAATAAGAAACTCTGAAGAGCTTGGGATGGTGATGAAGAAAGCCTCGTCAGAGCAAACTACTTCACTTCCTGAAAGTATCAAGAAGAGAAAGAATAAAAGTAAGAAGAAGAAGCTGGTTTAGTCAAATGAACACAATGTCAAGAAATTAGTCATCTAAGAATACATCGATGCTTTGGATGAGTATGTTTAGGGTGAAAAATCCAAGTAACCCTTGAGAAATTTTTCCCTGACAAACTCAAAAGCTTTACTAAAGAATCGTGATGAGGGAAATGAAGAAAGTGAACTTTCAGTTATAACATGTTCTACTATATTTACCATTAGAGGTTCTCAATCAAGCTGATCCCTACCTTATTGCTTCAATAATAGGGAAATGCAGCGTGCAAGGTAAGAAGAAGCAAATAGACTCACTTGGGATATTACTAATAAAATGAGAGATCGCACAAGTCTCCCAAAGGGCTACTCCTGAGATGATTATCTTAGAGAGTGATTTTCCTGTGAGTATAATTATGGCATGCTCAAACTATAGCTAAAAACTATGAAAGAGCTAGCTACAACTAACATGGGGTTTGTCAAGAGGCAAATGCAAAAGCTAAACGAGCATATGAAGGCTATGGATACCCACATGGAAGGCATGACAAATATGACTACCATGTTCTATGGGAAGTTGAGAGGATGGAGAAGGTACTAGTAGAAAAGACAAAGCAATACAAGAGACCTTATAGGAGTAAGGAGAAACAACTGATCGACCCTCCTTGAGATTAGAATAATCACTCGTTCCACTTACTCCAGAGATGGTTCAAGAAAGCTAAACACTATTAAAGGGAGTTGTTTAAGTCTATGACCTCTTGTCACATGGTGACTCATACATTTGATGTGAATGCTGGCAAAATACTATCCTAGCCTCTATCAGGCAATCCAATAACAAATGCTCAACCCCCCAGGTTTGGTGAAGTCCTAGTCTTAGAACCTGTGAAAGGATGTGCTTTGCCAACTTTAGATGAATTAGGCATACAATGCATGGACGATAAATATGACTCCATGTCTAAGCCAAAATAATTTCATAACTACTTCAGAAGGCCAAAGGAAGAAGCAAGCATTTCGGGAGAAGATCAAACAAGCTAATGCTAAAACTCACTCATTCCGCCTATGCATCAAATTAACCAAAGTATCCATAGTTAAGCTAGTGTAGACATCCACAGAAGAGACATCCTAAATAGAAGGTCCTGAAGAAGGAGCAGATGAAATTGAAGGGTTCATTCAGAGAGTTTCTAAAGACCTCTATACGAGAAAATCTCATGTGCCTAATTCTAATATTGAATGGGATGATTATCAACTAGTCACATCCTCCAATAATATTTAAGAAAATACTAGCTGAGGGCAAGAGCTCTCTACTTCTTATCGTATGATTAGTCTTAGAAATGATTTTGAAGATAAACCTTATTGGTCTCATGATGTCAAATTTTGATTGAGGATAGCAAACAAAGTATGACTCTAAGTTGGAAAGGTGCTACCTCTGAGACAAACTCCAATGCCTAGGGACATGAATATCCCCAAGGATAAGGAAAAGGAAATTCAAATAGGTGAGGGCATCAAGCTCTCGCAAGCTAAACCTACACCCACATAGGTGGAATACAACATAGCAGCCCACCTCAAGAAGATCCCTACTATACTGAGTGTTTTTTATGCCTTGATGATGCCACAAGAACTCAGGGATACACTATTGCACATCTTGCAAAATTGGGCTAACTACCAAGCATACTTTTCTGAAGAGAAGATGAAGGAGTCTTTGTGTGTACACCAAACTCTTGTCATCACCTTCATAAATGATGACCTACTACCTAGCATAATAGACCACAACAAACCATTGTATGTCATAGGGAATAGCAATGGGATCAAGATTAATAATATCCTGATTGACTCAGGTTCTTCAGTCAATTTGATGACTCTTAGAACTCTAAAAGCTTTAATTTTAGATGTGTGTCACATGTCATCCGAGATCATAACCATGTGAGGATTTAATCAAAATAGTAAAAGAGCTCTGGGAGCTATAACAATCCCTCTGAAAGTAGGCAAGATGATGATAGATGCTCCATTTTATGTGACAATACTAATGCACCATGCAAAGCACTACTAGGGAGGTCATGGCTACATGAAAATAAAGTAGTACCATCAACCCAACATCAATGCTCAAATACATTGAGATGGTGAAGAACACCAAATTGATAGAGATATATACCCTTTTGATATTCATGAGGAGCATTATGATGATGTAAAATCCTATCAAAAATCAGATGCTAATAAGGGGTCTACTTCCATCAATCAAGTAAAGTAAAAGATTGCTGGCTTGGTCTTTGCTCCTCATCTGTGAAGTGATTCTGACCCAGCCTTTTTAGATGAATAAGCCCCGTAAGTTTGCCTAGGTGGTTATACTTTTGACAAAGATAATGACAGAGGTCAGATGACAAATATTCTTCTTATTACTAAGGTGTCAAAAGGCTTATCTAAGCTATTAGATGAGCTGAGTATCAATATTGTGGAAGAGTTAATGACTTTCTACAATCCTCCATGGTGCAAATAAGAAAAGGAAATATCATTTTACAAGGTAATCCCTTATATCCCAAGCATACATGAAATCCTGGGGATTGAAAATCGAGCAGATGATGATGACCATCAACTGATAGTCATGCCTAAATATTTCTCAGACTAGTTTCATCAGATAATTAACCAATCTAGCTGTGGGTGTTAACAAACAAAGAGAGAAAGAGAGTCATTTCTTCAAAATCTACGGGACCACCCTAAGGATGTGCCTATGTTCCTAAAAGAGAAAGCAAGAATACCAAACGGCAATGCTATATTACCCCAAATGCCCACACATGTCTTATAATCACCATTGGACCCCTCTCCGATATTCAGGATGACCAAATGATATCAATACCTCTTGACACATGCACCAAGGTGGCTATGGCTTTCCAAACATCACAAGAAGGTGACATCCTTGGCAAAATTTCATCAGAGCAAAAAGAAAGAGGGCATGATGCAGCCAAAATGCCTTTAGATGAATTTTTGCTAAACCTCACTCGACATGATGAATTACTTGATGAAAAAAAAATCCTCAAACCAAAAAAAGCTTCACTAGAACTTGAGGATAGGGGGGAAGCCACAGTAGATGAACTGATAGAGATCAACCTAGGCTTAGAGGAAGACCTCAAGCTGACTTTCATCAGCACTCAATCTTCAGAAGAAAGCCAAACTTAGCTCAAAGCAGTGCTTCAAGAGTACATTTATTGCTTCACATGGAGCTATAAGAAAATGCATAGACTAGACCCTAAAGTTGTAGTCCACAAGCTGGCCATTAATTTGAGCTTTTGCCTATCAAACAAGTACCTAGGAAGATGAAACTCGGCCTAGAATAGAAAGTGATGGAAGAAACAAAGAAACTAATCAAAGTAGGCTTCATCAGAGAGGAAAAATACCAGATTAGATGGCAAGCATCATGCTAGTCAAGAGGAAGAATGGCCAAATTCATATTTGTGTAGACTATAGGGACTTGAATAAAGTATATGCAAAGGATGATTTTCTATTAGCAATAATAGAAATCATGATTGATAACACGGCCGACTTTGAAATATTCTCCTTTATGGATGGTTTCTTGGGATATAACCAAATTAAGATGCATCCTAATGATTTCTACATATGGCCTTCAAAATATCAATTGCCATTTACTGCTACAAGGTGATGTCCTTTGGACTCAAGAATGCAGGTGCCACTTATTAAAGGGACATGACTCAAATCTTTGATGACCTCATACATTAGTTAATAGAATATTATGTGGGTGACCTGATGGTCAAAACAAAGTCCAAACACAAGCACGTCCAAGACCTAAGAGTGGTATTCTACTGCCTTAAAAAATATAACCTAAAGATGAATCCTATGAAGTGTGCCTTCGGGGTATCATTGGAAAAATTTCTCAGTTTTGTTGTCTGACATCAGGGGATGAAAATTGACTCATCTAAGATCAAAGCTATCTTGGATATGTCACCACCCAGCAATTTAAAATAATTAAGGTCATTTCAAGGCTGATTCATATATATAAGAAGATTCATTTCAAACCTTTCTAGAAAATGCAAGCCTATTTCCAAGTTAATGAAGAAAAATACTCCATTCATTTGGGATCAAGACTACCAATAGGCCTTTGAAGAGATCAAGCAGTGTCTCCTAAAGCCACCAATTTTATCAGCACCCCTACTTGATAGGCCCTTAATCCTCTATATAACAGTAATGGAAGGATCCCTAGGGGCACTTCTCACTTAAAATAATGATAAGGATAAAGAAAACATACTCTACTCTCTGAGTAGAATGCTAGTAGGGGCAGAAACCAATTACTCCCCCATAGAAAAGTATTATCTGATGCTCATATTCATGATTAAGAAGCTGAGACAATATTTGATCTCTCACAAGTTATTTTAATATCAAGGATTGATCCCATAAAGTACCTGATGACAAGCCTGTACTCACTAGGAGATTGGCAAAGTAGACTCTAATTCTTATGGAATACGATATCAAGTTCACTTCTCAAAAGGTGGTTAAGGGGCAAGTTCTCACTGATTTTCTCGCAGCTCATCCAGTACTAGCCGATTCTCCTCTAAGTTGCAAGCTCCCTGATGAAGAAATCCTTTTGATCGAAAAAGGAGAATATTATTGGAAGCTATACTTTGGTGGAGCATCATCCATCAAGTTAGGGATCAAACCAAAGCTTTTGCAAATCAAGGTAGGTATTGGACTCATTTATGTCACTCTAAATGGGGGCATTTTATGATACTCCTATACTCTCTCAAAACCATGCACAAATAATAGATTTGAATACGAAGCCCTAATTTTAGGATTCAAAATGGCCATTAATATGAAAATATCATGCATACATATTTTTGGTGATGCACAACTAATTATCTGCCAAGTCCAAGATGAGTATAAAGTCCACAAATCTAAGCTTTTGAAGTACCATAAAAATGCTCAAGAGCTCATAAGGCAAATCCCACATATTCAAATAACTAGGGTTCCTTAATCTATCAATGTAAAAGCTGACTCTCTAGCCAAACTAACCAAAGCACTAACTAACCCTAATCAGAGAGAAATTCTAATCACAATTGGTAGTAGATACGTGATGAGCTTAGTCTTCATCATCAAGCATGAGAGGACTGAGTCTAAACTAATATAAGAGACTACAGATTGGAGACTCTTATTCACCAACTACCACACAAGTGGAGAACTCCCAAAATATAAACCTGCACAGACACAACTCAGAAGGAGCCATGCACTTTCTCTTATCAATGATACTCTTTATAGAAAGTCATTTGATCCAACTACTTTTGCACTATCTCTAAGACAAAGAGTCCAAGGAAGTTATGTATGAAGTGCATTCTGGGGTCTATGGGGCTCATCAATCAAGCCCAAAGATGGTGATGAAGATTAAGCATATAGACCACTATTGGCCTACAATGGTATAAAATTACATCGAATATGTGAGAAGATGTCACCTATGCCAAATTTATGGTGATTTCATCCATCAACATCCAAATCCTCTACATCCAACAATGTTATCATCAACATTTGAGGTATGGGGTACAAACATCATTGGCCCAATAGAATCATCTTCTTTTAGGGGCTATCGCTTCACTGGCAGCAACTGATTATTTCTCTCAGTGGGCTAAAGCAATTTGATTGAAAGAGGTAACAGTGGATACTATTATTTGCTTCTTTTAAGAAAATATCTCATACCAATTCAATGTTCCTCAAAGGATTATTTTTGATAATAGACCATTCTTCAAAAGTTTCAAGTTACGGCACTTCGCGCATCATCATAAGATAGATTGGAGATATTAATCCATCTACAATGCCAGAGCTAATGGACTTGCTGAAGTATTCAACAAGACTCTCTCCAAAATCTTGAAGAAAGTCATTGCCAAAAACAAGAAAGATTGGCACCAGAAGCTTGTTGAGGCACTCTGGGCCTATCATACCACATGTTGAACTCCTACCCAATCAACACCATATGCATTGGTATTCGAGACCAAGGTAATCTTGCCACTGGAAGTGTAAAGCCCCTCTTCGAGCGTTGCCTTACAAGAAAAAATCATGAGAGAGGACAACATTCATCTTTACCTGGATGAGCTAGATTTCTTTGACAAAAGAAGGCTCACAATCCAGTAAAACCTAGAAATGTATCAATCACCAATATCCAAGGCTTACAACAAGATGGCTCAGCTTAGGTCTTTCCAAAAGGGAGAAATGGTCTTAGTCTCGAAGAGACCCAAATCCAAAATTGAAATAAGAAAGGCAAGTTTGAGCTTAATTGGAAAAGCCCCTATATCATCGAAAGGATATTTGAAGGGGGATTCTACCAATTAATTGATGACAAGAAGAAAAGGCCTATGTCATTATTCAACAGTAGATTCCTTAAAAGATATTATTCCTAAGGCCTAATACAACAATAGTCACAATCAAAAGTGTCTATATTTTATCTATGATGAAATATTTGACTTTCTCAAAAAGGAACGCTCAGTCAAATATGTACTCCATGTTTCTCAAGGCAAAATATAGACACAAAATTTCATCTGATTTGTGTAACAGTTAAATCTATACCCCCTATAAAAGCTTACTTATTGTGGTAATCTAAGTCCACTTTCATGTGACAACCCAAATCCACTTCATATGATAATCTAAGTTCACTTTCACGTGGCAAATTGAGTCTAATTCCATGTGGCAACCCAAGTCCACTTCTACATGATAACCTAAGTCCACTATCATGTGGTAACCTAAGTCCACTGTCACGTGGTAACCTAAGTCCACTCCTACGTAGTAACCTAAGTCCACTTCCACGTAACAAGTTAAGTCCACTTCTATGTGGTAAGTCAAGTTCACTTTTACGTGACGAATTAAGTCCATCTATATGGCAAATTAAGTTTACTTTCATATGGCAAATTAAGTCCACTTTTACGTGATAACCCAAGTCTAGTTCTGCATCGTAATATAAGTCCACTTTCATGTGGTAAAGCAAATTCACTTCAACATGACAAACCAAATCTACTTTCACATAACAAATTAAGTTCACTTCTATGTAGTAACCTAAGTCCACTCCTATGTAACAGCTTAAGTCCACTTCCACATGGAAAGCTAAAATTCATGATACATAATGATTAAGCCTATATCCACAAGATAAATTAAGTCCACTTCCACGTGACAAGCCAACTCCACTTTCATGTGACAAAATAAGTCTACTCATTGTGGCAACTCAAGCCCACTTTATATGGCAAATCAAGTCCACTCATTATGACAACTCAAGCTCACTTAATATTGCAAATAAAATCTACTGTCATGTGGCAAGTTAAGTCCACTTTTATGTGAAAATCCGGATTCACTTTCATGTGGCAAAATAAAATTCGCTCAATATCTAGCTTAAATCCACTCCCTTCAGTGATTTAAAATTACTTTACATGGTAGTTCAAACTCACATGATCAACTCCTAAGGCATTGATGCAAGGCGTAAGTACTTCGGGAATTTATTCGCATTCACTTCCCTTGCTGAGAAAACTGACAAAGTGAATGCAATAGAGACATTTGTTTAAGTCAATTTTGTCTAAAAATTAACTTTAATCGAAATTCAATCAAAATATAGACCTAAATGCCGCTAGATTGTAATCAAAACATGAGCCTTAATTGAACTAAAATCATACTTAAATTCGATCAAAAATTGGATTTAATTTGGACTTGAGTCATTGGGAAATTTGAGCTCAAAGGAAAGCAAACCAATAGGCCAGATATTTGGACCAAAATCGAGGCTAAAATTTATCAAATATCAAGACCAAAATGAAAATTATAAAATCTTTACAAATGAGTCCCTGACAAGACTTTTCTTACAAATAAATTCCTAAGATAAAAATTTTATAAAAATATCTTTAAAAATTTTGAAATTTTGAATTGATCCCTACAAAATCTAAGGTTTGCGAATGAACCCCTCAAAATTATATTTCGGCCCAATTTTTTGGAAAATTTATAAATAAATTCCTCGAAGTTTTTATTCATAAATAAATCTAAATTTTATTCAAAAAGGATCCTAAAGATTCTAGCATTTTTACAAATAGGTCTTTTTTGCCAAAAGCCCCTACAACTTATTGAATTAGACTTTGGTCTAATTTTTTAGAAAAAATTTGTAAATAACTCCCTAAAAATTTAGTATCAAGAAATGATACAAAACTTTAATTTTCTCATTAGAGAAACAAATCCCAATTAATAGATTACTTGCCATTCACAAAGATGAAAATACAATTCATTACAAATCATAATATGTCAAAACAAACCAATTATGAGATTTTGAAAATTCAATCAAATGTAATTTTATTACAAATTGGTATTCAATATCATTCCAAATCAAGCCACTCAGGGATCTGATTCTAATCTTCTTCAAAACTTATAAAAAGGATTAAAAACATGTAAAAAGACGAGGGAATAGGACAACAACATAGAAGATATCAGAACAGGGATGATGGGGAGAGATCAACTACGATCAGTCATGAAGAAGAAAGAGGAAGATACGATAAGGTAAATTCTTATCTGATTATTGTCTTGTTCTTTTCCTCTCTTCCGCCTTTTCTCTCGTGCTTCCTATTCCTACCCATGCAACCATATTCCCATTACTCCCTGCTCCTATGCCTCCCTCCTTCGCCTCTCTGCACCTCATAGCCACTAAGAAGTTTCGCCAAGCACCTTCACAGCCGTGACACCTGGCCATGCTACCTTCTCACCGTCGGTTGCCAACTCCATCTTGCCGATAGCCATAAGAAGAAGGAGCTCCAAATTTGATTTGACCACTAGTTTGAACTCCTTTGCACTAAGCTTCCCTTCTTCCCAGCCTCAACCACCCTGTCGCCCAGCGTTGCGTTCTCACCTGCAACCAAGTCAGAGTTGGCCACTGCTGATCTAGCTCTGCTACCTCGACGGAGCCTCCCATGCCTCAGCCTCCATCGAGGTAGAGGAGCTAGAGCCTCCCATGCTTCAGCCTCCGTTGAGCTTTAACCACTGGTGGCCTGCTCCAAAACCGCTTGCGCCACCTGCCTCCATTGCTCTGCATCTCTGCCGCTCTCCTCCACAAAATTCTCTCAAATAGGAGATTCGGTATGTTAGCCAATGTTTGTTTAGTCATTCAAATAGCGACTGGCTTAGAGCTCATGAGCAAACCAATTGTTATTTTTTGAGGCATTCAACAAAGCACACAGATAGAAAGCCTATTACGGAAAGACTCTCCTGTATCTAACATGATTAGGTAGGGATAAGATTCAAACCTAAAAACCTACATAGCAATTCCAATGCTACGCCTCGAACCACTGGCCATCTCTCCATAATATAATCGTATTATTGATTAGAAACGCCAAGCTTCCACTTCAAAGTAACCTAATTTGGCACCAGCCAAAGGAATAGGAGCAGCAATTGCGGAACCACCATAACCGTCCACGGGAGTCACAATAACAGTAGAAAGTAGTAGTTGGAGAATGTGCACTGGCCCGGGCTTCCGAAAGACTCTTATATCGTCTTCATATCTAATCAATCAGTTGAGTTTTAGAATTGAGAACTAGAGGATTTTGGGTCGATAGAATTGAGCTACATTTATGAAGCATGTTAGGGATTCAGAACTTATTGAGTGAAGTAGCGAAGCTATATCTGAAGTGGGGAAATCCCTATCTCTCCCCAACAACTCTATTGATTTTGCACCTGATCCGGCTACTCTTGAAATCTCGGGTCTTCATTGTTTAGCCCAGAACAGCCACATTTTCTTTCAGAACAACTGGCTCTCCCCTCTGGCTTGTGTAGGGACATTGGTTAAAGAAGCCGAGCCACTTATCTCGAATGGAGTCCTCCTAAACCCATTGAATGCGGCTAAGGGAAAGATGGCATCGGGAAGGAAATACTGCCTCAAACAATGCTTTCCCTTCTGGAGCAGCCGTGGCCTAGAGCAATGGGGAGGATTGTTCGTATAATAGTTGGTTTGACAACCGGCTCGTAAACATGCCATTCACCACTAAGAAAACAGCCTTCATGAAAGTCCCTTGGTGGATAAATTGTTTGTGATCTTTTGGATGAAACCCTTCTGAATTTTCTTCTCCATGCCCGTTCCACATGCGCTTCATGCGGCATTGGCGCTTTGCTCTCCTCTTATTTCTTCATTTGATTGTTCAGATGGCACCTACACAAAATCTTGATGTTCCGGGTTGGTGAGAGGGAGGTTCATAGATAAACTACTGATGTTTCGGTAGTCTGACGCTCTTTGTCATAGAAATCCCATCTCTCGATTATCAAATAACCACTCAAGCAGCTCAGTTGCTTTCCTTTATTCCTGCTAAAGCACTCTAGCTAGTCTCATCCTAATGCTCTATCCTTTATTTATTAGTGGCTGTCTAGCTGCAATCTTGGGTTTTGTCTGGCCTCGACTAGAAGGAAAGTCTCATATGTAACGGAGGGTTAGGCATGCTCCAACCTCTGACAGGGAGGATTTCGATCTCTGAATCTTCTTTGAGATATGAGGAGCCAGCACAACTCGTTAATCCGACCCCGGCATTTTCGGGTCATGACAGTAAAGAAATTCTATTGCAAAGACATTTATGAATATGAAAACAGCTCAAGTCACTGTTTCTTTCACCATATCCACCGAGAAGGAAGCGATAGGGCTGTGTTGATCAAGGATGGTAGCTCACCAGCCTGTGAGGCCATGAAGATTAAGATAAAGAGGCCAACAAAGAAGTGAGACATGGCTCGACATTTGAGGTTGCCATTAGCGGATATCTTGGCTGAAGCATCAATCTCAAGAATAATGGATTTGTTGGAAAGAAAGATGGAGTACGGCGTATAGAGCACATGTAACACATAGTCAGGTTGCTAACGCAGCAGACCTCTCTCTCTAGATATCCATAGAGAGAGATCTGTGAGAGTCATGGCCAAATGTTATGGTTGCCCCCCGCATACGGCTCAAGCGGCGCCAACAAAAAAGGCCTTAGTGAGGAAATGCAAACCAATGATTAATTAAGGTCTTTTTGTTCCGCGGAATCCTAAAAAGAAAGAGAAGGAGCAGGTATGGTCCCTCCGTATCAGAATAGGCATCCAATAATCTGGTTGTAACCGTAAACAAGGGAATGTATTTTCCACTTCACGATGCTTTTGAAACCATCCTGAAACCTTTCATTTTCTTTTCTGGCTCACGGTTATGAATCACGAGGTACCCTTTTCCAAACCCCATCACAAAACGGAATTGGAAGACTCACTCTTCGTCATTCATTTCAATATCTTAATCAGAGGGCGACGTGTTCCGTGTCGTGTATCACGAAAGCTTCCGGACCACCTCTTCCAGCTAGATAGCGAGTGATCACTCACCAATTATACCGTCAGCCGGGAAATTTTGAAAGAAGATACGCCATTACAACTCCCCAGGTATAACAATCTACTATAATTTTGCAACCTGAATATTAAGGGAAAGAGGGGAAAACACCAGTATTAGGAGAGGATTTTAAATGCCGGTATTATCTTTGACTTTTTTTCGGATGGTGGGCGGTGCCATAATCAATTATAGTTTCATAGCCATACACAAAAGGAGCCCTTGAGTTATTCACCGATTTTGATGAAATTCAGATTGGCCATGTACCTAGAAAGGCCAATGTTGAGGCTAAAATGGCACCAGCAAAAGATAACATGAAGGCCGATATTTTCTTTATGCCATGATTTGGCTTTCCTGGTAACAATGCGTTGTCGACAGTCTCATCACCAATAACCAATTTCTCTGTCAGGTGGTAGTTCAGCCAATGCCGTAATTCAACCAAAACAGTAGGGCAAGAAGCAGCAAGGGATGTGAGACTTTCGCCAACTGAGAACATAGTCGCTCAGGTGATCTTAGGGGTTTCGAATGATCCAACTTTTTTTCGTCAACTGCTTTTCTTGATATTTGTCCCATATTTCTTAAAAATCAAAGGTGTCAGAGGACGTTGGAGATGCCCGAGATGAACACAACTTCTTCTGACGCTAGAGGACCACATGAAGACACCTAAGACTTGAGCATGTCGCAAAAGAAGCATAGAATGCTCTTTGAAAGCTACTATATGCTACTATGCATCTACGAATTCTCTTAAAAAGACTGAAAAGATGTTGTCTATAGTCTTTGAGATAAAGAATCTTGGTCTTTATATATCTTGGATATTAAAATATACGAAGATAGAAAGCGTCGATTGCTTGGACTTTCGTAGGAGACATATATCACTAAACTTCTTCAAAAATACATGATGGATAATTATAAAACTGAAAAATCACCTATAGTCAAAGGTGATAAGCTTAATCTTCAGAAATGTCGTCAAAATGAGATTGAAAGATAGGAGATACAAAACATTCCCTATACTTCAGCTATTACTAGTTTGATATACTTGATGATCTGTATCCATCCAAATATTATATTTTTTGTGGGATTTCTTAGCAGATATCATAGTAATTCAGGAATGACTCATTATAGAGCAATTAAAAAGGTTTTTTGTTATTTGAAGAAAACCCAAAATTATGTGCTCCTATTTAATAGTTATAAATCATTAAATATTCTTAGATATATAGACTCTAATTGAAAAGGATGTGAAGATAGTTTGAAGTCAACATCTAGTTATGCATTTACTTTAGTAGAGAGGGTTATTTTATAGTGTAGTATGAAACAAACAATTACTACTTTATCAACTATAAAGGCAGAGTACATAGCTTGTTGTGAGACCAGCTAATATACTATATGGTTGAAAATATTTTCTCTCTAACCTCAAGATGGTTGATTATGTTGACAGACCAATGCAGATAGTCTGTGATAATGATGAAGTTATATCTCTCATTAAAGATGTTAGATGTTATTCCAAGACAAAGCATATTGAGCTGTAATTTTATTTTATCCATGAAAAAATTTAGATAATCTAGCTAACCTAATAACTAAAGGTCTAATGGTGAAAATGTTTAAAGAGCATGTCAATCTTGCAGGGATAGTTTGTAAAGATAACATCATGTTTTGACTACTACATGCATTGTATTTATTTACATTCTATTTATCAGTAAAATACTACTTTTTCTATTTGAAGTGATTCTGTTGATGAGTTTTGTTTTTAGTCTTTCAATTTAAAAGATGGAATCCTTGAGAATGTCATAGGTCACTAGGTTGGTTGGTAATAACCACTTACATGAGAATCTAGTGATCATATATAGGTGATTGCTAAAATGTTTGAGATGAAAGTATGACTAGACATCATTTCCATTTTATACCTCTCACGTAGATTATGTGTATTAGTACTTATGGGATATCTTCAGTAAAATTTGTATATTTGAGTGATGTGTTTCTGAAAGAAGCATGAAATGAGTAGAACGTTAGTGAAAAAGGTATAGGAATTTTCACTATTATTATATTTTATTGTATACCTTATTTCATGAGCATATTGTCTATGATTATATTTATGTTATTCAACTTAACTGATGTAGTATTCTACTTGCTTTGACATACAAACGGTTGGTATACTATTAGTACATATCCATTCATGATTGGACATGTATGGAGACTACTGAAAAAGAGTGGTATGGTATATTATCTCTGAATTGCACAGTTGGAATTCCATATGAAAATTATTTTCTTAAAAATTATTTTCAATATACATCTATTTATATATACATATAAATAAATAGATTTATAGACCAAATGGGGATTTTTAGTTCTATAGCCTTATACACCATTTATTGATTTATTTTTTTAAGATACATTTGATTATGCAATTTGGGTCAAACAGTTTGAAAATATAGTGAATGGCTCAAGTTTAACTATCTGACTAATATTTGTATGATAATGGATGATACTATAGATGGAGCTAAAATTTATATGTGTGCTCATTTGGGTGTTCCATGATGGATCAGAGCATTTTATAATATACCCCGCATCTGGTCTCATCTTGAGGTTACCTAGTAAGAGGAGGATAAATTTTATGTGATTGAATCCAATTGAAATTCTAGATTTAAATTGATTTATTAGAGTTATTCAGCAATTGGACCTCTTTGTAAATATTTGACCTTGTTTGTAATTACAAAACTTTGATTTGTAATTATATACTTAGAGGGGCTTTTTGTAAAAAAGCACAATCTTATTATTTTAAGTCAGTTACGAAGAACAGAAATTTTGATTTTCTCTCTGTTCTCATTTTTGAGGAGTTTGAAGCCCATAAATATTTTGGATTTGAAACTTTTCCTCCTATTCAACTTTTCCTATCAAAAAGTGGTAAAGATTCAAGGTGGATCAACTGAGAATTATTAGAGAATATTTCAAAATTTTGTTTTAACCATGAGGTATGTAAATTCATTTAATTTAATTGTAAAATCACTTTTTTCATGAGTCTTGTATCAAAGGGTAGTATTAGAGCCCACATTGAGCCAATCCCTTGTGCAGGTAGTGTACAACTAGATCAAAATTATGTTGAATGTGATTAATCACATTCTAATGTTGGATTTGGAAATTTAAGTCGAGTGGAGATCATATGACTAGTAATGAATCTTCGAATGCTACTACTCTAGATGGAAATTATTAACTAGCATTAGGCGATTCTCTACCATCATTAATTGAAATTTGTTTAGTAGAGAGTTATTAATTAATGGTGTTAAAGTAGATGATCGAAGGATAAGATTGTTAAGTTATTTGGTGTAATTGATTAGTCTTGTATGGAATAATTGAAGAAATAGAGTCTAATTTGAATAATGGATTAGTGTATGTCCCATTAACTTATGATTTTGAAATTCTTTGTTGTCTAACCCATAATATTGACTCGGTATCTTTAAATTGCAATTTTCCATCATTTAAAGATTTATCAACAATTTCACAAGTTTGCATGCATTCCTCCATAAGCTTATTGAAATTGTATATACCCATCTACCCAAAAGTTTTAAAAAATAATTGTATATGAATCCCTAGAATCTTCTAATAGTACATATAAGTCTCTTAAATCATTTAGTGTACAAGTCCTTAGGGATGTATGCAAAAATTAAAATACAAATTGAAGCTATGAAATTTTTCTTTTACCCTTTTTTTCAAATCTTGAAGATCTATCTCATAGTTTTTTCTTCTATTTTCCTTTTTTCCTCCTATACCTCTAATTTCTTCCTCCAACAATCCTATTCTACATTCATCTCCAACCTCCACCATCACCTTGTTGTCCTATTTTTTCTTTTCTTCCTTCCTATTGCTCTTGTTAGAACTTAACTTTTTCCATTGTGATTCTTTCATCATTGCCCTTCTCTTCATATTCTCTAGCTTTTCCCCATCTCTTAATAGAATCCTATTATTCTACAAGCACCTCTACTTCAATCGTTTCTTTTTGAATATCCCAACCTCCCTCTTTCTTTTCTCTTCTTCAAAACTCTATCCTCTCCAATCATCTTCCACTTTCTTTTTATTTCATTTACTAGTCTTTGATTCCCTTCTTCAAAGCAATTTAACTACTTTCCCTAATCTCCTCTTGAACTTGTATCTTTTCTCTATTCCTTTTCTTTTAAAAAAAATATTTCTACTTGTATATCCCTAAAAAAATGATATGTTTAATAGGGAATTTGGGGCTATGCCTCAAAAATAAGTGGTTTTCTTCCTAGTTGTAATTTGGGAAATAGTTTCATACAAATTCATAACATAAAACATATTATTGATGGAGCCTAAGTTAGACACTTGTTTTGATCCGGAAGGCTCCTTGAGATTAGATCCATTAGGCTACTCTTCCGCTAAGTTGCAAGAGGAAATAAGAACCATGAGGATAAGCGTTAGGAGCTCTTTAGCAATGTCCACTCTAATGCTCAAGCCAGAAAAAATCCCGTTAATCGGAAAGCCATAGAGAGAGAGAGAAGTCTTGGGTCCCTATATTTGTGGGTTATCTCTTGTTTTATAGGTTGAGAAAGTATTTTTATAGATTTGGAACTCGTGATTTCATTCTTGATTATACTAGACTCTCCTTATTTGGTTAATATCAATCCTAGATTCTATATTAAGGATCTTTCCAAGAACTTTACTCCCTAGTTTCTTGAATACCCAACTATATTCAGATATGGGCTAGGACTCTTATTCTCTCTCGTATGCCTCAAAATATATGTTCATAGGATGTGCATTTCTTGTACCACCAAGCCTCCTTGACCTCGATCTTATTGTCTTAGATGTTAACTCCAAGATTTGTACCTCGATTATCTCAGTATGGGGATTAGGTCTCTATTTGTTTTTGGCTCAACTGATTTTAGCTTGGTGTGTCATTATTGCTCCCCAACTCTAGGCATCAAGTTCAAATGACTTAGTGAGTGGAGTTACTCTCCTATCCCTCATTTAGGTGTTTTGATCTAAGTTGAGTCTTTAGGCACACCATTTTGAATTTTTGTAGTTCGAATCCACTGCTTTCATTAAATCATGATGGGCATCATCCATCATGACTCCTCATGAGGTGGGCTGCCAATTCATAGCTTCGTGTCAGGTGTGAGTTACCAACAGATGTGACTCTTTAGAAGATGAGCTGCCACCTCATTTAATCATGCAGAACTATTAGGATTTATCTTGTTCCAAGGCAATAGCTCAAAGGCATCCCTTCAAATATCAAGATGGCCCCTAATGCAGACATGTTTCCCTCATGATCGATGTAGTTATCTTTGACTCCAACCTTTTAGGCTTTCTCGTTACATGTAGCAATAATCCGCTGATTTGGAGAAGGTTACTTAAGGGATCCGTCATTCCTTTTCATCCATTTTCAGTAATCTTTAGGGCCTTGTAGCGTTTTCAACTCCTGCTTTCCTTCCTTCTACATTCACTAAGTCTTCTCAAAATGGCATCCTCTTCCACTCCTTCCTCTTCTAGAAAAGAGTCATTGTCTAGTAAAGGACCTGCCACTTTGTCCATCCCTATGACTACATCTCCATCCTCTAAGGCAGTTGTGACTTCAATTGTCTCGAAGCCGATGGCATCCTCCACCAAGGCTCCTATAGTTGGTGGGTTGAGCTCTGCACCCTCAACTTCTACTACATCCTCCATGGGACCTATTCCTCCTGCTATCATATTCTCTTCCATGGGAATTGGTTCCCAGCCAACCGCTATTTCGGTGTTGGCAGCTCTAAATCCTAGCAAGGAATTGCCCCAGAATAAGTGACATTTTGACATTTTTTTATCCATTATGGCTTTTTATTTTTAAATTGGGGAACTTTGTTGGGCTTTGGAGAGTGAAACTTGACTTTGTACTTCATTAGGTATCCCTATGATGAGAGTTCAAATTTCAAAATCCGCTCTTAGGGAGAAACACCTTGAGAACTTAGGCAATGTATTTGGCTTTCCAGATAGAATTGAGTTGGACCTATAGGTGTCTGAGGAGAAGAGCAAAAATTTAAAGAGAAGTTTGGGTTCTAGTTTAGTACCTACTAGGAGATGTTTGAGAATGGCTTTAGGTACCCCATAGATAGCTTCCTTTGGGATGTCCTAGGAGACTAGGACCTTGCTCTAGACTAGATTGTGCCTAAAGCCATGAAATTTATCATCGTCTTCCAAAATCTAGCCTAATCCAAAGGCTTTGCCCCTATTGTAGAAATATTTAGTGATGCTTTCAAAGATTGTTGGGTTTCGAACACCAAAGATAGGTGGTATTTTGCTCCCATAAAGTGGTGTAGGTTGTTTATCTCAAACCCTAGCTTCATCTACTTCTAGAAAAACCATCCCTTAGGATTTTATAAAGGTAGATCAAGGTCTTTTTTGTGGGTGGGGTAATCCTTCCTCTCACAGAGCTAACTCATAGATTTATCCCAAAATTCACCAACTCTTGATCTCATAGGTAGATGAGGTTAAGGATATTAGATCCATGTGCACATGGTCTAACGAGGCCTATTTGCTAGAGCATAGCTTATCCTTGGCTCAAGAAGCCAATATGCTCTTTAGATTTTTATTCTTTTGATTCTTTAGTCGCTTTCTCCTCAATCTAACAGTAAGTTTAGTTTTGTATAGGAGTCATATTTATGAATGAGCTTTTGAGGTAGCAGGAAGGTGATCCTTGGGTGTCCTCTATCCCATTATCTCAGAAGAGGCTACTAAAATAAAAGGCAATGCTCCTACTCAAGAGTTTGTCCAAGGTCCAAAGAAGTGGAGCTAAGAGGAGGGAGGAAGGTGACCTACAAGTGGAGGGTAGACAAGGAAGGGGTAGGTGATACCTCACCCTTTGATGTCCCTCTCTCAAGTCAGATCCATGAGAGAGGCCAGTTGAGCACCAAGCTCCTCTATTGAAAAGTCTACCAACCACAGGAAGAAAGCAGTTGTGACTTACACACTTGTGTCTCCTCCTCCTTAGATCAAAATGTGGATAAAGCCTTCTTCTCAACATGAGAGCTCCTCAGATGAGGAGACTAATGCCTTGGAGTACTTTCTTGGGGACTTTGAGAATAGTGGGAGCCCCTACATTGAGCAACTTCTTATAGATCGAGTCTCTATGAAGGGGGCCCAACTTGTGCTAACATAAGTCATATATACTTCTTCTATCAATGTTTCCCCTTTTGTCCACAATACTAAACCTTTGGCTTAGTTGCAGATACTGTAATATTTTATTATGCAGGTTGACACTTTTATAAGGCTTATAGGCAAAGGGTCTCTAAGAAGAATAAGGCCAATAAGGCGAAGGACAATGTGAACCTCCTATGTTCTCAACTCTAGTCACTTAAGCTTGAGGTTGAGAAGATGAAGAGGGAGGCAGATGAGGAGAGAGATCTCCTCCAAGTGGAATGAGAGTCAATCTTGACAAGGCTGAAAGAACTTGAGGATAAGTAGAAGATCGAGTTGGTTCAGGCTATGTTTGAGGTAGTGGCTATGTTTCACTAGAGCTTGAAATATATGAAGACTTTGAGGTTGTCATGATGCAAGCCATCCTCGGGTTCAAGGCTAGTGATGAGTATCTCTAGGAATGGGGCCTCCTCTCTATCAATTCCTTGTCCTAGGGCTATATCTATTGCAAGGACATGGTTAAGCAAACTCACCATGATCCTGACTTTGAGCTCGATGATCTCTGAGTGAAACTTTACAATGACTTGAGGATTCATCACCTAAAGGGGGAATATAAAGACATAATTAAAAGGGAGACAAGGGTAGAGGAGCCTTGCAAAGTCAAGCCTGTAGCACCTATTCCTCCTGAAGAGCCTGCCCAACCTTCATCATTTTCCAAGTGACCTTGCTTCATCCTCCTTTCGTGAAAACATTTTTGTAACTGAGTTTCTCCTTGGGTATGATATAAATGAAGAAATTTTCTTTTACTTGTGCCTTCTCCTTTGTGTCTCCTTGGAGCTCCATTGGCCTTTATTACACCTTTGAGCAATATGTAGTTTGGTCCCTTTGTTGTGATGAAGATAACTTTCAGGTGACAAGTCGTAGTTTGCCACTACAATTGTTTAGCTTCGAAGTTTTTTCAAGTGAAGGCACTTCAACTTGATATAATTGGTGCTTGTCCTTTCACCATGATTTAAGAAAGTTGCCTTAGGAGGAAAAAAAGGGGGTCATGTTGAGAGGGACAAACCCCAAGACTAGAGTGTGACTTGAAGCAAAATCTTAACAAAAGGATTTTCTGTCTTGACAAAGTCTCAAGCTTTCATGGCTGGCTGATCTCTAAAATCTTATGTCTGATGTAGAGCTGAGGAGGTCTTATGCCTAGCATAATATTGAGGTCTTATTCCTTAGGTGAACCAAGATCTTTATGTCTGGCATATAGCCTAGTTCTTATACCTTGGGTGAGCCAAGGACTTATGCCTAGCTTAATACTGATGTCTTATGCTTTAATGAACTGAGGTCTTTATGCTTAGTATAATGCCAAGGCCTTATATCTCAAGCAAACTGAAGTCTTTATGCCTAGCACAATGCCAAGGTCTTATGCCTCAAGTGAACTGAGGTCTTTGTGTCTAATGTAATGTCGAGGTCTTGTGTCTCAAGTGAACCAAGGTTTTTATGCTTGACATAATGTCGAGGTCTTATGCTTAGCTTAATATTGATGTCTTATGTCTCAAGTGAATCGAGGTCTTTATGCTTAGTGCAATGCTAAAGTCTTATGCCACAAGTAAACTAAGGTCTTTATGTTTTTCACAATATTGAGGTCTTATGCCTTTACCTAGTGTAATACCGAGGTTATACCTCTAGTGAATTGAGTTTTTATGCCTGGCATAATGTCGAGGTCTTTATGTTTGGCACAATGCCAAGGTCTTATGCCTTAGATAAACCGAGATCTTCATGCCTAGTGTAATACTGAAGTTTTATGTCTGGTTTAATATTGAGGTCTTTATGCTAAGCGTAATGCTAAGACCTATGTCTCGGGTGGACCAAGGTCTTATGCCTAGCTTAATATTAAGGTTTTATGCCTTGGGTAAATTGAGGTCTTTATGCCTCATACAATGCCAAGGTCTTATACCTTGAGTGAATTGAGGTCTTTATGCTTGGCATAATGCTGAGGTCTTATGATAGTTTCTCGAGCATGATTTTCCTATATTTAAAGAGATAATAGAGGTATAATTTATTCTAAATATAAAATGTTCTGAGATTATCTACATGCCATGTCCTAGGGAGTTCCTTACCATCAAGGTGTCCAATCTTGGATGCCCCTGGCCCTAAGAATCTGAAAATTCTGAATAAGCCTATCAAATTTAGAAATAGTTTGCTTAAAACTCAATCAATGAGTTCAGCCTACTGATGTATCCAGTCCCCCAGTCACAGTCCTTGGCCATACACTCATGCATTATAGTATCGGGCCACTTGCCCCTAGTACTTAGTAACCCTAGTGCAAGCCTTCCCCTGAACCTCCAAGATGAGGTCCTTCTTGGCTCAGACATTTGCCTCATTCATTTCAAAGTCATAGGCCTTAACTTGAGGTGAAGTAAGACCAATTTCTATTGGAACAACAACTTTGACCCCATAAGTGAGCATAAAGGTAACTCCTTAGTTGTTGTTCAAGGAGTGATTTGGTAAGACCACAAAACATGTGATAATTCCTTGACCTAGGCACCTTGGGCTCTTTCAAGACATTTCTTTATGCCTAAAAGTAGGGTTCGATGAGTTACCTTAGTCAAACCATTGGATTAGGGGTGTGCTATCAAGATGAAACTCTATTCTATGTGGAGGCTGCTACAGTATTCTTTGAATCTTAATTTGTACTTTTCATTATCAGTGACCAGTACATGAGGTAACCCAAATCTATAAATCACGCTCTACCATAGGAAATCTTTAATCTTTCTCTCGGTGATCATGGCTAGGGGTTCAACTTTCATTTATTTAGTAAAGTAGTCAATAATGACCACTAAGAACTTTCTTTGTCCTAACACTATCGGGTACAAAGTTAAAATATCCATTCTATATTAGTTGAAAGGCCATATAGATTGGATATGTTGGAGCTAAACCATCGAGCTATGATGTAGTGAGGCATGTCTTTGATATTTTTCATGCTTGGAGATGAATTCAAATGCCTTGGAAGCCATATGGGAGCAAATAATACCCCTATCTAAGGAGCTTGTGTGTAAGGGCTCATCCTCTAACATAACTTTCGCATATTCCACCATGGGCCCCTTGAAGGGCATAATCAATTTTCTCAGGTCTCAAGCAACAAAGAAGGGGTTGTGTAAGGGATCTTTTATATAAGACCCCTTCTAGAAAGATGAAGTTTGGGGATAGTTTTTTGATTTTCTAGGCTTCTTTTGGGTTCTCAGGAAGTCACCTATCTTTGAGGTAGGAGATAATAGGATCCATCTAGTTGGGCTTCTTGTCCATCATATTCACCTTAGTGGTCTCTAAGTAGCTGAGCTATTGAAGATTCTCCACAAAGATTTGCCTGGGTGTCAAATTTGAAGAAACAAAAACTAGCCAAGCTAGAGTGTTTGCCTCTATGTTGCTATTTTAGGGTACCTAATAGATTTCCACTCAGTCTATTTTGACCATAAGCTTTTGTGTCTCAGCTAGGTACTGGGCCATGGTTGTGTCTTTTGCCTTATATCCTCTAGTGACCTACAAACACACAAATTCGAAGTCTCTAAATACCTTTAGTTTTTTGGCTCTATCTACTAATGCTACATGTAATTTGAGGAATGCCTCATACTACATAGCATTGTTTGAGGCTTCAAACTTAAGTTGAGCTAAATACTCAGTCACTCTCTTGTCGAGACTCTAAAGGATGGTGTCGATCCCCTAGTCTGACTCACAAGGTGAGCCATCTATCTGAACTTCCCATGATTTAGATTCTAGTCCTGCAGGATATGAGGTAGTCTCCACCAGGAAGCCTACTAAAGCTTGAGCTTTGATAGTCTTCTGAGCCTCAAAGGGCACATCAAATTGACTTACCTCGATGGACCACTTGAGTAGTCTTCTCGAGATCTTCAGCTTTTGCAACATTTGTTGAAGTAGAAAATTACTAAATGTTGTGACTGGATGTGCTTGAAAGTAAAGATAGAGCTTTCAAATTACTAGCACCATGGCATATGCTAGCTTTTCCAGTGGAGGGTACCAAGCTTCCATTCCCTTGAGTACATGACTCATGTACTATATGGGATATTGTTTTCCACTTCAATCACTTTTTAATACCAAATTGACCATTTGGTCTGATATGGCTATATAGAGAAAGAGTACCTCATTGTGTTCAAGTCTTAGTAGTAAAGGCAGCTCGGCTAAGTGCTTTTTGAGGTCTTTGAAGGTTTAGTCACATTTCTCTATCCATTCAAATTCAGGACTTTGCTTGAGTACCTTAGAAAATGAAAGGCACTTCTCTCCAAATCTAGATAGAGAGTAATTAAGCATCACCAGATGACCTATAAGTCTTTGCATTTTTGTAGTGGAGCTCAGAGGCCTCATTCCCATAATTGCTTCAATATTTTTAGGATTGGCCTCTATTCCTCGTTCTGAGATGAGGTAGCTAAGGAACACTTCTAAGATTACCCTGAAAGCACACTTCTCTAGGTTCAACTTCATTTTAAACTTTTGAAGTGTATTGAAAGCCTCTTCTACATCTTCCATGTGCTCATCAGCATGGTGGCTTTTAACGAGCATATTATTGACATATGCCTTCATTTTCCTTCTAAGTTGAGGCTTGAAAACTTTGTTCACCATTCTTTGGTACCTTGGATCTATATTCTTTAGTCCAAAAGGCATTATAACATAACAAAAGGTACCTTAATCCGTGATGAAGGCTATTTTCTCCTCATCTTTGGGATGCATTCAGATCTAATGGTAGCCTGAGAATGTATTCAAGAAACTCAAGGGTTGTTGACCCATGGTAGAGTCAATGAGCTAGTCAATCTTTGGTGGAGGATAGCTATTCTTCAAGCAGGTTTTATTTAAGTTGGTGAAGTCGACACACATTCTCCACTTTCCATTGGATTTATTTACCATCACTACATTCTCCAATCACTTAGAGTAGTGAACTTTCCTTATAAGTCCTACATTAAAAAGTTTACTTACCTCTATGACAATAGCTTTTTGGCATTCAAGGGTGCAGTGTCTTTTTTTTTGCTTGACCGGTTTATGATTTTCCACAATCGAGAGCTCATGTTAAGCCACTAAAGTGTCAATACATGGGAGGTCCTTGATAGTCCATGCAAAGATATCTTAGCTCCTTCTCAGTCTTGTAACTTGGTATGCAAGGATTCTATGAGGTTTCCCGCTACCTTTAGTGTTCTTCTGGAGCCATCATCGATGATCAGGCTAGCAAGTCACTCCATAGGTTCAGCATGTCTTTTTTTGGACTTAGGGAGTGCATTTATTGATCTTCACTACTGCCAATCCCTTGCTTTTCTATCCAAAACTATTTTGCTAGTAGGGATGCTTCACACTTCTTAGCGAGACTTTGGTCTCCCTATGCTTCACCTTTACCATGTTGAGTGGAAAACCTCATAATAAATGAAAAGTTGAAATTATCACTTGGAGCTAATTAAGTATCGGTTGTCCCAATATCACATCGTAAGCAAAACATGTTCAAACTACCATAAACTTTGATTCAATGGTAGTGTTCCTAGGGTCTTCTTCAATAGTGAGAAGTAAGTTGATTATGCCAAGCAAGGTGACCGAGTCCTCCATGAATCTAGTAAGAGCCCTGATGTATGGCTCTAACTTCTACTTAGTTTTCATTTGGTCATAGGCTTGAGTGAACAAGATGTTCACTAAACTTCCCATATCTATAATGATTTGATGAGTGGCGAGCCATCTTGGACTAACGAGATTCCCAATGCATCATGGTGGTCTGTGGAAATTCCTTCTAGATCTTTAGTGGAGAAGACTATGCCTCTATAGCGAGGCTTGCAATGGTATCTCATTTTTACCTCCTCTTTCGACATTTGCCAGTCGATGTCAAAGTATCATTTTTAGTTAGTGGGCTTGCCTGAATCATGTTGAGGTTGCCCTTGACTAGAGGGTTTTGTAGTTTGGGAGTAGGATCCCTTTAGGGGGAGCATTGATGACTCTCTCACACATGAGCTTCTTTAGCTTGGTCCCCTCCATGGACAAATTGCCCAAGATGGCCTTCTTTGATGAGTCTCTCAATTTCATCCTTGAGGTGCCTATATTGTTCCGTTTCATAACCATAATCATGATAAAAATGATATTTTCTTAATTTATTGAAGTTTTGCTTGGTAGTGTGGATGGGTTGGGGCCTTCAACAAGGTATAGGCTTGAAATTTAGGCTTTCTCTCCTCTACTTAATTTTGTCTCTTTGGCTTGGGGAGTTTGTTCTTTCGAGACTATCTTCTTACCACCGCCTTTAGACTCCTTCTTTACTTGGATTACTTTTTCACATTTATGTACTCATGGGCTAGTTAGATGAACCCCATGAAGTTGGGTGGTGGCCAATGGGTCATCTCATAGGCTATCCGAGCTCATCTAATTCCATTGATGGTAGTGGCAAGGATAATGAAAATGTCAAGTTCAATAACTTCTAGTTGTGCTTTCTTAAATTGAGCTAGATAATCCCTTAAACTTTCTCTCTCCTTCTACTTCAATATGAGGAGAGTAGAGGGGTCCTTTCACTGAAGGACCATTGAGATGAATTGTTCTATGAAGTTATCTACCCAAGTTATCAAAGCAAGTTATTATGTACCTTGGGAGTCTAGAGTACCATGCTCTAGCCAGGCCTTGCAACATCATTAGGAATGGTTTATATATGGTTAAGTCCAATGCCTCTTGTAGAATCATGGCATTTTTGAAGGTACTAATAGGATCAACTAAATCCTTAAAATATCATATACCTCATAGGGAGGTTAGTGGAACTTCAGCTACATTGGCAAGTATATTATTTCAAGGATTAAAGGAGTATCATACCTTAGTTGGTGAGGATGACTTGATATCCATGACTTCCCTCGAACTGGGTGTAGCATAGCTTCCCTCAGAAACTTCGACACTTTGGCATCTGGTGCCTGGCTAGCGTGTGTTTGATGGATGGCTTCATCAGCCAAATCATAGGTTGGGTCTTGTCTATCATAATCCCTCGCAACTTGGTATAGTGAAATTACCACCGAGAGCTTATGAGGGCTTTGTTGATGGTGTCTAAGCATGGAGGATGAAGTGCGATAGTGGTTCATGGTGTTGGTTCAACATAGCACCTCGAGTAAGGGACAGAACTTGAATCAAAACCTACTGCTACTAGATGTTATAAGACTAGAAGCTCCAAGCTTCTTGTGCTTGATTTTGTAGTTGTTGGGCCGATAGGTCCTACATAGTTTGTACCTGGGTTTTGAGCAACTACATCATCTGCCAAATGGTAGTAGTCAAAGTTTGAAACTCTCATTATCCCACCAAATTGGAGGGACCTGTTGGCACCTTCAGGATCATTTGTAAAAGGGTTCACTGGGACTATAGCTGACTTTGGATTTCAGAAGTGGCTTATTTTACTAGTCTGCCTAGCCCACCAGATGAGTTATGCGACTTCGCCAATGCCAGGGCTATCTAGCCCCCATGTGGGTTCTTTGACAACAAGGGTTGTGCTGCCCTTGGGAGCATGGTTGAAAGATCATTAGACCTCCTAGATTAGTTGAGATGAGAGACAGAGTAGAACTTAATAAAAATACTAATTTGTTGATAGAGCCTAGTTCAGACACCGATTCTGGTTTAGGAGGCACCTAAAAATCAGATCCACTAGGCTATTCTTCCACTAATCTACAAGAGAAAACAAAAATCATGAGGAGGATCACCGAGATCTCTCCAACAATGGCCACTTCAATGCTCAAGTCAAAAAAGGTCTTGTTAATAGGAAAGCCTTAGAGAGAGAGAGAGAGAGAAGTCTCAGGTCCCTACCTTCATGGGTTGTCTCTTTTTTTACAAGCTGAGAGAGTTTTTTTGTGGATCTAAGACTCTGTGATTTCAGTCTTGATTATGTTGGACTCTCTTTATTTGGTTGATATCACTCCTGGATTCTATGTTAAGGATCGTTTTGGGTTCCTTGCTCCTTGGTTTCCTTGAATACCCAACTATATTCAAATATGGGTCAAGCCTATTATTCTCTCCCATATACCTCAGGATAAGTATTTGCAAGATGTGCATTGCTTGTACCACCAAGCCTGCTTGACCTTGATGATATTATGTCAAATCTTAGCTTCAAGGTTTGTACCTCGGTCTTGGGATTGGGTTCCCATTCGCTTTTGGCTTGGCTGATTTTAACTCGATGTATCATCACATATGAATTCTTGATAAAAGCTAAAAAAAAATATTGTGTCATAGAATTCTTCAAATAACTAGAAGAAAATTCAAAAATCATATTCCCTAAACATGAAACAAAAAAAAAACAAATTTCTTGATTTGCATTCCTTTGGTTTCAGGTCTGAATGGGCTTTGTCTTCCTCTTTAGCTGACTTGCAACTTGAATGCTTAGCACCTTAAGCTACCTGCTAGGGATATCCAAAGAAGGATACTCTAATGCTTAAGACAAAACATCTCTCTTTTGAGTGGGATTGAAAAGTAGAAAATGAAGTTTAGAAAGAAATGCTAGTTTGCAGGTGCGAGTGATGGAGGTAGGGGGTATCAATGAGTGGAGCTTGAGCAAGCTGAGCTCAACTTGAGTTTAGCTTAACTACAAGAATGTCGGCTCGATCACTAATTGATTCAACTCATGACGTCAAATGAGGTGAGCTCGAATTTTACAATTTCAAAATTTAATATTTTTTTCATCTAATTAACATCAAAATAACTTGTAAAAAAATCTAGCACTAAAATGATGAATTAACATCCAAATACGAACAAATTTCTAAATACATATTTTATATATAATCTATTAGTATATATTATATTATTATATTTAAATCAAAATAATAAAAAATTGAGTCCAGCTATCGAGCTAGAACCAAGTGAGCCAATTCTAGCTTGAGTTTGGCTCATTTATTAAATGAGTAATCTAAGCTTAAGAAGCTCATGAACCTCAAGCTAAATCAATAGTCCTAGTTGGAGGAGAATGATAAAGAATAGGATGAGGACCCTGGCTTCTGAACCTTGCCCATTTATAGGGAGTGTGCAATTTGACCCATAGATTGGATAGCCTAACCTGCATTCTTTAATGGGTTAACCCAAGGCAAATTCTAAGATTTCATCTCATTACAACAAAAAGAGGCTGCCTGGTGCATAACATATGATGCTTAAAAAAGAGCAAAAACTTATCAATATTTCACCAATATGCTGAGGATTCCTGATGCTTATTGATTTGTGTCTGAAATTACTGTTGCTCTTTTAGAAGTGTTGGCAATTCCTAGCACTTTCTCAAAAAACTCTAGCAATTTTTAGTACTTCTTTAAAAGTGCCAAGAATTCCATTATTTTAACTAAAGGCCCTTCACACTCTCTACCCTACACAAGCCAAATCCTCCACAATCCCTAAGCTCTCTCTTCGCATGACCAAATCCTCCACAAGCAGATCCTCTGCAACAAGGTCTAACATGAACTACCTCCTCTGCCCTCTTCCTTAAGCTACTCCTCTTCTAGCTAAATTTCTAAACCTAGTTTATAATTTTGTATTTTGTTCTGATATTGAAGTGTATTTAGGTTATCTATGTGGAAAAAATTATGGGAAAAGGATGGTAGTTTATGGAATAACTTGTAGACTAATATTCTCTTTCATCTTGAGGAGATGAGCTACCTCAATTCTTTGTGTGTTTTAGAGATTGAAAGTTAGACAATTTTTCCTTCGAATAAGATAAAGTGAGAGATAGGATGTTGAGCTTTGGATTTTGTAGTTATTTTAAGTAAATAGGTCACAAAATTTGGGTCATATGTACTCTGTGATAATTAGATGGGAAGTTTATGGAATAGCTTGTAGTAAATCATGATTTGAGTTTTTTTTTTATTCACAAACTAGAAATATGATGAAAAAGCACAAGGAGAAAATGAAGAGGACACAAGAATGACACAGGAAAGGGACGAGGAGGGCAAGGAGAACATGGAAAGGGCATGAGGAGGGCACAAGGAAGGCATGGGAAGAGCATGGGTAGCGGACGGGGAAGGAATAGAGAGGGCACGGGGAGAGAGAGAGAGAGAGAGAGAGAGAGAGAGAGAATACATGAGCCTTAGCTCAACACTTATATAGGGAGAACTCCTAGTAGTTCTCCTAATCCTACTTGAGTTGGACTCTAACTCGATTACACATATTTTGGGTTTTTTGGCTTATTGGATTTTGAGTTACATGGGCTGTGATGAATTTGAGGCTTCAAGTTGTTAGAAGGCACACCAGGTCAAGGAAGTGTTTAGTGGGAAGTTGTGGGTACCATTTCATTCAAACTACATTGTTGGTTTTGTTCCATTTATTGCTTCTTTGCTAATCTTGCCTGCAAAGTGTTGTTTGTAGTTCTTTGCTTTGGATAAGGTAGTAGCTTTCATTTCAAATCTATGCTATACAAACCATTCTATTAATGTTCTTTCCAATTTTAGTGTACAATGGTTTGATCAAAGAGAGCTCAACATGTTGGAGATATGTCCACAACAATATCAAGGTAAAAAAAGCAAGGAGTGGGTGTTGAAGACTCCATTGTCATCTAGTGAAGATTCTAATTATGACTCCACTGTAGACAACTTGATTTCCTTACCCCCTGTAGAGGAAGATCGGGATGTGCACCTTGGTGAAGAACGTATGCAATATAAATAAAATTACTACCCTTTTGAATTTCCATGCTCACTTTCTAATTTTCTAATTTAAAATTTTGATCTTCTAATTTTCAGCCCCAAGTTTTGAGCAACTGACAACTAGATCTATTCTAGCCCAAACAAGTCAATATTATTTTGGGACTCCAAAGAGTACAAGTTGATGTTTATCATCAATTGATACAACTAAAACATTAGGGACAACTTAGTGAGACTAGCAACCACGATCCAGATTATCACCAAGGATGGGAATAAGTTACTGTTGATTTATACTAATTAGTGGGCTATGCCAAAAGAAAACAAGGAAAGGATTTTGGCATATATAAAGGCAATATTTATGTAACATTCATTTATTGTCACATCAAATGTTTTGCAGCTAATTGTTATTTCTCTTGTTTAGTTTTTGAGTGTACAAACAAATACTGACTTGCTAACTGCAAAAAAGAAAAGTGTCATGCAAAGTCTTGGCAAGTACTAGCATGATTGGAAGGTTGATGTGAAGGGAAAGCACTTCATGCCCTTCAAGAAAATGCGAGAGAAGTTTGTCACTTGCCTATATTCTGGGACTGAAGAGGATCAGTGGAATTGGCATAAAAGAGCTGCATGGGGAATTTTCTTTCTCCTTTCATTTGTAGTTCTAAAGTTTTATAATATTAATATGTTTGACCAAATTTTTTTTTTCTTTAGGAACAAAATAAGGAAAATATAAGACATTGAAATAAGCAAAAGATGGGTCACTCTCTTGGTTGCAAAGGATATGCAATTTTGAGAGCTAAGGTAGGGTTGTAATAAACTAGGAATAAGACTTAAACTTTAATATTATTCCTATATAATTTATTCTAAATAAAAAGATCAATTTTTTACTTCATATTAGACTAGAACTATTACAAACTCATACTTAAAAATAAATCCTAATTTTGACTAACATAGGAATAGAATTTTCAAAAATAGTAAATAATAAAATCATAGTACTTCATCTCACCATTAGATGATTATTTAATTAATTTGGATGAATATGCCAGATGATATGGCCTTTGGACTATAATTTTACCAGTCTTAGCAAATCCAAATTAGAGTTAAAATTTAACTTTGGCTTGACCTTTGATTTTATTGAAGTAATATGTAATTGTCCTATATTAGATCCCTCTACATATAAAAGACTTATCCTCAAGTCAAAACTTGAACTTTTCAGTTTTGCAACTATGGAGCCACGATCAACTACCAAAGAAGGTTAAAGAATTTTGAGAACTAATCTCAAAATATTAAATTGAATAATGTTTAATTTTGGTGGATTTTTAGGTTATTGTGGATTCAAACTACCAATAGGTGCAAGCTCCTATTGTTAATTACCTAGAAACCTAGCTAATAGAAATATAGTTAAGACACAAATGTCATGATTTTCTTTAATAGCTTTTGGATTACATAGTTTAAGCAAGGATATACTCTAATTTTTAAATTTAAGATATTTTTATTCATGATATAAAGAAGAAGGAGGGATTGGGAAGGCTTCATGCTCACTTGGTGTCATGCTCCTGTGTGCTTGCTCATGTACAATATAGTAGTTGGACTCACTAGAACTTAACCTGATTGGACTTTACTTGATGCTTGGCTTAATTTTGGAAAGGTGTTGATAACTTCATTATTGTTTTAGGGCATTGTTGACTACTTAGGCTTGTGTTAGTTAACCTTATCTAATTTTGAAGAGTCACTAATAGCTTTCTACTTGTTGTCGATTGATTTCATTGGATTTTGATTCAAACTTTGCATCTAGTTGACTAACTTGCACAATGCAAACATGTATTAGTTCAATTTGGTTCAGCTTTCTATTTTTTTTCGTGAATTTCCTTTGAACATAATGATTGACTGACTGATTGATCGAGTGCAAGCTTTTATTAGTTCAGTTTAACATAAAAGAATTTTTAATGGCTTTGGCTTATGTTGACCATCCTTGTTTGGACTTGATTTGATTTAAAGGTAATTGACAATCTCAGCATGATGTTAATTTACCTTAGCTTAATCAAACTCAAGTTAGATTATTTTTGGCTTAAGATAACAAAGGTTATTTGGATTTGGTTTTGGATGGGATTACCTGGCTTCTTATAATTCAATTCAAGGTAATTTGATTTGACTTTCTTGATTAAGTCACATCATCTTTGAATTTGACTAGAGTCGGTTTAGCTTGTATCCTGATGCAATTTAAGTTGACTTGATTTTATTTGAAACTCATTTATGTCTTTGATTCTAGTTCAAAATTCAACATTGTTTGATTTTGATTTAGATCAAACTTTGTATTGGTTCAAGTCTCATTTTGGTTTAAATTTGGTTTGATTCAAACTTGATTTTAGTTCAATTCTAGTTCTAATTTGAACTTGATCCAATTCAAAATCAATTTTGGTTTGAGTCTGGCTTGGTTCAAATTTGGTTTATTTCAAATTTGATCTTGGTTCAAATCTAGTTTTGGTTTATTTAGACTTGGTTTCAGTTTATGTCTAATTTTGGTTCAAACTTGGCTCGATTTAGACTTGGTTTTAACCCACTTTGGGAATTAGGTTCAAACTATGATTCAACCCACTTTAGGGATTGGGCTCGAATCTTAATTCAATCCACTTTGGGATTGGGTTCAAATCTTGATTCAATCTACTTCGGGGATTGGGCTCAAACTCTAGTTCAATACACTTTGGAGATTGAGCTCTATCTTAACTTCACCCATCTAGGGTTTGAGTTTGACCCTTAATTGGATCCTTATCAGATTTTAGTTCGATCCTTATTAGATCCTAATTGGGTTTTAGGTTTTGATCCTTATTAGACCCTAATTGGATTCAAGTTTAATCCTTATTGTATCCTAATTGGGTTTGGGTTTTGATCCATATTAGACCCTAATTAGATTCAAGATTTGACCCTTATTAGATCCTTATTGGATCCTTATTCTATTTGGATTTGACCTCTTATTAGATTGTTGTTGGATTTAGATTTGACGCTTATTGGGCTTTAGTTTCACCCTTATTACATTTAGGTTCAACCCTCATAAGGTTTAGGTTTGACTCTAATTAAATCTTAATTGGATTCAAGTTTGACCCTTACTAGGTTTGGATTTGGCCCTTATTAGATCCTTATTAGATTCAAATTTGACCCTTAATGGATCCTTATTAAATCCTAATCAAAGTCGATTTGACCATTAAATGGATTCAGGTTCTACCTTTAAAATGGATCCTTATTAGATTCGAGTTCAATTCTTATTACATAATTAATTGGATTTGAGTTTGAATCGTAATGGATCCTTATGGGATTTAGGTTCAACCCTTAATGGATCTAATTTGGATCAAGTTCAACCCTTATTGGATCCTATTTGGAATCAGTTTGACCTTTATTAAATCCTTATTAGATTTGGGTTGGACCCATTTAGGGTTTAAGTTTGAACAAGTTTGGTTCTAGTTTGGCCTAATTTGATCTGATTATGATTTTAGTTTGAATTGATTAGACTTGATTAGGGTTTGTGTCTGAACCAATTTGATTTAGGTTCAACCCAATGTGTCCCAATTATGGTTTGGGGGTCCAAACTAGCTTCATTCAAGTTCGATCCGATTAGACCCGATTAGGGTTTATGTTTGAACTAGTTTGGTTCTAGTCTAAACCTAGTCCATTTTTGGTCAATTTTGAACTTATTTTGAGTCCATTTCAATCTTGTTTTAGTGAAGAATTGATTAGTTTAGTTTGATCAACTGGCTTCTAGGTTAGATTAACTTCTTCTAACAAATTTGATTAAAATATTTTTTTATTTATTTGAGTAAGATATCCTGACTTAGCTTTTTTTTTGGTGATTGGATTGATTAAATCAACTTGGTTGCTCAAATAATCAGAGCCTAAAGGCTACCTATAATTTATAAGCAATAATTGGGAACTCAAAAGATTTTCGTAGGCCAAGTGACAGTATAGACTCTGAAGGATTTTTCTAGGTCAAACGGTAGTCAGGACTCCAAAGGATTTTCTTAAGCCAAGTGATGGTCAAGACCCTAAAGGATTCCCTTAAACCAAGTATGATGGTCAGGACTGTGAAGGATTCTCTTAGGTCACTTTGCGGTTAAGACTATAAAGGATTCTCTTAGGTTAAGTGGAGATTAAGATCTCAAAAGATTTCCTTAGGCCAAGTGAGGTAGTGAAGACCCTAAAATATTTCCTTAGGTTGAGTGATAGTTGAGACCATGAAGGATTTTCTTAGAATGGGTGGCAGTTGAGATCTTAAAAGATTTTCTTAGGTTGAGTGATGGTCAAGACTTTGAAGGATTCCCCTAGGATAATGGTGGTCAGGATCCCAAAAGATTCCATTAGGCCAAGTATGGTAGTCAAAACTCTAAAAAATTTACTTAGGTCAAGTATGGTAGTCGAGATTTCGAAGGATTTTCTTAGTCTAAGTATGGGGTCGGGATCCTGAAGGATTCCCTTAGGCAGAATTGTAGTTGAGACCACAAAGGATTCTATTAGGTCAAGTGGTGATCAAGACTCTTAAAAATTCCATTTCTCCTTTTTTCCTTTCTTTCTTTTCTTTTTGACTGAAGCTCCTTAGTGTTCTAGTCATTTTTTACAGTATTTTGACCATATTTTGACTATATTTTGATCATGTCTCAGCCACATTCTGACCTTGTTTCATCATGTTTTAGTCATCTTTTGACTATGTTCTACCTTGTTCAGGGTATGTTTTGCCCATGTTCTGAGTGCAGTAGCAATTGTAGGGTGAGGTGGAGTTGGGCTAGGCTATGACAAAGGGGCAGCTGCAGGTCTAGTTAGAGTATGGCAACTACAAAGGTAGAAACACAGAGATAAAGAATTTGGAGAAAAGCTTAGTCATGTTCAAGTCATATTTTAGTTATGTTTGGGCATGTTCTAGTAGTATTTTGGCATCATATTTTTGCTATGTTCCAATTGGGCCAGTGGTCTCAACTAGTGTGTAGGGGGTTGGGGCAAGCAAGCAAGTCTAGCTAGAGGATGACAATAGTAGAGGGCAGCAATGCAATGATGGAGAGTTTAGAGGGAAGCTCGATCATGTCCCAGCTATATTCCGACTATGTTTCACTATGTTTCAACTATGTTTTAGTTGTATATCAGCTATGTTTTGGCCATATCTAGCAGTGTTCTGGCATATTCTCTCAAACATTTTTACAGCCTTGCCTTTTGAGGATGTTGATAAGTTCGAGCATGTTAATGCCTGAAGATTTTATGTGCATTATCATTCTCAAGTTACTTTTGAGCTACAATGAGAGTGATAATATAGGTTTCATCTCTTAAGAGTGGATTTAAACTTGACATCTATTGCCTTGGATGTAGTTTATTTGCCATAGATTTCCCATGTGAAGATATATTTGACTTTTTTATGCAAAAGTGAATGTAATTTTTCATGTAAAAGCGGACTTAATTTGTCTTGCGAAAATGAATTTAATTTTTCACATGTAAGTGGATTTGAGTTACCACTTGAAAGTGGATTTAATTTTTCATGTGAAAATGAGAATTTGGTTGATCATGTAAAAGTAGATTTGAGTTGACATGTAAATGCAAGCCAAATTCTTCACACAATTGTTACCTTAATTCACCATCATAAGTGGATTTGGATTTGCATATAAAAATGAACTTAGTTCACGACATTAAAGTGAATTTGGTTCACCATGTGAAGATTGACTAGATTTATCATATGAGAGTGAATTTAACTTTTCACATAAAAATAAACTTGATTCACAATGCAAAATAGATTTGATTGACCACATAGAAATAGATTTAATTCTCCACATAAAAACAGATTGATTTACTATATGAAAGTGGACTAAATTTATATATAAAAGTGGACATAATTTTTCACATAAAAGTGTGTTTGATTGACCACTTGAAAGTGGATTGAGTTTCCCATATGAAGTGGACATAATTCTCAACATAAAAGCGGGTTGATTCACCACATAAAAGTGGATTGAACTTGAGATATAAAAATGGACTTAATTCTCTATGTAAAAATATACTTGATTCACCATTCAGAAGTGGACTAGGTTTGCTATATGAAAGTAGATTTAATTCTCAACATAATAGCAAACTAATTTGCCATAGAAATGTGGACTGAACTTATTAGTGAAAATGGACTAAGCTCTCCACAAAAAAGTGTGCTAATTAGCTATGCGAAAATTGACTAGAATTGCCACATAGAAGTGGACTTAATTTTTTACATAAAAGTATGCTTGATTCGACATGCAAAAGTGGATTGTGTTATCCATGTGAAAATTGGTTTAGTTCTCCACATAAATGTAGACAGATTTGTCATACGAAAGTGGAATTTAATTTACCATATAAAGACAGATTTAACTCATTGCATAAAAATGGATTTAATTTACCACCAAAAGTGGACTTTGGTTTACCATATAAAGGTAAGGTTGACTCATCATGCCAAATTGTATTTAGTTTGCCACCAAAAGTGGACTTTAATTTACTACATGAAAGCATATTTAACTCACAATGCAAAAGTGAATTTAATTCACCACCAAAAGTGAACTTGATTTACCATATAAAGATGGCTTGATTTGCCACGCCAAATTAGAGTTCATTTGCCATGCAGCGGTGGACTTTCCTTGTCACATAAGAACAGACTTTATTTGTCATTCCAAAATAGCTTAATTTGGCACAGAAGGTGGATTTAGCTTGTCATATAAAAGTGGGGGCTTAATTTTGCTATTTTTAAAAATCACTACTTTAGTTTCAACATTTTACAGACATCTTAATTTTGACACCTTACAAATAAAATATTTGATTTTACTATTTTGAGGGTGATCTATTTGATTTTACCACTTTGTAAACGGCATGTTTTAGTTTCACCATTCAGAGGTGGCATACTTGATTTTACTACTTTGGAGGTGGTGTATTTTATTCCACCATGTTTGAGGTGTCATGCTTAATTTCACTCCTTTATGAATGGCATATTTTATTTTACCATTTTAGGATATTTGATTTCAGTACTGTATATATGGTGTATTTGGAGTCTCAGCAAAAACTTTTTTGACTTTTGATTTGAGTTGTTGACATGGGGGCAAAGAGAAATATCCATATATTATTTTCCCTTTGAATGTTATGATAATGACCATCTTAATTGTCCACCCATAATGTATGGGCAAACTTAATTCTCACTGAGGCATTGGAAAGAAAAATTTATTTTCCTCCCAATGTTTTGAAGGTGAGGGAAGAATCCTTTGTTATTTTTTTTGCTTATAATGCCTCCACTATATTGTCCCTTTGTCAGCATTGGATGAAAGAAACTTGATTTTCTTATTGGGAGCCTTTTGATGATGAGAGAATGAAAATTTCACTTGATGTTAATTTAATGGATTGGTTGTTCACTCTAAATGCTCTCATATCATGCCTTTACTTGAGCATGCAAGGAGTTAAGTGTCTGATTTTACCTACTACCATCTTTCTATATTAGAAAATAAATTTGATTTTTGACCAAACATTTGCTACAATTGTTCTGACAATATCCCCTCTATCCCCATTATGGACATTTTGAATGGAGAGAATTTATATATTCTCAAATTTTGCTTTGAGGCTACTCACTTTAGTGCCTAAGTTGCGAGTATTTCTCACTAGCACCATAGTCATCAACAGAAGTAATTTATGGAGTATTATGATTTTTTTTTAATTGTGATGCTAGTGGAAGCTAAGAATGTAAAGCATAAATATTTTTTTATTTTTTATTTGTTTTATTTTCTTTTTTTCTTAGCTTTCTTTATTTTAATTTTCCTAACTATTTTATTTTTTCTTGGAAGATTTGTTTAGTTTTTAATATCATTTTTTGAAATATTTTAGTAGACAAGTGATATGTCCTTTTATCTTTGGTTAAGACCTCCTAGTTTTATTAAAGTTTCAAGATCATTTTGTCTTAGGGTGTGGTTGGCATCAATCAACCTCCCCTTACACCTTCTTTCTAGTGCAACATTTTTTCCAAAATTTATTTTTATAGCAACTTTTCTACTTTCATCATATTCTTATTAGTTGATCAACTTCTTTGTTTTTGTGTTTGATCTCTAAATACCTCTTAATCTCAATTTTTAAGATTCACATACCGACAAATATTATCTGATACTTACTCTTTGGGTGGTGTTTTCGTAGTCAATAATATATTGAGATGAGACTAGATTAGTCCTTCTAATTTTGGTATGCAATCCAATTTTCTCCTCTTTGTCTTTTTCTCATTTCTTCTTTCTTTCATTTTTTTTATTTTTTTATCTGAGTTAGAAATCTCATTCCTCTTTTACTCATCTAATATTTGCACGTTTATAGATGCTAACTAATTCTTACTCTTTGAACCCACCTCTCTTGGCCTAGTTTTTTATATGAGATTTATACATTTGGAACTTTGCTTTCTATTATTTTCAAGGGGGAAGAGGGGGAGGACTTTAGGAGAGGTTATCATTCAACCATTGTATCTTTGAAGTGACTTTCCTAATAAATTTTTAGTTACTTGTAGATTGATCATCATAACTCTAGACTCGCATTCTTGAAGTTAACATAGGGTATTAGTAGATGATGAGGTATTAGTGTACCAACCCCATCAGATTTAATCATTGACTATCCTTACCTTCAAATATTACCTTTTTATTTTCAAAGACAATATCTTTAAGATAAAAAGTAGTCCACCTGAATATTGATAGGATTAAATTTTTTTCTTTTTTCTTCTTTTTTTTGTTTGTTTTATTTTTTTTACTGTTTTCTATTTTTATTTCTTCATAATAATAAGTTTTTCTTCTATGTTTTGACTATAGTTATAGAGAGTATATACTTATCTAGTCAATCATAAGAAATACTAGGTGTTTCATTGTAGACATGACACAAGATGTGTTTTACCTTTGTATTTTTTACATCTTATTAACTTATTTTTTATTTTCATTTTATGATTTTATTATTATTATTATTATTATTATTATTATTATTATTATTATTATTGTTATTATTATTATTATGATGTTTTGTCTCAAGAAGTGCAAATATGTATACTCGACTAACTATCTTGTAAAAGAGGCTGACATTCTATTACAAACTAAACATAATTTTTTTAAATTATCAACCTTTTATTATATTTTGATTGTTTTTTAGTGAATTTTTCTTTATGTTTTTCCTCTAAAAGTATAGAACACATACTTGAATAGTCAATTTTGATGTTAGTAGATGTTTCATCATAGGTAATACATATTTAATTTTTTTTAATCATTTTTATTTAGTGGATTTTTTGTTTTGTTTGTTTTTACTTTTTTTTTGTGCCTTTAAAGCTCATGCAACCATTAATTAGAGGCATTAATCTTTTGACTTTTCCATGCTACACATTTGGCATGAGATTTCTTTTTCAGGATTTAGTTACTTATCCACCAATCACTTTTACAAGCGAAAATGGTATTTCTCCTTTTTCAGCCAAAAAAATGGAATTTGTATTCTTCATTCTTCTTTAGATCCCATGATACTATCAAGGAATTGGATGTGGGTATTGCAACAATGGATCTTGGCTTTGAACTAGCATTTCATAGTCTATCGAATACCTAATTAATTCTTTCTTTACTTGCTTTAATTAGGTCAAACAGCAACTTCCTTTCCTTTAACAACTTTCCAAAACATAGCTTGATGATGGACACCAATACACCTTTGATAGAACAAAACTTCAATTTTACATTCCTTGTTGTTATCATGATGACTCCAGCATGGACAATTTGATTTTAGATCATCATACATGGGGATGGTGACTTAGGCATAAGGATCATGATTTGGGCATGGACATGGGGATGGGACTTAGACACAGGGATCATGATTTGGGCACAAACACAAGCATGAATGTGGGGACTTGGGAATAGACATGAGTATAAGCACAAGAGTGGGATCTTGATCACAGGGGTGGGGACTTGGGAATAAATATGGGTATTGGGGGTGAGGACTTGGGAATGAATATGGATATGGGGTGGAGACTTAGCCACAAGCATAGGCATGGGAGTAGGGACTTGTGCATGAACATGAGCATGGGTTATAGACTCATATATTTTATTAGATTGTTATATTTTATTGGTTTATAGAATCATATAAATTGATTGCTTATACAAATTATTAATTTCTAATTATATTCAATTAAATCTATGCAAGGAGACCATCTACAAATTGGCAATTGCGAGGAGGATAGGTGGACAAGGGCATGAACTAGGATTTTTTTTCTTTGGATGTTTTATGTTTAATACTTAGTATTATATAACAACCTGTACTTTGAGATGTATCGATTATATTTGAAGTCTTATAGTTTTTCTTTTTCTTTAGTTATGCATGAATTTTTTTTACTTTATATAACTATATTCAGGATATAGCTTCTAAATAAATACTGTAAGATAGGATTCTAGTACTATATTGGTGCTAATAAAATGCACCGCTAAAATATGGGGCCAATAGCAGCAATAAATATTAGCACTGCCATTGGCCATAGGCAATAGCAACACTAATTGTTAGCATCATGGTTGCCAGTGCTATTAGTGCTGCTAATGGACTCTTGCCGACGCTAAGGTCAATACCATCGATAATGTTATCTTTTTCATGACCAAAATTTAGCATTGCTATAGAGTTTTAGAGGTGCTAATATAGCATCGTAAATATTTACCACCAAAATAAATGGCACTAATCTTAGTGTTAACTGTGCTAATTTAGCATTGATAATAGACAAATATGTTGTAGTGAGCTTTGATGATAATCAATTTATAATTGACAATGGTGCTTCCAAGATAGTTATCACACACTTGTAAAGCATAATTAGAATAGTCAAAATGTCCCAGTGAAGGATTTGCATCTTTAAGAGAGATTGCTTTAGTGAGATCATCATCTTTGTGGGTAGCCTCCATGGGTGGAAGAAAACTCTCATTACAAGTAGACTTGTCAAGATTATGTTTAATATTATAGTTGTATTGAAGATCAACAGTTTTCGATAGGTCCTCCTTCATAACATGCTTCTGATAACATGGCTGAATTCTCACATTGAATTCACACCATGTGATGACACTAATCACTGCACTTAGTCCGTTAGACTCACACATAAAAGCCCATGAAAGATACCAAGCACACGATAATATGTGGAAACCTTTCCCAACTCTTTTATTCTCAAAAGAGGATTTACAAAGGGTATACAAGAGTTACAACAAACTCTGTGTTCCTCCCAAGTTCAAGCCACATATAAACATACAACTGTGAATATAATTAACACCCATGGCTACCCCCTACAATCCACATGTGAGAAATTGCCTGCCCATGATGTCCCATGACTACTCCTTGTAGTCCAAATGACATCACCATCCATAATGTGCTTGGCTACTCCCTATAGCCTATGTGACATCACCATGTCCAAAATATGGACTACGACTACCTCCTGCAGTCCAAGTGCCTATAACTACCTCACACATGCAATGCACATGCCAAGTTATATTGTAATGCTAGTTATGCTTGTAACTTAGGCCTAATTGTTTGTTGTGGGTTAAGCTTTCTACTTATGTCACATTGCATGTTTTATACCTTATTGTGTGTTGTCTCTATAGACAATGATTTTGGAGATGTCCGCCATCTCCTAGATTATGAGCTCCGTGACATGATCCTTATGGTAGCACATATCACTCGGTTTTGGGGTAACAAACCACCCTAACTAGAAGTATTTGATGTCCTCATTAGAAGTATTTTGTGTTGTCTCTATAGACAACGATCTTGGAGATGTCCCACCCCCCCCCCCCCCCCCCCCCCCCCCCCAATCTCCTAGATTATGAGCTCCGTGACATGATCCTTATGGTTGCACATATCACTCAGTTTTGGGGTGACAAACCACACTAACCAGAAATATTCAATGTCCTCATTAGATGTGACTTAAAGAAATTCTTGATTTGCCTCTTAAACTACCATAGAGTGATGGCTTACTCCCATGTGGCGTCAACCTTGGTGTTGGCTTTCCACACCACAAGATAACCAATCTATTGATTCTTCATGCTTTGTCCCACGATCCTATGATCAAGGATCTTGCAACCTCCTTGTCAAACCACCTTTGGATCATGAGCGAAGCTCTCTTTTCTTGTTGTCAATCCCCTAGCAAGTCCCTATTAAAAGGCTTCAAGAAAGTTTCATAACAGGTGGGATTCACCTTTAAGCTATCAGGTGGCTTCAACCAATAAGCTACATTTCTCACTCTCTTCATGACTTCAAATGGTCCATCATACTTTAGGACAAGCCCCTGATGTACAATCTTGCTATTGATTTTCTTTAGTATATGTGGGGTTAACTTCAGCAGCACCGTGCCCCCCACCTAAAACTCTAATTGTCTTATGTGTATATCAACCATGGTTCTCAGTTTTAGCCAAAACCGAAATATTTCAGCTAAAATGTTTTGATTTCAGTCATGGTCGAAATGTTTTAGCTTGAATTTCATTTTCAGATTCAAAATATATATTATTTATATTTACTTGTTATTTTTTTCACAAGCCACTATTGCCTTATTAGTTAAGTTTTTAACATGGGCCCCAAGTGACTCGAGTTTGAATCCAAAGACCAACATTTTTTATTTTCTTACATATTTTATGATTTTTTAACAAAAAAATTTATTTAATATTTTTTTAAAAAATATGTATATATTATTTTTTTTCTCATTTTTAAAATTTGTAAATATTTTTAAATTGAAAGTCAAATTTTAGTCAAAAAAGTTTTAAAATAATTTTATCGAAACCAAAATAGGGCTGAAATAACTACAATGGGACTGAAATGACCGAAACAAATCAATTTTAGTAGGTGCTAAAACCGATATTAAAATTGAAACTTAAAACCTTGATATCAACATATTTCTTCATGTGCCTTGCCGCCTCGTAGCAAAACTTAGCTGTATCTAGCAACTCTACCCAATTTTTTTATTTGTCCATAATATAATGCCCTAGTACTCCACTAGGCAATTGATTCAATCTATCTGGCCATTAGCCTACTGGTGGGTTGTCATGGAAATTTTAACTTAAATCCCATTAAGTTAAAGAGTATTGTCCAAAACTTGCTAGTAAATCTTGCATCTTGATCATTGACAATACCTCCATGGATGCTAAAGTACTACCACTTGTCTAAAGAACAATTCACTAGCCATGTCAGCTGGGCATGCATGTGGTGCAAGTATGAATACTGCATGCTTCAAGAATTAGTCCACCACCACTAGTAATTTATTCATCCCGCCTCTAATTGGAAAACCAAAAATGAAGTACATGGAGATGGATTGCCATGGCTTCTCAGGAATAGGTCAAGGTTGTAGCAGCCCCACCTCCTTCCTTTTTATCTTGTCAAGTTGGCACACAAGACATGTTCGCACATGCATCTCCACGTCATCCCCTATCTTCAGCCAAAAATATAACCTGGATAGGAACATCATCATCCTTTCCACACTAGGATGTCTTGCCCATTGATGATCGTGAGTTTTTCTCAACAACTCATGCCTCAATCTCCCAATGTTTGGGATACAGAGATGCAACTTCCAATATACAATAGGTCATTATCTAGCTAATAGCTCCTTATTAACCCTTCACCTACTTCCCTCCTAAGTTTTCCATATGTCAAGTCTGCATCAGCATACTCCTTAACCCTCTCCAATAGGGTTGTTTGCATTGTTGTAAGTGCAACCATATAACAATGCACCTCTTTCTTGCTTAATGCATCCACTACTTGATTTGCTACCCTGGCTTTGTGCTCCCATAGGAAGTCAAACTCAGTTAAGAAATCTTGCCACTAAGCCTACTTGGGTGTCAGCTTTTGGGTTTTGAAGTAAGTGTTTGCCATATTATTCATCATAACTTCATTCTAGCAACTAATGCCCCCAAGAGTTTAGACAGTGCACCACTGACATCTTCTCTTTCTCATGTGTATAACAGTGTTATTTTGCATCCTTAATTTTTTTGATCTCAAATGCTACTAGAAATCATTCCTAAACAAGGACTCCACCAAAGGCATGATCAAAATAATTTGCATGCACTTCAAATAGCAATGCAAAGTCTAGTAATCACAGCACTGACTCCATTGATACTACTATCTTTAACTTGTCAAATGCCTCCTAGCATGTGTCCATCCATCCATACCCATCTCTAATCTTTCTTTAGCGGGTTAGTCGGTAGACTCACCATCTTTGAGTACCTCTAAATGAATCATTGATAATAATTAGCTAAACCAAAAAAAGAATGGAGGTCAATCATAGGTGCAATCATCGACCTTCCTTTCATCCATACAAATGTGTCCCTTGCTCACCCTATTCCCAAGGAACTCGCATTTTTCTTTCTTCACAAAGAGCTTGTACTCTCTAAGGCAAGAAAACACCTTCCTCAAGTGGTCAACATGGTCTATTAATGCCTTTAAGTAGATGATAATGTCATCTACATACACCACCACAAATTTACCCAAGAACTCATGCAGCATGTCATTCATTAAGTTGCAAAAAGGGGCATTCACCAAGCCAAAATGTATGACCAAAAGTTCAAATGAGCCATGCCTCATTACGTAGGTTGTCTTCACCTCGTCACCTTCAGCAATCCTCACTTGCCAGTACTCTAACCATTAGTCTAGTGAAGTATGTAGCCTTCACTAATTAGTCAAACAAGTTAGCCACGTGGACACCAAGTACTTGTTCTTGATGGTCACCTTGTTGAGCACTGAATAGTCCATCTGCATCCATAGGGATCCATCTTGTTTTCATTGAAATAGCATTGAGGCACCATATAGGGCTTTGGATGTTAGATTAATCCTGCTACCCATAACTCATCGAGTTGCTTCTTCAACTCTGCCAACTATGTAGGGGCTAAATAATAAGGGGACATGGCTAGAGGCTTTACAATAGGTTGTAGTTCAATATTATAGTTGACTGCCCTTTGAGGGAGAAAGATTATTGGGTAGCTTCATCTGCATACTTTGTTAAGACTGTTTCAACTTCATCAGGTACCTCAATGACCTGATCCAACTTGATCTCTATTAGGGCTACAACATAGATAGTCTCCCATCTCTTGACTCTTGCTTTCAGCTATGGTGACTACACACTTGCAGTTATTGTAGTCTTTCCCATATACACCACCTAAATAAAACATGGTGCACCCTTTGTAGTAATCATCAGCTTGAGAAGGGAAGCATAAGTGTTGCTTTGCCTGCATAAAGAAGTCTATGTCTAAGATAAACTCAAACCCATCAATGGTCAAGACGATTAGGTTGATCTTGCTCTCCAAAACACTAACTTTGAGAGACATTGACATGACACCATGGATAGTTGTTGGCCTAGAGTTCACTACCTTCACTTTGCATAAGCTTGGTTGCACTTGCAAGCCAAACTCACCAATTAGCTTATGGGAGAAGAAGTTGCTAGTTGCCCTAGTATCCAGCATCACTCATATTTGTCTACCATCGATCTACACTAAAGCATACATTAATTTCTTGCAAGGGGGTTATTTCCCAGTTATCATATTAAGCAGCTGAAGGGGGTTCATCCTTGGTGGAACAGCTGCACCATATTCTTCCTTGAACTCCAGAAGTGCTAAAACACTCAACTTTTCTATTTTTGGGCACTTCCTCGCCCAATGAGAATCATTGCAAATGAAGCAACCTTGATCCATGTAAGCAGACTATGTTTTGGATTGGCTTGGTTTAGCGACCTTCTTGCCTTTTCCCTCAGGCCTTATGCTAGCCTTGATTGCATGCTTCACCTTCTAGCCATTAGAACTATTTCTAATGTTGGAGGAGCTAGAAGATATCACCTTGGAATCCACCAAGCCCTTAGTAGCTACAATAGCTGAAGAAAGATCCTTCACTCCTTACCTTCAGAGTTTGACTTGAGCCCATGGCTACAAACTTAAAAGGATGTTGAACATGTTGTCCCTGTTTCATAGGTCATTAATGTGGAGCCTCAATAAGTTGAACTCTCTCACATAATCATGAATTATATCTAAATGTTGCAACTTCTTCAGGGATTCCTATGCAATCCAAGATATATTGTATGTGAGAAACTACTCCTTTAGTTATGTCTATAGCACTTCCCAATGCTCAATCTTGGGTCTTCATGCTCAAGCATCTCCCATCCTTTAGGTTTGCCACCATAATGTAACACCTCTAGAGAGGTACATGCTAGTAATCATGACTCTCTCTCCCTTTTAGGAATGTGAGTAGCTTTGAAATACTTTTCCATATCCCACAAGAAGTTCTCCAACTTGGCATTCCTACACTCATTAAACACATGAGATTCTAGAACTTTTACCTTTGAAGGGGTACCATCTCCATTCAATGAGTTTGCCATAACTTTTTTCACTAGCACTAGGTCCTCCTTAAGGGACTTCCCATTGGCTTTCAACTTGTCTACCAAGGACATGAAATCTTCCATGACCAAAGCATGTCACCTATCAAAATCTTTCATAAACTCCATGTGGGCTGAATTGGGAGCATTGACTTACTCTATTAGACGAGCAAATTGCATAGCCAAATTTGCAACATTATCCATTTGAAGAGTTCCAACAACATCCTCCAAACAAGTCACCCACTCCTAAAGGTCATTCATCATCACTATAGTAATGATCAACATAGCTCTGATACAAACTGTCACATGGCTAAATTCTCACCCTAAATTCACACCACATGACGGCAATAAGGACCACATTTAATCCTACACAAAATCCCACAAAGGATAACAAGTACATGACAATATGTAGAAATCTTTCCCAACTCTTTATTCTAAAAAAAAGAATTTACAACAATCATGGGTACACAAAAGTCACCACAAACTCTCTGTGTTCCTCCCAAGTTTAGGCCATATATAAATATACAACTATGGATGTAGCTAACACCCATGACTACTCCTTGCAATCCATATGTGTGTAACTACATACCCACTATAACTATTCCATGCAATCCAAGTGGTACCACCATATCTATAATGTGTTTTGAGTCCTCCCTATTATCTATGTGCCATCACTATATCCACATTATGTTATGACCATCTCCTATAGTCTGTGTGACATCACCATGTCCATAATATGGACTACAACTAGTCCCTAGAGTCCAAGTGTCCATAAATGCCTCACACATGTCATGCATATGCCTAGTTGTGTTGTACACACTAGTTGTCCCTATAGGTCAATCCTTATTGTATGTTGTGTGTTGAGCCTCCTACATATATCACACTGCATAATGCCTTGTGGTGTGCTACCCCTATACACTACCTTTGAGATGTCCCACTCATCTCCTTGATCATAAGCTCTATGACATGATTCTTGTGGTGGCACATGCCACTTACTTTTGGGGCAACACTTTCCATGAATAGTTTCTACCAAAATTTGGTAGATCCTTCTTTGAGCTATATTTATAAGGGGAAAATTGTATCTAAACTGGATCTTCTCAATCATAATTGTTCGTAATAAAGCATAAAATACCATTACAATTCACAATTGGTAGAGTAATTTTAGCTTGCAACATTGATATAAAGTCAGTTGTTAGAAACTTTCAAGAAGCCAAATTGAACTTTACTCCCTCCTAAATCTCATATTTCAATTGGGTATGTACCTCTTTGTAACTCAAAATATAATCCTTCTTTTGCTGAAATTTATGCTTAAAAAGTAACCACATAGTATTCCGTACTTTTGCCATATGTCAGCATTCAAATGCATCTCAAAGCTCGAGTTTTTCCACTAACAAGAAGCATATCCATGAAGCTTGATTTCAACAAATTTTTCTCTTTTGCCTTTTAGAGTCTTTAAGAACTCAAAAATTCTTCAACTTTCTCAATTCAATCATATAAATCCTGAAACCATAAAAAGATGGAAGATTAATCTCAGTTTTTTTATGTTGACTATAGATTTAATTTTGAAAAGTTTCTCCACTTATTGATCTCCATGATGTTCGATCAGGAGCTTCTTTGATGACCCTTTGAAAAGGTTGGTTAAGGATTTCAAGACTCTTCAACAATTCATATTTCTCTATTGATAGAATCAAGAAAGATTTGTTTTTTAGAATCTCAATTTTGATAATTTTCAGGATTGTCATCCATGGAGTGATCGCCACCAACTATAACCATTGTGTTGTGCCAAAGAAGAATTCTCTAATACTATCAAGTACAGTAGGGAAGCATGAGGGGTAGAAAAAAAGAAAACCATCTTCTCACCATGGTTGGTCCTTGAATCTACAAAAAAGATAATAATGGAATAAACCCACAATAAGAGAATATTATCAATTAAAAACATTTTTTTTTCAAGACAACCAAGGGGGCTATATTTATAGCCCACAAACTAACTTAGAGTTCAATTCTAAACAAAAAGATCTAAATTGTATTTCATATTGGGCTAAAATTATTACAAACTCAGACGCAAAAATAAATCTTAATTTTGATCAACAAAATATTAGTAATAACAAAATCATGAGACTTGATCTTAACTTTTGAATGAATGGTTATTTACCTAATTTTGAAGAATCTACTAGAATATATATCCTCTTGACTGCATTGTACCTAGTAAATTCAAATTAGAGTTGGAATTCAACTTTGACTTGACCTCTGATTTTGTTGAAATAAGATGCAATTGTCCTACATCAACCACAATATACCTAATCTTAAATATAGGCTATGGTATAGGTCAAGGTTGCTGAGATATACGAGAAGCTCAAGAATGCTTCATGGCTATGCAATCTCATAATGTCGATTAGGCCACTTCTTTAGTTTCACAAGTGCCTTTTGAACAAGGTGTCCCTATGGTATGGAACCAAGTCATCAATCATCTAATTTTGGTTGTTTGTACATATTTATTAATAAGACTATTGTAGGTATTTATGGCTAACAAGATTCCAGTGATTGCAAACCAATGACAAATTAAGGGATCTACTATTGGGTTTGGATATCTCAAACTTGGATTGAAGTTTAAGTTAAACTAGAAATCTAAAGTTGGATTTACATTTGTGTCTTATTTTGAATACCTATTATTTAACATTAGTAATTATAATTAGTGTAGGATTTGGACTTAACAATGGCCTATAAATACTCTAGTAATAGATAGAGTTTAGTGGGGAGTGTTAGATGTGTTGTGGTTGAAGTAGAGAGAAATAGAGATAATAAAGAGATTGATAATGAGAGAGAGCATCAACTCTTATGTGTAGGTCTTATGGTGTTTCTCAGTAGTCTCTCATAGTGATTCCTTATAGTGTTCTCTTGAAAATTCTCTCTGAACATAGAGGTGTCACCAAGACTTGGTGAAGAATTTAATTGAATAAGAAAGAGAATAATTTTTCTTTTAAACTTTTGTGAAACCTATTAATAGTGAATTTCTCGTTCTCCCCATAGGCATAACCTAATTTTTGGTGAACCTCACATATCGTTGTCTCTTCTTTTTTTTTTTACTTTATCTTGCATTACTTCTAATTTTTTGTGTTATTTGCAAACAATATGGTCTATGAGCCTTCTACTTTAAATTACAATAATTGGTATATTATTATGATGTCAGATGTAATGGACTAATCATAATTAGATAAGTGAAAAAGTAGGGCCTAGTATATATAATGGGAAGGCCCATATTATTAGCCCATATTGGCAACATTTGAAGGGGGCGAAGATAGGTTTTGAAAAATAAAATATGATTTTGTTTAAATACAAAGCTCAATAATATTTCTCTAAGATAGAATACAAATTTTTATGTGATTTGGAGATCAACTACTCTTATTTGATAGTCTCTGCCTCTCTCTTGAGGACTCCAATCACTCCACTAGTAAGATCGCCTCTTAAGAAGAAGCCAAGCCTTAACATCTACTTGCCAACTGCAAGTGTCACTTTCTTTGGGTGAAGCCATGCCTATACAACTCATTGCTTCTCCCAAGCAAGTGACACTCCACACTAGAGCCATTATACCCTCACACTCCTAACATATAGAAGTCTTTACAAGTAGAAAAGAAATAAAAGATACTGTATTTAAGCTCACTACAAAGTCTCTTAAGATAATAATAAGGCCAATTGAGAATTTGCTTGAGATTAGAAAGTTAAGAGTATTCTTGGGGCTAGAAGGCTTTGGGAGGGGGATACTTAATCTAAGAATATGAAAAACCCCATTTTCTCACTGAGCAAAGAAGTCTCAAGTCTTTATATAATTATTAGAGTAAAAGACTAGTTGTTTAAGAATCACCCCTAGCTATCTCTACCGAGCATGGTCATTCGAATAACTCCAGGTCAAAAGTTGAACTAGCCATTATAATGATGTCAAACATTTAGACGTCAAATGGCAAGGTTCAGATGTCTAAATAGAACAAGTTTAGGCATCCAACTGAAGTTTTAGGTGATCAAACTCCAATAAATCCTTCAACCAAGTTCGACAAGGATGAAGGTGAAAAGGTTAATAAAAAGTAGTATCGAGATATGATTGATAGTCTATTATATTTTACCTCAAGTAAACCTGACATTATGTTCAACGTTTGTCTATATGCTAGATTTCAAGTATCTCCTCGAAAATCACATCTAGTTGTTGTGAAACGCATTTTTATATATCTTAAGACCACACTAGATTTAGGATTATGGTATGCTAGAAATGATTACTTTGACTTAATCAATTTTTGTGATGTGAACCATGCTGACTATCATGTAGATAGGAAGAGCACTAGTGGTATATGCCAATTTCTTAAAAAGTCTCTAGATTCATGGAGTTTCAAGATATAAAGTTTTGTGGTTCTTTCTATCACTGAGGCAAAAGATATTACTGTGGGATGTTGTTGTTCTCAAATTTTTTAAATGAGACAAACACTTTAAAATTTTGATTGTGATTTTTCTAATGTACTAATTTATTGTGACAATACTAGTATCATTAGTTTGTCTAAAAATCTGATACTACATTCTCGCTCAAAGCACATTGATATTCACCATTATTTTATTCGAAATTATATTTTTTTAAAAATAATATTGCTTTGATTTTTATTAAAATTGATCATCGACTTGCAGATATTTTTACAAAACTCTTGGGTGAGACTTGATTTTGTTTGATTTAGGATAAGATTAGTGTTTTGAAATTTTCTTCATATGTATTTTCTTTGGTTGGTTGCCCAAGTTCCTTATTACTGAGAAACTTGCTCAGTCTGTTAGGTTCAAACGTCCAAAAAGGATCATCTGAATATCCAAACTTTGTACAATTTTATCCTATCCACTTGCGTTTCTTCACTCATCTAAAATAATAATTGAATGTTTAATGGAGAACCTTTCAGACATTTGACAAAGGGATCAAATAATTGATTATGGTGAGGCCCTCTGCCTATGGACATCGAACACCTAAACCTCCTATTTTGGATGTCCAAATGCATACATCTGCCTCAAAACCCTAGGTTGCTACTCCTTTTTCCCCAATTTCCTTCAATCCATCTCCTTCCCTCTGGCCTTCGGCAATTCCCTATAGCCTCTTCAAGCTTCCTATAGTTTCTCTGATGCCTCCTACTACTTCTTTCTCAGCCTTGCCATGCCTCCCTGTACCAAGACCCCCATCGCCAAGAGGAAGAGGTCTGAAGCTCAATCTATCAGTGAGCAACCTCAATTTCCTTCTTAATTTTACTCCTTAAGCTATTTCATAAGATTTAAGGCTAGATTTTCTAGTGCTATGGTTATTCCACATCACCTCATTGACTTCCAAGACCTAGCCTTCCTTAACCTAACTACTCCTTTCCATGCCAAAGGTTGGTTCAATTTTGTCTCGACTCGTGAGCCTTACATTAAAGAGAATGTGCAGATATCCTATTCAAATGCCTCTTCTAACCTAAACTGCATATCCCTCACCACATACTATGGGGACACCAAAGTTATCCTAGATACTGACATTTTAGCTGATGTCTTAGGGTTATCTAATGAGGGGAAAGATATTGCCTTCATTTAGTAGTGGTCCAGTGAGGATCTCCTCATCACCTTCACAGAGGTTGTTGAGAGGGTGTTTGAGGAGAACCACGCATAGGCCCTGCGTATGGTTAAGGCTCTTTCCTCTAGCCTCCTTCCACTCTAATCCTATGTCCACTAGTTTCCTGCCTACACCCTACTTTCAAAGGGTGGACATCATGATGAGGTCTCATTATTGGAGCTCTTCTTGATCTATTACTTTCTGACTAGGCATATGATCAATCTTCCCTACCTTATCCTATGCCACATAGGTTAGTATATCCTTACACCACCTCTATCCTTGGCTATGCACATCTTATTCCTCTCATCTTTTGCCACTTTGGGATAGCTTCCACCACATCCAGCCCTCTCTACCACTATGCCCCTCCTTAGACCTCCAACTATGCCTCCCTCTATCATATGGGGGTTCAGCCCATAAGAGGATAACCACTCCATTTGGACATAAGATTGAGCACCTGCAATGGCCAAATTTACAAGGATGCACATACTAATGGTTGCACCTGAGCCATGGATGTTGAGGTTGAAGCTACTCCGAGAGCTCCTAGTGTCAAAGCTGCTTAACGACATTTTATTGATCAATGGCTGGATCACCTCAAGGGGCTTGTCACCATCAACACCTAGCAAGTCTTCAAGCATCTTGACCAGCTTTTTGTATTTGACTCATGCTTTGTGTATATGTGGATCATGTTGAGCTTGGGATTCTTGTTATTAGGGTGTGTAGATTTTGATTGATCTTGACTTGTATTTTGACTCTTACTATTGGTCTTTTGGATATGGATGTTTTTAGGTTTATGATTTGTAATAATGGCTGTGGATAGTGAATTGTGCCCTATGGATTTTTCTTATGCGTATGAATTGTACTTTTTGTGTTGTGGATTGTGGAGTGTGCATTATACTTCCCTGTACCTCCTTCTTTCTCTCTCTCTCTCTCCCTATTATCATTTTTGTTGCTGTCAAAAGGGGAGAAAAAGATTGCATTAGTAAGGAGGAGCAATAAACAATTGTTGGAGTTATAATTTGTTGATATATGGAGCAATAAGCAATTAGTTGGAGTTGTAATTTGTTGATATATGGACGTAAGGGGGAGCTTGCATATGTTTTCTCTCTTATCTTTACATAACTCTAGTTGGTGTGGTCTTACAACTTAAAATTATTTTTAAATGACTAGATTATATTTTTTGAAATTATAAGAGTTTGTTATCATCAAAAAGGGAGATATTATTATCCTTTATAATTTTGATAATGAATAACTATGTATTTGATCTATTTCTTAAGCAATGTGTAGCTAGCAATCAAGTCAAACCCACAATGAAGATTAAACCCATTTGAAAGCCTTGGTTATGCATGAATATGAAGATATCAATGAAGATAAGCATAGATCAATGGATGAATTTTGAAGGAATGATGATTGGCTAAGAGAAGTCTCAAGAGAAAACTCAATAGGTTTAACATTTTTAATTTTTTTTTTAGTCAAAAATTTGTCATGTGAATTCGTGGCTTAGAGCTTTGGCTAGCACTCAACCTACCTTGGAACTCTTTCACTGGCTCATTATTAATTCAAGGTAAGCTTGAGATAATGTCAAACATGAATAAAGTTGAAGCAAAATAGAAGTCATTGTATCTTAATCTTCAGATGTCCAAACTAGACTATTCTAATGCTCGAGCATAGCAAAAATAGCTCTGAGAATTACTGATAGCTTCAGATGCCTAAAACCAAGGATTGGATGCCCGAAGTTTAAAAGCTATAACTTTTGAGAAAATTCATACTCAAGGCGATCGTCGAAAGCTTTTGTCAGACTTCTAAAGTTATACTATTCGAAAGTTCAAACCTTGTGATCGGGCACCCGAATCTATAATCTCATATTTAATAGCTAGTAAAATTTGACCATTGCTTTGGATGTCCAAACAAGTATGGTTTGAGTGTCTAAACACAATAGAGCATAACTCAATGGCTAGTGTTGTCACTAGATATTTAAGGGCTTGAAACTTGTCTTTTAACAACTTTTGCACATTTTTGAGCAATCTTTCTCTGAGATAACAAGTTTCTAATAGCCCTGTAGCCTAGAGCTATAATCCTTACACTTCAACTTTCAAATTTTTAAAACCTTTGTTCTCACATTGAGTGATCTTATAGTGAGGTGTTAGAGTTGTCTTTTCTTATCTAAAATTGATTGTAAGCACTCCAAGATTGTTTGGAGTTGTTGAGAGAGTAAAACTCTAATTTGGAGTTAGCTTTGCCAATTGGAGTAAAGTCGGGTGTATGGGGTTGGCTTCACCAATGAAGCAACACACTAGTGAAGTGTTAAAATCCTCAAGAATCAAACAAGGGCAGTGGAGTAGGAGTGGTTGACCTCCAAACCACTTTACATCAGAATACTCTCTTACCTTACTTTATTTTACTTGCAATTAATTATGATTGGCTCAAAATTATTTTTGCTATTGGATTGATCATATTCTTATTCAAATAGAAAAATGTGCCATTATTTTTCTAAAAACCTTGTTCAACCCTACCCCCACCCCCACCCCCTCCCTCTCTCTTAGGTGAAATTTGTGCTTTTACATATCCAATCAATTTAGGCTTTTAAGATAGTTTGACATCTGACTCACTACTATATTGACTCATAGAAAGTTTTTGATTAAGAGTATTAAAATTGATATAGTCAAATCACATCTAAAAAGGGATACTATTATGGTGTTAAATGTGATGGATTAGTCCCACATCAGATAATTAGACAAGTAGGGTTTTAGTATACATAGTGAAAAAGCCTATATTTAGATTTTTGAGATAGTTTGGTATTTAACCCACTATATTGACTTACTTTGGCATTCTTAGACTCTCCCAACAATCTAGTACATAAAAAATCTAGGAAGAAACTCTTTCTACTTCTTTATCACCTCAAGTATTTCATTAAATAGCTAATTTATTACATTTAAATATACATCATAGTGAATGCACATCATACTGATCCAAAACTAGGGCATAAGGTTAAGGACAAGTGGAGGGCATGGGAAAGTAGGAGAGGGCATGAGGATAGGTATATAGGAAAGTAGGGGGATGGCGCAAGGATAGGGACAGAGGGAACATGAAAAAAAGAGAGAGCATGAGGGGTGGGGACATGAGGATAGGCATGGGAGTAGGGATACAAGGACAAGCATGGGGCGGGGACAGAGGGATGGCATATGGAAATAGGAGTGGGTACAAGGGTTAGGGATACAGGGATCGGCATGCACAATGATGGGGACATGGGAATAGATAGGGGTATTGAGACATAAGGATGGCATGAGGGGTGGGGCTACAAGGACGGGCATGCACGGGGGTAGGGACATAGGGACAGGCATGAGGGAAGTGTTGGTTGCTTTTTGCCTTTGTTTAGACTTTAATGTTGTGAATTCTATGTGTGGAAGGCTAGTATATATATTGTAGAGCCAAGTAACCATTGTTGGTGTAATATTATTGTTGGTTGATTTGAAGTGAATTGTATTAATGTGAGCATATGTTTTGTTATAGTTATTCCCTCATCTACTTATTCTAATCATATTCATGTTATTCACATTTCTATCATTGCTAAGTGTTGGAATTTATGTTCAATGAGTTGTGTTGATGTTATCTATTATTTGATTTATTATAGTATTAATTTTTTTGTTGTTTGATTTAGATCGATATGAAGAGGTACTCTAGGATGTCCAAGCCATTGGGAAATTCTTCTGTTTCTAAATGATTTTCTTATTAACAATTGAATGTGATTCCACTATCTTTGGAGATGTATAAATATTAGTACAATTTGACGTTAGTCTTGTTTAATAGGTGTTATAAATTTTGAAATGAAAAACTTTTGGATATCTATCTTATTTAAATGTTGTTACAAGATTTCATAAGTTTTCTTGGTGCTTCATAGACAATTGCCGACAATAGCATTTTGCTAGCATTTTCACAAGTGCTAACAAAGAACAAGTAAATTAAAGTAGAACATATGAAGGGTTATTGGTGGTGCTTCTAAAGAAGCATAACCAAAAATGACTATTGGAGTTGCTTTTTAAGAAATGTTGCATCTGTTATTAGTAGTGCTTCTTATCAAAAGCGCTACTACTCGTTATTAGCAATGTTATACAAAAAACACCACCAATGAGTTCATTTTGGCAATACTTTCTCTTAAGTGCTGACAATAGAAATTTTTCAATGTTGCAAGAAGGATCGAGTATATCTTTATGAGTGCTTTTTTTAAGTGACAGTAAAATTTGTGACTATATTTTTTTTATTGTTTTGCAAGTGACACAAAAAAGCATCACCATTATTTGCTAACACTTTTTAAAGCACTAGTAGTGCTTCTGAAGTGCCACCAATGCTCCAATTTGTTATAGTGTGCTCTTCATAATGCAGCATGACACATTTTTGTTGTATAGTGGGAAGTGGAGTAAGAAGTGGAAGAGAAAGTGGTTTCTATAGTGAGAGACCACCTTCTAAAAGGCCATGTTGGTGTGATAAGATGGACCAAACCTTGGTGGTTCAGCAAGGTTAGGGAGGTACTCTCCTTTGTTGGTGTGAAAGCTTAGGCAACAATAGACCAAGAGTTGATGATAAGATGTCCACCCAAGGATAGTGTTGTAGTTCAAGGGTTAAAAGGGTTTGTTCGAGTTTTGAAAGTATAGACCCTTGTCTTGAGTTGATCCTTTAAGGGCCAGTAGTAGAGGCTTGACAAATTGACAAATTTGATCCCAATGCAGCAACCTGGTTTAGATTATTTGGTTTTCAGTTTATGCACATGTTTCATCTTGATAAATCACCTTGTATCATTACTTATTTTAAAATCCCTTTATATGTATTGGGTGAAAAAATTATCATGTCCCTATAATATTTTCTCATAAGTTGTTAACTCTATATTGATCATGAATTCAATGAATTTATTTTGACAAAATCAACTATTTCTCTCAAGAAAGAGTTGTTTTTGCAATAGTTGCATTTGCTAGTTCTAATTCAAATAGACTCATAGCAACTTTGATGTCCATTTAAAACATTCATAATGAATGAATCCATGGGTACAAACAAAAGACTTTTGGAAGATTGTAAATCAACTAGAAGCACTTTGATATTGATGATACACGAACTGAATTGATTGAGTCCAAAATGCCAAAACCAGGTCCAAAAATTGAGCTATCAATAAGGTTGACTAAGACCCTAAATCAAGCCCATCTTGGAGTTAATTACGGCAAAATGGATCCAATGGAGGGTCGTACTGAGGTTAGTTGTTAAGCTTGGAAACCTCGATTCATGAATAGTCATGTGAAATATTTTGAGAGTCCACAAATATCTTATTGCTCAAAATACAATTCCAAGAAATTTGAAATCCATGATAATTTGTTATGAAAGATTTGGCAAGTATATCAGCTAAGAATAATAGAGAGGTATTCACAAGGTAAAGAACTAATATAAAATACTTCTCATCTCTTATTTTATTTCTACTATGACTGAATTAGGCATCAAAGTGATTACCATTAGAGAGTGTTCAATAGTGTTCTTCACAGTGTCTCTTTTCATAGATTGACAAAGACTTAGTGTAGCAAATTTTGATCTTAAGGAGCCTCTTAAATCAAAGCCGGTGGTAAACCAAACTCCCACAACAGTTGATATTTTCATTGAGATCTTCTCTACCTTCTATCCATTAATCTAGAAGACCTTTGGTGATCTTCTTGCTATGCCTCTAAGAGCCACAAGGGCATCATCGTCCAAGAATTAGCATGGTGTAGATTGCTCCGACTCTAACTAAGTCACACAACTCCTCGAATGGGCCGAGCGAGCCAAACTAGCAAGTCAACTTAGTAGCTCAGCCGCCAATGCAACCACAACCTTGGGAAATTCCTCTATCACCTATTCATGAGGTACCAACTAGCCCCTCCTATACAATGAGTTGACAAAAGTTCCCAAAATTGGCCACTACTATTCAATAGATAATACAATTATTAGGAGTCCAAATGCAAGCCATGCAAAATCCCAAAAACTACAAAATAAGGCTCAAATGATACAAAATATTCAAGCTCAGGATAAGACTGAAGTGCCCATGAAGAAAAAATGGTACAAGCCATAGTCGTGCATAGCAAGTCAAGCATACCCCAATGAGCAACATCATCTGAGCCACCAAAATTGAGCTATGGGGTATTATTAGAGCTATTAAACTAGTATCCCTCTTTGGTACCAAGTCTCAAGGTAGTATGAAGGACATGATCTCACCTATGATCTAACAGATGAATCCACTTTACGACACCTATGCTGGTTGGGCCTCAACTACAACCAAACCAAGGAGCTACAAGGAGATTGCAACACCAACAGCTCGAGAGAAACCCTAAGAAAGTATTTAATTGAACCAAATTGGGTACAATACCCTTTAACCCCTAAAATAACATACTCCTATGCAATTAAAGTTAGGTAAACTCCATATGAGGTGTATGATGGCTCAAAGGATCTAACTGGCCATGTCAACACCTTTAGAAATACCATGATACTGCAAAAAGTGTGGGAATCTACTATGTGCAAGGCATTCTCAATAACATTGCAAGCTCTAGCCCAATCTTGATATTTTAGACTCTTGAAGTACTCCATGACTTGCTTGAACAACCTAGAAAATAAGTTTATAAAGTAATTTATCTTGCTAGTACCTCAGCAAAATGACCCCTAACACTAAAGCAAAAAGAGGGAGAAAGACTCAGGGAGTATCTAGCCTAGCTCAATAAAGCCATACTAGAGGTAACTAAACTAGATAGCTTGATAGCCCTAGTTATGACAATCAATAGGATACAACAAGTCCAGATGATATATGAGATGATACATTGACCTTCCAGAAGCTTGGTTGAGTTTATCTAACATGCTAAAGAATACATTGATCCTGAGGAGGTGATGTCAGCTAAGAGAAAATATTAGGGGAGTAGTAGGCCGAAGAAGGATTCCCGAGAGGCCAAACCCCCAAAACCAAAGAAGTAAAGAACCAAGCAATGTGAGCACCAAAATAATTTCTAGACATACTCACCCATGAATAACTTAAAGGTTGAAGAGAAACCTTAGATTGAGCATAGGGAATACCTGAAACAAGCACCACCCTTTCACTTTAACAAGTAGAGGTAAGCCAAGTCTAAGTACTACTGATTCCATAGGTACCATGGTCATGACATCGAGGAGTGTAGACACCTCAATAATGAGATTAAAAGACTTATCAAAGAAGGTCACCTAGGATAGTTTGTCATTAAGGGTGCTCACATTAAAAATTCTTTAGGGCAAGAAGAAAAGTAGCAAGGATCACCTTAGAGAAATCCTACCCCTAAATTCCATAACTGGTTAGTTAAAGGGCATCTCAACATAATCCTTATAGGACCTCAGAATCAAAGTGAAGTTTTGGTGTCAATTGGCAAATGTTATAACATCACTGGGGGGCAAAAAGAGGTGAAGAGGGAGCATTTTGAACCAGACCCATAGGTATAGTTTTCTTTGGTAAAGATTTGAAGCGAGTCTTGGGAACTTACAATGATGTACTAGTAATATCAGTGATCCTTGATGACTACACCATAGAATGTATCATAGTGGATACAGTGAGCTTGGCAAATATTCTATTCATCAAAGCTTATAATTAAATGAAGATAGAGTAGAAGTTGGAACCATACCTCGGAATACTTGCTAAATTCAAGGGTAATTTGGTTCCCCACTTGGCATGATCAACCTTCTCCTAATAGTTGGAGAAAGCCCTAAGAGCATAACAATAAAGTCCAAGTTCATAGTAGTCCAAACCTATTCAGCTTGAGTCATCTTAGGTTAACAAGCTTATTGATCAACGTTAAATAGTAATATCAACCTTTCATTTAGTTATGAGATTTTCGATTAAAAATGACATAGGAGAAGCATGAGGGAACCAAAGTCTCACCAAAAGATGTAAAGCAACTTATTGACAAAGTGAGCCAAAAAGGCAAAGGTTTGGTAGTTGTAGAAGTCAACAAAACTATTGCTGAACCAAAAATAGTGCATGCCAAACCAATGGAGCAACTCGTCAACCTCATTGTCAATGAAGGTTCATAGGGAGTATTCAAGCTTGCCATGAATTGCCCGAAATCCCTCCTTGCCAAAGTGAAAGAATTCTTTCAGAGAAGCCAAGACTTCTTCGCTTGGTAATCGAAAGACCTACCCAACATAGATTCCTCAGTGGCATAGCACAAGTTCACTATAGCCGAGGATCACAAGCTGGTCGACAAAAAGAAGAGACACTTCACCCTTGAGCATCAAAAGGCTATTACAAAAGAGGTAAATAAGCTTCTCAGTGCATGCTTCATCAGAGAGATTCATTACCCTGAGTAGTTGGCTAATATAGTGATGGTGAAAAAAGATAATGACAAGTGGAGGATGTGTTGCAACTTTACTAACCTAAATAAAAATTGCTCAAAGGATAGCAACCCACTACCCAAGATAGACTAGCTAGTTGATTCTGCTTCGAAGCACCGGCTTCTCAGTTTCCTAGATGCATTCATGGGTTATCACTATATTTAGATGCACCCTGAAGATGAGAAATGGACAACATTCATCATCAATCAAGGTACCTATGTGGCCATGCCATTTGTACTAAAAAAATGTAGGGGCAATGTATCAAAGGATAGTGAACCAAGTCTTTGAGCCTTAGCTTAGCAAATATATTGAGGCATATGTAGACAATATGCTAGTGAAAAAGCTTCTAAGCTAATAAGCACCTCAAGGATCTAGAAGAGACTTCCAAAATATTTCAGAAGATCAATGTGAAGTTGAACTTGGAGAAGTGTGCCTTTGGAGTAGGCTTAAGAAAATTTCTCGATTACCTAATCTTAGAATGAAGAATTGAGGAAAGCCCTAAGAAAATCAAATCAATTATGTGAATGAAGCTACTGAGTTCCACCAAGAAAATGCAAAGGCTCATAGGTCATTTGGCAGTGTTGAACCACTTCCTATTCAAGTTGGTCAACAAGTGCTTACCTCTCTTCAAAGTAATCAAGCAGCTCATGGGGTGACAAAAGATTGTCATCAAGCCTTGAGGCCCTCAAACAATGCCTTTTTGAACCTCCCTTATTAGTTAGACCTAAACCAAATGAGTTAACTTTCCTTTATGTTTAGTTCGATGCTTGTAGGTGACCATGTGGTAAACAACATTTTATATATTATGTAAGCCATGTGTCACTAGGATGGAGGTTCAGTATCCACCTCTGGAAAAGTTGGAACATGCAATGGTCCTAACAACTTGAAAACTTTGGATGTACTTTCAAGCACATCTAGTCATTATGCTAACAAATCACCAACTTTGACAAATACTACAAAAGTTAGAGACCTCGGAAAAACTACTCAAGTGGTCTATAGAGTTAAGCTAGTTTGACATTACTTTTGAAGCTTGAAAAAATATCAAAGCACAAGTCTTGATTGACTTCATGGTTGAAGTTACCTCATACTCCATATGACTAGAATCTAAATCATGGGAAGTTTAGGTGGATGGCTCATCATGTGAATTCAACAGTGAAGTCAGTGCTATGATCCTAAGCCCAGATGGGAGAGTATCAAAATACTCAACTAAAATTGAACTTTTTTGCATTAAACAATGTCACCAAATACGATGCTTTCCTCCTCAACTTACATATGGCACTAGCAACTGAAGGTATTCAGCAATTCTCAGCTCATATGTTTATAAGCCAACGGGGAATATGAGGCAAAGGACCTAATAATAATCCAATACCTAGCTAAAGCGCAAAAGGTAAATGCAACATAGAGGTAGATGCCCTCACACAACTTGCCTTAGCTTCCTAAAATCACAACCATGACATATCTTTGTGGAAAACCTTAAGCATCCAAGCCATGATATTACATCCAAGTCGAATGTTGTGAAGGAGGAAGCATGTTAGGTGGATCCCATAATAAGTTATCTCAAAGAGGGGCTACTACTTGAGGAGCCAAAAGAGGCTTGGAGGATTAGGAGGCTAGTGCCAAGTTTTGTCTTGGTAGATGGAGTCCCACATAAAAGATCACTCACTTGGCCACTTCTTCTCTACTTAAGGCCTGCTAAAGCATATTGCACACTCCAAGAAGTACATAAAGAAATATGTAGAAGTCACGGAGGTGGATGAATGTTAGCACACAAACTCCTAAAACTATGATACTATTGGTTAAACATGGCCATCAAAGCAATTGAGTTTGTCTCAAAATATGAATAATGTCAAAGACATGCCTTGGTATATCATAGTTTGATAGTTCGACTCCAACAAACCCAAACTACCTAACCCTTTTTACCAATGGAGAATGGACATCTTGGGTCTATTTCATTAGCCTTTGGTCAAAGGAGGTTATTGGTAGTTGACATTGACTACTTCACAAAGTAGATGGAGGCTGCACCCTTGGCTACAATCACTAAGAAGTATATTCAAGAGGATGTTATAACAGCCTCCACATCAAATAAAGACTCACCTTGGTGGTGCATTTCAATCAAATAGCCTAGCCAAGATAACAAACTAAACCTTAGTTTCAAGGTTAAAGAATGGTCTCGAGAGGTCTAGGAGAGCTTGGATTGAAGAGTTGTCACATGTTTTGTGGTCTTATAGAACTAGAATCACTATCCATGCTGGCCTATGGGGACGAAGTTGTTATATTTATTGAGATTGACCTCCCTTCAAGCGAACCAAAAGCTATGATTACAAACTAAATGACTCAAACCACAAAGTTAAAATGGATCTCCTCCTAGAAGTTCAGGAAAAATCTCACATAAGGGTAGCATAGTACTAACAACGAGTGGTCTGGTACTACAATGCCCAAGTTCAGAGCTAAGAACTACAATCGAGTGACTGGGTACTTCATCATGCTAACCTCATCAACTAGGCCTGAAGAAAGCTATCTCTAAACTAGGAAAGGCCTTACAAATTCACTCAAGTCCTTGTACTTAGAGTATTCTAGCTTGAACATTCTAATGGAAAGGTGCAGCCAAGGACCTACCATGTTGACAACCTACGAAGATTTTTTTTCTAAATAAAGTTATGATTCTCTTGTTGCATAAAGGCTTATCATTAATAGGGTCAAAAAATCAATCCAAGGAAAAACTATCAAACCAAAAATCTTAGCTCTAGGTTATGCACCTACCCGAGATACAAAGACCTTAGGTGTAGGTCACATATCTACCTAAGTTATAAAGACCTCAGCTCTAAGTTGTGCACCTATCTGAGGCATAAAGATCTTGGCTTTTAAGTTACACACTTGCCTAAGGCACAGAGACTTCAGCTTTAAGCCATGCACTTATCCAAGACACAAAGACCTTGGATTTAGGTCATGCACCTATCCAAGGTACAAAGATCTCAACTCTAGATCATATACCAAACCAAGGCACAAAGACCTCAGCTCCAAGTCACACATTTACTTGTGTCACAAAGACCTTGGTACTATGACACACACCTACCTGAGGCATAAAGATCTTGACTCTAAGTTATGCACTTACCCAAGGCACAAAAATCTTGACTCTAAGTTATGCACTTACTCAAATCACAAAAACCTCAACTCTAGGTCATGAATCTACCTAAGGCACATAAGCCTAGTTTTAGATTACATATATATCCAAGACACAAATGAAGTCAACCGAAGGCCATACTTTTATGTGAATAAAGGACTCTCTCAGAAATTTATCACAATGGATGTGGCTTATTTCGAAGTCAAATACAAATAGAGCTTATGATTCTCCCAAAGTAAAACTTAGAGATTATTAAAGAGCTTGAATAATAAATACCATATCATTTTTAATCAAGTAGATTACTCATTTGAGGCAAGACTTGTTAAAGTTTTTCTTGATAAATCCAATTGTTTATTTGAGTAAATGTATGATTACTGAATTAAAAGTTCTTTTTCAGATAAAACCATGATTAATTCATTCAAAATATATGTTGAAAAGTAGTTACTTTAAATTGACTACAAAAGCAGGCGAAGGTTTAGAAGCATGCACTTTAGTTAATTGAGAAGTTAGTTTGAAAGTAATCCTAATCAATATAAAAATAAGCAGAAACTCTTCATTGATATTCTAAATACAATAATTACATTATGAATCAAAACAAGAGGTACAAAAAGTAGTTCAATACAAAAAGCTAAGGTTCTAGAGCAAGGGTGGCAGTGTTATTAACCTCATCCTTGCTAAGCATGTAACCCAAGCTAAAGCTAAGGTTGACCTCGAGGGCATCCCCCGAGTTGAATCTAGGATCCCAATAAGTTTGAATGATAGAATCTTGACAATAGAGATACCCATCGTTATATAAGGTGGCAAATAGCTGATCTTAGGATCAAAGGTTCACTAGCCCAGACTAAAACTCTGCCACTGCCAAAGCCTTCACCTAGGCCAAGAATAGAATAAAACTCTCACTCTATAGGTATGGCACATTGCCTCCTCCTGAGCCTTGGTTAGCTCAGTCTGTTAGTGGAGCTTCAACTGCTCTAACTTCTTGATATCCTCATCATGGGAAGATTTAGATGCCTTATGGCCCACCTCGGTAGTCACCTTGGTGTCTTCGGCCATCATCTTGGCTTTCTTGACCTTTGTTTTGGCTTTATGAGCATCATGAACTTCCAGCTGAAGGTTCACCAAGCACAAATGAAGGAGAGCTACTTCGAGATTACTATTAGTCACCTAGGACCAATTCTCTAAGATATTTTTTTGTGAGGCATAATACCTCCCCTTGAAAAATGGAAGAATTTTAGCGCCTACAAACTGAGCCAAAAGTTAATTAAAATAAAAGGAAGGAGATAAGAGAACATTGGAGTTCAATCTAAATACCTCCTCGTAGGTTGTGCCCCTCACATAAAAACTCATCGTTAGGGAGCTTAGCCTTGGGGTAGTTAGGGTCCAAACCTAGGTTAGAGTTGAAGTACTCCTTAGCAATAATGTTAACTGGCTTCTTCTCAACCCTGTGTGTCATCAAACTTGATCTTGGAGAGGCTTGGCAGGGAGGAGGAGATGGAGTTGAAGAGAGTTGGACAACACATCTTGCCCTCTAAGCTAGCACTTAGACCCAAAGTTTAGGAAATTCAACTAGAGGAATTGCGATCAAATTGAGAAAGAGTTGACCTAGAAATCATTCGTTTCCTCTTTTATCCTCACATGGTAGCTTAGCCACTATCCTCACTAGCTAACACTTTCTTCTTTTTATTTTCTTTCTTCTTAGGAGCCTTAAACTCTCAATATGGTTTGTCCTCCTCGACCACCAAGGTTTTCTCTTTTTGGTTGGCTAGGGAGGAATGACTTAAGGGGCCTTGGTCCTTTTCTTCAAAGCCTCATTTATGAAGGTAATTTGATCTAAGCCTGCATGGAAGATAGAACTGAAGGTTTAGCTGAGCTGACCTAAGCTCTTAATGCTAAAATTAAAGGGTTGAAGATTGGCCAATCATCAAATGTTTGAGACATGGATAAGTTGTGCTGCAGTAGGCAAGATTCACTAGACCATGTGGGGGCAAATCAGATGGTTTCTACCTTGTTAGCCCAGGTAACTAAGAGGTGGTGTAGCTTGGGAGAGATTTTGGAGTCAGTTCTATAATGAGAAGGACTACTCCAATCACTAAAAAGATTTTGGTCATCTTGAAAAAAACCCTAATGGGATGTTTCTTGCAGAAATCAATCAAGATGGGGCTAGAAGCGAAGAACCTACATCTCTTCTTAGGGGTAAAATACCACTAACCCCAATATTAAACCCTTGATAACTCTTGAAAGCATCCCTAAACATCTTGGTAGTGGGGGCAAAGCCTTTAGATTTGGCTAAATCTCAGAACACTAAAATAGATATCACAACATTAGAAATAATTTGGTTTGAGGCCAAATCCCAATCACCTAAAACTTCTTGTGTGAAGCTATCTATAAAGAACCTAAGGCCACTCTCAAAGATCTCCCAAAAAGTGGTAAATTTATAGCCAAACCCATCCTTAAGCTTTTTACTATCCTCATTTGATCTCCACAAGTCTACTTTGGTGCCATCAAAAAATCGAAACACGTGGAGTAACTAAACATGCTTCTCACTAAGCTTGGACTTGGTGAATCCATATCTAAACTAGAGAGACCTTGTCCCCAAACTTGGAGGCATATAAAATGAACAAGGGAACTAAGATAAGTTTAGCTCGGCAAAATGGTCATTCAGGATTTCACTATCCTAAGGAGATGACAGAGATCATATCACTTCAGTTGCACCACCTACTACCATCAAATGGTTAGTTATATGCAGGTATGACGCAAATAGTTTAATTTACTTCAGTAGATTATCCAAGGTTAAACCTAGGTGGTCATTAGTGTTATCAAGTTCCTACCCTATGTCTTGTATGACAATTTGTCAAAATGACTTCAGAAACACAATAGTTGAATTGTTATCCAAAACAAAACATAAGAGTTGGGATGGAGGACTTACATGCTCTATTAGGGTCAATTGAGATGGTCATGAGCAGTATGTGCAAGGCTAAAACCATCATAAAGGCAATTGAGGAATTCGATCCGGCATTGTTGGGGGTGCCAAGAGCTAGCACCACCAATGCCAAAGCAGGGCGATAATACCAACACCCTCATGCACTGGAACAGACCGATTGATGGTGGAAGAAGTTATTGTAGATGACATTTGCAGCATGAAGTAAGCATTGGAATGAAGAAATCAATGGAGAAAGTCACTGGAGATTCAAAGAGCTAAAAAAAATGGCAATTGGTGATGGAGGAGCCCTTATATATGCTTCATTGAGCTGTTAGATGTGCTAAACGTGGCTCAATTTGAGCCATAGGAATCCAAGAGGCTAAAGTTCAAATTCGTCACTCGAATGATGGGAGACATGTGTCACACATCCGAATGTGATCACCAAAAGTAGTTCGGGGCGATGATCACAAAGAACACATGTTAGTATCAAGTAACACCTTGGTAAATGAATTGATGGCTCAGCATCATCGTCTTGAGAAAGAGCAAATCTTAATGATTTTGCATAATTTGACAAAATAATAGTTCAATTTTTAAAGAGTCATAGTGGTTGGTGGTTCATATTGATTTGGTGAAGACTAAGCTGACTCCATATACCAAGTTAGAGAGAGAATTGATGCTCAGAGTTGGAGGGTACTGATGATATACTAAATTTAATCAACCGAGTCCAAAAAGTCAAAACCCTGTCTGAAAATCGAGCTATCAATAAGGCTGACTGAGGTGATAAATTGAGCCCATCATCAAGGTGATTACAGTTGAATGGATCTAGTAGAGGGCCATACTGAGGTGAGTTATTAAGCTTAGAAACATCAGTTCATGAACAATCTAGTCAAATAATCTGAGAGCCCACATATATTTTACTACTCAAGATACAATTTCGAGAAATTCGAGATTTGCAATAACTAGTTATGGTAGATCTATAGATATCTTGACTAAGATTAAGGAATCTTGGTTACATTAAATTATCTTAACCTACTATAAATAGAGAGGTATTCACAAAGTAAAGAACTAATGCAAAATTCTTCTCATCTTCTATTATATTTCTACTACGACTGGTATGGGTATTGAAACAACCATCACTGGAGAGTTCGCAGTGGTTTTTTTCAAAATGTTTCTTCTTGCAAATCAATAGAGAGTTAGCTTAGCATATCATGATCTCGAAAAAATTCTTGGACTAATATCGGTGGTGAACCGTGCTCCCACAATAATATTGTTATCCAAATCTGTTAGGTCCATTGGAGCTCTACATGGACCCACAATGATCTTTGCTAATGCATAACAATCAAAAACCCTTTGAATTCTCCCTTTCCTATATGGTTGCTTCATGTTTGGCTTCATGTTCAAACATTCTGTGGTGGCATTTACATGAAAAGTTGCCTTTAGCTTCTTTCCTTCAGAACCATGGTATCATTCCTATTGCTTTTTGTTAAGTCTGGGAGTGTGTGGACAAGACTAGTAAGCATGCTCTCTTTGAGTGTGTAAGCAAAAAAGAGATGTGGGTACAATTATTTCATGATCTTCATAGCAATGATAAAATCTCAACCTCTCATATTCTGAGAGGGATCTGAGAACCGAGTCATTTTTATTGGTTATCACATTTAGAGTATAGTTTTTTTTCCGGTAAGAACTTTTAAAGCAGTTCTATTAGTATTCTTTGCATGGAATGTTTGATATTTCTATTAAAAATGTTCGCCAATAAAACTTTGTAATGGCTATGTGTTAATGAATCCTTTTGTCTAGTTAAATTGTGTAAAAGATATATTCTTTATTTAATGTATTTTCAAATAGTCACTCATGGGAATATTAAACCCTTTTGCCTACATCTGATTGTGTTGTTTTTCATGTTTTTACAAAAGAAATTTATACTTGGTCTACATTTGAAGGAAAGGCTATTCTTGTTCAAAATGGTTTGAAGGGCTCTGCATTGCTAGGGATGCACAATTTGCACATGGAATTGGACTCGAAGCTTGCAGTTGATATGACAACAAAAACTGCTCAATTCTCTTAGTACTACTTGACTTCCCAATATGAAGCGATTTGGAACTCACGGACTTGGATCAGGGCTTCGTTCTCACGTGTATATAGAAAGCTTAACCTAAATGCAGATTGGCTTACAAAGTCAGCATGTAAATCTATAGATCTTTCTATAGATTTTTGGAATCTTTTAGACTTGTATTGGCAGATGGTTTGTCTATGGTTTATTCGCACTTGTCTTTTTAGTCACTTCTCAAAAAAAAAGAAAGAAATTTACCTAAGCTCCTCTTAATGCTTTAGGAATGAATCTAGCCTTTGATATCTCCCAATTGCCCGTGATGGTTAGCCATTTTATTCCATGCAGTCTTAGGCATTAAAAGCCTCATTAGCTACAGTTAGAGGGAAGCAAAATTGATAAACTATACTGATTTTATAATTTTTAGAACTAAAACTGAAATTTGATTTTTAAAAATCCTAAAACTAAAACCATATCAATTTAGACTAAGAATTGAATTTTTGGTTCTAGTTCTAAAGTAATTTTAAAATCGATATTAAAGTTTATTGAACTATTGAGTTTTAAAAAAATAAATTTTACATTACAATACTTTAAAATATAATCCATAAAATAAATTTTTTTAATGGAATCCACCAACATCACGATTTTGGTGAAAATTTAAAAAAATTAAAAAAAATCATAAACATGAAATTAATATTTAATGTATATGTAATTTATACATTATATTTGAAAATAAATATAAAACTAGTATTATTTTGATTCATTGTTTTTTTTATAAAATATAAAACCACAATTAGGATCAATTTTATGGTTCTATATAAATTAAGAATTAGAATCCATTTTTTAGTATAATTCTCAACCGATATGATAAAATAAATCGATTTTTTTTTCTTTTACTCACTCCTAATGAGAGTTATATGACATCCTATTTTAATAGGGATGATGTATTTATCTTGTAAAATAATTTCCTCCCATTACATTTATGAACTGCCATATATAGGGTCATGAAGTTTAATAATATACACATAAAAATGAAATATACACAATATCTCTTCATAATACAAGGAATTTTAATGTTGCATTTATATGGCGCAACATCCAATAAGTTCAGAGATATGTGTACCAAAAATTTGAGATCTGTCCACATCTCCAGAAGGAATTTGTATGAACACAATAAATTATTCCAAGTCATCATAATTTCTTTTAAAATAAATCCCCAGCAATTCTGGGATATTAGGTTGCAATTTCTCGTAATTGCAGGGGCTATATGCAATGCAACCTCTCACGTGCTTCTCGCGTGACTACTATTTTCTCGCCCCCTCGACAGATCGAACTGGGTGCTGCTGCTCGAGAGTGAACAGAAAATAAGAACCATAGCTCTCTAAACCCTAGCTCATTCCGAGAGAAGAGATCGATGGCGGAAGCCAGAGGTGAACGAGGGGTCTCCTTGAAGGACCAGGGCAACGAGTTCTTCAAAGCCGGGAACTTCCTCAAGGCCGCCGCCATCTACACGCAGGCCATCAAGCTCGACCCCTCCAATCACACGCTCTACAGGTGTCCCTTGTTTAATCAGATTTTCTTTAGTGTTTTCCTATTTGTTTCTTGGACCCCTTTATGTTATCAAATCAATTGAAGCAAAAAAAAAGCAATGGTTTTGGTGACAAATAATGGTTGTTGTTGGGTTCGTGCTATCTGAAGTCATGGGAAATCTGTTCAATAATTGGATTTGTTGTGTTTGTTTGTTGGAGTTGTATGGTTGACTGGAAGATGTAGTGTTTTAAGCTAGATTCTGGTGGAATGTTGGCTAATGGTTAGTGTCCAGATGATTGGAAGGATATTGAGGAAAACAAAACGTGGCCCAACAGTTTTGAGGCAGAATAGGGGCTTTAATTTGCAGCAGGTGTACAGCGGGGATGCACGATGTTGATTAGTTGGATAATGAGGTGGATTGCTGAATTAGTTTTTGAATGCTAGCCTTCAAGTGGTTGGTTCTGAAATTTGATTTTTGTTCTCTGAAAATGGAAGCGGAGGAGGGATTTGGGAATAAGTGGGAGGATGATTGCATCATTTATTTATGGGAATGCCAGGCAGTCTCCATTATTTTAAAAACCATGAAATTTTTACATTAAATCTCATGTTAAATAAAAAGAAGATTTACCTATTGGTTCTTGATAAACAGTATCTAATTTCTTATAATTCTTTCGTTTCACTCCCTATACCCTTGGTTTTAAGGAGTACTTTATGACCATCGTTGTTAAGAATATGTTACTTCTTCCTTTTCTTATTTTTCTTCTTTTTGAATATTTGTCTCGTTCTCTTTAATTTTTTTTCTCTTCAAAATATCATTATTTATCTTCAATGCTTCAACTTTATCCTTGAAACATAAGGGTGCCGTTGAGGGGTCCTTGTCTGCTATCAAGTTGATTAGGCACCATTTGGTTTAGAATTAAGGTCAAGCTCAAACTCAAGATCAAGATTAAAGTATAAAAAAATAACCGGGTCAATGTTTTGATACTAATTTGGCTAGTGAATGGTTTATTTTTTTTGAATCTTTATACTCTTGGATATATTATTTATCGAGATTTAAATGAATAAAGGTAAGGGTAATATTGTAATTTATTTTTTAAAATAAAGTAAAGATAACCTGACTATCTTTTTGGTATTTGGATGTTAAGCCGATCAAGACAGAATGATCCTGATTCTAATCCCGAACCAAACGCACCCTTAATTCTCTTCAGCATTGCATCCCTTAGAAATGTCATGCTATTCTTAACAATTGAATATTTCCTCTAAAAATTTCTTTTGTTGCTCTTTATATGTGCTTTTTTATCTGCAAGAAACAGATAAAGAGAAAACTAAAGCGAGACACGTAAAAGCTAAGAAGGATGAGAAACTTTCATAGAAACAGGTTATGTTTAAGAGAAATGATGGGCTTTGGATACTGATTAGCAAGCTGATCATCACGATGATCACCTTGCTTACTCTATTCTTCCAAATGTGTTTTAAAATTCTACACACCAAATGTACTTACATTTAAAAGCAACCATATCAACTTGGAAAATGCATGTAATTAAAATTCCATCATATTCATGACTGACTCACCTTGATTACTAATTGCAATTATCATGTGTTCACCAAAATCCAAACAGGCCCTTAACACTTAGGGATGTTATATGCTTCATGATATTAACCATGCTAATTCTTGTATGGTGATGCTTCCAATCTGGTGGATATTTTTTGGCTGGTACTTTTTATATGAAGGAGCAGCTTGAAAGTTTGTGTTTCAAATCTAGGATACTAGAAAAAGAATACTTATATGGTGCTAATTTGATGTGAATGATTAAGATATATCCACTTCTTGAAGAGTTTACGGGCGTTTGCTTAGGCTTACAGTCTTGCATGAATTCTCTTTAATCCTGGTGGGTGGTTGTCTGGAAGGCATAGGATAGAGAGAGTGGACTTGCTTTATAGATTGGAAATATTGTTGTTTGGAGTCCTGTTTATTAATTGCATGTGTTTTTTCTTTTCTTTCTCACCCAGGCACCCTATGAGATCATTTTTGTATATTTGCCATTTAATATATATATAATCTGAAATCTGTTCACAACTTGTTGAGCAGCAACCGTGCTGCAGCATTTCTTCAATTGGTTAAGCTCAACAAAGCACTTGCTGATGCAGAGACAACAATAACTCTGAACCCACAGTGGGAAAAGGTTTATGCCATGCACTGATTTTAAATTGACATGATTGTTTGTTCCGTTTCATATCTTTGAAAATATCATGCTCACAGTTTGGTGGCTTCACACTTTCTATTTGATGCACATGTAGGGTTATTTCAGGAAAGGGTGTGTTTTGGAGGCAATGGAACGTTATGATGAGGTATGGAGTTTGCATCCTATGGAACTACATGACATTTCCACCATTGGTTTAAGTGGTTGGAAAAATCTGTTACTTTTTTGGCACATTTAATGGGGCCCTACTTCACAAAGTTCATCTGTTCTGGATATGATGATTTCCTTACCTAGTTGCCAACTTGATGGAATATCTCTGAATTTTGTTTTTAAGATTCATATATATCTTCTTTTTATTTTGTTAAGGATATATCGGTTGTTTGTGACCTGTTCTATCCATGTTGTTTTCTAGGCTTTGGCTGCATTTCAATATGCTCTGCAATACAATCCACAGAGTATCGAAATATCAAAGAAGATCAAAAGACTGACACAATTAGATCAAGAAAAGAAGCAAGCTCAAGAAGTAGAACATATTCGATCCAATGTTGATATGAAGAAATATTTGGATCCATTCAAAACTGAAATGGTAGGTTTTATGTTTCTCTTTTTTAAAAACTAGTAGCAATCGCATGCTTATTGTTTCTCGTTTTTTGCTTTATTTTCTGACTGACCTTATATATGATCGATAAAGACATTATGAGGATGGTAGTGTTGTATTAAATGCCAATTTCCTGGTCGGTGCTCCAGGAAAGCTATGTTATAGGATTTTTTGTCTTGTAGTGTTTAATTAGATTTAAAACAAATTGTGACTAGCATGATTATTAGGGATGGTCTAGATGCATCAATCATCTGCAACTGTAGTAATTCTTTGATCTGGTAACACATAGTTTAACCTTAAACATGTTATGGAACTTTTTTTCTGGACAACAACTCACACTAAATGATTGTGGTTTGTAGCTATCAAATCAGTCCTACAGATTGTCAGGCATTTAAGAATAGAAAGGAGCAAATACTTGCCAAGGGAGATCAAAATTTTTGTACTTTGGTTATGTGTCTGCTATTCATTATCAAGATAATTGAAATATGGCAGAAGTTAGATTGCATCGATATCACAAATCATAGAGTTTATTTCTGAGCAAACTGCAGTAGCAGATGCCTGGGGATTTATATGAATTCATTATTTTGGATTGTGGATCTAAATCACCACTTCCCTTTTGTGCATATTTGTGTCTATTCCACTAATCTCAGGCTTAGGGTCTGCTCATGCTTGTTGCCAGAATATTTTAGTCGCGAGGATATCTGAGTTAAGCTAACTGCCTAGGCCGATTTAAGTTAAGAGCTTATTTGGTTTTATTGCTTTTAGTCAGACAAGTTTGGGCATGTGGAAGGGGAAGATGTCTTCTCTTTTATGGTTGGTACAATGGAGTCAGCTGTAAAAACATGGCATGAAACTGGGAAGGTAGATCCAAGGGTGTACTTCCTCCTTGACAAACAGAAGACAGAGACTGGTAAATATGCTCCAGTGGTTAATATTGACAAGGTATTAAATTACCCCCAAATTTGCTATTTGAAATGTGCATAATTCTTTTTTGAGAAAATGGGTATAAAATATATCATAATGTTTTTTTACAATTGGTGATTATTCTTTAAAGCAATATACTTCAGTTTAGTTTCATTTAGCTGCTAATATTGTCAAATATTTTTGCGGAATCCTGCATGTGCACATAGCTTTTCTGCATAAGGTGACTTTTGTCTACTTCCAGAATTTGTTCACCATATGATCAAGCATTTAACACATGCTAATAGTGTTGAACGTTTGTTTTCCAGGCATTTGAATCACCTGACACACATAGTAGCTGTTTTTCATTTTTGAGGCAGTATGCAGAAGAATCATTTTCCAGGGCTGCTTGCTTAATAGCACCCAAAAAAATTATATCATATCCACAGGTTTGTGCCATCTTTTTCTTTGTGTCGTAATTCTCTGAGCATACATGTAGGTGTAGGTATCATGAAAGGGTTGTTTCCGGATTTTCTTTTTTATTGTATCACATTACAAAGGAAATATAGGGACTATCCAATAACATACTGAGGTTCCTTAAATTTCAGAAATGACTATAGCTTATGATTTTCACACATAAGGTGGGCTACATTACCAAGGATTTGCTTGCCAAAATCTTGCAGGTTTGGAAAGGTCAAGGATCTAGGAAGTGGAAACATGGGCAAAGCGATGGTTTCTTTGTGCAATTTGAATCACCTGTTTTACGTAAATTATGGTTTGTTCCTAGTTCAAATGAGAAAGGCCAGATATTATGCAGGTATTGCCCCTTTGTGTTATTTCATCCTTCTTAGGATTCTATAATTTAAAATCATTCTCTTAGCACTTTGCATGATCCACTGCTTGATGCACTATCTTCATACATCTGATGGCTGATTCAGTCTGAACTGCCCTTGAGTGTGTTCCAAGGAGTCTGAGCATAGATCAGGCCACTGTGTAGAGTTTCAAATCTCCCCCTTATTCTTTTTGACCTAATTTCGATACAGCTTTATTGCAAGTACAAAAGCTTGCCAGATAATGTGTGACCAATCTGAAACCATTTGTCAAGTTCTTAGTTTATTATTAGCTAAAGGAAAATCTCATTTGACTATATTAGGCATTACACACAATCATTGTTTACAATGATTTTGTTGCAAAACAGTCAAGAGGTAATAGGTACAAAATGAGCTGCCCTCATCTGGTCTAGCTGATGAATAAATAAATAGGTAATTTGGTGTAGTCTGAAAAAAAAACTTACTCAAAATGGGCTGTAGCTGCAATACTGAGGTTTAACAGGTTAGGCTGGACCATTCCCAGGCCCATTTATATAATGTTGCTTGTGCATGATCCATGCTAAGCTATTCTCTTGAAAGCATAGCTAGTGCTAAGCTATTGTTGTCCAGGTGGAGCACATCGAATTCTTTGTATTCATAAAAGATAAACTCCTGTTATTTACAATTCAGATAATTTCATCAATGACATTTTGTATCAGGGACCTGGAAATATTAGATGTAAGTGTCCATGAAGTTATACCTCGGTTATTCAAAGCTCCTACTCCAAATGCAAGATGATCTTCCCCAGCTGTGTTAGATTGGCACAAGACATGAGATGGTTATAGTCCTTGCTGCCACTATTGGAGGCATTCAGTTTCCAGGCTTCTGTTTATTCTGGTGGCATGAGTATCCCAAACTTTTTATTTGTTAAGAGTTTTGCTAACTGTTGTGCAATCTTTGATCTTTTGGTGTGTGAGGGCGTAATTTAAGGTTCATACCTGAGTTATATGTTGTTTTGAGTCTCTCATATCTTTGTGTTCGTTCTTGTTTCTAGGTTTTTTGTTGGATTGGCTGTATTGTATTTGGAGAAAGCTGTTCCATGGGAGTTCTGTTTTGTACTAGTGAGAATTTAAGTTCTACCAACTGCGTTTTCATTTGTAAAATAATTCGTTTTACACATGCAATTGATTTAGTTCATATAGTTAATGTATGTGGATCTTGATGCAAGTCGAGCTATCTAGCATTTATCTAAAGGTTCTATTTGGTAAAATGTTAAAAGTTGGTTAATCAATGAGAAACAAAACTAGTTCAGTTTGGGTGGCACTGAAAGTATGATCGATCATCATGGATTTTTGAAGGATCTCAAGAAACAAGTTTGAAACAAGAAATCAATTAACACTGAACTTCGGTTATTAATTACCTTGACAAAACAAAAGAAATATGATTTTATTAAATTTTGAGTTAAATGAGTTAAATAATGATATATTCTCATTTTACAATTTAAAATATTTTTAATTCATAAAACATAAGAAAATAGAATTGAATGGAAAAGATTGGGATGGGTTTATGCTCGCCACCGCTCCGCTCCTGTTTGCTTGAACCAGTTCAACATCATAGATGAACTTATTAGACCTTGTCTGAATACTTGGTTCAATCTTAAAAGAATGTTGATAATCTTTCTTGACTTTAGAGTGTCTATTAATTGCTTTGCCTTATATCAAGTATCGATAACTTTAACTTGTTACCAGTTGACTCCATTTGGTTTTGATTTAAACTTGACATTTGACTAACTATTTGATTATGTGCAAGCTTACCTTAGCTCAATATGGTTTAAAGACATGGTTAGTGACTTCCCTTGTGGTGACCATCTTTATTTGGATTTCATTTAGTTTGAACCTTGTTTAAATCCTCGATTTTGGTTCAAACTTATCATGGTTCAACTTTGATTTCATTTGAACTCAATTTAATTCAAGCTTGATTTTAATTCAAACTTGGTTCATTTCAAACTTAGCTTTGGTTCAAGTTTGGCTTTGGTTCGAACTTGGTTTAGCTTAGACTTGGTTTTGGATTCGAGTTTGGTCCTAGTTCAAACTTGCTTTAACTCAAACTTAGATTTGGTTCAAGTTTAGTTTTGATTCAAATTTAGTTTAACTCAGACTTGGTTTTAGTTCAAGTGTAGTTCTGGTTCAAACTTGATCAAACTTAATTAGAGCTTGGTTTAAACATGATTGGACTGATTTGGAACTAATTAGGGTTTGGTTCGAATATGTTTTGAATCTAGTTTGGTTCTAGTCTGAATTTTATTCTAATTTAAACCTGGTTGGATTCTGGTTGAGGTTCAAAGTCCATTTTAATTTTTGCTTGGTTTAGAACTGATTCATTTTGACTTAATTAATTGATTTATGTTCATGTGATAGTTTGTTTTGAATTTAATCAATTTCTTTTTTTGGCCTATTTTGTTTAGTTTAATTAAGCTAGACCATCTTGGTTTAGCTTGGATGATTAAGCTGATTAATAGACTTAATCAATCATCATTGATGGGGTCCCTAAAGGATGTCCTTAATTTAAGTGGTGGTTGGATGTTCATGGTTGAATATAGCAATCAAAGTTTCAAAGAAGTTCTTAGGCCAAGATTCATCTTTTCCTCTCATTTTTTTTATAGAATATGTTGTCTTAAGGTGACATGCACCTTAAATTTCACCATGAAGTGAGGTTTGTCCAACTTGTTGTCCCTCTCGATCAGAAGCAAGTTTTATTTTGCATCAATACTTTTAGCAGCATTATATATTTATAGGCATTGGGAGAAAATATGTAACAAATTTTCATTTTGCCAGTCGAAGAAGAGCTTAATTTGTCATGTGAAGACAGATATGATCTAACATGTGAAAGTGCTAGGAGGTTCAACATTTGGAATGGTTAGCAAATGTGCTTATGATAAACAAAATAATGAAAAATTGAGGATGTGTATGGATTTCATGAACCTTAATAAAAGCTTAATTATTGAAGGACAGTTATCCTCTCTTGAGCAAAGACCAATTGATTGACCTGACAACTGGACATTAGTTGTTGAGTTTCCTCGATGTATTTTCAAGATTTCACTAGATCAACATGAGCCCTAAATATGATGAGAAAATTTCCTTCATAACAAACCATGGGATGCTTTGTTATGTAACAATGTCGTTCGAGATAAAGAATATTGAGGTGACATATCAAAGGATGGTGGATTGAGTTTTAGGTCCTAGCTTGGGAGGAACATGGAAGACTATATGGATAATATATTGATAAGGAGTGACTAAAGTGTGGACCATGCTACTCATCTACAAGAAATCTTTAACACACTCTGGAGATATCATATGAAGCTGAACCTAATGAAATGCACATCCGAAGTGTCAATTGGCAAGTTTTTTGTTGGCTTAATTGTGTCTCAAATCCGGATTTTTCGTAGAGTTTTAATTATATTAGGAAGTAATTTAGTGGGTCTAATCATTATCTGGATTTATTTTCTACTAGAAGGCTTAAATTAGTAGAAGTCTTATTTGAGTCAGTCTTCTACTTTGACTCAAATACAGTTAAGCCACATTTATAAATACTCTATTGATGTAAGGGTTTCAAAAAAAGAGTAAAAGAGAGAGGCATAGATCAATTCTCTCAAGATGTCTTATAACGATTAGACTACTTAGTCTCTTGTGAGAGTTGGTGATATTGGAGTTTCGTCTCTATCGTTGTAATCTTCTCTTCCTCTTCTCATTAATATAATATCTTCTGGATCGTCTTCGCCACATATATCTCTTGTGTGCTATTTTTTCTTCTTTTCTATTCTTCTTCTATATCGTGAATTGTGATGAACATCGATATTTTACACTACAAGTGGTATCAGAGCTTAGTTCAACATGTCTACTACGAAGTTCGATATAGAGAAATTCAATGAAAAGCAAGGATTTTCTATTTGACAAGTAAGAGTTTGTGCAATTCTTACTCAACAAGGGTTGAGAAACACATTGGAGGACGTCAAGCCTGAAGATGTCACCGAAAGTGTCTGGGAAAACCAGAAGGCTAGTGCACATAGCACAATCATTCTCAGTCTCACCGATGAGGTACTCTATCCATTTCTTGATGAAACATCACCTTCAGAGTTATGAAAAAAGCTGAAAAAATAATATATGAGTAAGTCTATCTCAAATCGAGTTTACTTAAAGCAGAAGCTCTTCAATTTTTGAATGAGAGAAGGTATGAATATAGTTGATCATCTTAATACTTTCAATAAACTAGTCTCTCAATTGTTAAGCATTGATGTTAAAATTGAAGATGAAGCTAAGATAATTATTTTATTATCGTCTTTACCTCCCTCTCTTGAGAATCTAAAGACTACTCTCATGTATGCGAAGGATTTGAAATTTGCCGATATTTCTGCTGCCATTCTATCTAATGAATATTTGAAAAAGATTGGAGGAGATGTGTCACACTCAGAAGCATTAATTGTCAGAGGACATACCAAAGAAAGATCAAAGACAGGTCGTTCTAGATCCAAATCCAAAGAAATAAACTGCAGGTATTGTAAGAAGATGAGATATATAATTAAAGAGTGTTGGAAGCTCAAAGTAAAGAAAGAAAGAGAATCTCAATCTAAAAAGCAAGCCAAAGAACAAGTGTCAGTTGTTGAAGGGAGTTCTGATGATGGTTTTGGTAATGTTCTCTCTATTAGTTCTAATTTTGATCGTTACCATGATACTTGGATTCTTGATTCTGGTTGTTCTTACCACATGTATCCTAATAAGGATTGGTTTGAAGACTATAAGTCCTATGATGGTGGTTTAATTTTGATGGGTAATAATAATCCATGCAAAATTGTTGGAATTGGAACAATCAAAATTAAGATATTTGATAATATTATTAGAACTTTTACTGATGTTAGACATGTTCCTGATTTGAAAAAGAATTTGATCTCTTTGGGTGCTTTGGATTCTGTTGGTTATAAGTATTCTGCTGAAGGTGAAGTTCTTAAGGTTGCTAAAGGTTCCTTGATAGTGATGAAGGACCTAAAGCATGAAAATTTGTATGAGTTAGTAAGAAAAACCGTTGAAGGTGGAGTAACAATTTCTCAGACTTCTTCTTCTTTTGATATGACCCACTTATGACATATGCGTCTTGGTCATATGAGTGAGCAAGGTTTAACTGAGCTCAACAAAAGAAAATTACTAAAAGGTCTTAACTCATGCAAATTGGATTTCTGCGAGCATTGTCTCTATGGTAAATAGTCCAAAGTAAAGTTTAACACCAGTACTCATTGCACTAAAGGCTTAATTAATTATATTCATTCTGATGTGTGGTGCTTTCCTATTCCATCAAAATCTGGTGCTCTTTATTTTATCAATTTTATTGATGATTTTTTCAGAAAAGTGTGATTTATTTTTTGCATCACAAAGTCGAAGTATTTTCTGTTTTCAAACGGTAGAAAACTTCAGTTGAAAAAAAGACTGACAGAAAAATCAAATACCTCAAAAGTGATAATAGCGGAGAGTACAAATCAATAGAGTTTCTCAAATTTTGTGAAGATGAAGGCATCAAACGCCACTTTACCATCCCAGGAAAACCTCAACAAAATGGTGTGGCTGAAAGGATGAACAGAACCTTGTTGGATAAAGCACGTAATATACTCAGTATAACTAATCTTGATAAAGATTTTTGGGCAGAAGCAGTCAAAACAGCATATTTCATTGTAAATCGCTCTCCTCAAACAACCATTAATTACAAGACTCTTGAAGAGGTATAGATTGGTCAACCTGCAAATTATTCTTTCTTAAAGATTTTTGGTTACCCTGCTTATGTACATGTTGTTAAGGATAAGTTAGATGCATGTTCCAAAAAGTGTATTTTTCTGGATTATGCCAAAGGTGTCAAGGGCTACCGTTTGTGGGGTCCTACTATTTCAAATGTAGTTATTGAGAGAGACATAGTATTTGATGAAAGTGTTATGTTAAAATCTCTCAAGAAAAGTATTAGTGATATAATGCAAGTGGAGGTCGAGTATATAGTTCCTTCAGAAGATGATATTCAGGGTATGCCCAACTCTCAAGAAAATTCTAAGAATCAAATTTCTGATAAGACTCCATTTTGAAGATCTCAAAGAAACATAAAGCCACTGAAAGATATGGTTTGAAGATATGGTAACTTTTGCTTTAGTTACTAATAATAATGATCCTTCTTCCTATAAAGAAGAAGTGCAGGATAAGAATTCTTCTCAGTAGCAAGCTGCTATGAATGAAGAGATGAATTCTCTTCAAAAGAACCATACTTGGGATTTGGTAAAATTACCAAAAGTTCAAAATGTGAAAATTATTTGCTACGTCGATTCAGACTATGATGGAGACCTTGATCGACGATGATCCCTCATTAGTTATCTTTTCACTCTTTGTGGAGGACCTATTAGTTAGAGGTGTACCTTACAATCAATTGTGACATTATCTACAATAAAGTCTGAGTATATGGCAGTTACAAAAGCCGTCAAAGAAGCTCTATGGCTAAAAGGATTCGCAAGTGAAGTTGGTTTTTCTCAAAATGTTCTTTCTATTTTTTGCGACAGTCAAAGCGTCATACATCTTGCGAAGAACAAAAATGTACTACGCCAAATCAAAGCATATAGATGTCCGATTTCATTTTATTCAGGACATTATTGAAGACGGCGAGATTTCTTTACAAAAAATTCATACTTCAAGAAATCCTGCAGATATGTTGACAAGGTGATTCCGATTGACAAGTTCAAGCTCAGCTTGATCAATGTTCAAGGTCGTTGATCCTGACCCATGAGGTAATGGCAAAGACATCTATTGAAGATTCAAATTCAAAGAATAAGATGATTCGAGCCAAGGTGGAGATTGTTGGCTTAATTGTGTCTCGAATTTAGATTTTTCAGAGAGTCTTAATTATATTAAGAAGTAATTTAGTGGGCCTAATCCTTATCTGGATTTATTTTCTACTAGAAGACTTAAATTAGTAGAAGTCTTATTTGAGTCAGTCTTCTACTTTGATTCAAACACAGTTAGGCCACATCTATAAATACTCTATTGATGTAAGGGTTTCAAAAAAGAGTGAAAGAGAGAGGCATAGATCAATACTCTCAAGACGTCTTATGACGGTTAGGCTACTTAGTCTTTTGTGAGAGTTGATGATATTGGAGTTTTATCTCCATCATTGTAATATTCTCTTCCTCTTCTCATCAATACAATATCATTTGGATCATCTTCACCACATATATTTCTTGTGTGCTATCTTTTCTTCTTTTATGTTCTTCTTCTACATCATGAATTGTGGTGCACATCGATATTTTGCACTACAGTTTTTTATGTACCTCAACTCATAAAGGAAAATAGAAGCCAACCTACTGAAGATTCAAATAGTCTGAGATATGGTCTCCCATCTCGATAAAGGAAGTGCAAAGGCTATTGGGTAGATTATTGTGCTCAGCCACTTTCTTTCTAGGTCAGGAGAGAAGTTCTTGTCATTTTTCAAGACTTTGAAGAGTGGAGTGGAGAGTGTGAAAGTATATTCAAAGACCTAAAGTTATACCTTACCTCTCCACTATTGCTAGTGAAGCAAATTTATGGAAAGAAGTTTACACTTATATATCACAGTGGACAAGACGTCAATTTGCTAGATTTTGGTGAGCAAGTGAGAAGGAAAATAATCTCCCATGTATTATGTAAGCTACATTCTCACTGGTGTTAAAGTTTGCTATTATCCAATGGAGAAGCTAGCTTTTGCAGCCGTCTTATCATCCTAAAAGCCAAGGCCCCACTTCCATGTGCATATAGTGACAATTTAGACCAATTTTTCACTGCCAACTTTCCAAAAGCCTAAGAGCTCTAGTAGGATGATTAAATGGGCTATAGAGCTGAGCTAGTTTGACATACAATTTGAGCCAAGAACCACCATTAAAGCTCAAGAATTGGCAAACTTCATCATGGAACTTGATTTCATGGAAGTAGCTAAAGGAGAAGTGGCAGTCCAAAAAGTCTATGTGGATGGATCATCCTATGAAATAGAGGATGGAGCATGTGTAGTATTGGTAAGTCCGGAGGGGAACACGCTTCCCTAACTTTCAACTTCAAAGTATCAAACAACATAGTAGAATATGAAGTGGTACTCTAGGATTGAGGGTGGCAAAGCTGACAGAGCACAAAGGCTCAAGCTCTATAGTGACTTGCAGCTCATCATTAGTCAGATCTTGGGGCATACGAAGCCAAAGACATCCTAATAGAAAAATACGTTGCAAAAGTACTCCAATACCTACTAATGTTTAGGCATGTAGACATTAAGCAAATCTCTAGAGCAGAGAACTATGGAGGAGACTCCCTAGCTCAGCTCAACTCAGCCTTATTTGAAAAGAGGGAGAGAACGATCCATACGAAGGTAGTCCAAACTTAGGAGTGGTAATGGAGGTTCATATAGTGGAACCTGAGCCCAATTAGAAAGGCACATTCCTCAAATACCTAATGATAGAAAAGTTGTCGAATAATGAGGCAAAAGTGCAAAAAGTCTGAAGGTCGATCCTAAATTTTATGGTCTAGGAGGGAGAGCTATACAGAAGATCACTTACTTGCTTGCTCTTGTGGTGCCTAACTACATTAGGAGCAAAGTATGCCCTTAAAGAGATGCACAAGGGAATATGTAAAAACCTATTATAATGTCAGGTGTGATAAATTAGTCCCACATTGGATATTGGATAGATAGGATCCAATATATATAGTGAAAAAGTCTCATATCCCAGGAGCTTAAGCTTTTGGGATAGTTTAGTGTCTGGCCCACTATATTATTTCAATTCGACACTCTTTTGGATCCTCCAAAAAATGGTATCAGAGCTTCAAGTTCAAAACTGTGCAAACTCTTAAGACTGAAATTACCGTGATGGTGCGATTGAATTGAGTCGCATGTTAGTTTCTCTTAAAAAAATCAAAAAAAATGAGACAAAAATCCGTTGATATGGGTCACATGGTGGAACTAATCGAGTAAAGAGTTCTTGATTAAGAATATTAAAATTGATCTGGTCAAATCACACCTGAAAGGGGAGATTGTTATAATGTCAGGTGTGATAAATTAGTCCCACATCGGATATTGGATAGATAGGGTCCAATATATACAGTGAAAAATTTTCATATCCCATGAGCTTAAGCTTTTGGGATGGTTTGGTGTCCGACCCACTATATTATTCCGATTCGACACTCTTTCGGCTCCCCTAACAAAAACCATGCTAGTGGATGAAACTTGGCCCACAAGTTGCTTCAATAAGCTGATTACTATCCAAACAAGACTAAGGAGGCATTGGAGTATACTTTGTGTTGTGAGTAATACCAAAAGCACACACTCCTACATCACAAATTTGCCACCAAATTACAACTAATGCAGTCACTATAGCCTTTTGATCGATGGGGAATGGACATTTTAGATCCTTTTGCACAGCTTTAGGGCAATGAAAGTTCTTGGTAGTAGTAATTGATTATCTAACAAAATGGGTAGAAGCTGAACTACTAATCACAATCACCAAGAAAATGATGAAAGAGTTCTTTCGATAAAGTGCGATTTTCTAGTTTAGCATACCGCACACTGATGACAACAACGGCAAGCAATTTGACAAAATAAGATTTAGAGGATTTTGGAAAGATCTTCACATCCAACAAAAATTCACCTGGGTCACACATCCATAAGCGAACAGACTAGCAGAGATGACCAATTGCACCATCCTACAAGGGTTGCAAAAACACATTAAATAGGCCAAAGGAGCTTGGGTCGATGAATTGCCTAATATTTTATGATCATACAGGACTACCTCACATACAACCTCTAGAAAAACACCATTCAAGCTCACTTATGGAGTTGAGGTAGCAATACCAGTGGATATTGGCTTGCTTTCCTTGAGAGTACAATGCTATTGACACATAAACCAACAAAGAAAGCATTAGAGTTGAGAAAGACTTTCTTCTTGAAGCACAAGACTAGTCCCATTTGTGGGTTGCTTCTTATCAACAATGTGTTGCCTATGCACAAGCCGAAAAAGTACTGGAATGATCTTTCAAATAGGATGACTTAGTATTGAGAAAGACAGACATCATGAACTAAGCCACCAAGAAGTTGGCACCAAACTAGGAAGGCCCATACCACATTGTGTGGTGATGTGGGACTGAAAATTACAAGGTAGAACACCTTGACAACAAAGTGTTACCTTGCACATGGTATGTAAGTAATTTGTTTAAGTTTTATCAATAAAAATGGTCACTTTTGTTGTAGGAAGTTTGACATCTGAAGTCTGGTTATAAGTCTTGTGCTTGATCAAGGAACTTGATTATAAGCTTCGCCTTTGACCCCCAAAGTTTGGTTATAAATCCCACACTTGACCAAAGAACTTAGTTACAAACTCTACACTTGACCTCTAAATTCCAACTACAAGTCTTGTTTTTTACTAAGGAACTTGGTTACAAGCTCCATGCTTGATACTTGAAGCATGATTACATATCCCACACTTGACCAAGGACTTGGTTAGTGCTTGAACCCCAAAGCCTAATTATAAGTCCCATGCTTGAAGGTTCACAAGCATCGAGAAGGCCACAAGAGTCAAAATGGTAGAGGTGATGATACACTTCAGGTAAGCCTATGTCAATCACTCGCAGGTACAAGTCATTAAACGGGTCAAAGTCAAACCTCTTTAGCCCATCGAACACATCATACGTATAGTATATGTACCTATCGAATAGCCCCACTGTAGTACAATCAGTAAGCTTATCCTGGTACTCATCTAATTCTTTGAACTCCACCATCGCCTCTTTCCAAGAAATGTTGACCCTAGCTACTCTCAATTATGAGCCTCCTCTGCCTCCATTTTTGCTTCAAAAGCCAGGGCCCGACCCTCCACTAGGTTAACCTTCTTCTCAACATCGTTGGAGGACTTTTGCACATCCTCAACGTCCTTCTTGGCAATATTGGTGGCCTCTTTCTTCGCCACCTTTAGTTGATCCTTAACCTTTGAAAGCTTTTCCTTGATCTTGATTAGTTTTTGCTTCCTAGTGTCAATAACAATATGGGCCTTCTTTAGAAAATCTTGGGAAGAGGAAAATCTCCTAAGGATATCTTTGGCAGTAATGGCAAGGTGCAATGGAGGCACCTCAGCAAAATAATAATAATAATAATAATAATAATAATAATAATAAATAAGAGAATAGCAATACCCTCTTATCCTCAAAAGGTTGTTGTTGAGGTTAGTTACCATATATTGGTTGGATTGGAGCTTGAAGCAGCTCCTCGGAGGCACATGCACTAGGAGCATCCCCCCACCTCAAGTTGAGAGGCGAAAGGGACTATCAGATTGGGAGTAGTCTTAGGACCCACAGCAAGTGAGGCAAGTAAGGCAATGCACTTCTTCCCCTTTCTCTTCTCTTTCCTAGTGGGAGAGGGAGCAATAGCTTCTCCCTCCCACTTTGAGGTAGGAGGTTGTGCTTTCTTGGCTATTGAGGATGGGAGGAGCTTCCTTCATCTGCAATAAGCTTGGGGGAAGTTAGCTAGGGAAATCTCAAAAGTATGTTACCTAGGGGTGTTAATTTGGCTCTCAACTTGAGCTTGGTTCAAGTTCAGCTCGGCTCATTTTCTATTGAGCCGAGCTCAAGCTCGAAAACCTGGCTCGTTTACTAACTAAGTCAAGCTTCAGGTAGACCCACCTCGCTCAATTCCAATTCAAGTGCTCATTTATCTTTTAAATATATAAAAAAATAATTTTAAAAATATATCCTATAATATATAATAATATATTACACATATTTAATTATTCAACTATGATATTATAGTTGATATTATTTTTTATATTTAGATGTTATCATGTTAATTTATTATTTTAATGTTAATTTTTTAAAATTTATTTGAATATAAATTAGATGAAAATAAATATTAAAATTAATTTTTAAAGTTTAAATTTGAGTTGAGCTGAGCCCAAGCCAATGTTTTGGAGGCCAAGGGTCAGCTCGAGCTCAGTGCATTTATAGTCCTAGTGTTACCCACCGAACTCCTAAGCTACGTTGAGTCCGTACAAACACAAGTACTCTTTTGAGCTACAGAGAGGAGCACTCCTTTCACTCTCAACAATGAATGGGCCTAGTATGCCAGAGCATTAGTTTCATGCCTAAAGAGCTTGGGTGGCTTGCCACACTTAGGAGATGTCCCCACTATGAGAGATAACCTTAGGTCGTCAAAACAAAAAATTCTTATGCAGCGGTCCTTTTAGCAGTGAACAGAGGTAGAGTTTTCCTAGAATAGTCACTGACCCCTTCAAGGTGACACCACCCATTCCCCTTGCAGTCACTAGTCTGACACAACCTATAAGCACTCTTGAATATGTTCATGAAGGGAGTGACCTCATGAGCTAAAGAAAACACCCAAAAGGCAAACATAATAATCATTATGTTGGGTCTAACTAAGTCTATGGGGAGCTCATAATGCCTAAGGAAATCACGGAAGAATAGAAAAAAGGGGAATTGAAGTCCCACATCAAACTAGATCCAAAAATTGTCATAGCAAAAGCGCGATCCTTGGAGTGTTGTGTTCAAGCTAGAATCATCTTGAAAGAGCGTAACCTCAAGGAGAGTTGGAAAGCCGAACTTGAAAATTAGACTGTTGACCTTCTTCTCGGCTAATGTCCATTCCAAGAGCCAGTCCTCAATGCATGAAGGGGGTTGTGTACTGGGGGCCACACTCTGAGAGGTCTAAATGCTTGGACTAACTTGGAAGGAAGCTCATCAAGACCACTCCATAGGGTGGGTGCATACCCACACCTTAGAGGAAGGGGTTGAGCTACTCTCTTCATTCGCATTCAAGCCCAAGGTGGGTGAGCTTGAGCTCCCACTAGAACTGATGTTCAACAAACCTAAAAGTGGGAGGACTATGATCAAAAGGAGCCACAACCCTAGTTCAATTATAGGAAGCTCGAGATCAACGCTAAACTAATAAGAAGAAAGGAAGGGGAAAGGAAAAAGTGTACAAACAAAAAAGACATCAAAATGGAGGTGTAGAACACAAAGAGCAAGACAAAGCTTCAGAGGAAATAAAACCTAAATATGAAAAGAAAAAAGAAAAAAAACTCACACATCCCAAAACAGGAATCATGTTTTCTACTCAAGGAGCTACGGGTTTGTTTGGATGAATTCCAAAGGCCTGGAATTGAGAGAATTGGAGAAATTAAAAATCTAATTTCCTAATTTCGGTGTTTGGTTCAATTCTGAAATATGGAATTGAAAAAATTAGACAATTCCTATTCTTTTCCAATTTTGATTTTAAATTCTAAAAATTTTGAAAGGAATTTATCCAATTCCTAAGAATTGCGGTGGGACCCTTAAATTAAATGGTGAATTTATATAACATTTAGGCTATCTTTTACTTTTTTAAAAAATTAATTTACTTGTTTTAATTTTAAAAATTTTATTTAACTAAAATTGAATTATTTTTTAAATATTATAATTTTAAGTTTATCAACTCATGTAACTTGTTAGCTAAAATATAATAAAAAAATCTTAAATTAATTTTATTATATTTATATAATTCTCCATTTATGGGACATTTTAATAATTATACTAATTTTCGAAATAATAAATTATATTTCTAGGAAAATATGTATTTTATTTTTCTCAAATTATTTAACAAGAAAAAATATTAAATAAATCTTACATTAACTATATTATAATTATATAATTCTTTATTTTTGAGCCATTTGTAAATTTATATTAATTTTTAATCAACTTAGCATTTTCTAATATTGATATATTATATTATTCTATTTACTTATAAATAAATTATTTATTTTTAAAAAATAGTATATATGTTATGTTTGTAAATCATATTTATATTTTTTTGTATTTTGTACTAAATTTAATATTAAATTTAATATATATGTATTTTACGTTTATTAAATTATTTAATAAAAAATATATTAAATAAAACCTAAATTAATTATATTATAATTATAAAATTATTTTTTTGGGCCATTTTTAAATTTATATTAATTTTTTAATTAGCTTAGTATTTTCTACTATTAATAGATTATGTTATTTTAATTTACTCATAATAAAGGTCGTGATTTTTCAAAAAAAATAAATTTTTTTGTGTTTATTATATTTATATTTTTTTATTTTGTACCAAATTTAATATTAAATTTAGTATATTTTTTAAAATTGAGAGAATTAATCAATTTCTAATTCTATCCAAAAAATACTCATCTAATCACTAGAATTAGATAATTCCAATAATTTTCTCAATTCCTCATAATTAACATTGACTAATTTCTCAATTTCAGATTGAGAATTCATCCAAATAGACCTTAAGGAGAAAATGCAAGGGCTATGAGTCAGAGCCGATGAAGCTTTGAAGTAGCACAGAATGGGAATCAAGAAAGAGAATGAACCCTCCATGGTACTTTCTCCCTTATAAAGTGAAGCTAATGATGTGATCCTCGCGGTTGACAACAAAGACACACATAACTATGGCAATTACTAAATGTTAGGATGTGTGTCATCATGTTGCTGAAGCACAGAGGTTGAGGAACCCTTTTCGTCAATCTCCCTGAAGGCAGCCATTGCCAGTGCCTCACATTCGTCAATGCACAAAGCTCAAAAAAAGATGTGGCATATAGTCATTTTTGCCCAAAACCACACAAACTTCAAGATTATCATTGTGGTCAAATCAGAGAAATAGCGAGTAGAAGTAAAGAGACAAGCATGTGAGAAAACATAGATTAATTAATGAAAGGAAAATATAAGGAGAAAGTAGATGAGCTCCCCAAAACAAGGCAAAACAAAAATATAGACTGCTTAAGCTGGGGGAGGGTTGTCTTCAGCAATTCAACCTTCACTTGCCCGTGAGTACTGAGCCTCTAAGCGAAGAGCCCTAGGGGCGGGTTTGGGAGCAACAACAGCAAGCGGGCAAGCCCATCGAAGGATGCCTGCTACCTCAGCATTAGGGAGGTAATTTTCCAGCAATGCCTCGCTCGATCCTTGCCCACCTCTATGAGATAGAGGCTGCATGGATTGAACTTCTAGTTGTACATCTTGTTGATCATCTCAACCTTGTAGGATGGAGTTAGACCTCACCTCGGCTAGGAGGCATTGTGCTTCAATGACCCTGCCCTTTGGCTTTGTTCCAATAATACATGGAACCCCTCATTGGAACAAAATTGCTCCATGGCCTGCACGGCTCATACCTCAACCTCTGCATAGGTCTCCACCTATGGGGCCTTTGCTCACTCTCTATTAGTGTGGTTTTGGAAAAAATTCTCCCACAACCTACCCTTTGAGAGTTGATTATAAGAGATAAAGAGCTTGCATTGAAGCTCTAATACCTTGGCTTAGGCATGGTCGAGCTCATACAGTAAATTGTATTGAGAAAAATCAGACTAAGCGACCTCTCGAAGGCCCAAAAGGTGTCGAAACATTGCTTGGACAATGTCACCAAGCTGAAATGGAACAAAAAAAATAGTGCACTAAGGCATTGATAGTAATATGTGCAAAAGGTGAACTACAAGAATTATGTTGTCATGAAACTCAACACAAAGTGTTGCAAGAGCCATATCTGGTAATTTATAGAGGAGGAACATCTCCCTTAGAACTAGATGATGATGAGATGGGGACAATTGTTGCATTCCAACTATGAAAGGGCATGGTGTCCTTAAAGCCTAGATAAGACAATATCAACCAGAAGATTACGCGAAAAAATTAGAGTGCTAACTTACTCAACATTGTCGAAAGGCATGAGAACAAATCACAAATGAAGGTTATAAAGAAAAGTGAGATATCTGGAACAGGTGAAAGTTACTTCTAAGCTCACTCCTTATATAACAAGAACTCGACGATTTAAGAGTGACAACTACCAACGGATGAAGAGTTGCATCCTGAAAAATTAATAGGCACAAACAATGCCCAAACAAACACCAAAGGAGTTAAGATGTAATGACAACCACCAAATCAGTGAATGATGGGTCATAAAACATCAAACGCCTCTAAAAAGTAATGGTCGCCCAGAGGGGCAACCATGGGAAATATTTTCATCATACAAGTCCTTGCATTCAAATTGCAGGATTACAAATGAATGACGTAAACCCGAACTTGAAGGATGAGCCTGACTAGAAGATGGTCTAGGCCAAAATCGAATTCCACAAATGTCCACAATTTGTCTATCATATTTTGGCTAACACAAGACCCAAAAGGACTGAGATATGTAGCTTAGTACCTCAGCCAAGCAAGGCCCAAAAGGACCAAGTGATGGCAACTTGGCATCTCCTATGCACCCCGACCAATGTGCCCGCTAGCCTCCATGGCATTCTAGATGACATGCTCCTATGGCAGCAACCACCTCTCTCTATTCAACAAAATCTATTAGATTAGGGTACAGAATACCAAGCAAATTCCCAAACGTCCCCTATACTAACTCACCCAATAACTGTGGTGGAGTCATCCTTAAAAGCAAGGTTAACTTACCCCCAAAGTAGTATAAGACGATGGATGAAGAACATAGGTACCTTTCTCTTTCTCCCCCAACATTGGAGTTTTCATTCTTCACATAAGCTTGAGCATTGACTTAAACGTCAAAGTATTCTCTCCCAATCATCACCAAACCAACAATTTTTTATTTCTGTGCAGGTTCCAACCAGTTGGAGAGAAGTAGAAAACCCTACTTCTTGATTGAAACTATGTGGATACAACAAACTCCATGCCTTGCATTTCTTCACTGTGTTACATATTCTTTTGCAAAAGTTTCTTTCTCCGACTCTTGCACCATGTTTTCTTTGTAGAGGCTAACAGGGAGTAAGAGAGGATTTGCAATTTGAATTTCCTTGTTTGTGGGGGCATACAAGAAAATTTAAATTTTACAGCTTGGCTGTGTGATTTTGCAATGGGGTAATTATGTACACCCCCCTGTAACTAGGGCTATACCCCTGATTATTATTTAATTAAATTTTTCTTCAAAAATTTTGATTTTACCCTCTATAATTTTTACAATTAAACTCCTAAAAACTTATTTTCTCATTCGCACTCTTTCTCAGAAAATATTTACAAATAAGCTCTTGAAATATTTTTATTTATAAAAAAGTCCAAATGTTAATATTTTTTTAAAAAATATTTATAAAGGAGCTAAAATAATTTAAATAATATATAAATAAACCCTAATATTTGTATATTTGCAAATAAGCCCCTTGAAACTTTTTTATTTATAAAAAGTCCAAATTTTAATATTTTTTATATGAAAATTTATAAAAAGGACCTTAAATATTTTAAATATTTTACAAATAAACCCTACATAAGAAATTTAATTACAAATCTTATATTTGTGAATTTACAAATAAGTTTCTTGAATTTTTTATTGATAAATAAGTCAAAAATTTATAAGTTTAAAAAAATTAACAAAAAAGAGTTGAAAGTATTAAAACTTAAAATTTTAAAATACAAGTTCAATATTTTCTATATTTAGAAATAGACCCCTCAAATTTTTTTATTTATAAATAAGCCCAACTTTTATCAATTTTTTCATAAAAATTCACAATATTGAAGTTTTAAAAATTAAAATTTTGAATTACAAATTTAGTATTTGTACATTTACAAATAGACCCCGTAAATATTTTTATTTATAAATAAGTTCAAATTTTTATCATCTTTAAAATAAAATTTCACAAAAAAGACATTGAAGTTTTAAAACTTAAAATTTCAAATTACAAGTTTAATATTTGTACATTTATAAATGGACCCCTAAAACATATTTATTTATAAATAAGTCCAAATTTTATTATTTTTTAAATAAAATTTTACAAAGAAGACATTAAAGATTTTAAAACCTAAAATTTGAAATTACAAGTTTCATATTTGTACATTTACAAATAGATCCATTGACTATTTTTATTTATAAATAAGTCTAAATTTTAATCATTTTTAAAATTAAATTTTACAAAAAAGACATTGAAGGTTTTAAAACTTAAAATTTAAAATTACAAGTTTAATATTTGTACATTTAAAATAGACATTTGAATATTTTTATTTACAAATAAGTCTAAATTTTATTTATTTTAAAACTAAATTTTACGAATAAATCATTGATGGTTTGAAAACTTAGAATTTAAAATTACAAGTTTCATATTTGTACATTTTCAAATAGATCCCTTGAATATTTTTATTTATAAATAAGTCTAAATTTTTTATCATATTTTAAATAAAATTTTACAAAAAAGACATTGAAGGTTTCCAAACTTAAAATTTAAAATTACAAGTTTAACATTTGTACATTTAAAAATATACCCCTTGAATATTTTTATTTATAAATAAGTCCAAATTTTATTTATGTTAAAATTAAATTTTACGAATAAGTTATTAAAGGTTTGAAAACTTAAAATTTAAAATTACAACTTTCGTATTGTACATTTACAAATAGATCCCTTGAATATTTTTATTTATAAATAAGTCTAAATTTTTAATCATGTTTTAAATAAAATTTTACAAAAAAGACATTGAAGGTTTTAAAACTTAAAATTTAAAATTACAAGTTTAATATTTATATATTTAAAATTAGACCCATTGAATTTTTTTATTTATAAATAAGTCTAAATTTTATTTATTTTAAAACTAAATTTTACAAATAGATCCCTCGCCAACTGGGGCCCGCGCCCACGCGCCGGCACCCGCCCTCATCGGCGCCTGCATCCTTGCCCTCATCGGCCCTCACCCTCGTCGGCCCTCGTTGCCTACATCCGTGCCCTCTCCCTCATCAACCCTCGCCCGCGTCGGCCCTCGTCAGCCCTCGGCCTCATCGGCGCCCGCGCGCCAATGCCCGCCCTCAATGCCCTCGCACCCGCCCTCGCCCTCGCCGGCACCCACCCTCGCCCTTGCCCTCGGCGCCCACCCTTGCTGCGCGCCGATGCCCACTCTCATCCGCGCCCTCACCCGCGCGCTAGCGCACGCCCTTGCCCACACCCGCGTGCGCGCCGGCGCCCGACCTCACCCTCGCTGACACCAGCACCCGCGCCCGCGTGCTCGCTGCCCTTGCCGCCCTCGCTCGCCGCTCGTTTATAAATAGTTGGACTTTTTATAAATAAAAATATTTCAAGGGTTTATTTGTAAATAGTTTAAAAAAAAAGAATGAGAGTGAAAAAAAAGTTTTTAGAAATTTAATTGTAAAAATCAGGAGGATAAAATCAAAATTTTTAGAGAAAATTTTGATTAAATAACAATCGGGGGTGTAGGTAAATATTTTAAAAAGAAAGTAGTGTAAATAATTACGAAAATTATGGAAAATATATGTAATTAGCCTTAATTACAAGCGTTGTACGTAATTACCCCTATTACAATTATACAAGAGTATTTAGGGAAGAAACTATACATTGGTGCATCAGGTATGTTGCCTATGTGGCTCTTCCAGATTGTAAATAGTGTGTGACAAATCTTACTGTTCGTGTCATATTGGTATAACACGTTCGTCGTTGCTCTATGCTATAATTCTGTCTCGCTTTAATCGTCACGGAAAAATTTGTCATTGTTTATATGTTCCCTTTCCGCCTCTCCCTGTATCCTCGAAACAAGCCTATGTCTTAATTCCTCACAAGCAATAAGGTTCAGCGAGAAAGAACACCTTCATATAATTGTTTTAGCACATTCTTTTGCCATGTTTTAACATGAGATAGTCTGATTATGCTTTAGCTTTATTTTTAGTTGACTGCAATTTAATGTTAATGATTTCATTTATTCATTGTAATCAATCGCGCTGCAGCATCCACATCCAATATTTCTGATGTAACCAATAGAAAGCTTTGATCTGCAGCAGGTTAGTACAGGCTTTTAGCTTGTTATCCTAGTGCTTTTATACAAACAGGAGCCACCGTATGCGACGTCTGGTATGATAAACAATCGGGTGAAGTTGGGGGTGACAGATAAGAAGATGGATGGATAAACAATTGCAAAAACAAAATAAGCCAAAGAACTGAGGAACTCCCCTTGGATTGGATGAAATCGAACTTAACCCGAGCCACTCGAACTTTTTTCGTCAGCTACTGCATCCCATCTTGTATTGATCACAAATGCATCTTACTCACTGGAACAGCTGCTTTGCTTGTTCTGATCTGCAGAAACTGCAAGTTCCTTTTTTTCAGATTTATTGTTGGATCGTGTTTCGGATTTCCCTCATTGGGTAGTTTTCAAGCATTATGTTGATGAATTCAACAGTCATCGGATTTATTTTACTCTGTATGATTATCATCTGGGACCAAAATGTTGTTCCGATGAATCAATGTCAAAGAGCCGAGTATTGAGCATATTTCATTTCCTAAATTCCAATGAACAGGCTGCATGTTCACCTGAACTTCGAAAACGAAATATGCTCCAATTCTACCCCGAAGATCGGACTATACGAAATGAAATATGCCGCTAAGTACCATAACAACTTTTCATACATAGTATTATAAATATCAGTTGTCGAGTATTATTTAAATAATCTTCCATATTTCTATATCTCCATAAAAATTTTGTATGTAAACATTCATATATAATATTAATTTTTTATATTACATTCTTTATATAATTTATTATTGTTAATAAAATTTAGAATTATCAATTGTGTGGTTTTCAAGCCTTGGCCTATCTCAACTTGAGAAGCGAGAACTTATCTTCCTCGACATCATATAAAAACCCAAAAAGATTAAATAATGTATTAACAATGAACTTTGCAGGGTGCATTGGTAATGAAATTTGATGTCCAAATTATTGTAGTCAGTATAATTTTACATTCAAGTTGTTGATCTCAATATCAAAATACTAAATTTTTATTCAAAAGATATGCATGAAGTCTTATGTTGTTAGTAAATTTAAAAACCATTAATAGAGATTTTTGGATGGCTTTAGTAAATGCAATCAAGATCATAAAAAATTCAAATAGTAAAAAATTTGGAAAAAAAAGCAACCACATTATTCAAAAAATCTATTTAGGAATAAATTCATTTTAGTTTTGAGAATTAAAGTGAATTCTATTAAAATAGAAAATAATTATTATAACCATTATGAAGTTATTTCTGATAATAACCACTACCATGATAACTTTTTATATATATTAATATAAATATTGGTGGTTGAGATCCCGTATATCTTCATATCTTTAGAGTAATGATTTTTAGGACTCACTAATTTGTATTGCATTCCATACATAATTTATTTTCATTAATGAAATTTAAGATAATCCTCCATTTTGGATCCTTCTACTAGTGTGGTTTTCTCGAGTCTCAGCTCATAAAAATAATAGTATCACTACTCGAGGAATGGGAATTTGTCTTCCTCAAACACATGCGACCTAGAAATAGGCAAAAAACATACACATAACATAATAGACAAAACTAGGTTTTACATCTAGGAGTTGATCTCTAATACATTATCCCCTGCATCAACATTGTTTGCACATTACAATATCATACCTCGTCATTAAGAATGAGAGGATGAACAAGTGAAAAGGGCATATCACAATTGGTGGTCAAAGCACCTTCTTTTTCTTCCCTGGAGGCTCTGATTTACTTCCTGAGACAAAGATTAGGGAGTTTTGTTTAGTGGTACAGTTATGTGCGCCCATGCATATAGGAGTATTACTTGTGACAAATGCATTGCAATGACACACTGATAGCATGAGGACTGCAGGAAAAGCATTTTAGATATGGTTGAAAGTGAATAATTCGTCAACTAACACTATAACAATGTCATTTAGTAGTTGCACCATCATGATTTCCGTATAAACTGCACCAGCAATCAACCAAAGATACTATTTCTATCATTTTAACATCAAGAACAGAAATAATCCCAGGTAGGGAGACAGCCTGTAAAATTCAAATTAGTAGGGTAAATCCACAGATAATAGATATAAAACAGAATCATATATTACTGAGACCAACAGCATTCACGTCCAATGTAGAGCAGGACATATTTTTAATGCATTTTGAAATATGATAGATGATGTTAGAAGAGTTGAATGTGGACTTGAAGCTTATGAAAGAGGGCACAACCAGTGCAGCATGTACAGTTAATCTCCCAAATAAAATAATGCTAAAGTAGAGATAATTTGGAGGCAAAAACAGACTGGATTAAAAGACGCAACGAATAGTTGGCTGTTCCTTGGCGATTCTCATATAAAGTTCAATGCAATGAAACATGTTGCTTGTACATGACCAATTATGATTGTAAGTATCAGATCTTGATCTAAAAGGCTCACTAGAAGCTGAAGGATCATCACTATTTTCAGCTCACCCAGGACAAATTGATCATTAATTGACATTTGCAACTCCAAAATGCTGTATTAAAAAAACTCCAATTTCCGAAAAGGGCACAAACCTTTAATCCAGTTACAACAATTGATCAAACAGAGAGTAAAGACCAAAATGCCAGGTTTAAAATGAACAATACCTCCAGTGAACTTTGAAAAAGAAAAAACTGTCAGCACTTTTGGAAGCCAAATTGGGGATAATAAAAGTAGGTGTAGTTCTATCAGGACAAGGTCTCTATGAAGCCTGAAATCATCCAGTTAGTACCAGAAGTTTAAAACCAACCGGATAAAATGTATGATGCAAAATCCTACCAGTGGAGGAAGCCCAATTAAAATCTAAGCTAGGACTTAATAACCAGATCCTGTATGGAAACCTATTGATAGATGCAAGAGAGGTGGTTGTTATCATCTATCTCAAATGACACTGGGCAAATTTGGCAGGGATAGTCACTGAGAAATAGCATAAATACAATGCAAAAAGAAAATAAGACTGCCATAAACGACATCAACATGAATTTCTAATGTCCATCAACTGTGATTGGATTAAAAGCAGTTCAAGCCCTTCATATACTTCTCTTGGGGTTATGCATTTAGCTCATAACTTATGAGAAATCTTATTTGATATATGCAATAATATGTTGTATTCCTTTTTTTATTGCTAGGAGTGGACCATGATCCATAATGTGTTCAGTAATAGATTTTGCACCAGGAAAGATGAAAAAATAAAATAAATAAGTACTAATTTTTTTTCTGAAAAGTAACTAACCAATGGAGCATGAGTTGGAAACATCCACACCAGCTATTCCAGAAATTCTACCATCCTGCTATCACAATCAGGGCCATAAACAAAAAGATAGAAAACAGGCTAACAAATAAGCATTTCCAAGATGCTAAATCAGACAATGGAAGCATACATGCAGTCCAGTTAAAGCATATACATATGAACTGAACAACCAAAAATGCGCACTAGGTACAGGAGAAAAGGAAAATAAACTGCAAACACAAGCAAAATAGAAACTTGGTGACCAGGATTGCCAATTTGTTGTAGATGGTACTCTTAACTATATGAATAATCCACTAAACTACAACATGAACAACGTACTACATCAAGCATCTTAGTCAAACAAAAGAAGCTGCTCAATTGACTAAAAGATAGTGTTTTTCATCTCAAACTCCCTCATTCAGTTGTGCTTGTATATTACTGAGCTTCTAAAATCTGTTACTAAATTCATGAGAAGTATATTGGCCAATCATCATAGACCTTCTAATAGAGAAATAATGTCCCAATTTACAATTTAGGAGAACAGACACCCTAAGCTTATATTATAAAAATCAGATATTAAAATCTCAAAGTGAATCCGTGGCAAATTAGGAATGAGATATTCTCAAAAAAAATATGTTGCAAATACATTAGTAAAGTTTTAGACAACCCCAACCAATATTCAGAAACAGATCCACAATAAGAGACTAAATGATCAACAAAGCTAGCGAATGAAAAGTTACTATGTAACTTGCACGCAAGTTGCAAAGAAGGATTGAAAGAGCTTCTACTACAATAGGACCAATCTTACTGATTGATAACCAAGGCAATTCAATTAGCCACCCAAACGCCTAATAGCTGCTCTATTGAAAACAACAAATGTGCATGCAAATGTAGAGTTCAACTGATGAAGTTTAAGCAGCCATACATGCAAGCTAGAGGACACATAATAAGACATTGTGACTAACCAGATCGTAGACTATATGCTGGCGCCAGCTTGCTAATGCAGGAACAAGCAACCGACCTGCACACATTTCATTTCCTCAAGAAATGGAGGCAATGGGAGAACTTGAAAGGAGTAAAGAATGATTTGGAACTAGCTGCTAATTCCAACTTTACCTGATCTTGATCTACTTAAATTAAGAGATTCGGCTGAAGCAACAGATAACCTTTTCTCCATGTGCCTTGTAAGTGGAGTGCGAACCTAGAAACATGCAAAGAAATTAAGAGCTCGGAGGTCATATCCAAAGAATCCACATAGCTTCATAGAAAGGAGAATTATGTCTGGAAAAAATTAAACAAACAATTTGTATTGTAACTTGGCAGTTGACTTACAGTTTAGGATGTCAGATATACAGAACAGATTTTACCTAGTCATATTTGCAAGTGCTTATTCAATTCCAGTAGTAATTATACATATAACTGAAAGTCAAAATAAGAAAAATCACACACCTAACTGAGCATATATAATCATAAAAAAGAACTAAACCACTGTTACTGGTCAGTTCAGTTGGTAATTGATCAAATTATTCCTTGGGCAGTTGTTACATATAAATTGATGAATTTAAGACATTAGCCTCAAGATTTAAGGCCCCATTTGGATTGAGATGATCATCAAGTTAGCATAACTAAGAATTAGTATAACTATTGAGTTAATTATCATTTTTAGCCCAACTAAGAAGTTGAGCATTTGGATGTGATTAGCACTAGTATGACTAGTGACTAGTGAGGTACTTGGGTAAAAATTTTTACAAAAGTGCCCTTGCCTTTGTTTGATATGCAGTTGTATATGAATTCAAATACATAAATACAATTTTTAGGGCAAAAATGCTAAGACAAACTAAGTCTTGCCCCATTTGGATGCAAGTTAGCTAAGGAAAAGATAAATACACTCTGATCTCTTCCTTAGTCCAAATCGAAACGGGTCTAAAGTACTATTGAAAAACACATCATCAATTATTTGTTAAATAAAACAAACTTCCACCAGGACGATAAAACAATTTTCAGCTTAAGAATCCATCAAAGCATCAAACTGATGATACTGAAAAAGCTAAATGATAACAATTAATTTAAGTGAAATATGATCATGACTTACAGGTGGGCAGCTTGGTCGCCAAATTGTTCTTCCTCTGGCAGCATGTGGCGCTCTTTTTTTGTTGGATTGCAAATCGACTTGGATTTCAGAATGATCTGCCTGTTTAAATTACATCCAACAAGATATGAACATATATCCTAGTTTTTCCACTATTGCAACTCTTAAAACACTGAAAATTAACTCAGAATCAGAATTAGTCAAACAGATCATCTATACTTACACATCGATGATTAGCTTTCTTTGTGTGGTTCCCTTGGGTTGTGACTGTTGTATTATCCTTAGGGTGGTCTTTGTCCGTTGCAACAGGTAACTGGCTTGCTACATTGGATGAGCTACCAACAGAAATGCGGGAGTTACTTTTATTTGTAATACCCATACTGAGCGTCACATCAGCATACCCATCACAGAACTGGATCTTAGATGGAGTTGAAGAACCATGATTATCCTGCTTGATATTGCCATCCTTGTGGTTTAACCTGTGACTACCTTTCTCCCCACAGCTTTGACTGATTCTTTTGGCATGTTTGTGACCGGATTCAAGCTTAAAATCAGTTCCAACCTGTGCTAAATTTTCATTAGGAGGAACAGATGCAGCCATATTCTCTCTGACATCCTCCTCTATAATGGTATTTTTCATTTCTCTATCACTTGCCTTTCCATTTAGTAACTTCGTCCCACTAGTCAACATCCTAGGTCCAAAATTGCTAGAATTTTCCTTCGAGTAATCTGATTTCCCTCCAGTAGAACGAGTATTGTATCTTTTATAAGGGGTGAAGTTCAACTTATGAATGACTGTTGCAGATGCAGCATCCATATTTAAATCTGACGAGCCAAGTCCTGTTGATGATTGTGCTTCAATCAAGTGCAAAGGAGAGCTTCCTGTCTTCTGCTCAGAAATTACAGATTCATGTAATGCCAATTCTGAAAAGTCAATATTAGTTTTCCCATCTGTGAATTCAAGTTCCTTGCCGTCTTTCCAAATGGTTTTAGGTATCTCAATTTCCATAGGGGATTTGTCTAAGCACAGTTCCACTTCTGATGCTTTTGAAATTGTCTCATCAGCATTTAAGCCCACTTCTACAGTAGAATTATTTACAGGATTAACAGAAAAATTATTATTTCCTTTGAATATCCCAAGACAGGCATCATCTATTTTGTCTGGCAAAGGTGCTGAAATTCCAGAAATAACATTGGGTGTCATAGAAATGTCAGAGTTCCTTGAGGTTTTTTCAGCACAAGCAACTTCTGCACAACCATTAGAAAGCAAAGTGGAAGTTTTCTCACCATGCAAGAATTGCCTCCTTTTTGTTCTGCCAACTTTCCTTGTTTTTTTTTCATTGGAGACATTTGGCTTTTGAAGTGATTTTGCAGCATCATTTTGTGAGCCAGGTACTTCCTGTGCTAGTGAACTCTCTGCATTGCAAGTTCCAGTATTTTCAGAACCATGATTCTTTCCCAATAGCACATTTGTCTCTGCTTCCTCAGGTTTAAGATGTTGCACGTCTAACTCTTCCAGGACATTATTTATGACCAAATTTGCTTCTGCCATGCTTGTCACATCTCTGCCATTCAAGTTCCGATGAACATTTTGCATTTGGTCCACATTGTCATAATCTCCTTGAACAGCAGTGCACTGATGGTCACTCTTCTTTGGCTCCTTCACATTTTGCAACAGATTTTTCATTTGCATGGCTGAATCAGTCTTTGGCCAACTATCAAATTTTTTTTTTGCATTTATGGAAGACTTACGTGAGAAGTTATTGCTCAATGCAATCACTTTCTCCATTTGAGCGTTTTCTCCTGGCACTTCATCTCTGACCAGAGAAAAAACATTGTGCCCTTTCTTTTCAATGTGATTGGTGGCAGAGAACCTTCTCAGGATATCAGACAAGCTGCTTGTTTCTCTATCATGATCTGAACTTAAAACATTAAGAAATTTGGCCAATGGAAATTCATCCATGTGAATTGGAAATGTACTATCTGAAGTATTAGCATTTTTGCTTGGCTTAAGAACACCGGTTACACTTCCTTTTGGAAGACTTTCAGAGGTAGGGCTTTTTACAGGAAAATCAACAACATACACATCCCAATTGTAAGGAAATCCTGTTAAGAAACACTTGCAAACCTGTGAAAATTAAGGCAATAGACTTTTCTTAGAGACATTGCGAATTTCGGTGTGTTCTAAGGGCAATGGTTCCTGAATAATGGATTACACATTCAAAGCTAACAAATAATTCATCCTTGCTTACAGATTTGAAATTACCATACAAAGCATTTACAATTCTATAATATCTGAACACATGTGAAAAATGTTTTCTAACATGCGGTTTTGTTTTGCAGCATAAGCACTTTCTCTAAAGAAACTAACAACAAATGTAGCAAAATGAACAATCCAAAACTCCACAAACCTCTGGAGGAAAACCGTTATGATGCATGCGTGCTTTGTTTATAACACCGTGTATCCTGACGGTAACCCCATCTGCTGTCTCAAGAGTGAAGGCATCATACCGCTTTACTATAGGTGCAGAATTGAAAACTCTTCTCGCATGTTGCCTGTGGAAAAGAAAGTATTGAAGATGGCAAAATTATATGACAGTAAGCTTACTCGTTGATACAATATGCTAAGGATGAAGTATTTAATTTAAGATTGAGGTAGTTAAGGAGGAATCACACAGTTTTCTTGACTCTGGCTAACAGAGCAACCATTAAAATCATGACCTAGACTATCCATTAGCCATTAGCTGCATATAAAAGAAAACAATTTGTACTGTTGTAAATTTTGAAGGAAACAGTTTGATAAGAAAATTAAGTGGATTTTGAAGGAAACAGTTTGATAAGAAAATTAAGGGCCAAGACATAAAACATATTTACAGCAATCAATGGGCCATCCCATCCCAGCTCAAAAATTAGGCTTAGGCTTATAAGGCAAAGGACCTAGGACCAATCTGAAACAGATCCAAAAATCACACAATAAGTTCCAGCTCAGATGCTCAACCATCCTCTAAGCCATCTTCTTGGCTCTACCACCATCAGCCACTTCCTGCATCTCTCTCTCTCTCCCTATCTCACACCTGAACATCCTCACCCACGTGCTGTCCCTTGTCTCACACGTGCACTTCCTCAACACTTCCCCTTGTCTTTCACCCTCCATTACCATCTACCATTTTCCACAACTACATTGACTTTAAACATTGTTAATGATTGAAAATTCCATAAACCAAAATATTCAGCTAATTCAATCATTTCGGTTCAGAAAGGTAAGCCAAAACCTCGAGGTAACCACTTCTCCATAGCAAGGGCAAGTTCTATTGCAATACATTGGTGGTAGAAAATTCAAGAAAATTCAGTATTCCACGCTATGAGGTAGGTTTCTCCAAGTTCATATTTTCCTCACAATCTTGCAAATATATATGAAAATAGAACTGGAAGCTAATTATAATTATTTCTTCAAAATTATGCCTTTATAAATGATTGTGTCTTGCTTGTTGATACAGTTTCATTAGACTATTGTAAAGAACAGTTTCAAAATCACTCCCAAATTCCAATTTTTACCGAATATAAAGAAAATTTTACCCTCTAGTAGTCAGTCCACAAACAGCCAGTCCACTCCCACGCCCATCGTTTTCCACCCTGCTGAGCCACCAATCAAACAGAAAAACCTAGAAATTTCGGGAGAAATAATATCAGGAAACAACAACAAAACCCTAAAACCTAGAAATTTAAGAGGGCAAACTCACGGATTTTTTATTGGAACCCGAAGGGCAGGGCGTGAGGGTGGTCGAGAACCGGCAAGGATCCTTGGCGGCAGACGGCGGCGTCTCCGTCGAGGTCCTGGAGGTGGATTCGGGTCCCCTTGCCATTCTAGGGGATTGATCTGGCAATGCCGAGTGATAAATCCCGAAAATGAAGGGGAAAAGGGGGAGAAGGGCAGGCGAAGCGGCGGATGCTTGGCATGCGGGACAGCAGGCCGCCGGAAATGGGCCGGGTCCGGTCCTGCAAACCAAAATGCAGGCCCGAACCCGGTCCTGGTTCGTTTCGGACCCCGGCAATTGACCCGGTTCGGATCTGGTGCCGACTCCGATTTATAGCCTAACAATTCGATTTGGACATAGGTCCAAATAAAGCCGCATCCAAATTTCATTTTTAGTTCGAGGCCATCATAGTTAAAATTTATTCAATTAAATTAAGCTTCATCTAACCTTAAATTTTGGATAAAAGTTTCACATAAGAATCAAAAACATTAAATTTACATAGAGTTTACAGCTTGAATTACACATAATAATCAAATTTCAACACTAAAATTTATTCATTGAATTCACACATATTTTAGATTTAAACTAATTGACGTATGATATTTTTATTATGTCTAGGATATCTATACTCTTAATGAAATTGAATCTGAACCAAACCCAAACTGGATCCCTATATGCTCGAATACGAGTATGAAATTTGGGTTTTAATTTTAAAATTTGAATTTAGCTCATTACCTATTTTGATGCCGATACCTACTTAACAAACAGGTTAGATTATTGGGATAATTACGGGTGACCCCCGTAATTAGCCTTAATTACGGTTAACCCCCCGTAATTTCCGTAATTACCCCCACCCCTCAAATTCGCCCATATTTACCCACAGCCCCCTGATTGTTATTTAATCAAAATTTTACCAAAAAATTTCGATTTTACCCCCGTTATTTTTACACATACACCCCTAAAAACTTATTTTTTATATCTAACCCCCCGGATTTCAGAATTTTGCAAATAACACCCCGAAAGAACTCAGCTTTACAAAAACCTCCTCCAAATTCGAATTTTTGCAAATAAACCCCCGGAAATTATTTCGATATACAGAAAAGTCCCCGAAATTCGGATTTTTGCAAATAACACCCCGTCGCGCGGGCGGGAGCCGAGGAGGAGGCCGGCCGGAAGGCCGCGGGGCGGAGGCGGCGGCCGGCGGCGGGAGCGGAGGCGGAGGCCGGGCGGGCGGGAGCGGAGGCGGAGGCCGGCGGCTGGAGCGGAGGCGGAGGCCGGGGCGCCGGCGCGCCGAAACGCGGGCGCGGACGGCCACGGCCGAGGCCGTTCCGCCCCCGCGTGCCGGGGACGGAGGCCGAGGCCGGCGCGCCCGCACTCGGGCGCGGGCGAGGACGGCCACGGCCGAGGCCGTTCCGCCCCCGCGTGCCGGGGACGGAGGCCAAGGCCGGCGCGCCCGCACGCGGAGGCCGAGGCCGAGGCCGTTCCGCCCCCGCGTGCCGGGGACGGAGGCCGAGGCCGGCGCGCCCACGTGCCGGGGACGGACGGCCTTGGCCTTGGCCGTCCGCTCCCGCGTGCCGGCGCGCCGGCCTCGGCCTCCGTCCCCGGCACGCGGGGGCGGAACGGCCTCGGCGTCCGTCTCCGCTCCCGCGTGTGGAGGCCGTCCGCGGCCGCGTGCCAGCGGGCCGTCCGGCGCGCCGTCGGGCCTCCGGCGAGGGGTGTATTTGTAAAAATTAGTTTTAAAAAAAATTTAGAGTTATTTTTTTAAAAAAATTTAATGGTCTATTTTTTAATTTATAAATATTAAATTTGTCATTAAAATATAAAAAACACTAATGTCTTTTTTGTAAAATTTTATTTAAAATATGATTAAAAATATAGACTTATTTATAAAAAAAAATATTGAATGGGTCTATTTGTAAAAGTACAACATGAAACTTGTAATTTTAAATTTTAAACTTTGAAACCTTCGAGGATTTATTTGTAAAATTTATTTATAAAATAAATAAAATTTGAACGTATTTATAAAGAAAAATATTAAAGGTAGTCTATTTTTAAATGTAAAAATATAAAAATTAGTTTTAAAAAAATTTTACAGTTATTTTAAAAAAAAATTTGAGGGTCTATTTTTTAATATATAAATATTAAATTGGTAATTATAAATATAAAAACACTAATGTCTTTTTTGTAAACTTTTATTTAAAATATGATTAAAAATATTGAAGGGATCTATTTGTAAATGTACAACATGAAACTTGTATTTTAAAATTTTAAGCTTTGAAACCTTTTGATGACTTATTTGTAAAATTTATTTATAAAATAAATAAAATTTGGACGTATTTATAAAAAAAATATTAAAGGTGGTCTATTCTTAAATGTAAAAAATAGTAAAAATTAGTTTTAAAAAAATTTTACAGTTATTTTTCTAAAAAAAAAATTGAGGGTCTATTCTTTAATTTATAAATATTAAATTTGTAATTATAAATATAAAAAACACTAATGTCTTTTTTCTAAAATTTTATTTAAAATATGATTAAAAATATAGACTTATTTATAAAAAAAATATTGAAGGGGTCTATTTGTAAATGTACAATATGAAACTTGTAATTTTAAATTTTAAACTTTGAAACCTTCGATGACTTATTTGTAAAATTTATTTATAAAATAAATAAAATTTGGACGTATTTATAAAGAAAAATATTGAAGGTAGTCTATTTTTAAATGTACAAACTAATAAATTTGTAATTTGAAATTTGAAATTTTTAAACTTTCATTATATTTCGCAAGGCAACAAGCGGACAGCGACGGCAAGCCGGCAGGGCAGCGACGGCAGCAGCTGCGTAGGGACCAACAGCGGCAGTGGCAGAGCACAGCGGCGGCGGCGACGCAGATGCGTTTAGGGCTACAGGAAGAGGGTTATATAAGAAAGTTCTGGATTTTTTTGTAATTCGGAATAATTTCGGAGAGTTATTTGCAAAAATCAAATTTTCGGGGACTTTTCTGTAAATTTGAATAATTTCGGGGTGTTATTTGCAAAAATCCGCGCCCACGCCCGGGGAAGCAGGCGGAGGCCGGGGCGCCGGTGAGCCGGCGGCGGGGGCGGAACGGCCTCGGCCTCAGCCTCCGCGTGCGGGCGCGCCGGCCTTGGCCTCCGTCCCCGGCACGCGGGGGCGGAACGGCCTCGGCCGTGGCCGTCCTCGCCCGCGCCCGCGTGCGGGCACGCCGGCTTCGGCCTCCGTCCCCGGCACGCGGGGGCGGAACGGCCTCGGCTGTGGCCGTCCGCGCCCGCGTTTCGGCGCGCCGGCGCCCCGGCCTCCGCCTCCGCTCCAGCCTGCCCGGCCTCCGCCTCCGCTCCCGCCTGCCCGGCCGCCGCCGCCGCCACCGCTCCCGCGGCCGGCCTGCCGGCCTCCTCCTCCGCTCCCGGCCGCGCGACGGGGTGTTATTTGCAAAAATCCGAATTTCGGGGACTTTTCTGTATATCGAAATAATTTCCGGGGGTTTATTTGCAAAAATTCGAATTTGGAGGACGTTTTTGTAAATATGAGTTCTTTCGGGGTGTTATTTATAAAATACCGAAATCCGGGGGGTTAACTATAAAAAATAAGTTTTTAGGGGTGTATGTGTAAAAATAACGGGGGTAAAATCGGAATTTGTTGGTAAAATTTTGATTAAATAACAATCAGGGGGCTGTGGGTAAATATGGGCGAATTTGAGGGGGTTGGGGGTAATTACGAAAATTATGAGGGCTTAACCGTAATTAAGGCTAATTACGGGGGTCACCCGTAATTATCCCTAGATTATTTCGCACTCAAACCAAATCTATGTCTAGTGACAGCAACCCTAGATATCATAGTACCAAAGTATATTTAGGGTATCTTTTATATTAAAAAATCAAATTCGATCTCTCACTTACTATATATTAATTACTAAAATAAAAGCTCTACGAAATATGCCTATAATCAATACATCTCAAATGGATCCGAATAAACCTGATCCCCAAAATAAAATTGACAATTGCAATCACCAATCTTGCAATCCAAAACAAGTCAAACCCAAAATATGAAGCCGACACCAAAATCAAAACCAACACTAATAGAGAAGCAGTCGGTGAATCAATTCTCAAATGAATTTGACTCGATTCAATACTTACAAAGTCAACAATCAACCTAATTCAGCAGTACTTTAGGATTGCAATATACAAGATCGGCATATTTTCAATTATAATCTCAATTATGAGGCCTCAAGAACATATGTGAAGTCTTCAAAATACCTCTACTCCCACTATTAATGAGAAATGCCTCAATTGCAAGCCACTCAAGATCTCCAACAACCTTTTACTAACAAAGAATTGCTCAAATGTTAACTTAGAATCAATGAGATCTACAAACTAGCTTCTTTGAGAAGCTTTCACCTCTTCAAATATAAAAGTTCAAGGTCAACCCTAGGTAAGGGTTTCAGATTGTCTTGATACGTCTTGGTCTAGAGACTCCTTGGTAAACATCCCTCATACATTGTAAGTATATCATCTTCCTCATACAAGCCCTCACTTGTTGAGGCACCATCACCATAGTCATAGCATAACTCCACACTACTTGATTCTCACATAAGCCCTAAGCCCTTGATAAACTCTAGGGGGGCGTTTGGTTAGGGGTTAAGCCCAAGGTCAAAGTCAAGACTAATGAACCATTTTTGTAAACTAATATCTTTTTATTAAAATTAAAGCTTCAATAATTTAAATCTCAAAAAACTATTTAATTTTTTATAGTAATTTAATTTAATAATAGTATAAAATAATAAATATTAATTTTACAAGAAAAAAATAATTCTAAAATGAGCTGATCCTGATCCCGATCCCAAAACAAACGGGGCCTAGATACTTTGTAAGCCCTAGTTCCCTTATAAATCCTAGACTGACATAAGCTATGAAAGAGTTCAAACATCCACATCGTATATTATTCATCGGAGACCTATCTTGACTTGTGCATCAAATAATTTTTGTCGAACAACCCCTTCAACTTAGACTTCTTGCGAGGTGTTGGTAGAAGTTTATGCAACCACAACTCTTGACATGAACAAGCAAACACAACAATTGGAGCATCATCTCTTTATCCGTGAGCTTTGCATCTATCTCTGAATTGGAACCCTCCTTGGATGCACTCCTCCATCCTTCAATACTAGATAAAGGACTAAACCATCATTTAGTTTCATGCTCTATCATGTGCTAGAGGAAGGACCATGTGCTAGCTAGTCATGCATCGAACAAGCATGACATTTGGGGTCCGGGTTCTCTTAAGAAAATCTTCCAACACTGAATTTAAGGTAGTCTTCTCAACCACCAACTTGGTGGGGGGTGGAGACTTCACATGTAGGCATCCCTCATCAATCACTCCTACTAAAGCAAAGAAAACTTAGATCCCATCAAGTGGCCCCACATTCACAACATCCCATATAGAACAACTAGGGGCCAACATTACTAGGCTCATCAAAGAAACTCTGACAACCTTGATAAAATTAATCACCATCATCAACTTCGACGTAGAAGGATAGAGGCCCACCAAAATAGGTAGATATTTACCTTTGCACCTCAAAAAAAGACTCATTCAGTTCCTCTTAGTAAACGAGGGTGTCTTCACATGGCCCCTACGTACATGCCCTGCATCGACCTGAATGTGCTCAACATAGACTCAATGTTTTGCTTGAATTCAGACTTGTAAGGTAAAGGAGATACTTTGCCCAGAATGCTAGATGACTATTGCCAAGGAGGTAATGAAGCTACTTGTTACAAGCATCATTGGGAAGTACACTATCCTAAGTGGCTAGCCAACATAGTGCTATTCAGGAAAACCAATGGAAAAGTGGTGCATGTGCATCAACTTTACTGATTCGAATTGAACCCCAAGTTCAAGTAATCGAACACTCTGTTCAGACAACCAAAGTTTTGCAAAACTATAATATTATTATTTTTTTGTCTATCAAGTTTAGGATTTGGATATATCAATTAGGATGTTTGAACCTATATTTTAGCACTCGAACTATCAAGTTTGGATGACCAAACTTGACAAAAAAAAACTTACTAAAGTTTTCTGCATTATTGGCTATTTCTCATAACTTCAATTTAACTTGGACAAAAGTAAGATAAGCTAATGAAAGTATATCCAAGTTAAATGAGATGTCAACTCAAAAACTCAAATAAATTAACTATCAAATTCTTGACTCAACATAAAATGGAAAGCTAAACCTATAAGCTTGGAGTTAATCTTGCCTCTTGAATATTCTCTGAGCTCTCAACTTGATCTTTAAGGTTTACCTTTAAATTATCATCTTCTTTATTTTCATGTTATCATGTTCATTTTAATCACCATCAAAATCCAAAAATTAATAATGAAGCCGCTTAGTTAGTTAGTTAAATATCATGTTTAAAAGAACTTAACTAACATAAGCATAAAGTCATTAGTAATACTTTAAACTTAATCAACAATAAGCTAAGAAAGACCATCGATCATCAAATCAAAAATAATTAACATAAGCAAAAAATTGCTAATCACTCTCTTAAATCAAACTGAACTAAAGCAGCTTGAACTCGCTTAATCAATCAGCCAAACGTCATGTTTGAAGAAAGCTCAACTAACACAAGTATAAAGTCATCGATGACACTGCAAAACCTAATTGACACAAGTCCAAAAAAGTCATCGATAATCAAATTAAAAATTATTAGCATAAGCTGAAGCCTCTAATTATTCTCTTAAATTTAAAATCAAAAAAGTCAACCGATAATAATAAAAAAATATTGGTGATAGTTCAAATACTAAACTAACACAAGTTAGGATAGTCAACTACACCTTGAATCAAGCAAAATTATTAACATTCTTTGAGGATGAAACCAAGCACCTAGCGAAGTTAGATTCCACTTGACCAAGGAGCCAGGAGTGGGGTAGTGGTAAGCATCAAACCTTTTCGTAATCCCTTCTTCATTTCATGTCATTTATGTTTGAATTTAAATTCTTTTGAAAAGTGAGAACATGCACTTAATTAAGCAACATAAATCATTTATTAAATTAATTAAATTATACTTTTCTTTTTTTTGTTTCTATTCTATTTGTTAGGTTTCTTATTTTATGAGGTTCTTGATAATTATCAAGATAATTAGTAACAAAAGCTTGTGTCTGTTGAAAATCATATTTTCATAATACCTGATAACACACTAAAATAAAATCAAAATTTTATTTATTATTTTAGAATTATTTCTCGAGATCTTCAGCTATCTCAGGTGATTGATCAAGACTCTACAAAGGGAAATAAGATTATAAAGAAAAGAAAATCATCAAGAAACAATTAAATAAAATAAGTGACTTAGCTTGGTCCAATATAGAGATTCAAGCTCGCTTTTTCAGACATATATAACTATCTGTAAATACTATATTAACTATTTTAAATACACAAACTTAGGTTTTTTTTCTAAACAGATACAACTATCCATAAAACACCATTTTAAATATTTCAAAAAAAAAAAAAACATTTCAATTCACATACTTAAGTTCGCTTTTATAAACAAAAACAACTATGGGTGAATACTTTTTCAAATATTCAAAAAAAAATTTAAATAGACAGACTTAACTTCACTTTTCCAAACAAATACAACTATCTATACACTTTGATTCAAATATTTCAAAAAAAATAAAAGATAAATTTTTAAATATATAGACTTAAGTTCGCTTTTTCTAGATTAATGCAATAATATGTAAACAACATTTTAAATATTTTAAAAAAATTTAAAAAAATGAAATTTTAAATGCATGGACTCAAGTTTGTATTTTTCACATAAACTTATAATTGCTTTTCTAGACAGACACAACTATTTAAAAATACTGTTTAAAATATTTAGAAAAAATAAAAAATAAAATTTTAAATACACAACTTTAGTTTGCTTATATAGATAGACACAATCCTTTATAAATACCATTTCAAATATTCAGAAAAAAATAAAAATTAAAATTTTACATATAAAAATTTAAGCTCATTTTTCTAAACAGGCGCGACTATCTATCAACATTATTTCAAATATTATGAAGAAATTAAAATAAAATTTTAAATACCTAGACTTAGGTTTCCTTTTCTAGACAGATACAACTATCCATAAACACCATTTTAAATGTTCAAAAAAATAAAAAATAAAATTTCTAATTCACAAGCTAAGTTCACTTTTTTAGGTAGAAACAACTGTGGGTGGATGCCTTTTCAAATATTTCAAAAAATAAAAAATAAAAATTTAAATATATAGACTTAAGTTTACTTTTAAGATAAGTGTAACTATTTATAAACATAGTTTCAAATATTCAGAAAATAAAAATTAAAATTTTAAATATAGAGATTTAAGCTCGATTTTTTAGATTAATGCAATAATTTGTAAACACCATTTCAAATATTCTGAAAAAATAAAAAATAAACTTTTAAATGCACAAACTTAAGTTCACATGTTCACACAGACTTCTGTTTTATTTTCTTGACAAGCAATCAAAATATTAAAAAAAATAAAATAAAATTTTAAGTACAACGACTTTAGTTTGTTTTTCCAAACAAAGGCAACTGTTTGTAAACACTATTTTAAATATAGAGTTTAGGTTTGTTTTCCTAGACAAACATAATAATCTATAAACATTATTTTAAATATTTTGAAAAAATTAAAAATAAAATTTTAAATACATAGACTTAGGTTTCTTTTTTTAGACAAAACTGTTGTGAATACCACTTTAAATATTCTAAAAAAATAAAAATTTAAATTTCAATATATACCTAAATTTGCTTTTGCACATAGATGCAACTACTTGTAAGTAATATTTAAATATTTTTAAAAAGTAAAAAATAAAATTTTAAATACATAGATTTAAATTTGCTTTTTCATAGTGATACAATATTCTATAAACATCATTTTAAATATTAAAAAATTTAAAATATACAAACTTAAGTTTATTTATCCAGACAGACATAACTATCTGTGAATGATGTTTAAAATATTACAAAAAATAAAAATAAAACTTTGAAGATACAAACTAAAGTTTACTTTTTTAGACAAGCACAACTATATATAAATACCATTTCAGATATTGTGAAAAGTAAAAAGTAAAATTATAAATATGTAGACTTAATTTCACTTTTACACACAAATATAATTGTTTGTAAACTATGCTTCAAATATCATGAAAAAAATAAAAAAAATTTAAATATACAGATTCAAGTTTACTGTTCCAAATAGACACAACTATCTATAAATAACATTTTAAATATCTAAAAAGATAAAAAAAAATTTTAGATACACCAACTTAAGTTTACTTTTTTCAAATAGACGTAATTGTCTATAAAAACCATTTCAAATGTTAAGAAAAAAATATGAATAAAGTTTTAAATTCATAGACTTAAGTGTGGATTTCTAGACAAACAAAACTATTTGTAAACACCATTTTAAATATTCTAGAACATAAAAAATAAAATTTTAAATATACAAACTTGAGTTCACATTTCCATATAAACACAACCCTCTATAAATACTATTTCAAAAATTCTTAAAAAGTAAAAAATTAAAATTTTAAATACACATACTTAAGTTTACTTTTATATATAGACAAAACTATCTATAAATATTATTTTAAAAATTCTCAAAATATAAAAAATAAACTTTTTGATTCACTGACTTAAAGTTTCTTATTTCCAAATTGATGTAACTATCTGCAAAAATTATTTCAAATATTTCAAAAAATAAAAAGTAAAACTTTGAATTCGCGAACTTATGTTCACTATTTTTGACAGTCATAACTATTTGTGAACACAATTTTAAATATTTTCAAAAAATAAAAAATAAATTTTAAATACATAAACTTAAGTTTGTTTTACTAGACTGATACAACTATAATGAATGTTGTTTAAAATATTTCAAGAAAATAAAAAAATTTTAAATATACAGATTCGAGTTATTTTTTCTATACAAAAGTAATTATCTATAAATAATATTTTAAGTATTCTGAAAAAATAAGAAATAAAATTTTCACTATGCAAAATTAAATTTACTTTTTCAAACAATGCAACTATCAGCGAACACCATTTGAAAATAGATGCAACTACTTACAAAAACCATTTGAAAACAAATGCAACTACTTATAAATATCATTTGAACACCATTTAAATAAAATTCACAGACTTAAGTTCGCTTTTGCAAATAGATGTAACTACTTATAAATACCATTTGGAATGTCTCAAAAAAAAATTTAAAAAAACATAGTCTCAAGTTTACATTTTTAGACATACACAACTGCCTATAAACTCCACTTAAAATATTCTGAAAAAATAAAAATAAAAAATTTAAATACACAGACTTTAGTTCACTTTTTAGGCTGATGCAACTATCTATAGATACCATTTCAAATATTAAAAAAATGAAAATTTGAATACACATAAGTTTATTTTTTTTCAGACAGACACAACTGTTTGGTATAAAATATTTAAAATATTACAAAACAATTTGAATACACATATTCAAGTTCACTTTTCAAGACAATCACAATAGTCTATAAACACTATATCAAATATTACAAAAAATTAAAAATAAAATTTTGAATACACATACTTAAGTTTACTTATCTTAACAGATGCAACTATCTATGAATACTATTTAAAATATTTTAAAAAATAAAAATAAAATTTTGAAGACACAACTAATGTTTGTCCTAAACTTAAGTTTATTTTTGGAGATAGGTTTAACTTTTTGTAAACTCTATTTCAAATATTATGAAAAAATAGAAAAAACTTTAAATACGCAAACTCAAGTTTACTTTTCTAGATAGACATAACTGTTTACAAATAAAATTTCAAATATTTCAAAAAAAATAAAAAATAAAATTTTAGATACATCGATTTAAGTTTGCTTTTTCCAAATAGATGCAATTGTCTGTACACATCATTTCAAATATTCCAAAAAAATAAAATTTTAAATAGACAAACTTAAGTTTACTTTTGCAAACAGATACAGTTGTTTACAAACACCATTTCAAATGTTAAGAGAAAACAAAAATAAAGTTTTGTTTTTTGAGAAAGTAAACACTATTTTAATTATTTCAAAAAATTGAAATTTTAAGTAGACAACCTTAAATTTTTTTTTCAAGATAGATGCAACTGTCTGTAAAGGACGTTACAAATATTCTAAAATATAAATAAAATTAAATTTTAAATATACAAGTTTAAGTTTACTTTTATAGACAGACATAATTATCTATACATATCATTTCAAATATTGCCTAAAAATAAAAAATAAAATTTTAAATACATAGGCTCAAGTTTACCGTTCTAGATAGACACAATTATCTGTAAACACTATTTAAAATATTTCAAAAAAATTAAAATTTTAGATACACCAACTTGAGTTTGCTTTTCCAAATAAATGTAATTATTTATAAACTCCATTTGAAATATTTTTTAAAAAATAAAATTTTAAATACATAGACTTTAAGTTTGCTCTTTCAGACAAACATACTTATTTGTAAACAATATTTTGGTTATTCTGAAGAAAATAAAAAATAAAATTACAAATATACAGACTTAAGTTTACTTTTCTATACAGACATAATTATCTATAAATATCATTTTAAATATTAAGAAGACAATAATAAAATTTTAAATTTGGAGACTTAGGTTTAGTTTTTCATATAGACATAAGTGTTTGTGAACACTATTTCAAGTATTATAAAAAAATTTAAATATACAAATTTAAGTTTGTCTCTCCAAATAGATGCAACTGTTTATAAATAATATTTTCAAATATTTTAAATAAATAAAAATAAAGTGTGAAATATACAAACTTAAGTTTGTTTTCCCATACAGACATAACTATCTCTGAATATTGTACCAAAAATTTTGGAAAAAGTGAAAATTTAAATTTTAAATGCACATATTTAAGTTCTCTTTTCCATATGTACACAATTATCTATAAACCAAGATTTTGAGTTTCAGTTTTAGATTCAGTTTCGACACCTAGAGAAATCAATACGTTTCGGCAGAAACTATTCTCGTTTCGGTTTTGACCGAAATATTTTTTTAGTTATTAATTATGTGTTGACTAGAGTTTGACTATATTTGGACTATATTTTGACTTCAAATTAAAAATACGATAAAATTTTTAAAACTTTTTTAAAAAATTTAACAAATATAAAAAAAAATTTATAATTAATTTTACCATAACATTAAATACTATTTTAATTAATTTAAATTAATTTTGATAGTTAATCACTTGTACAGTCTATTTTTTTTATATATTACTGTATAAAAAATAGAAAATACATAAAAAATAATATGAATATGATTGAAAGTTAAAAATTAATATAAGCAAATTTAACTTATCATTAAAATGTACTTGATACATATATAATTTATTAATTATAACGTAATACAATTAATCATCGTCATTATCATCATAATTATGATTGGTTGAGTTTGAAACATCTGGGTATGAAATTATAAATTTAATACCTGGACAATCAAGATGAGCATTTGTAGGCGTACGAGTAAAAATAATTAGTTTTGTGCAATCTCGTGGTAGCGATTATAAAGTATAGTCATACATAAAAGTCTAAAATAAAAATTATAATCATGTTGATTGATAACACATAGTAAAAGTGATTTAATAACCCACAAGAAATAAATATCATATTGTGCGAAGTGTTCAAGGTTAATTACGGCAAGACACTGATTGATAATATTAAGTGAAACTTGTTGAGAGACATAATAAATTTGATCATTTACTCTTCCATGTTATTTACTTTTCCAAAGGTAAAATCATTCTATGACAGAATATAAGTTTTTGGCAAATAATGGATATAATTATTCTTTTTACTTCAAGTGTAACTTGGTCTGAAACTGTAATATAATTATCAAAATTTGTCATTATTTATTTTAAAAGAAATATCATATAATTATTAGAATTGATGAATATAAAGTAGATAATAGAAAATACTAAAAAGAAAAATACTACAAGAAAAATATGATAATGAAGTAAATATTTATCATAGTACAAAATAAACCATAGAGGCATTAAATTTGAATATCATAAAATTATAATAATATTATATGTACACTGACTACATATATAATATAAAATATATTAATTTAAGACCATAATGAAAATATCATTTCATAGATAGTATAAACCACGTCTTATAATCACATGCTATTTTGAGGCGAATCTTGAAAAGAATGATATTCTTCATCACCATTCTGATCAATATGATGAAGTTGTAATTAATAGTATTATTCAGCATGCAGATAATACAAAGTCACATGGTCTTGCATTGACTGATGATATCCTTGGTTGAAAGAAAATATCTCGCTATGATATTTCTCATAGTAGCTAGAGCCCACACTGTCTGTTGGACCTTGATTGTCATCTTGTCAACCATGCGAAGTATATTGATATTGTGGTACATAACCACCATATAAATTAGAGTAAAAAAAAACTCATTTTCTTCATGCCTTGGAAAAGATGAAGATGAGTCCTTACATTGTGATTGTTGGAAATTAGCCTCACCAGCTGTACTACCATTGTTGCTATCACTGATATCAATAATATTCTCCATTCTGTCATCTTCTTTTTTCGATTCTTATATAAAAGATGGCAAATAGCTTCTTGTGTTTGAGGATGATTTAAGACAGGTTGTTCTCTTTCTCAAATCCACTCTATTAGAGGATCATCATATTCAAATATGGCTGACAAGTTAATTATCTCATCCTCTAGTGATGTTCTCCTTTGTAAGTTTCAAGCACTTAAATGCATGTTATTATAATAGAAAATAAGTTTTTTCAATTTCCATTTTAAGTCTGCTTCTCGTCTTTATATGAATTAATCCAAAAGTTATCCAATTCCTCTCACATTATAAACTAGAAATAGTTTGACTTAAAATTCTAATTGCTATCTTTGTAAGATTAGGTGCTACATATCGACCATAAATACTCCACCATCTAGTTGTAATTTATCAAAAAAATTTGTTAAAAAATTGATATAATTTAAATTAGTAAATATATATTATTATTGAACATCAACTATACTAAGAATATCACTCATAATAGTTACAATTGCTTATTGTGTGTCGAAATCCTTAACTTTATTTTTGAAGTTGTCTGCCTATTTAATAGATATACTCAAGTTAAAAAATTTCTTAATTATATAAAAAATAAATTAATGATTTAGAATATACCTTGCATAATTCTAATATTCTTATTCTCATATCTGGTTCCATCCTCTTGATTATCTTATGTAACGCTTCAAGAATTATATTGTTATTATTGATACCATTGGCATATTGAAATATTAGATTCAAAAAGTACACTACAACATGATTATATTAATCAATAATATTATTATTATAACTTAATAAAGTGCTATAAAATAATACTTTACTCAATTATGGGATAATATAGTATAATCTTTTGGTATTCTTGCTTCCTATTCTAGGAATGTAAGCACATCCTTGGGGTGGATCCCATTGATTCTTGAAGAAACAACTATGCCTCTTTGTTTGTGAATATACACAGCCAGATTTATTGATTATCTGATAAAGTTGATTTGAGAAATACTTAGGCATGACTACCGATTGATGGTCACTATTATCCACTAGATCTTCAATCTCGATCTTCAATCCTCAGGATTTCATGTATGCTGAGAGCACAAGGGATTGCCTTATAAAATAATATTTTTTTCTTTTTTACGCCATGGAGAAATATAAAAAATTATTAATACTTCCATGACATTGATGCTCAGCTCATCTAGTGGCTTAAGTAAGCCTTTTGAAACTTTAGTAAAAAGGAAAGTATTTTCTATTTAATTTTTGTTATCATCTTCATCAAAAATATAACCACCTAAGCATACTCACGAGGCTTCTTTATCTGAAGAGGCTAGGTTAGAATCACTTTCTAGGTGAGGAGGAGTAAAGATCATGTTAGCAATTTTTTACTTTACTTAACTAATGAAAGCAAACCCCCTATTAGTGTTGGATCTCTAACAGTATTTTTCATCATCATAATATACCTTATGAATATTAAAAGAGTACACATCTTTATCAATTTGGTGTTCTTCACTATCCTTGAAGTATTTGAGGTATTGATGTAGGGTTAATGATACTATTTTATTTTCATGTTGTCACAGCCTCCCTAATAGTTCTTTGTATGATGCATTAGTATTGATCACATAAACTTGGCATTTGTCATCATTTTGCCTACTCTCAAAGGGATAGTTATGGCTCCTAGAGCCTTTTGACTATTTTAATTAAATCCTTGTATAGTTATAACCTCGGATGATAGGTGACACACATCTAAAGTTAGAGTCTTAGAGTTCAGAGAGTTATCAAATTGACTAAGGAACCTAGGTCAATTAGGATGGGATTGATCTTGATTCTATCACTATTCCCTATGATATACAATGGTCTATTATGGTCTATTGTTATAGGTAATAGGTCATCATTTATAAAGGTGATGGAGGGAGTTTGGTGTGCACACAAGGAGTCCTTCATCTTCTCTTTAGCAAAGTATACTTGGTAGTTGACCGAATTATGCAAGATGTGTACTAGTATATCCCTAAGTTTTTGTGCTATCATCAAAACATCAAAAAACACTCAGCATAGTGCGAATCTTCTTGAGGTAGGTTGCTATATTATATTCCACCTTTTTGGGTGTAGATTCAGCGAGTGGAGGTTTAACATCCTCATTTATCTAAAATTCCTTTTCCTTGTCTTTCGGGATATGCACCTTTTCACCTCAAAGTTGTACCTGATTTTCTCTCAGTTAAAATCTAATATTATGAGACCAATAAAGTTCATCTTCAAAATTACTCCCTAGGCTAATCATGCCACAAGAAGTAGAGGACTCTTACCCCCAGTTAATAGTTCTTGAATATCCTTGGAGGATATGCGTGACTGATAATTATCCCATTTAATATTAGAATTAGGCATGTGGGGTTTTCTCATAGAGAGATCTTTAGGGACTCTTTGAATAAACCCTTTTTATTTTATTTGCTAGCATAATCTTATACAAGACTTTGTATTTAGGATATTTCTTTCATGAATATTTAGATCTATTTGATTATGGATATTCATATTGACTTAACGTGGGGCTAGAGTGAGTCGTATTTATTATCTATTTCTTGTATGCATAATTCCTCTAAAGTTGACAAAGCGCATTCTTCACAAGTTCTAAAATTGTGATTTCACCAAATTTAGTGGGTTAAATATTTGTTGCTAGATTACCTAATAGAAGTTAGAATAGTAGCTTGCTGATGTTCACCTTGGATGTATGGTCATTATGCGATAAGAGGCTATAGACTTAGATACCTCTCTTCGATAGTGTCTAGCTTTCTTGACCCATCTCCGGAGTAAGTGGCATGAGTGATTATTCTGATCTCGAGGAGGGTCAGTAAGTGGTTTCTTACTACCCTTATGTGGTCTTTTGTATGACTTTGTCTTTTCTACTGGTACCTTCTCCATCCTTTCGACCTCCTCACAAAGTATGGTAGTTTTATTTGTCATGCTCTCCATGTGGGCAACCATAGCCTTCATATGCTCCTTCAACATTTACGTTTGTCCCTTCACAAATCTTATGTTAGTTGTAGCTAGTTCTTTTATAGTATTTAGCTATAGTTTGAGTATGATATAGTCGTACTCACGAGCAAACCACTCTCTGAGATAATCATCATGGGAGAAGCAATTAGGGAGACCTATGTTCGGGAGCAACCCTTAGGGAGACCTATGAGATTTCTCATTCATCAGTAACATTCCCAGTAAATCTATTTGCTTCTTCCTACATTGTACCCTGAATTTTCTCATTATTAAAGTGATAGGGTGGGGATCGGCCTAGTTGTAAACCTCCAACAGTAGATATGGCAGAGCATGTTATCACTGGAAGTTCACTTTCTTCATTTTCCTTATCAGGATTCTCTAGTAAAACTTTGAGTTCGTTAGCGAAGAATTTCTGAAGAGTTACTTAGCTTCTTTCTCCTTGAATATATTCATCTAGAATATTGATAGATTCTTGGATGGCTAATTTCTTGACATTGTATTAATTTGGCTAAACTAGCTTCTTCTTGTTACATTTGATCTTTCTCTTTTTGATGCTTCGAGTAGGTGAGGTAGTTTGCTCTGATGAGGCTTTCTTCATCACCATCCCATGCTCTTCAAGGTTTATAGTCATTTTTTATCAGTTTCTTTAGCCTTTTTAAAATATAGAAATTTCATAAATGCCCTTATTCAGGGATATGTTGTGCTTCTTCCCCAAAGAGGATTTCAATAAATGGTTCATAGTCCTCGAACATAGTAATATGATTGATGTATTTAGTGGGTGTTTCGAATAGGGTTACTTTTGAGTGAGTTAGCTTGTCTTCTTGATATTGCTTCTCGACCCAGTCCTTGAATACATAGTAGTCTTTAATGGTGTGCTCCAAAATTCTATGGTAAGGACAATAGTTCGAGTAATCTATTTTGTTGGCGTCACCTAGTCTCTTGGATTCTAGTAATTGGAGGCGCAACTTCAGGGCATCTTGAAAGATTTTACTTACTCTTTTTTTTTGAAAGAATATTTCTTTCTGGGCCTTTGTTGGAAATTATTGAATCATTCCACTTCTCCATCTCCTCTAAGAGTTGGTAGCTTCTGAGGTCCCTTGTTCATGATGGGGTCGGAGGTTTCTTTTACTCAATTACTATAAATGCAACCCTCACATTTTGGAAGGATCTCCACGCTTACCTTATCTTTTTTCAGCTTGAAATCTTTTAAATTCGATAAGGTCGGTAGACCAATCCTTTCCAACTTTTTAACTTGCACAATAAAGTCTTGGAAGGTATGGATAGAAGAGATGCTCAAATAAAGTATCATCCATTCTCTCCTTATGTTGCTAAGGACTAGATTCATTGTTTCAAATTGGCTTATGGATTGTTCGTATTTACTGTTGGGATTTCTCCACCATGTGATATAATCTAGAATTGACTCATTATCGCACTTTGGTGTTGAGACAAGGTCTTCAATAGTCACTTTATCATTGACTCTTCTGAACTTGATTTGAAAAGTCTCTTTCATTTGTGCCCAAGTTTGTATGGATTTGGGTTACAAACTAGCATACCACTTGAATACTACTCTATCAAGCTTGCTGAAAATTGGTACGGAACAATAATGACAAACTATTACTCAAATTTGCACAAAGAGTCACAAAGTGAGCTATGTGATATTCAAAATTACCCTTGCCATTAAACTCTTTGAAATTAGGCACTATATAGCTATTGGGATGTGGCACTCAATCATGATGGTTAGGGTATGGTTTGTTAGTATTATTTACCTTACCCATCTCACTTTCTTATCTTAATTACATAACTACCATTTGTTGTACCTGCTATTGTATATATGTTGGGAGTTCGTATTATTAGGAATCCTTAAAATCGGGTATTAGGTATCCCTTACTAATCGGGAGGTACTTGTGAAGGACCTACATTTTTGTGAATCTCATCTATAGTAGATGTACCTTTTGTCACTTCTACTACTTCAAATGGCTATTGAGATCATTCCAATTTATTAAGCTTTTGGCTCATTTGTAGCATCATCTCCATCAACTCTATGACTTTCTTTTGAGTTTCATCTTTCTCTTTGGCTTGTTGTCTTAGCTGTTCTTACATTACTTCCATGGTCACTTCTTGATTGGAGCTTTCAATTATGACCAAGGCTTTATCAGAAAATGATGGCTTAAGCCTTGAAAATCAGGTATGGGCTTTGAGTTGAGGCTAACCTCTCCTATCACTTGAGTCATCTCATCGAAGAGTCTACTTATGGAGCAGGTCATCACACCTTCTATTTGGCATGGTAGCAAGGAAAGGTCTACAAGACCCCTCTTCTCTTGAATTTCTTCATCAGTAAGCCTTACTTAGGCATCCTTCTTTTGGCATTTGGCTGACTGGGGCACGGGCTCATGATCCCTTTCAAAATCATGATGAAAAATGACTTTGATACTATAGGTGATCTCCCTTTGTGAACCCTTATATTGGGTTATAGCTTTACAGTAACCTTTATAGTTTTGTTTGGTGATTTGCCTATTTGATACAGTCTTAAGGTAAGACTATGCCCCCTATGATTTGCTTCTACCCTTCTCCAAATTGTTTAATAGAATGAAGGAGTTAGAGGTAGGGATAGTAATGTTCGACTTCATTTGAAGGATAGGCTTCCCAAGTCGATTAAAAATTTTAGCAGTTTTTTCTTTACTTGTGATAATCAGGATGCGATCTTCTTCTTCACTTCATATGTCTAGATTTATTTTTGATTGCCCCCTATGAGGAGTCGAGTGAAGATGACCAAAAATTGAGTTTTGTTTTGGTCCTAGCCTTTGGAAGATTGATATCCTTTTCAGTTGAGGTATGACTTCTAGATCTTCATCCAAACAACCATTCTTATTAGAGATGATGATATTGAGCCTTCTTCCTCTTGATGGAAGGCGAGAAATAGGCTAATTTTGCGTGATGACAACCTCAATCAATGCAATAGTAGGTGCCTCATTGAACTAGATGACCTCGGAGATGGTCCTGAACTTGGTCTAAATTTTAGCTATTTTTGTAATAACCATTGACTAAGAAAAATGTGCAACTGATCCAACCCCCAGGATGATGGTTTATTTCAGAGAAGAGATGTTCTTTGTTATTGACATCCGATTCTTTTTTCTACAAAAGAGAGCATAATTGATCAGTCTTCAATCATAATTCTACCTTATCAATGTCTCTATCATATTAACTAGGTTTCTTCATTTGGAGGAAAAGTCAAGTCCCATTGGATATGTCAGAGTTTGTGGGATCAATTTTGGTGGTCTGAGATAGTGAAGACCCTGAAAGTAACCTCGAATTACAAAACAGAGCTTGTTTTAATTTGAAGTGTAGTATCAGGTGTTATGAGAATATTAACTTCCAACAGACACAAGCTTCTGTTGTTGATTACCTCAATGATTATCAGGAACCTTCTAAAATGAGAAATCTAGCCAATAAAATAAAGACACACACAAAAAAAATATTTGATTGAGTTTAAGAAATGATGCATAGCTTAAAAAAGGGTATACCCTCACTTTACAATGAATTTCAACATAGAATTATGGAAAGTATGAAAGAAATAAAGAAAGATGCTACTGCTCCTCTCCCCTGCACTGGACCACGTGGCATTTGAACCAAATTGACTTGGTCTTTGGCAAGTGCTGATGGCATCGTTTGATGGGATGTGGAAGGGAACATGAGAAGTTTGAAGTGTTTCCAATGATTTTGAGCACTGAGAATAACTTTATTTAGTTTAGTGGCATCACCAATGGTTTATAGGGTTGGGTATAGCTTTGAAAATTGTATTGTGAATTATTTTTGGAGTTGACTAGCTTAAAAGGAGTACGTCAACTACTTTTGGGGTTGATTAGCTTGAAGGGTGCATCGTCAACTACTTTTGGGGTTAACTAGCTTGAAGGTGTATCGTTAATTACTTCTGGAGTTGACTAGCTTGAAGGGTGCATCGCCAATTGCTTTTGAGATTGGCTAGCTTGAGGAGCACATTGCCCACCACTTCTAGGGTTGACTAGCTTGAGGAGTATATTGTCAATTATTTTTGGGGCTAACTAGCTTGAAGGGCACATCATCAATTGCTTATGGGGTTGATTTCCTTGAAGATTATATGCCAACAGCTTCTGGGATTAACTATCTTGACAAGTGCATTGCCAACTGCTTCTGAGATTGACTAGCTTGAAGGGTGCATCGTCAACTACTTTTCGGGTCAATTAGCTTGAAGAGACACATCGTCAACTGCTTTTGGGGTTGACTAGCTTGAAGAGTGCATTGTCAACTGCTTCTAGGGTTAGCTAGCTTAAAAGAGCCCATCGTCAACTACTTGTGGTGTTGACTAGCTTGAAGGGTACGTTATCAACTATTGCTAGGATTGACTAGTTTGAAAGGGTGGGTCACCAACTACATCTAGAGTTAACTAGCTTGAAGGATGCATTATCAACTACTTATGGGGTAGCCTAGCTCAAAGTGTGGCCGATGACTTTAAGCATATTATTGGTTGACTTTATTTGAACAGGGCATTATGACTGACTGACTAAGCAAGTTTGAGTCTATCTTAGTTCGATTTGAATTGAAGCGTTGCCAATACTTTTGGGTTGGCCTAGCTTTGAAGTGTGGTTGATGATTTCTATAGTATATTCAGCGAGACTCAGTTTTGACCTTATTTAGTTCTATTTAAAGTAATTTTTGTTCGAATCAAGATAGTAATATCACTCTTTATTCATAATCTCATAGTGTTGCTAAACGTTCAGCACATCCAGTGAGGTTCAGTTTGACCCTAATTAATTTTATCGAGACTAATATGGTTCAGGTTTGAGTTCAATTTCATTTAACTTGAGTCAAATATGACCTTGCATTGGACTTTTATAAAGTCCAGGTCTACTAGACTTTGGCTCAAGTTTAAGTCAATTTAATTCAACTTGATTTTAGTTCAGGTTCAACCTAGCCTAGTTTTGATTTAACTTTGAGCTAAGTTTGATTTAACTTAACTTTGAATTGACCCAACTTAAGCCTAATTAGGGTTGAGAATGAGTTTATTTGGTTTAGGTTAACTAAATTTAGATTTTTTTAAAGTCCAGCTTGATTTGGGTTTTTAGTCCATTTGTTTAATTAATTTAGGTCTATTTGAGCCAACTTGATCTTTATCCATTTATTTTGGCTGAATTCAATATTAATGTGATCGAGTTACTTCATGTTAAGTAGCTTGATTTGAGGGTTTTGTGTTGTTTATGATAATTTTAGTCAGACTCATGACCCAACCTTAAATGTATGAATCTAAGGGTTGGCTTAGTTCACAAGCTTGAAAGCTGGTTTAGAGGTGTAAGTCCGAGGGTTGACTAGGTGTGAGTATAAAGACTGACTTAGATATGAACCTAAAAGATAACTGAGTGTGAGCTAGAAGGCTAGCTGAAGTACGAGCCCAAAGATTAGCTGAGGTGCATGACCGAAGGATGGCTTGGATGAGAGCCTGCAGGTTGGCTTGGACATGAGCCTAAAGGCTAGCTAAGTACAAGCTCAAAAGCTAGCATGGATATAAGCTTGAAGATTAGCAAAGTTTGACCTCGAAGGTTGGTTAATATATGAGCCCAAAGGCTAGCTAAGTACAAGCTAGGAGACTGACTAAGGTGCGAGCCTGAAGGCTAGCTGAGTGCAAACCAGAAGGTTAGTTGAGTGCAAGCTTGAAGACTAGCTAAAGATGAGCCTAAATTTTGGCTGGGTGTAAGCCCGAAGACTAGCAAAGTGTGAGCCCGAAGGTTAGTTTAGATGTGAGCTTGAATGCTAGCTAAGTGGGAGCTCGAAAGTTGGCTTGAATGTGAGCTTGAAGGCTGGCTGAGGATGAGTCTGAAGACTGGTTGGGTGTGAGCTTGAAGGATAGCTAGGTGTGAGCCAAAGATTGGTTAAGTGCAAGCTTGAAGGCTGGTTTAATACGAGCCTGAAGGTTGACTGAGTGTGAGCTAAAAGGCTACTTTGATGCCAGCACAAAAGTTGGCTAAAGTGAGCTAGAAGACTAGTTGGGTGTGAGTCCAAAGGTTGGCTTAAATGCAAACCCAAAGGTTGGCTGAGTGTTAGCCTGAAGACTAGCTGAGGTGTGAGCCCAAAGGCTGGATGAGGTGCGACCTCGAAGGCTAGCTAAGTGTGAGTCGGAAGGTTGGTTTGGATGTGAGCCCAAAAATTGGCTAAGTGTGAGTCTGAAAATTGGCTAGATGCAAGCTTGAAGACTAGGTAAGTATAAACTCGAACGCTGGCTAAGGTGCGAGTCTAAAGATTAGCTTGGATATGAGCCTGAAAGCTGGCTAAATGTGAGCCTAAAAATTGGCTAAGTGCAAGTCCAAAGGCTAGCTAGATACAAGCTCGAAGATTGGTTGAGGTGCGTGCCCAAAGGCTGGCTTGGATACATGTTTGAATATTGACTAAGTGCTAGTCCAAAGGCTAGCTAAGTGAGAGCCTAAAGGTTAGCTAGATGTAAGCCCAAAGGCTACCTAAGTGAGAACCCTAAGGCTGGTTTGGATGTAAGCTTGAAGGCTAGTTAAGTGCGAGCCTGAAAGCTAGTGGGATAAGGATTCACTCTCTTTGAAGGGGCCATGGGTGGCCGTGGTAGGCTCATGGGTTCATCATTTGTATTGTTATTTTCAAGGGGCCGCACCAAGATCATGATTTCATTATCTTCATCACCATCTTCGAGGGACTATAGGTGGCCGTAGTGAGGTCATTGGTTCGCCATCTTCATTATCGTCTTTAAGGGATCATGGGTAATCATACTGACATCATGGGTTTGCCATATTCGAGGGACTACGGGTGACCATAGCCAGGTTATGGTGCCAAAAATCGAGACAAGAGAATATCATCTTTTTTTTCTTTTTTTTAACACAATAACTTTTTTAATGTTGTTTTTATCCCTTTTTTTATTTCTTCTTTCTTCCCTACTTCCACACCCCTTCTTTTTTCCTTTCTTGTCAGTTTCGCTGGGCACGGTGGCCTAACTTCCTCTCTGGGTGGATTTAGTCGGAAGAAGGCCGAATCTGACCAGCTTCCTGGTGGTGCGATGGGGGGTAGCTTTGCTCCTTGTCTCATGGCCACATCTGGCCCTAGTATCGGCGAATGTGGCGGATGACGGTGGGCAAAAATGATGGGCTTCTTGTGGTAGCATTGGGTGTTTTGAGAGCATGCTGACTGGAGCAGCATAGCAAGCAGGGAGGCAGCCAAACTTAGATCGAAAGAGAAGGATCATGATAGCAAAAGAGTTGGGGCCGTGGAAGAATAGTCCGATGAGCTTAGCTTTCTGGCAACAGCAAGGCTCAGGCCTATCCAAGTTGGAGAGTCTGGCGATGGGCCGAAGCTCAGGCATGGGCCATGCCAGGTGCAACTAGAGTGGTGGTTGTGCATGGAGGCAGGTGGTACGAGTTGCTAGTGTGATGGGGGCTAGATGGGAGCAATGACGGTTGAGCTCGGGGTGGTGGTGCATGGTGAAGATGGCCACATCGACATGAGGAGACTGCCTGGGACTACACAGGGTGGTGAGGCGGTGATTGGCAATGCAGGAGTGGGGAGCAGCAAGAGTGTGGTTGCATGGGTAGGAATAGGAAGCAAGGGAGAAAAGGCAAAAGGGTGGAATAGAACAAATTGACAATAAGATAAGAGTTTACTTTTACATATAAACATAACTATCCATAAACACTATTTCAAATTTTTTTAAAAAATAAAAAATAAAAAATTAATTATATAAACTCAAGTTTACTTTTCGTGATAGACACAATTATCTATAAACACCACTTAAAAGATTCTAAAAAATAAAAAATAAAATTTTAGATACATCGAATTAAGTTTATTTTTTTAAAATAAATGTAATGTCTATAAACACTATTTTAGATATTCTAAAAAAAATAAAAATTTAAATATACAGAGATAAGTTTGCCTTTTTAGACTGACATAGTTACCTATAAATAACATTTCAATTATTCTGAAGAAATTGAAAATAAAATTTCAAATACTTTGACTTAAGTTTAGTTTTCCAAACAAACACAACTATTTGTAAATACCATTTCAAATGTTAAGAAAAAATAAAAAAATTTAAATTTATAGGCTTAAGTTTGCTTTTGTAGACAAATATAATTGTTTGTGAATAACATTTCAAGCATTCCACAAAATAAAAAATAAAATTTTAAAGACATATACTTAAGTTTATTTTTGGAGACAGATACAATTACCTGTAAATAACATTTTGAATATTTTGAAAAAAATAAAAATAAAAATTTGATTGTACATACTTAACTTGGCTTTTGGAGACTGAGACAACTGTCTATAAATATCTTTTCAAATATTACAAAAGAAATAAAATTTTAAGTATATAAACTCAAGTTTACGTTTTCAGACAGATACAACTATTTGTAAACACCATCTAAAGTATTTCAAAAAAATATAAAAAAAATTTAGAAACATCAACTTAAGTTTGTTTTTCAAATAAATGCAAATATCTGTAAAGGCCGTTTCAAATATTTTTTAAAAAAGAAAATTTTAAATACACAAACTTAAGTTTGTTTTTTCAAATAGACGTACTTGTCAATAAACAATATTTCAATTATTCTGAAGAAATAAAAAATAAAATTACAAATACACATACTTGATTTTATTTTTCTAAATAGACACTACTGTCTGTAAAAACTATTTCAAATATTAAAAATAAAATAAAAATAAAATTTTAAATTCACAGGTTTGTTTTTTTCAGAGTTTATTGAAATTTTTTGTGAAGAGTTTCCACTGCCGTAAGATGACAATATTTGGTGATAAATGAAAGGATCCTTATGGCTCACGGAGATTGTAGGCATTAAATTTCATAAGATTTACGAGTTTAGTTGGCCAATGAGGTGAAGAATCCGCATAAAAACAATGTAACTGAAGGGCACTAAACTAACTACCATAAAATAATGAACATTTTGCAAGTGTTAACAAAAGCATGTCTCTTATTCTGCATGCTATTAAGAATGGACTAAAGCAACTACTAACTATATCTATGGTGAAAAACTTATTTCAAGTATTTGTCTAAAAAATTTTGACTCTCGAAACCAAGAATTGCTGTACATCGAAGTACTCTTTGTGTTTTCAACTAGAAAGTGCCGGAATGACATCATATAAATCCATTAGTTAGTAGTTGTTCAAGATAATGATGGGAAATGATAATAGTAATGTTTGAATGACAAACAGACGACACTGTACAGATAGAGTTCTAGGTTTACTAAACAAGTCATAAGTTGCTAAACTGAAAAATCTAGAAAAATCTCTAACCTTATTAGTTTTATTATTTGATGATACACCGAGTTGAAAAATAATTAAATTAAAAATAAATAGAGACTCGACCTATGGACTAAATTACTAACCAAGGTGATTGAGGTGTTGACATTGAGGTCATCATTCGAGGTGGTATCGCTGAGGCCATTATAGCTCATCTAGCAGACATTTATCTCAAAGCTTATGATGAAGTATGATGGATCTGGCATATATATATATATATATATATATGCCCAGGTATTCATAAAAACTAGGAGGAACAAGGATCTCGAGGGGGAGGAGATGGGGGAATCGTTAGTACTAAATTCAAGAATGATAGCAGCAAAATAAGGAGAGTTCGATATAATCAGGATTAAAAATTATAGAGTTCTGGATCCACAGAAAGATCTTTTCAACGTATAAATTATTTTGAACCCACAAAGGTAAAGGGGGACTCTCTCTCTTCTCTCTCGCTCTCTAGGAACAAAAATTCACGAGACCTTTTTCTGACTTGAGTGTCACAGTGGTGGTCACCGGAGAAACTCCCGGTGGTCCTTTTCATGACTCTTTCTTTCTCTTACAAATGATAACCTAGAGGATATAATTTTGAGGAACCTTCCAGACTAAAATTAGTATTGAACAAAATTTTGTTAATAATTAATGTTTTTATTGAGATCTGCTCCACCTCCCTTTTCTATTAATCTTGGAGATCTTCACTAACCTTTTGACAATGCCTCCTAAAGCACCAATGCCCTTGTCATCCGAAAATCCACTTAGGAGGTAACTAACCCTAATACTAGTAGAGTTGCATAACTCATCTAGTGGCTAGATGGATTGGTGCAACAAGCCAACCCTATGACCAGGATACAACCATGGCTCCGAGGACTCCTTTTACAAATGATCTCAGAGGTGCTGGCAAGTCCCTTCAATTTGATATGACAACATGAGTTCCAAACTCTAACTGACGCAGTTGCTTGAGATCCAAGCATAAGATATGCAAAATCTACATGCCCAGCAACCATAACATCAGGCTTATTTGAAGTGAATTTTGTCACAATTAAAGTATAATTATAATTAAAATTTATATACCACTAAATTATGATTTAAGTGTAGGTCTTAATTGAACCTATATCACAATCAAACTCAATCAGAAATTGAGTTTGATTTCGACCTGAATTATTGGAAATTTGGGCTCAAACTAAATTCTACCCAAGTTGGTTGAGTTAGGGGTGAGCAAAAAAACCGAAAAATTGGTATACTGAATAGTACCGGTTGAGAACCATACCGAAAAACTGGTTCTCAAATCAAACCGGTACGGTTCCGGTTCTTAAATTTAACAGAACTGGAAAACTAGTTCCTGTTCCGGTTCTACATTATTTGAAAAACCGTTGAATCGAAATCATATCGGTTTTACCCCTATATATATATCTTCAACCAAACCCTAACCCTAATTCCTATGCCGCCTTGCTCTTGCGCTCACAGCGACGTGTCGACGTCGCCTCACCCTCACGCTCGCCCTCGCGCTCGTAGCGACGTGCTGACGCCGCCTCACCTTCGCCCTCGAGCTCGCAGCGACACCGCCTCACCCTCGCGGTCGCCCCTGCGCTCGCAACAACGCCGCCTCACCCTCGCGCTCGGCCCCGAGCTCGCAGCGACGCCCCCTCGCCCTTGCCCTCGCCCCCGAGCTAGTAGCGATGCCGCCTCGCCCTTGGGCTTGCCCCCGCGCTCGCAGTGACGCCGCTGCGCCCTCGCCTTCGACAGTTGTCGCCATGCCCGTCACTTGCTCCGATCCCGTCGCCACTTGCTCCGATTTCTCCTCCGTCCATCACCAGAGCAGTAACGCCAGAGCAGTGATCTACTCCGATATACCGGTTTTAGAACCGGTTTAGAATTGAAACCGAAAAAGCGGTTCTTTACCTAAACCGGTACTATTCCGGTTCTCAATTTTTTGAAAACCGAAATCTGATTCCGGTTCTAAAATAAGCAAAACCGGTACGGTAAACCGGTTTTGCTCACCCCTAAGTTGAGTGAAACAAATATTTAGACTAAAATCGGAGCTAAAATTCATCTAAAATCCAGACAAAAATAAAAAATACAAGCTTTTTGCAAGTAGTCCCTAAACAGAATAAATCTTTCAAAAAGTTCATGACTGAATTTTTCTTACAAATATGTTCCTCGAAAATTTTTATTTACAAATAAGTTCAAATTTTATTAAAAAAATCTTAAAAGTTTCAAAACTTTATAAATAAGTCATTTTATAAAAAGACCTTTAAAATTTATAAAATTATAATTTAATCTAAATTTTTTGAAAGAATTTATAAATAGTTCCTTTATAAATTTAATTTTCATAATGAATATAATTGTCAAATTTTTTTTTATTTATAACAAACAAAGTCATTTATATTTCTGCCGAGATCAACTCTAATCTCTCTATCTGTTTGATACGTGTAAATTCTTGCGGACTCCTTAAAAAAAATGGGCAAGCAATTCAGAACGTAGGAAAACCCAAAGATTAAGAGGATACGAGAAAAGGATCAATAAATTAATAGAATGTAGGAATTCTTTATCTCTGCTTCATTTTTTCCTCCCCTCTATTTTCGTTTCGTGGTTTTCTTCTCCTGTACTTTCAGCAAGGTCCCCGTCGTTCGCCGAAGCTCTTGAATCTAGATCCTCCTGTGCCAGCTCGCTTTGATGGCCGTCATCAACTTGCTCCCATGACTGGCCTGCTTACTGGCCTATCCTGTTGCCTTGATGTCATCTGTCACTGCCTTCCAGGCCTCATCGGAGCCCCTATATCTCTGCCAAGTCACTTGTGTCATCCCAACACCTCGACGTCGTCCTTTCCGTCACCACCCTCCTTGCAGCAACCGTAAACCACCTGTGGCCATTCACCTGCTCGACTGCCTCGAACATCGTCGTCCACCACCCAAAGATGCCCAATCCGGCTGATGCCCACGTCATGTCCAGTTGAGCTGGCTGCGTCTCGCCATTGAGTTTCTTAGCTCCCGCTAGAGCTCCGCCTAACCCACCTTGCATGGATTTCGCTGGCCTCCCAACTTCGGTGTGCCTCCGAGGCTCTGCGTCCCCCTAGCCTGCTCTAGCGTGCCTCCAAAGCTTTGTCCCTATCTAGCCTCGCTCCAGCACACCTCCAAGGCTTTGCATTCTCTTGTCCCTGCTCTGAGCTGCCTCCAAGCTCTGCACTTGCCTGGCCCTACTCCGGTGTGCCTCTGAGGCTCCACGCCGACCTAGCCCTGCTCCTGCGTGCCTCCGAGGCTCCATGGCACCCTGGCCTTGCTTGGTGTGCCTCCAGAACTCCGTGCGTGCCTGGCCCCACTTCAGCACTCTGACAAACTCTGGACCTCCCCTAGTTGTCCTTCGGCCGTTCTGTGGGCCATTACTGCTGACTGTGGCTAAATCATGCCAGGGGAAGCTTCCGACCACCGTGGCCCGGTTGAGTGAAGGGGAGAAGGCATGGGAGAGGAAAGAAATGAGTGAAAAAGAAAGAAAAGAAAAATAGAAACGTGCTTTGAAAACAAAAAAAAAAATTTTATTTGACCAGTAAAAAGAAAAAAGAGAAAAATTAACCTCAATTTACATGCAAAGGTTCATATAGATTCTCGATCACTTCGGATTTATGACCACTTGAATTATAGGATAGTTTTTGGGATCGTCGAGCATCCATGAGTTAGTCTTTAAGTTCGTAACCATTTGAATAATAAGCTAGTCTTTAGATTTGTTGAACGTTCATAAATTAATTTTTGGATTCACAACTATTTATATTATAGGTCAGTCTTCGAGTTTGTCAAATATCTATAAATCAGCCTTTGGGCTCGCGACCACTTAGATTATAGTCAATCTTCATACTGGTTGAGCGTCTATAAGCCAGTCTTCAGGTTCATAACCACTTTGATAATAAACCAACCTATGGGCTCGCAACTATTTAGATTATAGGCCAACTTTTGTGATCGCCGAATGTTTATAAGATAGTTTTCGAGCTTACTAGTACTTAGATTATAGATCAGTCTTTGAGTTCGCTAAACTTCCATAGGTTAGCCTTCAAGCTTGTCGAGAGTCCATAAGTCAGCATTTAGGCTTTGTGACCATTTGGATTATAGGCTAACCTTGGGGTTTATTAAGCATCTATAAGCTAACCTTCGAGCTTGTGACCACTTGGATTATGGGCCAGTATTCCGGCTCATTGAACATCCACAAACTAGTCTTCGGGCTTGCGATATTTGTACTATAAACTAGTCTTCTAACTCACCAAGTGTCTATAAGCTAGCCTTTAGGTTTGTAATCATTTGAACTATAAGCCAGTCTTTAGACTCGCCGAATGTTTATAAGTTAGACTGTGGGTTCATAGTTATTTATTCAAACTATAAGCTAACTTCCAAGCTCACCTTAATATCATCATGACAATCTGAAGACTCTCGTATCAAATTGATTAATATAAATCGATCAAATTAAATGACTCAATCACTTTGAACTCAAGCCAATTAGGCTAAAGCAAATAAAAAAAACTAATTTGACTCCAACGAAGTACCAAGCGAACCTAAATCAATTAAATTAATAGACTAAAATTCAAATCAAATTGGACCCAATTTCAAATTTATTTAATCCAAATTAAATTAATTCAAACCTAACCTTAATCTTGTCCAAATTGGGTTAACTTGAAATCAAACAAACTTCGATTCGAACCTTGATTGGGTTAAATCATGTTTGAATTAAACCTTAATTGGGTTAAGTCAAGTCTACATAAACTTGGGTTGAACAAGTTCAAACCGGACCTTAATCGGGTCAAATCGAAATCAAATCCAAACCTAAAATCAGGTCTAATTTGAACTAGAATTAGATCACACTTGAACTAGAACTGGGTCACACCTAAACTAAAACTAGGTTGAACCCAAATGAGAACTAAGTTGAATCAAACTAACTCAAACTTAGACTCAAGTCCATTAAGGCTTGGACCCAAATCCATTAATGGGTTGGACCTAGATCCAATAAGAATCCAATTTGGGTTGGATCCATAATCCATTAAGGCTCCATCAAAAACTCAATCAAGGGTCGGATCCAAGATCTATTAAGGATCCATCAAGAACCCATAAATGGTTAGATCCAAGATCTTTAAGGATCCATCAAGAACTATCAAGGGTTGGATCCAATATCCAATAGGGATCCATTAAGAATCCATCAATGGTCAGATCCAAGATCCATTAAAGATTCATTAAGAACCCATCAAGGGTTAGATCTAAGATCTGGTAAGGATCTAATAAGAACCCATCAAGGTTTGAATCCAAGATCCATCAAGAACCCAATAAGGGTTAATCCAATATCCATTAAAGATCTATCAAAAACTCAGTAAGGGAAGATCCAAGATTTGCTAAGGATATATTAAGAACCTAATAAGGGTGCAACTTAAAGTTGAACTTGACCCAAATTAAATCAAATTAGACTTAATCAAAATCAAATTTTGAACATCAAATTGAATGAAATTAGACTTAAACTAAAACTAAGTCTGAACTTTAAACCAAACTGAATCAAATTGAATCAAAATCAAGTCAGCATTAGTTGACAACAAGCCTAAAGCCATTAACGACACCTCAAATTTAATTAATAATAAGACAGTAAGGCCGTCAATTATCAAATCAAAGATAATTAGTACAAGCCAAGATTGCTAATTATTCTTTCAAATCAAACTAAACTAAATGTAGGCTTAAATTCACTTAGTCAATTAACTAAATGTTGTGTTTGAATGAAGTTAGTCGATAACATGCTTAAAGCCATTGACCACACTTTGAGCTAAGCCAACACACTCTCAAAAGCCATTGGTAATACTTCAAATTTAATCGACAACATGCTTAATAAACTATCAATTATCTAATAAAAAATGGTAGGCATAAAGCTAAGGCCTCTAACCATTTTGAACTAAACTAAAGATAGTCTTGAACTTACTTAGTCAGTCGACGAGACACCTTATTCAAAAGACGTTAATCACTAATACTCAAAATTATCAATAACAATTTAAGTTAAACCCGACAAGCCATCGGTGCTATTAAAAAAATGTTAATCGCCAACTCTCCAGGCTATCGACAACATTTCAAACTAGACCCGACAAATCGTCTGTAATGCTATTAAAATAAGTTAATCGCCAATGCTCTAGGATATCAAATATATTTCAAGTTAAACCCAATAAGTCATTGGTAATGTCATCAAAAAAAGTTAATTGTCAATGCTCAAAACTATTAGCAATACTTTAAGCCAAACCCGATAAGCTATTGGAAATGCTATCAAAAGGAGTTAATCATCAATACTTAAAACTATTGGCAATACTTAAGCTAAACCTAACAAATTGTTGATAATGCTATCAAAAGAAGTCAATTGCTAATGCTCAAAATTATTAGTAACACTCTAAGTTAAACCCAACAAGCTGTCAGTAATGCTATCAAAAGAGGTTGATCATCAACATTCCAAGCTATCACCAAAAGAAGTTAATCACCAATATTTAAAGCTATTAGTAATACTTCAAGCTATACTTAACAAGTCATTGATAATGCTATCAAAGGATGTTAGTCACCAAGACGCTCAAAACTATCGGCCACACTTCAAGCCTCTCCTACTTTCTCTCTCATATTCTTTCATGTCCCATAGAATGACACCATTAGCTCTCAATAAGGTCAATTGACATGAGTCAAGATAGTTAGTCATACCCTAGAATTTCATCAAATTATCAATATTCACAAAGGATCAAATCAAGTGTCTGTTCAAGTGAAATTCCACTTAGTATAGCCTACGGGAAGCGAGTAGCAACAAATATTAAGATCTCCTCATTCCCTTCCTTATTTCATATTATTTATGAATTTAAGTTCTTCAAATTATAAAGTGAGGGTATGCCCTTTCTTAAACCATATTATCCCTTTATAAATTAATTAAATTATTCTTTCTTTTCTTTGTATCTCTATTTATTAGCTAGGTTTCTCATTTTGGGAGATTTTTGATAATTAAAAAGGTAATTAATAATAGGGGCCTGCACTTATTGGAAGTGATATTCTCATAATACCTAATTACACATTCAAACCACCCTTAATTTTAATTTGTTATTTTGAGATTGCTCCCTGAGGTATCTAGCTATCTTGAATAGTTAGTTTTGGCTCTACAAATTTTGTCACATCCAATGGGATATGAGTTCTTATGCAAGTAGAGAAACCTAGTTAATATAGACACATATCAAAAGAAAAAAAAGCTGAAAACCAATGAATGATTTTTTATTACAATAAAGAAAAATGGCATCATCAAATGATCCGCCTGCTCCAATCTACACCATCATCCTTCATAAAAGGTTTGTCGCATACATTGTCAATCACTAATCACTATGGAGGTAATCAAAGTCCACATAAGTATAAATTAACTTCTCATCTCCTATTCAAGAGCCAAAAACCTCTCATTCAAGGGGTAAGGGCCTCCCATCTAGGAGAAAAAGACCTCCCATCCAAGGGGCAAGACGAAGTCCACCTAGGAAGTAAGGACCAAACTCATTTAAAGGGTTAAGGCTAAATGCCATTATGCTAAACTTTGATAATAAAATAACAATCATCATAAGGGCAATTGGAGTCTATCAGCTATTGGGCAATGTCCAACTCCACTTAATTCATGCATGGTGCTTTTACTTTCATCAATAGTGTCACTACTCCTAGCCTTGTTATTGTTGCTGTGACTATCATTGATCCAGTCATTGATTCACATGCCCAATATGGATCAACCCACTCACCTCCCATCCAATGGGCAAAGGCCAAGTCTATTTAGGGGCAAGAAACCAAGTCCACAAAGAGGGTAAAGCCCAAATCCATCTAAATGACAAAAGCCGAGTTTGCCTAAGCGGCAAAGACTAAATTTTATTATGCCAAATCTCGATAATAAAATAAAGGCTCTATTAGCACAAACTAGGATATCAGTCTTTCAAAGGCTAAGTAATAGGCAACAGTTGATTTTTGACCATCTACAACTTGCCAAAGGAAGGATTAGTGGGGCACTCAGTCAACTTCGAGATGTCAAATTAAACCTAAAGCTAGTTTTTATGATCCCCACCTCCAACACTATATAGGCTAAAGGCGAATAATGGAAGAACACACGTTCAACCTTCTTTAGCTGAGAAAGGAATAATACCATTTTCTAACACCAAAATAATTAATGAACAAGGAACTAAATCTAAGAAAAAAAGATACTTGTGACAATTCTACAACACAAAAAAGTCAAATAGTTCATGAGTTTCGAAAGTACAAAACAAAAATTATATCAGCCTATGATGGAATGTCTAGTTAAGTCAAACAAGACTAGTAACGTATGTATTCCATACTTCTCAAGGTAAAGCATAAAATAAAATTTTTTAAGAGACATAAAATGAAAAATTCTCTTAGTATTCAGGTGAATCACCTTTTGCCTTAGAGATAAGGTCTCTAAAAAATATAAGGATAATGTTTAAAGGCAATGATGGTCAATGAAGAAATATGGTGGAGTTGAAATCTCTGCATCTCCCCCACCCATTAACACCCTAAGTTAACTTTAGAAATGCAAGTCTAAAAATATGACGATCGATATATAAGTAACTAAAATTTTATTAGAAAAGTTACTTTAAAGACAAAAGTGCTAAGATAAAAAAATAACCTCTCGGAGATCTCCTTCTAGAGGCAAAAGATCACCTCTCTAATGAGTAAAAAGAAAAAAATAAAGTCTCAAATGGACAAATCTCATATATAAAACCAAGCCAAGAGAGGCACACTCAGAGAGTAAGAATTGGTTGGCATTTGTAAGCCTACAAATCTTAGATTCTTAAGAGAGAACTGAGATTGCCAAGTCAAAAGAAAAAAGAAAACAATAAAAAATTAAAAGGAGAAAAAATTGGATCACATATTGGAATATTTTCAAAAAAAATAAATCTCTAGAAAATTTTCTTTAAAATATATATATCTATATATATATTTTGCATTATTTATTTTTTCTCGTAGCATAATTGAAAAAAAAAGAGAATATCACTTCATAAAATTACTTCTTTTGAAGCTCATGTGCCAATTTAGTATTCTAAAAGATGAGCTATCAGCTTGAATTATTATAATTCAACTAGCATCGATCTAAGTATCTACTTGCTGATTTAGTCAATTACTACAGAGTGTCCTACTCTGACATGTCAATAAGGCATTCTAAAAGACAAGCACCATGAAAGTAGCAAATCCCTACCCCATTCTTTGTCCTACCTTCCTTTGTATGATGAGAGACATTGAGACATGGTATGGGTGACAAGGTGAAAAATCTTCAGAGCTTCTCTCAAGATAACCCTCCAAGCAATCAAAGTCAAATCACTTGGACAGACCAGTCATGACATCAATTATTAGCTAAAGTGATCAAAACTGGGGGCATATCTCTCCCCAAGCCTCTTGATTCTATGGCCACTATAGAATAGTTTGGGATTCCTTCTCCCATTTATTTTTAAATGAGAATCTTTCTATTGTGAATGCAAGGGATCTAATCCATAGAAAACAAAGGTTAAACTCCTCTTGATCAAAATAGAATATTTCTCTCAAAAAAATAAGTACCATATTCCTTTGCTATTTTATACAATGAAAATGAGAAGTGCTCGCATCTAAAATATTTGAGTATATGTAACAACTCTCTTCCAAAAATACATGATGATGTTAAGGGGTATATTGCCTGAGCATCCATTATGAATGCTCAAGTGAACATTAAATCCATCCTCTCATAAAAGAAAATAGTAAAGGTAAAGTCAAGTCCTCTCTCATTCAAATGCTTAAGAAAAGTGTGTTACTAAAGCATTTGAAGTGGACAACCAATCTCTTGGATTAATACCAAGTGAGGTCTTCATTTTCCATCATCAAGAGGCTATAAATAAGAAAATCAAGACTCTCTCATCAAATATTCACAAAGTGAGCATATACCCAAAACTTCTAAAATATAAAAAGATGGTCAGGAGTTACTCCCTCACCTCAAAATATTAGGGACAAGTAAAATTCTCTCCCCTAATATTTAAGAGACATCTATCATCACTAATATATATGATATTTTTTGTTGCTTTTATAATTAATAGATCAAGTCAGAAGTCATGAAATCCTTGACAAAGACTTCAAACAGACCACTTATATGGTGGTAAAATCAAACATGCTATTCTAAAATGGTAAAAGAAGTATACCACCTCCAATATGGTGAACTCAAGTTTATCACCTCCAATATGGTAAGGTCAAGCTTATCATCTTCAATATGATGAAATCAAGCTTATTACCTCTAATACAGTAAATCAAGCTTATTACCTCCAATACAGTGAAATTAAGCTCATCACCTCCAAGATGGTAAAATCAAACTGACTACCGCCAATGTGGTGAGATTAAGTTTATTACATCCTAAGTGATAAAACCAAATGAATTACCTCCATGATAGTAAAAATCAAATTCTTCATTTACGAGGATTGAAAGTCAGACATGTATCTCTAACATAGCGAAATATAAGTAACAGCTTTGAAAACTAGCCAAATAAAGTCCATTTTGCATGACAATCAAGTTTGTATTTACATGAAAAACTTAGTCCATTTTGTATAGCAATCAAACTTGCATTTATATGGCAATCAGGTCCACTTTCATGTGACAAATTAAGTCTACTTTCATATAACAAAAAGGCCCATTTCATGTAGCAATTAATCTTGCACTTATATGGCAATCAAGCTCACTTTCATGTGGCCAAAAAAAGTTCATTTCATGTAGCAATCAAGCTTGCATTTACATAGCAATCAAGTCCACTTCCATATGAAAAATTAATTGTATTTTACGTAGCAATCAAGCCCGCATACACTTGGTAATTCAAGTCCACTTTTATATGGCAAGCTAAGCCTAATTTTGCATGGTAATCAAACTTATATTTACATGACGAATTAAGTCCACTTACATATGGTAAATCAAATTTACTCTTATATGGTAATTTAAGTCCACTTTCGTGTGGTAAAGTAAGCCCATTCTATGTAGCAATTAAGCCTATATTTACATGGCAAACTAAGTCCATTATGCATAGTGATCAAGCTCACATTTATATGGCAATCAAGTCCACTTTCATGTAGTGAAACAAAGCCTATTTTGCATGGCTAATGAAGTACACATTTATATGACAAATCAAGACCACTCTATGTGATAAATCTAATCTAACTTTACATGGCAATCAAACCTGCTTATATATGGTAAATTAAATCCTCTTTTATATCGTGAATCAAATCCATCTTGTATGGCAATCAAGCCCATATCTATGTAATAAATTTAATCCACTTTTGCATGGCAATAAAGATTGCTTTTATATGGGAATGAGGTCCAATCTCATATGACAAATCAAGTCCATTTTGTATGGTTATTAATCTAGTATTTACATAGCAATTCAAGTCTACCTTCATGTGGCAAAATCTATCATGCATGGTGATTAAACTTACATCTACTTAGTAAATTAAAATCCATCTTGCATGACGATCGAGCCTACATCCATATAGCAAAATCAAGTCTATTTTGCATGGTGATTAAGCTTGTATATAGATGACCAATCAAGTCCACTTTCACGTAGTAAATTTAAAATTTATCATGTATAGTGATCAAACTTGCATCTACATGGTAAATTAAAGTCCATCTTGTGTGGTAATCAAGCCCACATCCACATAGCAAATCATGTCTATGTTACATTGCAATCAAGTCCATATTTTAATAGCAAACTAATTCTACTTCTATGTGGTAAAATAAATTCATTTTAAATTTAAAATTTATCATGTATAGTGATCAAACTTGCATCTACATGGTAAATTAAAGTCCATCTTGTGTGGTAATCAAGCCCACATCCACATAGCAAATCATGTCTATGTTACATGGCAATCAAGCCCATATTTTAATAGCAAACTAATTCTACTTCTATGTGGTAAAATAAATTCATTCTCTATAGCAATTAGGCCAATATTTTAATGGCAAACTAAGCCTACTCTCCCGTGATAAATTTAAAGTCCACATGCATGGTGATCAAACCTACATTTACATAGAAAATCAAGCTCATTCTCATGTGGTAATTCAAGACTATTTTTACATGATCAAGTCTGTATTTATATGGCATATCAAGTCCACTATTGCATGGCAAAATAAGTCTATTCTACATGACAACTAGGTGAGTATTTTTTGTGACAAATTAAGTCTACTTTCATATGACAAATTCAATCTACTTTTGTATGGTTATTATGCTTGCTCTTATGTGGAGAATTAAGCCTACTCTCATGTGCAAAATTAAGTCCACTTCCATATGGTAAATTTAATCCACTTTCACATGTCACTCAAGCCTACTCTTATGTGGAGAATTAAGCCCACTCTCATATGGTAAATTAAGTCTACTTTTATATGACAAATTTAATCCACTCCAGCATTGGGATCAAGTCTACTTTTATGTGATAAATCTAATTGATTTTTATGTGATGAATTAAGTCCATATTTTGTGGTAATCAAGACCACATCTTTGAGACAAATTCAATCTACTCCTTCATGGAGACCAAGCCTGCTTTTATGTAGTAAATCAAATTCACTTTTGTGTAGTGAATCAAGTTCATCTTATGTGATAATTGAACCCACATCCATATGGCACATTCAATCCACTTTCGCATAGCGATCAAGTATGCTATTATGTAGAGAACAAAGTTCACTCTCATGTGGTAATTCAACCCTAGTTCCATAAGGTGAATTCAATCCACATTTGCATGGTGATTAAGCCTACTTTTATGTAGAGAATGAAGTCCACTCTCTCATGGCAGCTCAAGTCTGCTCCATATGATAAACTAAGTTCACTCTCACATGACAAATTAAGTCCATCCTTGCATGGCAAGTCAAGTCCGCTATCATATAGAAGACCAAATTTATTTTCATATGACAGATTAAGTCTACTTTCATGTGACAATTTAAACTCATATAATAAACTCTTGAAATATTGACACAAGGGCAAGTATTTGAAGATTGTTTACATACTTCCTCTTATCAAAACTCGAGAAGAGGATACAAAGGGGGTAATTTATTTGAGATAATATTTGCCATAATTCAAATATGATCATAATTAAAACTTGTATGCCACTAAATTATGGCTCAAGTGTGGGTCTTAGTTGAACCTGGACCATAATCAAATTCAACAAAAAATTGAGTTTAATTCTAACCTGAATTATTATAAAATTTATGTTCAAACTAATCTCAATACAAATAAGTTGAGTTGATTGGATATTTGGACCAAAATCATACATAGAATTCATCCAAAATTCTGTCTAGAATGAAAAAATATAAAAATTTTACAAGTAGGTTCCTAAATCGAATAAATCTTTACCGAAAGGTCCATGGCTGAATTTTTTAGAAATAAGCCCATGGAAAGTTTTTATTTATGAATAAATCCAGATTTTATTCAAAAAAATCCTAAAATATTTAAAATTTTATAAATAAGTTTTTACAAAAAGGCCCTTGAAATTTATAAAATTATAATTTATTTCAAATTTTTCGAAAGAATTTGCATATTTGTCATCTATAACAAAGGTGATCTATATATCTACATAAACCTATCCAATCTTAACTGAATCAAATCTATATTCAAAATTCAAACATTTCATCCATGATTCAAAATGAATTGATTGAGATCAACTCTAATATCTTTGTTTGATACCTAAAAATTCTTGCAGACTCCTGCAGAAAAAGCAAGCGAGCAATTTAGAACCCGCGAAAGCTCAGAGATTGAGAGGATACAAGAAAAGAATCAACAGATCAACATAATGTAAGAATTCTTATCTTTGCTTTCTTTTTCCTTCCCTCGATTTTCCTTCAGTGGTTTTCTACTCCTATATTTTCAGCAAGGTTGCCGAAGTTCCCAAATTTGTATCTCACTATGCCAACCCTCTTTGATGGCCTCCATCACTTTGCTCTCTGACTGGCTTGCTAGCCAACCTATCTTGCCACCTGACATCGTTCACTGCTGCTTGCCAAGCCTCATCAGAACCCTAGCCTCACTAGAGCTCCTGTACCTCTACCAAGTCGCTCATTGTCATCCCAGCATCTCGACATTGTCCTTTTTGCCTCCACCCTCCTTGTAGCGACTGCAGGCCACCTGTGGCCATTGGCCCGCCTGACTACTTCCATCATCAATGTCCACCTCCCAAGGGGGCCAGACCTAGCTACTTAGCTCCGTTGGAGCTCCACCTAACCCATCTCTTATGGACTTTGCTGACCTCCTAGCTTCGATGCACCTCTAAGGCTCTATGCCCACCTAGCCCTACTCTAGCATGCCTTTGAAGCTCTACACCAGTTTGGCCTCACTCTGAGACACCTATGAGGCTTCACATTTGCTTGGCCCTACTCCAACTGCTTCTATAGTTGTGCACCCATTTGGCCATACCCTGACATGCCTCTAAGGCTTTGTACTAGCCTAGCCCTATTTTAGCACAACTCTGAGGCTCCGTACTAGACTTGCTTTGCTTTGGAACACCACCAAAACTCTACGTTGACTTGACCTTGCTCTGGTAGGCCAACGAGCTCTGTGTTGTCTCTAGCCATCCTCTGGCCATTCTCTATCACATCCGGCCATTGACTGTGGTTGGATCCGATAGGAAGAAGCTCTAGTCCACCATGGGCCATTTAAGCTAAGGGGAGAAGGTATGAGGAAGGAGGAAAGAGATGAGTGAAAAAGAAAGAAAAGAAAAACCTGCAAAAAAAATTTGGCCAGTAAAAAAAAGAAGAAAAGAAAGATAGAAAGAGGTGGCCTCAATTTGATGCGTAAGTCCATATGGATTATAGGCTAGCCTTTGAGCTTATCAAATGTCCATATGCCAGCTTTTAGGCTTGCGACCACTTGCATTATAGGCCAGTATTGGGCTCACTAAGTGCCTTTCATGGTTTTTTCCTCTCATAGATTAATAGAGGGCAACCTAGCAAATCTATATCTCGAAGAACTTCCTAGATAAAAATTAGCGATTGAACTACGTTCGGTTAATAGTTGGTGCTTGTATTGAGAACTTCTCCACATCTCTTATTAGTTAAATCTCAGAGGCCTCTAACGATCTTCCGACAATACCTCCTAAAACTATAAGACACTCATCATCTCAAAACCACTCGAGGGACAATAAGTCTCGGCACTGGTGGAGTCACAAAATTCATCTAGTAAACTAGGTGGGCCAGCATAGCAAGCTAACTCAGCAACCACAACACCAGGAATCTCCCATACAAATGATCCTTGAGGTACCACCAGATCCCTCCAATCTAGTGAGTTGACATGAGTTTCAACTCCTAGCCGCATCCATACCACAGATGATGCAATTACTTAAGGCTCAAGTGCAGGCTATACAAAACCTACAGACTTAGTGATTGCAAAGTTAGGGATAGATGATGTAGAATATCCAAACTCACTACCCCAAGTAGTAGTTTTGGCTTGAGCTTCGGCACCATACCAACATCATGAATCACAACCACACATTGTGAACTAGGTACATCGTGGCAGACTCTATTAACAAACCTATTCTGACCCCTTAGCAATAGTTTTATTTTGATATCAAGTATCGAGGAATTATGATGGATATGACTCTACCTATGATTCAGTTGACGAAGCCATGTACCACTTGCACACTAGCCAAGTTCTAGATAGGGGGGTATCGGGAATTCTGAGGGAGGCCATATCGCATTCGATTCAGGGTAGATCGTGGGCACCGACTCATCTTAATCAACTAAGGTATAACACTTCTTTAATCCCTGAAATAGCATACTCCCTAGTATAACCAAAGTTCTATCAACCTCTCTACAAAGTATACAATGGTTCAAAGAACCCAATCAATTATATTAGTATCTTCAAGAATGCCATTATCCTACAAGGTGCATGAGACTCTATCATGTGTAAAGCATTTCTAATGACATTGCAAGGCCCAACCGAAGCATGGTACTCTAGACTCCCAATGTATTCAATAACTTATTTTGATGACCTAGCAGATAGGTTCATAGAATAATTCATCGCATTAGTCACACAGTGAAAGGACCCCTTTACACTCCTAACATTGAAGTAGAAAGAGAGAGAAAACTTAAGTGAATATCTAGTTCGATTTGATTATATTTTAAGTATGTATAGCAAATAGCCAAACAAGCTTGAAATAAAGATCATGCTCATTCAAAAAGCTCAAATTTGGATGGATATGAAGATGATATTTGAAGACACACGAGCTGAAAATTAGCCGAATCAAAAGCAAATGAGGACCCAACCTGCAAACTGAATCCCTAATTGAGGTAATTGAGGCATTAGGCTTGAGGCCATCATCTGAGGTGACATTACCAAGGTCAATTCGACTTGGCGACATTGCAGCTCACTTGGCAGGCAATCATCTTGAGGCCTACAGAAATGTACGATGGGCCTGACCCATCCATGGATATAATTTGGTATACCGGGGGAACAAGGATCTAGGAGGAAAATCATTAGCATGGAATTAAGGAGTGATACCAACCAAATTAGGAGAATCCAGCATAATTAGAAGTAGAAATCTCAAAGTCCTAAATCCACATAAAAATCTTCTCTGCATATACGGAGATCCCACAAAGATAAAAGGACTCACTCTCTCTCTCTCTCAGAAAAAAATTTACAAGATCCTTTTTGACTTGAGCGTCTGAGTGGTCATTATCAGAGAAGCTCCCGATGGTCTTTCTCATGGTTTTTTCTTGTGAATTATCAAAAGGACATCCTACCATATCTAATCTTAAGAAAACTCTCAGACTAGAACCAATGTATTTGAGTCAATTTTGATTAAAATTCAAATTTAATCAAAATATGATATTGAATGCCATTGGATTATGGCCCAATGTGTGTCTCATTTGGACCTAAATTACAGTCAAATTTGACTAAAAAATTGAGCTCAATTTGGACTTGAATTGCTGCGAAATTTGAGCTCAAACTAAAGAAAGTTAAATGGGCTAGATATTTATATTAAAACTAGGCCTAAAATTCATCAAATAGCTGGATCAAAATAAAAAAATGTAAAATCATTATAAATACATTCCTGCACTAATATGTTTTACAAGTGGATTACTAACATGACTTTTCTTATGAATAAATTGTTGGGATAAAAATTTCGCGAAAAAATATCTGAAAGTTTTGAAATTTCAAATCAATCCTCACAAAATCTAGAGTTTACGAATAAATCTCTCAAAATTTTATATTTGTAAATAAATCCCTAAAATTTCTAATTATTCATAAATGAGCTTTTTGAAAATTTTTATTCTCAAGTAAGTTCAAATTTTATACAAAAAGAGCCCCGAATATTTCAAAAAGTTTATAAATAGATTTTTTCTATAAAAAGTCCTTTGAAACTTATAAAATTATATTTTGATTCAAATTTTTTGAAAAATTTACAAATAATCCCTAAAAAATTAATATCTAAAAATAGTACAAGATCCAAATTTTTTTATTAGGAAATAAATCACAATAGAGGGAATTACATTCCAATCAAGAGAAAAAAATATTTTTGGAATACAATTTCATTACCAATCATAATCCAATATGCTTTCAATATTAAGCCGATCAAAAATTTGGTTTTGATTCTCTCCAAGGCCTATAAAAAGGTTAGAAACCTGCATAGGAACATAGAGCAACAACGATTAGAACAGAGAAGAAAAGGAGAGGATTAGAAGCCGTAGAGGAATGGGAGATATTATTGAGGAAGAAAAATCAAGAGGAGAACAAAAATGTAAGTCTTATCTTCTAACCTAATTCCAGTTGGCCATGACTTGGTCGTGGTTACCTCTGACCTACATCCATCCCCACTACTCCCATTCTTCCCCACTACCTCCTTCATGCACCTCCACTGGCTTGCATGCTATATTCCTCGTGTCTCACACCTAACTCTTCTTTGGCCCTTAGACCTATCATTGCCTTTAGCCATGGCCTCACTATTAGCCTTGCGCCCTACTAGCGGTCTCTCTCTTATTTGACCGCTGACCTCTTCGTGGCACCCCTCTACCACTAGATCCACCGGCGAGATGCCTGCTCCATCACTGCTTGGCTTTGCCTGCTTTGCCCTAGGGACACCTGCCCTAGCGCCATCCTAGATTTGCCCACTCCGCCCACAAGCCACTGGCTTCGTCGAACATTGCTGTTGCTCTGAGCTTTGCTCTCCCACATGGCCTCTAGCCTACTACTGCTTTGAGCTCCCCTCTCTTGCGTGGCCTCCACCCCACTGCTACTCTAAGCTCCTCTCTCCCACAAGGCCACTGCCCTCCACCAGCTAATACCTGCATGGTTTGTTCTCCCCATCACATCGTTCGCTTCGCTAGCCATGTACTCATCGTAGGATACTAGATCCAGTCAGAATTAGTCAGATCCAGCTATGAATCAAGGAAAGGGAGGCTCCTCTTGGCACTGGCCACCAAGCCAAATTTTTTTGTGGGGTGGGGGGGGGGGGGGGGGGGGTGGGGTTTGCGGTGCGGGGTTTGGTTAGGGTTTCGTGAGGAAGAAGAGAAGAAGGAATCTGGCGGAAATAGAAGAAAGGAAAAAAAAAAAGAAAAAATTGCTGAAAAGGAAAAAAAGCTCCCTTATCTTAATTTTCAATTTTGGCACTATCACCACCGTAGTCACTTTTGGTTTTTAGCGTGTCAATGAAAATACATCAATACCATGGCCACCTATGATCCTTTGTGCATTAATAAGCAACATCAACATCATGACCACTCGTAGCTTTATGCATCAATGAAACTTCATCAACATTGTGGCCACCTGAGGGCATCCTACAAATTGATGGACCACCATTACCACCAATCTAACGCCAGTCCGGAGCCTTACCAAATATCTATTTAGACTAAGGTTAGCTTGCAAGCTCACCAAATATCTATTTGGATTAAACTTAGCTTGTGAGCTTGTTGAATATCTATTTGGATTAAGGTTAGCTTGTGAGTACGTTGAATATCTATTCGGAATAAGGCTAGCTTGCAAGCTCCCTGAACATCAATTCAGACTAAGGCCAGCCTGTAGGCTGCTCGAACGTCTATTCGGACTAAGGTTAGCTTGCGAGCTCGCTGAACGTCTATTCAGACTTAAACTAGCTTGCAAGCTCACAGATGTCTATCGAACTAAGGTCAACTCGCGAGCTCACTGAATATCTATTCAACTAAAGCTAGTTTGTAATCTCGCCGAATGCCTATTCAGACTAAGGTTAACTTTCGAGTTCACCGAACATCTATTCGACTAAGGCCAACTTACAAGCTTGCCGAACATCTATTTAAACTAAGATCAACTTGCGAGCTCGCAAGATATTTATTTAGACTAAGGCTAGCTTGTTTGTAGGCTCACCAAATATCTATTCTATCCAAGGCCAACTTACAAGTTTGTTGAACATCTATTCAGACTAAGGCTAGTTTATGACCTCACCAAATTTCTATTCAAACTAAGGCCAACTTGCAAGTTCGTTAGACATTTATTCAAACTAAGATCAGCTTATGAGCTCATCGAATGTCTATCAGATTAAGACTAGCTTGCTTACTCCCTCGACTTTATTTAGACTAAGGCTATCTTCCAATCTTATCAATCGTCTGTTCAGACTAAGGTCAACTTGCAACCTCACTGAACGTCTAAATCAAGGCCAATCCATGAGCTTGCCTACAGTCCAAATTGACTCAAGGTCAGCCTGAGAGCTTGCCCAAAGTCACCATGATAGGTTGAGGGCTCTCAAACCAAATCAATTAACACAAATCGATTTAATGAACAAAACTAAATTGACTCAAATAGGCCTTCAAATGGACCTCATTGATCAAATAGATGAATAATGGACCTCATTGATCAAATAGATGAATCCAAACTTAAATTGAATTAGACCTGAAATCTAATTTGAGTTAATCCAAACTAAATTAACTCAGGCCCAACCCTGATTAGGTTCAAATTGGGTTAATATAAAATCAAGTCAAGTTCAAATCAAGCCCTATTTGGATCAAACTAAACTTGAATTAAATGTTAATTAGGTCAAATCAAGTTCAAACTGAAAGCTAATCAGTTGGATGAAACCCAAAATCAAACTAGAACTAGATTGAGTCTGAATTGAAACCAAGCTAAACCAAATTAACTTGAATTTAAACCAAAGTCCATTAAGATGCAAATTTGAATCCAAAGAAGATACAATATGAGTTGAACCCAAGTCCATCAATAGATTGAAACAAAAGCTCATCAAGGGTTGGATTTAACATCGAATGAGAACTTGCCAAGGGCTTGGATCCAAGATTTGCTAAAAATCCATTAATAAAATGATAAGGGTCCAACACAAAGTCAATCTCAACCCAAATTGAATAAAATCATACACGAGTCAAAATCGAGTTTTGAACATTGAATTGAATCAAGTCAGACTCAAATCAAAGTTAGTACTACTCCAACTAGAGTCAATTATCAATATTTGACAAATGTTCTTTTGAAAATAATGCTAAGCTTAGCATATTAAAATCATTATTGAAAGTTGAACATCCACTGTTAATACTTTTGATTTCAAAATACCAACAATTATTGTGGAAATATATGTCTCATATAGTTTTCCTAGTCAAACTAATATTCCCTCCATGGCTGTGGTCATCAATTTATGACAATGGCCTCTAATTTAATATTATAAAGTATTAGTGGGAACCCAATTACCAAAGGTTCTAGGAAGAAGGAAGCCAAAACATCTCATTGTCTTCCGAGAAAGGATTAGTAAATCATTATTCAATCAAGTTTTGAATATCAAATTGATTTAAATCAGACTCAAATTGAAATTGAGTCTTGAATATCAAACCTAACTCAAACTTGAACTAGATTAGTTTGACTAGAACTGAATAGGGTCAAACTAAGTCCCACTGGATGTGCTATAAAAGTCCTTGATAGCACTCTGAGGCTTTGTCCAACTCCACAAGTAGTGGGTAATACTACTTTCAAGCCAAAAGAAGTTATTACCTATCTCTCATTGGCTACATAAATACTTCAAAATTAAAAAAGTTATCGTTTATGTCTCATTAGCTATAGAAATTTTTTGAACCCATGAAGTTATTGCTTATGCTTTATTGGCTATGAAAATACTTTAAACTCATGAAGTTATTACTTACACCTTATAGGTTATGGAAACACTTCAAATTTATGAAGTTATCACTTATGTCCTACGAGCTATGAAAATACTTCAAAACTTATGAAGTTTTTGCTTATACCCCAGAAGCTATGGAAACATTTCAAAACCCATGAAGTTACTACCTATGCCTCATTAACTATGAAAATACTTTAAAATTAACAGAGTTATTGTCAACACCTTGTTAGCTAATAGAAATGCTCCAACCCAAATAAAGTTATCTCTAATACCTTACTGGCTAATGAAAATATTTTAATTTAAGAAGTGATGGCCAAATCTTAAGGGCAATTGGAAACACTTCACCTCTTATACCCTTCCATGTCCCACCAAACTACTCCATCAACATCCATCAATGATTAAGTCAAGACCCATCCAAGGCAGACATCATATGGTCTAGTGCATGGAGTGGAGCAGCAACACATATCAGAGATTCTTCTCCACTCTTTTTTTAATTTATTTTTTTAAATCTTTTTTATGATTCCATGTTGAAATTCTTTGTGAAGTGAGAGTATACCTTTACTTAAGCCATGTATCATTTTTTAAAATCAATCAAATAATTTCTTCTTTTCTTTTGTACCTCCATTTTATTAGTTAGGTTTCTTACTTTAGGATATTCTTGATAATTTTAGAGTAATTAGTAATAGGAGCTTGTGCTTATTGAAGTCAATATTTTCATAATACCTAATAGTATATTTTAAATAAATACACTTTGATTTGTGATTTGAGATCACTTTCTGGGGTCTCCACTACTCTCGGGTGGCCAAAATCAATGCCACATGGTCTTGAATTAGGCTCTATCAATAATTAGTGCTTTCATTAAGAGTTGCTCTGCCTCCCTTCTTTGTTAAGTTTAGAGACCTTCAACGGCCTTCTGACAATACCTCCTAGAATGCCAAGGCCCTCATCATCCAAGAATCTACCCGAAGGCAACCAGTCCCAGCATCAGCCAAGTTGCACAACTCATCTAGTAGGTAAGGCGAATAAGTGTAGCAAGTCAACTCTGCGATGAGAATAGCCATAGCCCCAGGGACCCCTTTTACAAACGATCTTAGAGGCGCCAGTGGATCTCTTTAACCTGGTGGGATAACATGAGTTACAAACTCTAACTGTCGCCATTTAATAGATAATATAGTTGCTAGAGGTGCAGGCACAAGCTATGCAAAACCTACAAGCTCAACAACTATAAAATCAGGCTCAAGTGATGTAGAGCCTCAAGGCTCATAGTGCCCAACAACAAGTTCCAATTTAGGCTCTGATGTCAACCCAAGGTGCTAAAATGAACCAACACCATGGATTATAGCTGCACTTTAGCTCCCATGCAAAACACCATCAATAAAGTCACCATGACCCACTCACCAACTAAAGTATAATAAACACCATCAATAAAGTCACCATGACCCACTCACCAACTAAAGTATAATACTCTTTTAATCCCTGAAATAGCATACTTTCTAGTGCAGCTGAAGTTTTGCCAGCCTCCTTATGAGGTGTATGATGCTTTAAAGGACCAAGTTGATCATGTCAGTATCTTTAAGAATGGCATAATTCTGTAAAGAGTAAGAGATTCTGCCATATATAAAGCATTCTTGATGACATTGAAAGGTTCGGTCATAACATAGTACTCTAGACTCCTAAGATACATAATAATTTACTTTGATGACTTGACAAATAGGTTTATAGAATAATTCATCTTATTGGTTTCTCAGCAAAAGGACTAATATGCACTCCTCATATTGAAGCAAAAAGCGTGAGAGAGCTTAAGAGAATATCTGTCCTAATTTAACAAAGCTTGATTAGAGATGGCTTGCTGGCCCCCATGTAGCTTGATGCCTAACTTGTGAGCACATAGATGCTAAAATAGTGATTCTGGCAAAGAAAGAATCTAAAGACAACAACAAGGAGAGAGAATTTTGGGAGAACAAGCCCTCTAATCCAAAGAGATAGAAAACTAAGAGGAGGGAGTGGAAGCCTAAATTTCAATCTTATACCTCATTGAACAACTCAAGATTTGAAGTCCCAATGCAAATTAAACATTAAGACTCCTTGCAAAGACCCAACCCATCTAGACTGCCATGAAAGTTCTTGACAAATCAAAATATTATTATTTTCACCATGATTATTGTCATGATATAGAAGAATGTAGGCACCTCAAGAATAAAATTGAGAGGCTTATCAAAAAGGCCACGTCAAGCAGTTCATCTATCAAAGTGAACATGCTAAAGAAGCTTGCATGTGGGAGAATTGTTAGCGAATGTTTCCCCAAAGGGACCCTACTCCTGAGTTGTAAAACCCTCAAATCAAGGGTAACCTTAATATGATTCTATCCAGTTCACTGACTCAAAGTGATATTTCAGCATCAACTAGGAAATGCCAAACCTCTGCTAGGGGGTAGGAGGGCCCAAAAGAGGACGTGAAGAAAGGATACAATTGCTAGTGTAATTATGGAGATATAGTCCTCTCCACCAAGAACTTAGAAGGAATTTTCATACCACAATAACACATTGGTGATCTCGGCAGTCTTAGATGGCTACATCACTCATCACATCATGATAGATACGAGAAATTTAGTGCCTATCTTTTTCACCCAAGCTTATGATCAAATCAAGACCGAACAAAAGTTAGTCATACATCGTGATACTCACCAAGTTCATGGGAGACTCGGTCACCCCACTTGGTGTAATCAACTTACTTCTCACCATTGGAGAAGGTTCTAGGAATGACACAATTGAATCAAAGTTTATGGTAGTTCAGATACATTTTGACTATAATGTAATATTGGGATGATCGACACATAATCAGCTCCAAGCGGTAATTTCAACATTCCATTTAGTCATAACATTTCCCACTAAACATGGCACATGTGAAATGTGGGTGTTTGAGGTGATTTTTTGCCACAATCAAATTTGATTAAAATATGGCTAAAATTATGACTTGTATGCCACTAGATTATATCTTAAATATAGATCTTAGTTAAATGTAAATCGTATCCAATTTTGACCGAAAAATGAGTTTAATTTGGATTTGAATTATTGAGAAATTTAAGCTCAAATTAGGCGTAATCCAAATAAACTAATTAGGCTAGATTTTTGGACTAGAATTACTCCCAAAATTTATCTAAAACTTGGGCTAAAATGACAAAATACAAAAGTTTTATAATAAGGCTTTAAATTAAATAAATTCTTACAAATAGGTTCTTAGCCAGATTTTTCTTGTAAATAGATCCGTAGGATAAGAATTTCACAAAAAAATCTAATAAAATCTTAAAATTCTAAATCAGTCTTGCACAAATTTAGAATTTATATATAAACCGCTCAAAAGATCGATGATTATGATTTGGTCCTCATAAAATCCAGTGTTTGCAAATAAATCCCTTCAAAATTTTTTATTTACAAATAAGCTTCTAGAATTTCAATTTTTTGTAAATAAGTTCAAATTTTGTTCAAAAAGAACTTTAAAAATTTTAAAATTTAATAAATAAGTCTTTTTACAAAAAGCCCCCTAAAAATTTTAAGTTTATAATTTAGTCTAATTTTTTTAAAAAAATTATAAATAACCCCTTTAATGACTGAAATGAGTACAACTTTCAAATTTCATTATCTACAATAAATAAACTTATCCTTATTTTTCCAAAATTTTTTCTAATCTCAAAGAAAATACATTCATATTCATCCGCAACAATCCAATCTAAACATAACTTATTCAAAGTAAAAAAAAGGAGATTCTTAATCTAAATTTGAAAGAGATTATTTTTGAATCATTTCGATCTTTTTGAGCCCTATAAATTTCTTTATTCTCCTGTGAAAGAGAGAAGAAAAAAAAGATTAGAGCGTAGAGGATAGCGAGGAGGGATTAGAGAGGAGCAACAGTTCGAAGAGCAGAAGATCAAACGGGAATGCAGTAAAAAAAAGGGTAAGGATTTTACTTCACTTTCTTTCCTTTTGCTTCACTGCTCTCTTTCGTCCTCTTCTGTACGAGAACCTCATCCCCATCCCACGAAGGGCCAGGTCCAGCCGAATACGGTTAGTCCCCACCATTTCTCCGAGATGGTTCTTCTACGTTGAAACCCTATCGCTGTAGCCTTGCTTTTCTTTGCTCGAACCGTGTTACAAGTTCCTCTTCCCAGAATTGTCGAACCTACAACCAAGCCCATGGCACCCGCTACTGCCTCAGACAAGCCTTGATCATGAAGCTCAAGAGCAACGAGGCTCCCTTGAGTAGTATGTGCTACACCGGGGTACAAGCGGTAGTGTAGACAAAGCCAACTTGCCTCTGTGAAGCTATGGACACCCCCAAATCCATGGACGTCAAGGTCAACGCCACTTGCACCTCCAAGCTACCTGACAACTACAAGATCTAGGGCCCTCCTGTGGTTGCAAGGCATTCGGTCCAGCTCCAGCATGACTCATACCACCGTTGGCACCAAAGAAGCCATGGTCAACGTCTTTACGTTGCCTTATTTCCCCTTTAGCGCCCATGCTAGCATTGCCACACATGCCTCATGTGTCTACGGCCGGATCCAATAAAAAGGCACAAAAAAACAAACGAAGCTTGGAGAAAAGAAAGAGGTCCGCCATTGTTGCAATGAAGAGGACATAGGGGAGAAACAAATTCGGTGAAGAAAAAAATAGAAAAAAAAAAGAAGCACAGAAGAAGGAAAAAAAAAGCTAATGTTGGATGTGGAGACCAGCTATGGGGAAAAACGAAAGTGAAAACTTGCTGTAAAAAAATTTTAAAAAAATGAATAGCAAGAAGGCCCACGTGGGAGGGGCTGCTACTAGAAGAGATGAAATTATCAAAGAGAAATTTTTTTTTTCTTTTTTGCTGAACTAAAGTAGTTGTAGCAGCTAAGAAAAAAGAAAAAAAAAAGAGAGAAATTCTACCAAAAAAAGAAGAAGGAGAAAACAAAGTTAAAGGAAAAAATTGCTAAAAAAAAGCAATTTGACTGGCAGTGTCTTGTCTCTATTTTTGAGCCACCACACCATATGGTTATCTGCGATCCGTGACATATTAGCAAACTTCATCAATATTGGGACCACGGCCTCGTCAAAGACAATGAATCTCTACCATCACAAAATAGCCTTCGAGCTTATACTAAGCTAGCCCTCAGTCTTGCACTTAGTTAATCCTCAAGCTCACACTCAAGTCAGCTTTTAAGCTCACATCTATGCTAGCATTCGGGCTCTCACCTAAACCAATTTTCAGTCTTGCACTTAGTCATCCTTCAGACTCACACTAAAAGTCTTTGGGTTCGCACTAAGCCAGCCTTTAAGTTCACACTTAAATAACCTTTAGGGTCGCACTAAGCCAGCCTTCAAGCTCACATCTAAGTCAGCCTTCAAACTCACACTCAGTCAGCCTTCAGGCTCACTCTAAGCTAGTCTTCAGACTCGCTTCCAGCTAGTCTTTGGGCTCGCACCTAACACAGCCTTCGAACTCGTACTAAACTAGTCTTTGGACTCACAACTAAGCTAATCTTTAGGCTTGCATTCAAGCTACCCTTCGGGCTCATACTCAGCCAGCCTTTGGGCTCACATTAAATTAGCTTTCACGCTCAAACCCAAGCCAGCCTTTGGTCTCACATCCAATCTAGCCTTTGGGGTCACACGCACCTAACATTCGGGCTTGCACTCAGCCAAATTTTAGGCTTTCACTTAATTAGCCTTTGGGTTTGCATCTAATCATCCCTTGAGCTTGTACTAAGCTAGCTTTCAAACTTGCAAAATAAGCCAATCTTCAAGTTCATACATTTGAAGTCGGGTTAAGGGTTCATCTAAAATCATCATAAATAATCAAGAACCCTCAAATCAAATTGATTAATGTAAACTCAATCACAACAAATGGACAAAGACCAACTTAACTCAAATGGACCTAAATTAATGGACTAAACACTCAAATTGAGTTGGACTCAAAGTCTAGGTTAAGTTAATCTAAATCAAATTACTTCAGGCCCAACTCTAATTAAGTTCAAGTTGGGTCAAATCAAGATCAAGTTGAGTTCAAATCAAATCGAATCTGAATTGAACTAAGCTCAAATCAATCCCTAATTGGGTTAAATCAAGTCTAAACTAAAAAATGCAAACTCAAATTCAAACCAAAACCAGACCAGAATGAGCCTAAACTAAATCCAAGTTTAACTAAATTGATTTGAACTTGAACTGAAGTCCACAAGATATAGACTCAGACTCAACAAAGGTTGAACACAAGATCGAACCCAACTCAAGCTAAATGAAATCAAACTCAAACCTGAACCATATTAGTCCCGATGGAGCTAGATAGAGTCAAATAGAGTCCCACTACATGTGCTGAACCATCAACAATACTCTAAAGCCATGAATAGCGAGTGATATTACCACCCCAACTTGAATCAAAATTGATTCTCATAGAACTAAATAAGGTCAAACTGAATCTCATGGGTATACTACAAATGTCTTTAGTCACATTTCAAAGTTATATCCAATTCCATAAGTCATTGGTGATGCTATCAAACTAAAGAAGTTAATTGTCAATACGCTCAAGGCCATTGGTCACACTTGAAAGCTTGTCAACCCTAGAAGCCATTAGTAATGCATCTTCCAAACTAAGCCAACACAAAAGGATTGGCAATACTTCAAATCAAACTAAACTCAGGTAAACTTAAACTCACTTAGTTAGTTAGCCATAATGCATTATTCAAAATAAGTTAATTACTAATACGCTTAAAGCTGTCTGTCACATTTTAAAGTTATACCTAACTCCATAAGCCATTGGTAGTGTTGTCAAATCAAAAAAGTTAATCACTAGTACACTTCAAATTGTCAGCCACACTTTAAAACCATATCCAACTCCATAAGCCATTGGTGATGCTACCAAATAAAGAAGTTAATCACCAATATGTTCTAAAGTGTTAATCACACTTCAAGCTAGCTAACCCCAAAAGTAGTTGGCGATGTGCCCTTTTAAATTAGCCAACCCCAGACGCAGTTGGCCACATGTCCTTTCAAACTAGTATATCCCAAAAGTAGTTGATGATGCACCTCTTCAAGCTAGTCTACCCTAAAAGCAGTTGATGATATATTTTCCAAGCTATACCAACCCCATAAGCTGTTGGTGTCACTATCCAAACAAAATAGTTATCACCTACAGCTTATCGACTATGAAAATACTTCAACAAAACTAAAAAGTTATTATCAATGCCTTATTGGCTAATGAAAACACTTTGAATCAGGAAGTTATTGTTCATACTCAAGGCTATTGAAAATACTTCAAACTTCTCTCATTCCCTTCCATGGTTAAGGTCAAACATCATGTGATCTAGCGCAAGGGAGAGCGAGGTAGCAACATGCATCAAAACTTCCTCTCCATTCTTTATCTTTTGCTTTCTTCATTTCTTTTATATTTTATGTAGTTCTATATTAAAATTCATTGTAAAATAAGGACATACTCTTACTTAAGCGATGTATCATTTTTCTTAAATCAATCAAATAATGTCTTCTTCTTTTCTTTTTTTGTATCTCTATTTTATTAACTAGTTTTTTCTCTTTAGGAGGTTTCTGACAATTGTCAGAGTAATTAACAATAGGTGCTTGTGCCGTTGGAAGTCATATTCCCACAACACCTAATAGTGCACTTTAAATTAATATAAATTTTGATTTGTGATTCAAGCTTGCTCATCGGAGTCTCCACTATCTCGGGTGGTCAACTTCGATCTCACAAATATTGGCATGCTTGATGGGATTTGACTTCTCCTCTAAGTGTAGAAATCTAATTAATATGATAGAGATATTGATAAGGTAGAATTACGATTGAAGATTGATCAATTGTATTCTCTTTTATAGCAGAATGAATCAAAAGGTAATAATGAAGAACATCTCCACCCCAAGGTACACTATCATCTTGGGGGGCAAGCTCAGTTGTGCGATTACCTCATTCAATGGTTACAACAAAAATAGCTAGAGTTTCGATCAAGTTTAGGATCATCTCTAAGGTCATTCAGTTCAAGAGGGCACCTATTACTACACCAGTTGAAGTAGTCAACATGCAAAACCAACATGTTTCTCACCTTCCATCAAGAGAAAGGAGGCCCAATGTCATCATCCCTAATGAAAAGAGCTATTCAATGAAGAGCTAGAAGTCATTCCTTAACCAACAAGGATGTCAGTTTTTCAAAGGTTAGGACTAAAGCAAAGCTTAGTCTTCAGTCGCCTTTACCCTACTCCTCACAGGGGGAAATTAAAAGAAAACCTAGATACAAGCATTGATGAAGAAGAGCTCATCTTCACTGTCACAGGTAAAGAAAAAGCTGCTAGTATCTTCAGCTGACTCGGGAGGCCTATCCCTCAAACGAAGTTGGTCATCACCATCTCTACCTCCAACTTTTTTGCTCCATTAAGCAATTTAGAGAAGGGCAAGAGCAAACCACAGAGAACACAGACTTGCCTTAAAACTATAACAAAAGGGAAAATTACTAAACAAAAATACAAGAGTCACCATAAAGCCACAACCCAGTATGAGGGCTTGCTAAAGGTGATCACCCATACTGTCAGGGTCATTTCTTGCTCTGACTCTGGGAGGGGCCATGAGTCTACACTCCAACTAGCTAAATGCTGAAAGAAGGCTACCCAAGTAAGGTTTACTGATGAAAAATCTAAGAGGAGAGGGTACTTGTCAACCAATCCTTACTACCACGTCAAAGGGTGTTGTGCCCTGCTCCATGAGTAGACTTTTGAATAAGATGACTTAACTGATAGGAGAAGTTATCTTCAATCTAGAACCTAGACCTGATTCTCAGGACAAGGCCCATCATGTTCTGACAGAAGCCTTGATTATAAGTGAAAGCTCTAATTAAGAAGTGACCATAGAAACATTGCAAGAATAACTAAGTCAATAAAGTAAAGAGAAAGATGAAGCTCAAAAAAAGGTCATGGAGTTAATAGAGATAATCCTATAAATGAGTCAGAAGATTGATAAGTTGGAATAGTCTTAATAGTCATCTCAAACAACAAAGGCAGCAAAAGGTGCATCTCCTATATATGAGATCCATAAAAATATAGGCCCTTCACAAGCCCCTCCTCCAGTAAGGGATACCCAATCTTTGAATTTAGGAATCCTTGACAACATGGAACTTCTCACATATACATAATAGTATGTACAACAAATGATAGCTGCATAGTTAAGATAAGAAAGTAAGACAGGTAGGGCAAACCATGCAAACAAACCTTACCCTAGCCATCAAGACTAAATGCCATATACCAAAATCTATACAGTGCCTAGTTTCAAATAGTTTAATGGCATGGGTAATCCTAAATAGTATATAGTTCATTTTATGACTCAATGTGGAGATTCAAGTAATAATCCCTCGTTATTACTTTGTCAATTTTCAACAAACTTGACCAGAGAAGCATTTGTATCGTATGCTAGTCTGCATTTAGAATCCATATAAACTTGGGCATAAATGAAGGAGGCTTTCTGAATCAAATTTGAATGTCAGCAATAAAGTGATTATTACAGACCTTGTCTTAACACTAAAGCATGACATTGAGTCCATTTTAGATTATATCACATGGTGGAGAAATCTCAGTATTAAATGTGAACAATCTATGAGCCAATTGAGGTAGTAAACCTAGTTCTCGGTAACATAAGAGAAGAATGGATAGCAACTTATCTGAGCACCTCTTCTATCCATACCTTCCAAGACCTCATCATGTAAGTCAAGAAGCTAGCAAGAATTATCCCACTAACCTTATCTAGTTCACAAAGCTTCAAACAAGAAAAAGATAAGATAAAGCATGGAGAGTTTTCAAAAATATGAGGGTTGCATTCATAGCAACTGAGCAAAAAAACCCTCCTAACCCTACTATAAACAAGGGTAATCCTTAGAAGCCACCAACATTTGGAGGAGATAAAAAAGTGGAACAATCCCATCATCTCTAATAAAGGCTCAGAAAAAAAAACTCTTTCAAAAGAGAAAGAGTAGGCAAAATGTTTCAAGATACCTTAAAGTTAAGCCTCCAATTGCTAGAATCCAAGAGGTCAGGCGAGGCCAACAAAATAGATCATCCAAACTATTGACCTTACTATAAAGTCTTGGGGCATACCATTGAAGACTGCTATATATTTAAGGATTGGATCGAGAAGCAATACCGAGAAGGCAATTTAACTCTCTCAAAGGTAGCCCTGCTAGAAACACCCACTGAACACATCAATCATATTATTATATACAAGGATCATGAACCACTTGCTGAAATCCTCTTTGGAGAAGAAGCACAATGTACTCTCGAATAAAGGCACTCATGGAATATTTACATTTCAAAAAGGCTAAAGAATTTGATAAAGAGAATGACTAGAAACCCTAAAGAGCCTAGGATGGTGATGAAGAAAGTCTCATCAGAACAAACCGCCTTACCTACTCAAAGCTTCAAGAAAAGAAAGAACAAAAGCAACGTGAAGTTGGTGAAGCCAAATAAATACGATGTCAAGAAATTATTTATCCAAGATTACATTGATACTCTGGATGAATATACTCAGGGAGAAAAAAACCAAGTAACTCTTGAGAAATTCTTCCCTGACAAACTCAAAGCTTTACTAGAGGACCTTAATGTAGGAAATGAAGAAAGCAAACTCTTGGTAGCAACATGCTTTGCCATATTTAATGTCAGAGGTTTACAACCAAGTCGATCCCCACCCAATCACTTCTATGATGAGGAAATTCAGGATGCAAGGCAAGAAGAGGTGAATAGATTCATTGGGGATGATACTAATAAAATAAGAGATTCCACAGGTCTCCCTAACATCTACTCTCGAGATGACTATCGAATAGATACATTGGGGATGATACTAATGAAATAAGAGATTCCACAGGTCTCCCTAACATCTACTCTTGAGATGACTATCTTAAAGAGTGATTCACCCATTAGCAAGACTATGACATGCTTAACTATAGATAGATATGGTGAAAGAGATATTTACAACTAACATGAGGTTTTTTAGGGAGCAAATACAAATGTTGAACAAACACATGCAAGCCATGACTATGCCATGACTATCATGCTCTATGAGTAAGTTGAGAGGATAGAGAAGGTGCTAGTAGAAAAGACAAAGCCATACAAAAAACCTCATAGGGGGTGGTGGGAAACCACTTACTGACCCTCCTCAAGATCAGAACAACCATTCATGCTACTTTCTCCAAAGATGGGTCAAGAAAGTTAAACACTATCGAAGAGAGTTAGTTAAGTCTATGCCCTCTTATCGCATGACGACTCATACATCTGAGATGAACGCTAATGAGTTGCTATCTCAACCTCCATCAAGCAATCTAGTAATAAATGCTCAACCTACTAGGTTCAGTGAAGTCCCATCCTAGAGCCCATAAAAGGCCGTATTTTACCAACTTTAGAGGAATTATTCATACAAGGCATTGACGAAGAATATGACTCCACGTCTGACTCAGAGTAGCTTTATGACCACTTCAGAAGGTTCTATGCCAGCAAGTGCCAAATGAAGTAGCAGACATTTCAAGAGATGATTAAATGAGCTAATGCTAAAGCTCCTTTCACCCCTATATCAAATCAATTTAAATATCCATAGTCAAGCCAATCTAGACATCTACCAAAGAGACATCCTAAACATAAAATCCTGAAGAAGATTATGCTAACATATAAAATAGAAGGACCATCCAAAGGGTTTCTGAAGACCTTTCTACAAGAAAATCCCATGTGCCTAATTCTAATATTAAATGGGATGATTATCAGACAACCACATCCTCTAAGAATATCAAGGAGGTGTTGGCTAAGAGCAAGGGTCAAGTTCCTCTTGTCGCATGATTAGCCTTGGGAGTGATTTTAAAGATGAACCTTTTGGTCTCATGTTGTCAGATTTCAACTAAGGAGAGCAAACTAGGTACAACTTTGAGGTGAAAAGGTGTTACCTCTGAGACAAGTTCCAATGCAAAGGCATAAAAATATCCCCAAGGATAAGAAAAAGAAAATTCAAATAAATGAGGGCATTGAGCCTTCACAAGCTGATCCCACACCCAAAAAGTGGAATACAATATAGCAATCCACCTTAAGAAAATCCCTACTATGCTAAGTATTTTTGATGCATTGATGATGTCACAAGAACTCAGGGATATGCTAATGCACATCTTGCAAAATCAGACCGACTACTAAGTATATTTTGCTGAAGAAAAGATGAAGGAGTCTTTGTATACACACCAAACTCTCATCATCACTTTCACAAATAATGACCTGCTACTTAGAACAACAGACCACAATAGACCATTGTATGTCACAAGAAACAATGATGGGATCAAGATCAATCTCATCCTAACTGACCTAGGTTCCTCAGTCAATTTGATGACTCTCCAAACTCTAGGAGTTCTAACTTTGGATGTATGTTATCTATCATCTAAGATTATAACCATATAAGGGTTCAATCAAAATAGCCAAGAGCTTTGGGAGCTATAGCAATCCCTTTGGAAGTGGGTGAATTGATGACAGACAAAAATTTTATATGATCAATACCGATATGTCATACAAAATACTACTAGGGAGGCTGCGGTTACATAAAAATAAAGTAGTGTTATCAATCCTATACCAATACTTCAAATACATTAAGGATAGTGAAGAATACTGAATTGATAGAGATATACATTATTTTGATGTTTATGAGATATATTATGATGATATAAAATACTATTAGAGATCTGATACTAATAGGAGGTTTGCTTCTATCAGTCAAGTAAAGTAAAAGATTTTTAGTTTAATCTTTGCCCCTCCTCAACTAGGAAGCAATTTGGACCAAGCCTCTTCAGATGAGGAAGCCCCCCAAGTTTTCCTGGGTGGTTATACTTTTGATGAAGATGATAACAGAGGTCAAATGAAAAATACTTTCCTTATTACTAAGGTTCCAAAAGGCTTGTTTAAGCCGTTAGTTGAGCTAAACATCAATGTCCTGAAAGAATTAACAATATTTTATATTCCTCCTTGACACAAAGGAGAAAAAGAAATACTATTTTACAAGACAATCCCTTATGTCCCAAACCTATATAAAATCCTAGGGACTGAAGATCTAGCATATGATAATGACTATCAATCGGTAGTCATGCCTAAATATTTCTCGGATTAACTTCATCAGATAATCAACAAATTTGGCTACAAATGTCTATAAATAAAGAGAGAGAGAGAGAGAGAGAGAGAGAGAGAGATTCATTTCTTTAAGAATACATGGGATCCACCCTAAGGACATGCTTATATTCCTAGAAGAGAAAATAAGAATGATTAAGTTATATTACTCCAAATGCCCACACGTGTCTTGTGGTCACTAATGAACCTCTCTTCCATATTAAAAATGACCAAATGATATCAATACTCTTGACACATGCGCCAAGGTGGCTATGACCTTTCAGATATCATAAAAAGGTGATATCCTCGGTGGAATTTCATTAGAACCAAAAGAAATGGGGCATGGTGTAGCTGAAATGCCTTTAGATGAACCTTCGCAAAACCTCACTCGACATAATGAATCACTTGGTGAAGAAATATCAAAAGAAGCTCCACCAGAACTTGAGGATAGGGGGCAAGCCATAGTCAATGAACTGATGAAAATTAACCTAGGCTCAGCAGAGGACCCCAAGCAAACTTTCATTAGCACTCAACTTTTAGAGGGAAGCGATACCTAACTCAGTGTAGTGCTCCAAAAGTACATTAACTACTTTGCATGGAGCTATAAGGAGATGGCTGGACTAAATCCTAAAATTGCAATCCACAAATTGGCTATCAATCCTAAGCTTCCACCTATCAAACAAGCACCTACGAAGATGAAACTTGATCTAGAACAAAAAGTAATAGAAGAAATGAAGAAATTAATCAAAGTAGGCTTCATCAGAGAGGAAAAAAAAATACCTAGATTAGGTGGCAAGTATCGTGCTAGTAAAAAAAAAGAGAACGGCCAAATTTGTGTGGACTAAAGGGACTTGAATAAAGCATATTCAAAAGATGATTTTTCATTGCCAATAATGGAAAATAATGATTGACAAGATAACCAACTTTGAAAAATTCTCTTTCATGGATGATTTTTCAAGATATAATCAAATTAAGATGTATCTAGATGATGAGAAACATACGGCCTTCAAGATACCAATTGGCATTTACTGCTATAATGTGATACCTTTTTGGGCTTAAGAATGCAAGTGCCACTTATCAAATATTTGATAATCTCATACACCAGTTAGAGGAATGTTATGTTGATGACTTGGTGGTCACAACTAAGTCCAAAGATAGGCATGTCCAAGACTAAAGAGTGATATTTGACCATTTTAGGAGATATAATCTAAACATGAATCCTATGAAGTATACTTTTAGGGTATTATCGGGAAAATTTCTTTGCTTTATTGTCAGATATCGAGGGATTAAAATCGATTCATCTAAGATCAAAGCTATCTTGGATATGTCAACACCCAACAAACTAAAGCAATTAAGGTCATTCTAAGGTTGACTTGCATACATACAAAGATTTATTTCAAGCCTCTCTGGAAAATATAAATTTTTTTCAAAGTTGATGAAGAAGGACAATCCATTCATCTAGGATCAAGACTACCAATTGGTCTTTGAAGAGATCAAATAGTAGCTCCTAAAGCTACCAGTCCCGGTAGCACCTCTACCTAGTAAACCCCTTATCTTCTATACAACAATAATGGAAGGATCCTGAGGAACACTTCTCGTCCAGAATAATAAATAGGGTAAAGAAAATGCACTCTACTATCTGAGTTAAATGCTAGTGGAGGTAGAAAGCAACTACTCCCCTATTGAAAAGCATTTTTTGGTGCTCATATTTATGGTCAAGAAGCTAAGGTATCTGTTTTCTCATTAAATCATTTTAATATCAAAGGTTGATCTCATAAGGTACTTAATGACTAGGCCTATACTTACTGGGAGGCTAGTGAAGTGGACTTTAATTCTCATGAAATACAATATCAAGTTCACTTCTCAAAAGGCGATTAAGGGGCAAGCCCTCATCAATTTTCTTGTAGCTCATCCAGTACTGAACAATTCTCTTTTGAGTCGAGAGGTCCCTGATGAAGAAGACCTTTTGGTCAAAGAAGGAGAACCTTACTGGAAGCTATACTTTGATGAAGCGTCGTCCATCAAACCAATGATTAGACTAAACTTTCACAAATCAAAGCAAATATTGGACTCGTTTATGTCACTCAGAATGAAGGCATTTTACGATGCTCCTATTTCCTCTCACAATTATGCATAAATAATGAAGCTAAATACAAAATCCTAACTGTAGGACTAGAAATGGCTCTTAATATAAAAATATCATGCTTACATATTTTTGGTGATTCGCAACTGATTATCAACTAAGTCCAAGGCGAATATAAGGTCTACAAATTTGAGCTCCTGAAATATCATGAAAAATCTTAAGAACTCATAAGGAAAATCCCATATATTCAAATAATTAAGGTTTTTTGGTCCTTCAATGTAAAAACTGACTCCTTAGCCAAACTAGCCAAGGCACTAATTAATTTTGATTAGGGAGAAATCCTAATCACAGTCTGTAGTAGTCAAGTGATGAGCTCAGTTTTCAACATTAAACATGAGAAAACTGAATCTAAACTAGTAGAAGAGGCCATAAATTGGAGAATACCATTCACCAACTATCTCAAAAGTGGAGAACTCTCAGAAGATAAATCCGTACGGACACAACTCAAAAGGAGAGCCATACACTTTCTGCTTATCAATGACACTCTTTATAGAAGGTTATTCGATCAACTACTTCTATGCTATCTTTCAGACAAAAAGGCCAAAAAAATTATGTACAAAGTGCATTATGGGATTTGTGAAGCTCACCAGTCAGCTCCAAAAATGATGATGAAGATTAAGTGTATGGACTACTATTGACCCATGATGGTAGAAGGTTGTATCAAATATATGAGAAAATGTCACTTATGCCAAATTCATGATGACTTTATCCATCAACACCTAAATTCTCTGCATCTAATAGTATCCTCATGGCCATTAGAGGTATGAGATATACACATCATCGACCCAATTAAACCATCTTCTTTTAGGGAACCACCGCTTCATATTAACAGGAACTGATTATTTTTCTCTGTGGGCTGAAGTGATTCCATTGAAGGAGGTAAAAGCGGATACTGTTATATGGTTTTTTCAAGAAAATATCTTGTACCAATTTGGTATCCCTCGAAGGATCATTTCCAATTATGGACTATTCTTCAAAAGTTTCAAGGTAGGGCGATTTACACATCATCACAAGATAGATTAGAGACATTCATCCATTTATAATGCGAGAGCCAATAGGCTTGCTAAGGCATTAAACAAGACCCTTTGCAAGATCTTCAAAAAATTTGTTACTAAAAATAAGAAAGACTAGTACCAGAAGCTTACTGAGGCATTATAGGTCTATCATACCACATATCGAACTCCTACCCAATCAACACCATATGTATTAGTGTTCAAAACTAAGGCAGTCTTGCTATTGAAAGTGTAAATCCCCTCTCTAAGAATTGCTTTATAAGAAAAAAAATCATAAAAGAAGATAATGTTCATCTTCTCCTTAATGAACTAAACTCCTTGGATGAAACAAGGCTCATGGTCTAGCAAAACTTGAAAATGTATTGAGCACAAATGTCTAGAGCCTACACTAAGATTGTTTGACTTAAGTCTTTCCAAAAGGGAGAAATGATTTTAGCCTTGAGAAAACTCATATTCCTAAACTGAAATAAAAATGGCAAGTTCAAGTCTAATTGGGAAGACCCCTATATCATCAAAAAGATATTTGATAAGGGATCTTGCCAACTAATCGATAACAAGGGGGAAAGGCCTATGCCACCAATCAACGGTCAATTCTTCAAAAGGTACTATGTCTAAACCCTAGGGACAACAACAATAATAACCAAAAGTACCTATGTTTTGTCTATGATGGAATGTTCGACTTCCTCAAAAAGGAATGTTCGGTCAAATATGCACTTCGTATTTCTTGAGACAAAACATAGACATAAAATTCTATTCATCTTGCATGGCTACTGAGTCTACATATACAAAACAAATTAAGTCCACTTTCTCGTACACACTAAGTCTACTTTCATATGGCAAATCATGTCTATATTATGTGGTGATTAAATTCGTATCATGTTGAATCAGGTCCACTTTTATGTGGTAAATCAAATCTATTTTTATATGATGAATTAAGTCTACCTTTTGTAACAAATCAAGTCCACTTCATGTGGCATCTTAAGTGCATTCCTTATGTTAAATTGAGCTCACCTCTATGCAGCAAACTAAGTCTACTTTCATATAGTAAATCAAGTCTACTTTTACATAACAAACTAAACTCACTTTTACATGACAAACCAATTTCACTTTCACGTGGCAACTCAAGTCCATTTTCATATGTCAAACCGAGTCTACTTCTATGCGACAAACTAAATACAATTCCATGTGGTAAAAGCAGTCCATCATCATATACAAATTAAATTCACTTTCACATGATAATTCAAATCTATATAGTCAACTCCTAAAAATGTTGATGTAAGGACAAGTACTTAAAAATTATTCGCACCCTCTCCATTCATCAAAACTCTAGAAAAGGCTACGAAGGGGCAATTTGTTTGAGGTGATTTTTTTTACAATCAAATTTAATTAAAATATAATTAAAATTGAGACTTGTATGTCACTAAATTATGTCTCAAATGTGGGTCTCAGTTAGACTTAAATCGTGTCCAAGTTTGATTGAAAATTAAGCTCAATTTAGACTTGAATCATTCAAAAATTCGGACTCAAACTAGACTTAATCCAAATAAACTAATTAGATTGCATTTTTGGATTACAATTAGGTTCAAAATTCATGTAAAACTTGGTTAAAATAATAAAATACAAGAATTTTATAAATAAATCCTTGAATTTAATATTATTTAACAAATAGGTCCTGAGATAAGAATTTTACAGAAAAGTCCAATAAAATATTAAAATTATAAATAAGTCCCGCAAAATTTAGAGTTTATAAATAAGTTCCTCAAAAGATTGATAATTATGATTTAGTTCTTATGAAATATAGAACTTACAAATAAACCCTTTCAAAATTTTTTATTTATAAATAAGCATGTAGAATTTTAATTTTTTATAAATAAGTCCAAATTTTGTTCAAAAGGATTCTGCAAGTTTCAAAACTTTTTTAAAAAATATTTTTTTTATGAAAAAACCCTTTAAAAATTATAAAATTATAATTTCATCTATTTTTTAAAAAATAGTAACTTCCTCTATAATTTTAGTATTTGGTAGGAGTACAATTTTTAAATTTCATCAATGGATAAACTTATCTATATCTCTCCAAAAATATACCCAATTTCAAAAAAAATATATTCATATTCATCCACAATAATCTAGTCTAAACATAACTTATTTAAAATAAATAGATAAAATTCTCAATTCAAATCTAAAAGATATTATTTTTGAACTAACTCAATCTTTTTGGAACCTATATATTTCTTCATTCTCCTGCGAAAGAGAGAATAAAATAAAACTAGAGCGTAGCTGATAGCGATGAGGGATTAGAGAGCAGCAATAGTTCGGAGAGTGGAAGATCAAACGAGAATGCAATAAAAAAAAAGTAAGGATTTTACTTCACTTTCTTTCCATCTACTTCATTGCTCTCTTCCTCCTTCAATATGAGACCCTCATCCCCGTCTCATGAAGGGCCGGGTGTGATCGGATACGGCTGGACCCAGCCATCTTCCCCAAGATGGTTCTTCAGCGTCGAAACCCCCTCACAGCCTTGCTTGCCTCTGCCAGAACCGTGTTACAATTTCCTCTTCTTTGTATTGTCAAACCTGCACCCAAGCCTGTGGCACCCGTTGCTGCCTCAGACAAGCCTTGATAGTGAAGCTCGGGAGCAACAAGGCTCCCTTGAGTAGTGTGTGCTGTACCTGGGTGCAAGCGGTAGTGAAGACAAAGCTAACTTGCCTCTGTGAAGCTACGGACACCACCAAATCCATGGACGTCAAGGTCAACGCCACCCGTGCCTCCAAGCTACCCAACAACTGCAACATTTAGGGCCCTCCTATGGTTGCAAGGCATTCAGTCTAGCTCTAGCACCACTCATACCAACGTTGGCACCAAAGAATCCATCGTCAATGTCTTCTATGTTGCATTATTGCCCCTCCCACGCCCGTGCTAGCATTGCCACACATGGCTCATGTGTCTTCCGCTGGATCCAACAAGAAGACACAACAAAAACAAAAAAGACTTGGCGAAAAGAAAGAGGTCCGCCATTGTTGCGATGAAGAGGACATAGGGGAGAAACAATTAGGTGAAGAAAAAAAATAAAAAGAAGTAGAGAAGAAGGAAAAAAAAAAAAAAGCTAATGTTGGATGTTGAGGCCAGCTGTGGAGGTAAAAAAGACAGTGAAAACTTGCTGTAAAAAAAAATTTTAAAAATGAACAGCAGGAAGGCCCACGTGGGACGGGCTGCTACTAGTAGAGATGAAATTGCCAAAGGAATTTTTTCTTTCTTTTTTTCTAAATAAAGTTATTGCAGTAGTTAAAAAGAAAAAAAAAGAGAAATCCGGTCAAAAATAAAAAAGAAAAGAAAAAAAAAATCGAAAAAAATTGAAATAAAAAAGAAATTTGACTAGTAGTATCTTGTCTCGATTTTCGAGTCACTACACTGAGGCCACTCATGGTCTGTGGCATCGTGACATATTAGCAAACTTCATCAATAATACAGCCACCTGTAGTCTTTGGTACAATAATAGAACTCCGCCAACACCGCAACCACCTGCGGCTCCCTCGAAGGCGGCAGACTTTCGACATCACCGTAGCCACCTGTAGCCTCACTCAAAGACGACAAACTCTCGACACTACTTGCGACCACCCGTAGCCCCATCAAAGATGGTAGATACAGATCACCACAAGCCGGCCTTCCAACTCACACTTACCTAGCATTCAGACTCGCATCCAAGCCAGCCTTAGGCTTACACTAGGTCAATCTTTGAGCTTGCACTTAACTAGCTCTTGAGCTCACACTCTGTTAGCCTTCAGTCTCACACTCAGTCAGCTTTCGAGCTTGCACTCAGTCAGCATTCATGCTCATACCCAACTAGCCTTCGAGCTTGCACCCAAGCTAGCTTTTGGACTCGCACCCAAGCTACCTTTAGGGCTCGCACTCAAGCCATCTTTCAACCTCGCATTAAGCCAGTCTTTGGGCTAGCACCTAAGTCAACCTTCGAGCTCGCACTCGGCAAACCTTTGAGCTCACATCCAAGCTAATCTTTGGGCTCGCACCCAGATAGCCTTCAGACTCGCACTAAACTAGCTTTCAAACTTGCACCCAATAAGTCTTTAGGCTTGCACTCAGTCAATCTTCGAGTTTGCACTTATCTAGTCTTTAGGCTCGCTCTAAGCCAACCTTTGGTCATGCACTCAGTTAGCCTTTGGGCTTACACCCAAGCCAGTCTTCAAACTTGTACTAAGCCAACCTTCAGACTCACACCCAAGCCAGCCTTCAGGCTCACACTTAGCCAACCTTCGGGCTTGCATTTAAGCAAGTTATCAGACTCACACTCAGCCAGCCTTTGGACTTGCACCCAATCAGCCCTTGGACTCACACTAAGTCAACTTTCGAGCTCGTAAACTAAGCCAATTATCAGGTTCATACATTTGAAGTTATGCTATGGGTCTATCTAAAATCATCATAAATAGCCAACGACCCTCAAATCAAATTGAAATATGAAGTAACTCAATCACAACAAATGGATAAAGGCCAAGTTGACTCAAATGGAACTAAATTAATGGATTAATCCCAAATTGAGCTAGACTCAAAGTCTAGGTTGAGTTAATCTAAATCAAATTAGTTCAAGCTCAACCCAAATCAAGTTCAAATTGGGTTAATTCAAGATCAAGTTGAGTTTGAATCAAATCCAATCTAGATTGAACTAAGCTCAAATCAATCCCTAATTAGGTTAAATCAAGTCCAAACTAAAAAAAGCAAACTCAAAGTCAAACTAGAACCAAACTAGGCTAAGCCTGAACTGAAACCAAGTTTAACTAAATTGACTTAAACTTGAACTAAAGTCTATCAAGATACAGACCTGAACTCCATAAAGGTCCAACACAAGGTTGAACCCAACTCAAGCTAAATGAAATCAAACTCAAACCTAAACTATATTAGTCCTGACAAAACTAAATATAATCAAACTGAGTCCCATTGGGTGTGCTAAACCATGGACAATACTCTAAGGCCATGAATAATGATTGATATTACCACCCTAACTTGAACCAAAATTGGTTCGGATAGAAATAATGTCAAACTAAGTCTTGTTAGATATGCTACAAAAGTCTTTAGCTACACTTCAAAGCTATGTCTAATTTCATAAGTCATTGGTGATGCTATCAAGCCAAAGAAGTTAATTGCCAATACACTCAAAGTCATTGGTCACAATTTGAAACTAGTCAACTCTAGAAGCCATTGATGATGCATCTTCCAAGCTAAATCAATCCAAAAGCATTGGCAACACTTCAAATCAAAGTGAACTCAAGTAGGCTTGAACTCACATAGTCAATCAACGATAACACTTTATTCAAAAGAAGTTAATCGTTAATACACTCAAAGTTATTAGTCATACTTTAAAGCTATACCCAACTCTATAAGCCATTGTGATGTTGCCAAATCAAAGAAGTTAATCACCAACATGCTTCAAGTGGTTGGCCACACTTCAAATCTATATCTTACTTCATAAGCCATTGGTGACATTGCTGAATAAAAAAATTAATCGCCAACACACCAAGCTGTTGGCCACACTTCAAGCTAGTTAATCCTAGAAGTAGCTGGCGATGCACCCTTTCAAGCTAGCGAATCCCAGTAGCAATTGGCAACATGCCCTTTCAAGTTAGTCAATCCCAGAAGCAGTTGACGACTTACCCTTTCAAGCTAGTTAACTCTAAAAATAGTTGATGACACATCTTTCAAGTTATACCCAACCCTATAAGTCATTGGTGACACTACCCAAATAAAGAAGTTGTCGCCTATGCCTTATCAACTATGGAAACACTTCGAAAACACTAAAGAAATTATCACCTACATCTTATCAGTTATAGAAATACTTCAATAAAATTAAGAAAGTCATTATCAATATCTTATTGGCTAACGAAAATATTTTAAATTATGAAGTTATCGTCGATGCTCATGGCTATTTGAAATACTTCAAACTTCTCTCATTCCCTTCTATGGTTCGGGTCGGACACCATGTGGTCTAGTGAGGGGAGAGCGGGGCAATAACATGCATCAAAGCTTCCTCTCCACTTTTTGTATTTTGCTTTCTTTATTTCTTTTATATTTTTTATAATTTTATATTGAAATTCATTGTAAAGTGAGGGCATACCCTTACTTAAGCCATGTACCATTTTTCTTAAATCAATCAAATAATATTTTTTTTCTTTTTTGTGTTTATTTTATTAACTAGGTTTCTTACTTTAGAAGGTTTTTGACAATTGTCGAGGAGATTAATGACAGAGGCTTGCGCCTGTTGGAAATCTTATTCTCACAATACCTGATAGTGCACTTTAAATTAAAATAAATTTTGATTTGTGATTCGAGATCACTCCTTGAGATCTTCGTTATCCCAGGTGGTCAACTTCAATCCCATAGTGGGGGAACCAAACCCTTGCTAGAAAGTGTGAAGCACCCTATGGGCAAAATAGTTCTGACTTGAAGGGAAAGGGACTGACAGTGGTAGAGGTCAATAAATCCATCAACAAGCCAAAAAAGGGACATGCCAAGCCTATGGAATGACTCAATAGCCTGATCATCAATGAAGCCTCCAAGAGAACATTAAAGCTTGGGGCAAACCTCATTAAGCCCTTATGTACCAAATTACAAAAACTCTTAAGAAGGAGACAAGATGTCTTTGCATAAACCCCCAAGGACCTCCTAGGTATTAACCCTTTGGTGGCTCAACATGAACTCATAGTCGTAGAAAATCATAAACCAATCAAACAAAAGAAAAGACACTTCGCTCCTAAATACCAAAAAGGTATTGTCACAAAGGTGAATAAATTTCTTAATGTAGGATTTATATGAGAGGTTCATTACCTTGAGTGGTTAGTGAACATGGTAATGGTAAAGAAGTTTAATATCAAATGGAGAATGTATGTCGACTTTATCTACTTAAATAAAGAACACCCAAAGGATAGTTATTCTCCATCTAAGATTGACTAGCTCGTTGACTTTATCTTACGTCACTAGCTCCTAAGCTTCATGGATGTATTCTCAAGCGACCATCAAATTTGGATGCACCCTGAATATGAAGAGAATATCGCCTTTATCATGGATAAAGGTATTTCTATTACATTGTTGTTTAAGTAGATTTTGAAATCCTACTCCGAATTTGAGTTGAATTCGTGATGAGCCAAATTTAAACATTAGATCTGAGCCTAAATTTGAATCAAAGGTTAAAGTAAGACTTGGACTAAACTAGAAATCACAAATAAACCCCCAAAAAATCTTGCTTTATGAATAAGTCTGAGCTCTTATTCAAAAAGGATTCTGAAAATTTTAGAATTTTTACAAATATATCCTTTTTACAAAATAACTCCTAGAATTTACAAAATTATATTTTGGTTTAATTTCTTTGAAGAATTTATAAATAAATTTCTCAAAATCTTTTATTTACAAATAAATCTAAATTTTATTCAAAAACAAGCATGAAAATTTAAGAATTTTTATAAATATATTTTTTTTGTAAAAAGACCTCTGAAACATATCAAATCACATTATGTGTAAGGTCTGGTGGGGCTAGTGGGTCAGTAGGCAGGCAATGGGTCTGTAACTGATAGCAGTTGTCTTTAATCTCACATCGATATAATGTTGGAACTAAGGCTTGACTAAATATGATGACTACCGTAAATCTAACAATGAGGCCCTTTTCTAAAAAACTGACAAAAATAAAACCCTGGGGTCGGGTGGGCCACGAGCTACAGACGCCCAAGGATAATATCATACTGGGTCGAGAGCATCATATAGTGGTATCAGAGCCACTCCGCACATTTTGATCGATGTGGACTAACTCAGTGACAACGCTGATCCTTTGAGGGGGGGAGATTGTAAGGCCCGGTAGGGCCAGTGGATCAGTAGGCGAACAGTGGGCTTATAACTAGTAATAGTTGTCTTTAATCCCACATCGAAAAATTGTTGGAGTTGAGACAGGGTTAAATATGATGACTGCCATAGACTCAACAATAAGCCCGTTTACCGGAGAACTGGGAAAAACAAAACCCTAGGGTTGGGTGGGCCGCGGGCCATAGACACCTAGGGACAATATCGTGCTGGGTCGGAGACTTCACATTATGGTTCTAAAATTTGCAAATAAACTTCATGGAAATTTTTATTTATGAACAAGTCAAGATTTCATTCAAAAAGAACCCTAAAAATTTTAAAATTATAATAAATATGTCCTTTTTGTAAAAAGATCCTTAAAACATACAAAATCATATTTTGGTCTAATTTCTCCAAAAAAATTATAAATAAATCCCTCAAAAAATTTAATTACAAATAAGTCCAATTTTATTTAAAAAAAGCCCCCTGAAGTTTACAAAATTATATTTTGGTCTAATTTTTTAAAAAATTTTGTAAATAACCTCCAAAAATTCATCATCCTAAAATGGTACAACATTTGAATTTTTTCATCAGGAAAATAAATATCAATCAATTACATTCCAACCATAAGATTTTGGCATACAATTTGATCCCCAATCAATTTCTATTTGTTCCCAAAATGAAATAACTCAAGCAATCAAGATCCAATCACACTCATGTCACATTCCAAAATCAAACCTCCTCAACTTGGTTTCAAATCTCCTTAATTTGGTTTTGAAATTCTCTTTGAAGCCTATAAAAAAGGTTGAAAACGTGCACATATGACAAAGAAAAAAATCAAAACAAGAAGAACAGATCAACATAAGACTAGAATTAGGAGATGAACAAAAAGAAGATCAAAGGAGAAGGTGAATTATTATCTTTTGATTTATTTTCTTCTTCTCCTTTTTGTCCCTTATTCTTTTGTCTCTATGAGAGTCTTGGCTTTCCACCATCACTGCTGCCTTGTACTACCCTCCAATGTGATTAAACCACCAATACAACCCCTTGCCTAAGCCACCAAAGCCTCCCAGTCTCATGCCTGACCTCCTCACTAAAGCATTGCCACGTGGCCAAGCCGTCACTTCCATTTTGATTGTGCCTCAAACAGCACCCACACCTCATTGATGACGTCAATGTCCTCCTTGCTTGTACCCTCACCGGCGACCACTAGGAGGCCTCTCGCATCTTTTGCAACTTCCTGGCTTGGTACCACATCAACCTCAACCTGAAAACCTACAATAACATCAACAAGTCCTTCTTCAAGTTTGGCGGCTCCCACCTCGCCACAATAAAAGCCATCCAAATCCAGCCAGGAGATAGCCAGATCTGATTGAAGGAGGAAAGGGTGGGGTGCCTCCCACCCCATCGTGGCCAAGGCCAGCCAAATCTGGCTATCTCCAGCCGAAGAAGAGACCAAACTGCTCACGACCCAATCATGGAAAGAACAAGAAGAAAAAGAAGAGGCAAGAAGAAGAGCATGGGTTTTGGTGAGGGAGGAAGAGGAATGGAGAAATAAAAGTTAAAAAAATGAGAGGGAGACTTTCTCTTGTCTTAATTTTTTGGCACCACAACCTTGCTGCAATCACCTGTGGCCCCTTGAAGATAGTGATGAAGACGACAAACTCATAACCTTACTGTGGCCACCTATGGTTCCCTCAAAGATGGTGGATCCTTGTCCTATCAAGCCACCATTCAGACTCACACTTAGTTAGCCTTCGGGCTCGCACTCAGCAACACTTTGGGCTCAATGCCAATCTTCAAGCTCACACTTAGTCATCCTTCAGGCTAGCACTCAGTCAGCCTTCCAGCTCACATCCAAGTCAATCTTCTGGCTTGCACTCATCCAACCTTCGACTCACACTTAGCCAATTTTCGAGCGCACACCTTAGCCAACCTTTGGATTCACACATAGTCAGTCACATCCAAGCTAGCTTTCAGGCTCAGACTTAGCTAGTCTTCAAGCTTGCATCCAAGCCAGCATTCAAGCTTACACCTAATGCAGCCTTCGGGCTCGTGCCTCAGCCAGCTCTCAGGCTCACATTTAAGCTAGCCTTTAGGCTCACACTCAGTCATCCTTGAAGCTTGCATTTAAGTCAACCTTTAAGCTCGCACTTTGCCAGCATTTGGGCTTGCACTTAGCTAGCCTTTGGGCTCACATCTAAGCCAGGCTTCTGGCTTGCACTTAGTTAGTCTTCGAGCTCACACCCAACCATCCTTTGGCCTTGCATCCAAGCTAGCCTTCGGGTTTGCATCTAAGCTAGCTTTCAAGCATGCACCTAGCCAACCTTCAGGCTAGTACTTAGCTAGCTTTTGGGCTCACACCTCAACTAGCTCTTAGGTTCACATTTCAACCAAACTTCAAGCTCGTACTAAGCTAGTCTTCAGACTCACACCTAGTCTATCCTCTAGCTCACACTAAGCCAGGTTTCAAGCTCATGAACTAAGCTAACCTTTGGTTCCATCTAAAATAATCATAAGTTGATGTGAAATAACTCAACTAAAGCAAATAGACAAAGACCAAGTTGGCTTAAATGAACTTAAATTTGTCAAACAAATTGACTAAAATCAAAATCGAACTGAACTCCTAAAAATCCAAATTGAGTTAATCTAAACTAAATAAACTCATACTTAAGAAGGGTTAATTCAAAATCAAGTTAAGTCTAATTTGGATTAAACTATGTTCAAATCAAATCCCGATTAGGTTAAATCAAATCCAAACTAAAATGACAAGCTCAAAGTCAAATCAAAATCAAGTCAGGCTGAGCCTGAACTAAAACCAAGTTGAACTAAATTAACTTGAATTTGAGCTGAGCCACCAAGATGTAAATCCAAACTCAATAAAGGTCCAACAAAAGATCAAACATGACTCAAACTAAATGAAGTCAAACTCAAATTTGAACCATATTGGTCCTGATGGAACTAAATAGGGTTAAACTGAGTCCCACTGGGTGTGCTAAACCCCCAGTAATACTCTAAGGCTTTGAACAAAGGGTGTTGTCACCACCTTGACCTAGACCTGAATTAGTTCGAATAGAACTAAATAAGGTTAGACTAAGTCTCGCTAGGTATGCTACAAAAGCCTTTAGCAACAATTTCAAAGCTATACCTAACTCTATAAGTCGTTGGTGATACTATTAAACCAAATAAGTTAATTGCCAATATGCTCAAAGCCATTGGTCAACACTTCAAAGCTAGTCAATTCTAAAAGCCATTGACAATGCATCTTCTAAGCTAAGACAACCCAAAAGCATTGACAACACTTCAAATCAAACTAAACTAAGGTAGGCTTGAACTTATTTAGATAGTCATCCACAACACCATGTTCAAACAAAGTTAATTGCCAACACACTCAAAACTGTCAGCTACACTTTAGAGCTATATCCAACCCCATAAGCCATTGGTGATGCTACTAAATCAAAAAAGTTAATCACTAATACACTCAAAGCCATTGGCTATATTTTAAAGCTATTCCCAATCTTATAAGTCATTGGTAATGCTACCAAATCAAAGAATTTAATCACCAATATGTTCTAAGCTATACTCAACCTCCTAAGTTGTTAGTGATGCTAACAAATCAATGAAGTCAAACCAACAATGCGTTCAAAGTTGTTGGCCACCCTTCAAGCTAGTCAACCCTAGAAGCAGTTGACGACATATTCTTCATGCTAGTCAATCCCAAAAGTAATTTATAACATTCCCTTTTATGCTAATCAACCCAAGAAGCAGTTGACAATGCACCCCTTCAAGCTAGCCAACCGCAAAAGTAGTTGACGATGCATTCTTTAAGCTAGTCAACCCTAAAAGCAATTGACGATGCATCCTTTCAAGTTAGTAAACCCCAAAAGTAGTTGAAAATTTCATTCTCAAAGCTATACCCAAACTTAAAAGTTGTTGGTGATGATACCAAGGCCAAAAAAGTTATCGCCTTTTCCTTATCATCTATTGAAATGCTTTCAAAAGTTATTGTCTGCACGTTATTGACTATGAAAATACTTTAAGGTCAATGGAGTTATTGCCAATGTCTTATTGGCTGATAAAAATACTCCAACCCAAATGGAGTTATCACCAATGTCTTATTAGCTAACAAAAATACTCTAACCCTAAGTGAAGTTATCGTCGATACCTTATTGGCTAATGAAGACACTTCAAATAATGAAGTTATCCCCGAAGCTCAAAACTATTGGAAATACTTCAAATTTCTCTCATGTCCCATTGAATGATGCCATAAATAACCTAGTTAAGACTGAGTTAATTTGGATCAGATGTCACGTGATCCAATGCAAGGGAGCAAAACAGCAGCACATATCAAAGTTTCTTCTCCAATCTATCTCTTTTCCTTTCTTCATTTCCTTTTTATTTTTTATAATTTTATGCTGAAATTCCTTGTAAGGTGAGGGTATACCATTGCTTAAGCCATGTATCATCTCTTAAAATTAATCAAATGCTTTCTTTTTTTTCTTTTTTATGTCTCTATTTTATTAGCTAGGTTTTTCACTTCAAGAGATTCCTAACAATCATCAAAGTAATTAACAATAGGGGCTTGCACCTATTGAAAGTTAATATTTCTAGAATACTTGATATCATACTTCAAATCAAAGCAAACTTTGATTTGTAATTCGAGGTCACTCCCAGGATCTCCGCTATCTTTAGCTGATGAAATACCCACAGTTGTAATGCCTTCTGGATTAAAAAATATAGCGGCAATATACCAAATAATGGTGAACAAATTTTTTGAGCCTCAGTTCGGTAGGAATATGAAAGTGTATGTCAATGATGTACTAGTAAAAGGCCTCCACACTGACAAGCATTTAAAAGAACTAGAAGAGACTTTTGATACACTTTGGAAGTTTTGATAAATTAAACCCAGAGAAGTGTGCTTTCAGGGTAGGCTCAAAAAGGTTCCTTGGATATCCCATCTCGAAATGAGGAATAAAGGCCAACCCTGAAAATATTAAAGTAATCATGAGAATAAAGCCTCCAAGCTTTATCAAAGAAATGCAGAGACTCAAAGGTCACCTGACGGTGCTTAATCACTTCCTTTCTAGATCTGGAGAGACGTGCTTACTTCTTATCTAGATCTGGAGAGGCGCTCAAGCAAAGCACTGGATTTGAATCAACAAGGGAATACAACCAAGTCTTTAAAGACCTCAAAAAGCACTTAGTCAAATCATCTTTACTAGTGAGACCTAAACCAAACGAGCTACTCTTCCTCTATATAGCCACATCAGACCAAGTGATCAATTCTATGTGAATAAGTGATCGGGGTGAAAAATAACACCCTATATACTACATAAGTCATATACTCATTGGAGAGTATGAGATGAAAGACACGACCATGTTCTAGCATCTAGTCGAGGCACAAAAGCTTATAGCAAAAATAGATCGAGCAAAAATTTTTTGAGTGCCCCAAAATCATAATGTAGAGGTATATGCTCTGGCTCAACTAGCTTTAGCTTCTTCAAATTTGATACTAGAGCAAATCTTTGTGGAGAATCTTTAATAAAAGCTTCAGCAGCCTAGTTACTTGGAGACTATTAAGGTAAATGCAATGGATGCAAAGCCCAACTAGATGGATCTCATTATCTCCTAACTCCAATTCCTTCACTCCATTAAGCAATTTGGAGAAGGGTAGGAGCAAATCCCCGGGGGCAATTCTTGCCCAAAATAATGAAAAGGGTATAGAAAATATACTCTACTAATCTAAGTTGAATGCTAGCAGGGTAAAAAGCAACTACTCCCCTACCGAAAAGCATTATCTTGTGCTCACATTCACAGTCAAGAAGCTGAGGCATTATTTGGTTTCTCATCAAGTCATTTTAATATCAAAGGTTGATCCCATAAAGTACCTAATGACTAGGCTTGTACTTATTGGGAGGCTAGCAAAGTGGGCTTTAATTCTCATAAAATATGATATCAAGTTCACTCCTCAAAAAGCGGTTAATGGGCAAATCCTCGCCAATTTTCTCATAGCTCATTCAGTACTAGACGATTCTCCTTTGAGTTACGAGCTCCCTGATGAAAAAATCCTTTTGGTTGAAGAAGGAGAACCTTACTAGAAGTTATACTTTGATGGAGCATCATCCATCAAACTAGGGATCAAGCCAAAGCTTTTGCAAATTAAAGCAAGAATTGGACTTGTTTATGTCACTCTGAATGGGGGTATTTTACGATGCTCCTATTCTCTCTCAAAACCATGTATAAACAATGAAGCTAAATACGAAGTCCTAACTACAAGACTAAAAATGGCCCTTAATATGAAAATATCACACCAACATGTTTTTGGTAATTCACAACTAGTTATCAACCAAGTCCAAGGCAAATATAAGACCACAAATCTAAGCTCCTGAAATACCACAAAAAGACTCAAGCTCTCATAAGACAAATCCCATATATTCAAATAACTAAGATTTTTTTGTCTATCAATGCAGAAGTTGAATCCTTAGCCAAACTAGCCAAGGTGCTGACTGACCTTGATCAGGGAGAAATCCTAATCACAGTTAGTAGTAAAAAAGTAATGAGCTCAATCTTCAGCATCAAGCATGAGAAAACTGAATCTAAACTAGTAGAAGAGGCCACAGATTGGATAACACCATTCACCAACTATCTTGAAAGTGGAGAACTCCCAAAAGATAAATATGCATGGATACAACTCAGAAAGAGAGTTGTGCTTTTTAGTTATCAACGACACTCTTTATAGAAGGTTATTTGATCAACTACTTCTATTCTATCTATCAGACAAAGAGATCAAAGAATTGATATATGAAGTACATTTTGGGGTCTATAGGGCTCATTAGTTAAACCCAAATATGATGATGAAGATTAAATTTATGGGCTACTATTAGCCCACGATAGTAGGAGATTGCATTGAATATGAAAGAAGATATCACCTATGCTAAATTCATGGTGACTTCATCTATCAACACCCAAATCCTCTACATACAACAATATCCTCATGGTTATTTGAGGTATGGAGTACACACATTATTAGCCCAATCGAATCATCTTCTTCTACGGGCCAAGATTTTATATTGAGAACAACTGATTATTTTCTCAATGGACTAAAATGATTTCATTGAAAGAGGTAAAAGCGAATATTGTGCTCTAGTTCTTTCAAGAAAATATCTTGTACCAATTTGGTATTCCTCGAAGGATTATTTTCGATTATGGACCATTCTACAGAAGTTTCAAGGTAGGATGATTAGCATATCATCAAAAGATAGATTAGATATATTTATCCATCTATACTTTGAGAGCCAATAGGCTCATTAAGGCATTAAACAATACCCTTTCCAAGATCTTGAAAAAAATTATTGCCAGGAATAAAAAATATTGACACCAAAAGATTACTGAGACACTGTGGGCCTATCATACCACATATCAAACTCCTACTCAATCAATGCCATATGCATTCATGTTAGGAACTGAAGCAGTCTTGCCACTGGAAGTGCAAATCCCCTCTATAAGGATTGCCTTACAAAAAGAAATTATAAGAGAAGATAATGTTTGTCTTTGCCTTGATGAGCTAGACTCATTGGATAAGACAACGCTCGTAGTCCAGCAAAACCTAAAAATTTATCGAGTATAAATGTCTAGGGCCTACAACAAGATGGCTTGGCATAGGTCCTTTTAGAAGGAAAAAAATGATCTTAGCCCTAAGAAAACCCATAATCCCAAACTGAGATAATAAAGGCAAGTTTGAGCCTAATTGGAAAGACCCTTATATCATCAAAAGGATATTTAAAGGTAGATCGTACCAACTAATCGATAACAAGGGAAAAAGGTCTATGCCATCAATCAATGGCCAATTCCTCAAAAGGTATTATGCCCAAGCCCTAAGGGCAATAGTAATTACAACCAAAAGTATCTATATTTTGTCTACGATGACATGTCTGACTTTCTGAAAAGGGAATATATGATCGAACATGCACTCCATATTTCTTGAGGCAAAATATGGATGCAAAAATTTTGCCCAATTTGTGTGATAAATAAATCCATATCCCCATAAAAGCCCATTCATTGTGGCAAGTCATGTCCATTTTCATGTGGCAATATAAGTCCATTTCTATGTGGTAAGTTAAGTCCACTTCCATGTAACAACCTAAGCTCACTTCTATGTAGTGAATTAAGTTCACTTCCTATGACAAACCAAGTCCACTTTCTATGGCAAACCAAGTCCATTTTCACATAGTAATATAAGTCCACTTCTACATGGCAACCTAAGTCCATTTTCACATGACAGCCTAAAATCCATGATGATGAAGCTTGTGTCCATATGGTAAATTAAGACCACTTAAATGGCGACAAAATTCCACCTCCATGTGGCATCCTAAGCTACTTTCACGTGGCAACCCAAGTCTACTTTCACGTGACAAGTTAAGTCTACTTCCATGTGGCAAGTTAAGTCTAATTCTATGTGACAAATTAAGTCTACTTTTATGTGGCAAATTCTACGTGATAAAACAAACCCGCTCGTTATGGCAATGCAAGTCCATTATCACAAATGGAGAAATCAGAACTCATTCATGCAACTGGGGGGCAAAAGGCAAAAGAGGGGGATATATAAGGTTGCAAGGACAAATTTGATGCAAAGCAAAGAAATTTCATAAAGCAATAATAATATTCATAAATAAAGAAGACCAAAACAAGCAGAGGCTCTAGATAAAAGGATAAGCATAATTTGAAGATACATAATGCCTAAATGGTGCTCTCAAGAATCGCAGCAACCTGATAGTCACTCGCTTATGCCTCTCCATTGTCACTTGATGAGGGTAGTGATGCATTAGAGGATGGGAAGATTTTCAAGGAAAGAAGAAAGTAATGGGTCATTACCTGATTCCAGTGAGGGTATATGGATACCCTTGGATGTGAGCATCCCTCGACTAAGGCATGACCCGGGAACCACGTCTATAGCAAGGGCAAGATTAGTACATGTATAATATAAAGTTTGGCAAAGCTTAGATGTCCCTTACCATAAGAGTTTGAAATATCATCGAAAGGGCCTCCAAAATCATCATCATCTATCTAAAAGAAGAGGAGTTTTCAGCCAAGAGAGGAAACAAAAGAAAATGAAGTTACTGGCACTTAAGGATACTCACATCTGATGAATGGCCAACTGATGCAGATGCTGGAGAAGTCAGTCAAACAACTTGACCCAAATCTATATCAAGAGACTAGCATACTGTGTCAGTGAAGGTAGGGTCGTCCCTGGTCCTCCATCTATGTCAATAATGGGAAACTAGAAAATAATTGTATATGCGAACTTGTCCCCATGCTCCCACCTACAAGTAGGCTTGCATGTGTCACAGGGCATCTTGGAGCATCAATTACATGGTTGTCATATATAGGTCGAGGTACCTCCCACCTTGGGCTCAATCTAGGACCTACATTACCCAAAAATGGCCATCATTGACTTTATAAGAAGGGATAGGTCTCTCTCTACTAGATCCAAAGCAAGCAAATTTACAAGTCGAGGCCTTCTGTGCCTCGTGAGTCCTCTGCTGTTTTGATCCTCTTTTTTTTGCTACTTACTTTCCCTTGTTATGTGAACCAAGATCATTTTGGAATAGGAAATCAGGATCACTAATAATATCCATCCATATTATCAAACCATATTGTGGCATAGAAACAAAGCACCTTGGCTTCACGCTTCATGTTAGGAATATAATATTCTGAATCATTCTCGATACTAGTGAGATGTAGCCAATAGCTTGCTAACTAGCCAAGACATGATGGTGGTGAAGGAGAAAGAATGTTCTCAAGAAAATCCGAATCACACCCAAACTGCCAACCAAATTGATGTGGATTATAAAACTCCATAGCTAAATGCTCTCTAAAATGAAGTGGAAGCATGTCATGCCTCATAGAGATGATATACTCATAAGCCTCTGAAGATAAGGGAAGACAAGCCACTTCCACTAACATGTTAGAATCATGAAGAGTAAAGGGAAACATTTGCCACTCAAAATTTCCCCACACATGCATCCTAGCCTTTCTGGGGGAGAAAATAGAGGTGGTTGTACTTATGATCTGAATTATCTCAGGGACAGAGACCAAATGTGACTAACATAACTTTTTGATTTCATCACTAGGCTCCAACTCAATATATGTCCTTTTAAAGTGGGCATAAATCCAAGCATAAAGAAAATGAATAGAAAATCAAACTGAAGAATCGCCTGGTCTTGTGGAACTACCCATCGTTGCTCTGAGACCAACATATATCAAACCTATCACCATAGGAGCGAAGGCAACCTTTCACTAATGTGCCATCTTATAGGCCATCATAGATGTCTCAAGACGAATATACTACCCACTGTATGGCATGAGAAAGTGGCAAAGCTATAAACTAATGAAGGTAGCAAAATAGGTTTCGAGACCAAATTCTGGGAGGATGTCTCCTATGTCACGCATAATCTGGTCAAATTTGGTTGGCTCACTTATCAGACTCCTTTCATAAAAGATCTCAATTCAATGGTTGTAATATACCCTCTTTTAATTATTTAGAAAGTGCACCACCAACCACTCATAAACTCTAAGGAGATTTCACAATGCATAAGCAAAGTCAAGGCTTGCATGATGGTCAATAGGGATGTACTCATCATAGAAGTCCCCAAGGATAGGAATACCGGCTAGTTGCCTTACGTCCTATAAAGAAACACTGACCTCACCATATAGAGTATGGAAGGTATTAGTGTCATGATTCCACATCTCGATCATGCCACACAAAATCCCTGAGTTTATGGCATATCGTCCCTTAGACGCTATGACTCCTCCTAGGATGTCAAACCTTGCAAGTTCTGTTGAGAATTGAGACACTACATCATCAATCCACTCTGAATAACTCTGTAAAACTAGTACTATACTAGCACGTGGGAATGATTGCCCTCAAATAGGTGAGCAATCATTAAGAATGCAAAACCTCAAGGTCTGTGAAGATTCTCCCAGTCTGAAAAGTTTCAACGTGAAGCAACCACCTACCCCATTAGCACTCAACATCCTTTCCTCTGAAAACTGGGCTAAAGATGATAATTATCGAAACACACACTCTTTCGATGTTCCTAGGGCTGGTATGAAATAGCCATTTCAGCATTAGTCCTAAAGACCAGAAGGAAATAATGTAAAGCCAAACTACCTTCCTCCCAATCCTCTCGATCACAAAAACTTTCATAATACCTGCAAAAAACTATGAATCGGGCAAATAAGAGAGGAGGGGCAAAGTATAAAAAAGGAACACTATTGTGTGGAGATAGAAGAATAAATATGCAAGCTTACTAATCAGACACTCATGAAGGCAATAATGGAAAGTAAGGCACTCAATCTTCTTATCGCATCTACTCCCTTCATCAAGAAAGCTCATGAACTGGATGTGAAGGGGGCACTTGGATTAAGTAAATTTTAAAATCCGACTCTGAATTTGAGTTGGATTTGTGATGAGCCAAATTTAAACATTAGATCCGGACCCAAATTTGAATTAAAGGCTAAAGTAAGCTTGGACTAAATTGAGATTTACATATAAACCCCTAAAAATTCTTACTTTATGGATAAGTCTGAGCTCTTATTCGAAACAATCCTGAAAATTTTAGGATTTTTACAAATGTGTCCTCCTTTTAACAAAAAATCCTACAATTTATAAAATTACATTTGGGTCAAATTTCTTTAAAAAATATGTAAATAAATCTCTCAAAATTTTTTATTTATAAATAAGTTCAAATTTTATTCAAAAAAGAAACTAGGAATTGCAAAATTTTTACAAATATGTTCTTTTTGTAAAAAGACCCCTGAAACTTACAAAATTATATTGTGGTTCAAAAATTTGCAAATAAATGTCTCATAAATTTTTATTTGTGAATAAGTCTAGATTTTATTCAAAAAAGACCCTGAATTTATAAATATGTCTTTTTTGTAAAAAGATACCTAAAACTTACAAAATCACATTTTGGTCTAATTTTTTGAAAAATTTATAAATAAATACCTCAAAATTTTAATTGCAAATAAGTCCGAATTTTATTTAAAAGGGACCTTAAAAATTTTAGAATTTTCACAAATGTGTTCCTTTTGCAAAGAAGCCCTGGAATTTATAAAATTACACCTTGGTCTAATTTTTTAGAAAACTTTGCAAATAACCTCGGAAAATTCATCATCCAAAAATGGTACAATATTTGAATTTTCTCATTGGGAAAACAAATCCCAATCAATTACCTACCAAATACAAGATTTTGGCCCACAATTTGATCACTAATCAAATCCTATTTGTTTCCAAAATAAAATCAATCAAGTGATTAAGATCCAATCACACTTATATCACATTCCAAAATCAAACCTCCTCAATTTGGTTTCGAATATCCTAAATTTGGTTTTGAAATTCTCTTTGAAGCTTATAAAAAAGGTTGAAAACCTGCACAGCAGACATGAAGAATAATATCAAAATAAGGAGAACAAATCAACATGTGACCAGAATTTGGAGACAAACATAAAGAAGATCAAAGGAGAAGGTGAATTCACATCTTTTGATTTGTTTCCTTCTTCTACTCTATGTCCCATGTTCTCTTGTCTCTGCGAGGGTCTTGGCTTTCCACCATCGTTGTTGCCCCTATACTACCCTTTCGTGAGATTCAACCACTAGTCCATCATCCCTGCTTGAGCCACTGGGGCCTCCTAGTCCTGTGTCTGGCCTCCTCACTGAAGCATCACCACATGGCCAAGCCATCACTTTCATTTTGGTTGTGCCTCGAACAGCACCCACACCTCATCGATAACCTCAATGCCCTCCTTCTCGCTTGCACCCTCGCCGATGACCACCAAGAGGCTCCTACATCATCTACGACTTCCTGGCCCTGTACCATATCAACCTCAACCTGAAAACCTACAACATCATTCTTATGTCCTTCTTCGAGTCTAGCTCCTCCTACCCCACTTCACCAAAAGCAGCCCAAATATGACCAGGAGATGGCGGGATCTTGCCACAGGAGGAAAGGGCGGGGCACCTTCCACCCGACTGTAGCCAAGGCCGGCCAGATTTGACTGGAGAAGAGACCAGACCACTCCCAGCTTGGTTGTGGTGAGACCAAGCAAAAAATGAAGGGGCAAGAAGAAGAGCATGGGTTTGATAAGGGAGGAACAGGAAAGGAGAAAAAAAAGAATAATAATAATAATAATAAGTTGCCATAAAAAAGTTTTAAAAAAATGAGAGAGACTTTCTTTTATCTCAGTTTTTTAACACCATGACCTCGCTACAAGCCACCATAGCCCCTCAAAGATGGTGATAAAGATGGAAGACCCATAGCCTCACCACGGCCACCCACGGTCCCCTGAAGATGGTGATGAAGATGGCAAACCCATTGCAAACCCATAGCTTTCAGACTTGCACTCAGCCAATCTCCAGGCTCATACTCAACCAGCCTTCAAGTTTATGTCCAAGCTAGCCTTTGGGCTCGTACTCAGCTAACTTTCAGGTTTGCATCTAAGCTAGCCTTCATGCTCACATCCAAGCCAGCCTTTAGGCTCACACTCAACTAGCCTTTTGGCTCATACTCAGCCAGTCTTCGAGCTTGCACCTAGGCCAGCCTTCAGGCTTAGACTTAATCAACCTTCAAGCTCACATCCAAGTCAGTCTTTGGGATCACACTTAGTTAGTCTTTGGGTTTGCATTTAAGCTAACTTTCGAGCATGCACCCAAGCCAGCCTTCAAGCTCACATCTTACCCAATCTTAAGACTCACACTTAGCCAGCCTTCAACCTACATCTCAGCCAGCCTTTGAGCTACATCTAAGCTAGCCTTCAGGCTCATATCTAAGCCAGCCTTTAGGCTCGCACTTAACCAACTTTCAAGCTCACATCTAAGCCAACCTTCAGGCTCACTCTTAGCCCACCTTTAAACTTGTATCTTAGCCAGCCCTTAGGTTTGCACTCAACTGGCCTTCGAGCTCATACCCAACTAGCCTTTAGGCTCACATCAAAGCTAACCTTCAAGCTCGCACCTTAGCCAACCTTCAAGCTCGCACCTTAGCCAACCTTCAAGCTCACACCTATCTAGTCTTTGGGCTCACAATTTAGCCAACCCTCGGGCTTGCATCTCAGCTAGCCTTCGAGTTCACACTAAGCCAGTCTTCAAACTCACACCTAGTTAGCCCTCAGGCTTGCACTAAATCAGCTTTTGAGCTTGTGAACTAAGCCAATCTTTGGGTTCACACATTTGAAACTAGACTACAAGTCCATCTAAAATCATCATAAACAGCCAAGAACCCTTAAATCAAATTGATTAATGAGAAATAACTTTACCAAAGCAAATGGACAAAGGCCAAGTTAGCTCAAATGGACTTAAATTTGTCAAACAAATGGACTAAAATCCAAATTAAACTGAACTCTTAAAAATCCAAATTGAGTTAATATAAACTAAATAAACTCAAACTTGAGAAGGGTTAATTCAAAATCAAGTTAAGTCCAATTTAGATTGAACTAAGTTCAAATCAAACCCTGATTGGGTTAACTAAAATCCAAACTAAAAGGGCAAACTCAAAGCCAAATCAGAATCAAGCTAAGCTAAGCCTTAACTAAAATTAAGTTGAACTAAATTGACTTGAATGTAAACCGAGGCCTATCAAGATGTAAACTCAGACTCAATAAAGGTCCAACACAAGGTCAAACTCAACTCAAAATAAATGAAGTTAAACTTGAACTCAAACCATATTTGTCCTGAAGGAACTAAATTGGGTCAAACCCAGTCCCACTAGGTGTGCTGAATCCTCAGCAATACTCTAAGGCCATGAACAAAGGGTGATGTCATCACCCTGACCTGAATCTGAATTAGTTTGAATAGAACTAAATAAGGTCAGACTAGTCTCGCTAGTTATGCTACAAAATTTTTTAGCAATACTTCAAAACTATACCCAATTTCATAAGTCATTGGTAATACTATCAAACTAAAGAAGTTAATTGTCAATACATTCAAAGTCGTTGGTCACACTTTGAAGCTAGTCAACCTCAGAAGCTATTGATGACACATCTTCCAAGCAAAGCTAACCCAAAAGCTTTTGGCAATGCTTCAAATCAAACTAAACCAAGTTAGACTTGAACTTATTTAGATAGTCAGCCACAAAGCCTTGTTCAAATAAAGTTAATGGCCAATATGCTCAAAGCTGCCAGCTACACTTCAAAGCTATACCCAACCCCATAAGCCATTGGTGATGCTACAAAATCAAAGAAGTTAATTGCTGACACACTCAAAGCTATTGGCCACATTCAAAGCTATACCCAATCCCATAAGCTATTGCTAATGCTACCAAATCAAAGAAGTTAATCTCCAATATGCTCCAAACAATCCACTGTACTTCAAAACTATACCTAACCCTCTAAGAAATTGGTAATGTTACCAAATCAATTAAGTCAAGCCAATAATGCGCTCAAAGCCATTGGTCATACTTTAAAACTCTAGAAGCAGTTGACAATGCATTCTTCAGGCTAGTCAACCCCAAAAGTAGTTGACGATGCACCCTTTTATGCTTGTCAATCTCAATAGCTGACGATGTATCTCTTCAAGCTAGCCAACAACAAAAGTAGTCAGAAATGCATTATTCAATATAGGCAACCTCAAAAGCAGTTGAGAACACACATTTCAAGCTGGTCAACTCCAAAAGAAGTTGACAATGTGATTCTCAAAGCTATACCCAACCTTCAAAGCTATTAGTGATACTACCAAAACCAAAAAATTTATCACCTTTGCCTTATCATCTATGACAATGCTTCCAAAACCAATGAAGTTATCACTTGCACCTTATTAGCTATGAAAACACTTCAAGGTCAATGGAGTTCTTGCCAACACCTTATTGGTTAATGAAAATACTCCAATCCAAAAAGAGTTATTGTCAACATCTTATTGCTAATGAAATACTCTAACCCCAAGTGAAATTGTCATTGACACCTTATTAGCTAATAGAAACACTTCAAATAATAAAGTCATCACTGAAGCTCAAAGCTATTAGAAACACTTCAAATTTCTCTAATGTCCCATCAGACGATGCCATCAATACCTGCTTAAGACTGAGTCAATTTGGGTCAAACGCCATTTAGTCTAGCACAAGAGGAGTGGAGCAACAACACATATCAAAGCTTCTTCTCCACTCTTTCTCTTTTCCTTTCTTTATTTTCTTTATATTTTCTATAATTCTATGTTGAAATTTATTGTAAAGTGAGGGTATACCCTTACTTAAATCATGTATCATCTCTTAAAATTAATCAAATACTTTCTTTTTTCTGTACCTCTATTTTATTAGTAGGTTTTTCACCTCAGAAGGTTCCCAACAATCATTGGGGTAATTAACAATAATAGTTTGCATTTGTTGGGAGTTAATGTTTTCACAATACCTAATAATGCACTTCAAATTAAAGTAAACTTTGATTTATGATTCGAGGTTGCTCCCGAGGTCTCCCCTATCTTGGACCACTGAAATAGATCCCACAATTGTAATACCTTTTGGATTAAAGAATATAGGCGCAATGTACTAAAGAATGGTAAACAAAGTTTTCAAACCTCAACTCAATCGGAATATGGAAGTGTATGTTAATAATATGCTAGTGAAATATTTGCACACTGATGAGTATTTAAAGGATTTAGAAGAGACTTTCGATACACTTTAGAAGTTCAGGATGAAGTCCAGAGAAGTGTGCTTTCAGGGTAGGCTTGGAAAGGTTCCATGGATATCCCATTTCGAAATGAGGAATAGAGGCCAACCCTGAAAAGATTAAAGTAATCATGAGAATGAAGCTTCCAAGCTCTATCAAAGAAATGTAGAGGCTCACGGGTCACTTGACAGTGATTAATTGCTTCCTATCTAGATCTGGAGAGAAGTATCTACCCTTTTTTAAGATGCTCAAGCAAAGCTCTAGATTTGAATCAATGAGGGAATACAACTAAGTCTTTGAAGACCTCAAAAAGTACTTAGTTAAACTATTTTTGCTAGTGAGACCTGAACCAAATAAGGTGAGTAACTCTTCCTCTATATAGCTACATCAAATCAAGCAATTAATTTGGTGTGAATAAGTAACCAGGGAAAAAATAACACCCTATATACTGCATAAGTCATATACTAATTAGAGAGTATGAGGTGAAAGACACAACCATGGTCCAGTACCTAGTTGAGGCATAGAAGCTTATAGAAAAAATGGACCGAGTGAAAATTTTTTTGGTACCATAAAATTACAATGTAGAGGTAGATGCTTTGGCTCAACTAGCTTCAACTTCTTCAAGTTTGGTATTAAGGCAAATCTTTGTAGAGAATCTTTAGTAGAATCTTTAGTAGCCTAGCTACTTGGAGACTATTGAGGTAAATGCGATGGACGCAGAGCCCAACCTGGTGGATCTCCTTATCTCCTATGTCAAGGAAGGATAACTTCTTGAGGACCTAAAAAAAGCCTGGAAGGTAAGAAAGCTAGCCTCAAACTTCACCTTGGTAGAAGGAGTCTTGCATAAAAGATCCCTCATGCAACCCTTCTCTGTTGCCTAAGACCCAAGGAAGTCAACTATGCTCTCCAAGAGGTCCATAGTGGAATACGCAAGAGCCATAGTGGAGGATGAGCCCTGGCACATAAGTCCTTAGAAAAGGGCATTAGTGGCTCAATGTAGTTTCTAAGACATCTAAATTCATTTCCAAATATGAATAATATCAGAGGCGTACCTTGTTACATCACAATCTGGCAATTTAGCTCTAGCAGACCCAATCTATATGGCCTTTCAACCAATAGGGGATGGATATCTTAGGTCTATTTCTAATAGTATCAAGACAAAGGAAGTTATTAGTGGTTGCTAACAATTACTTTACCAAATAGGTGAAAACTGAGTCCCTAGATATGATTACCAAGAGAAAGATTTAGGAGTCCCTATGGTAGAGCATGATTTATAGGTTCAGACAATCATGAGTGCTGATTGCAAAAAATAGAAAATAATTTGATAGCTTCAAATTCAAAAAATACTACAGTAGCCTCTACATAAAGTAGAGGTTCACCCCAGTGGTGCACTCCTAATTCAATGGCTTGGTTGAGGTAATCAACTGACCCTACTTTTAGGCATAAAGAAATATTTCAAAAGAGCCAAAGGTGTTTAGGTAGAGGAACTACCGCATGTTCTGTGGTATTACCAAATCACACCATGAATAACAACCAAGGAGTCACCTTTCATGCATGCTTATGGAGTCAAAGTGGTTGTTTCTATGGAAGTTGGTCTTACTTCACCTCAAGTTAAAGCTTATGACCCTGAAATGAATGAGACAAACATCTGAGCCAAGAAGGATCTCATCTTGGACATTTGGGACAAGCCTTGCACCAGGGTTCCTAAGTACTAGTGGTGAGTGGCCCGATACTAAAATGTAAGGGTACGCAGCTGAGGACTGTGACAGGGTGACTAGATACTATGGCAGGCAAAACTCATTGATCAAGTTTTAGGTAAATTATCTCCAAACTGGATAGGCCTATTTAGAATTTTTAGGGTCATGGGGCTTGGAATGCTTAAGATCAAACATCTAGATAGTAAGAATCTCCCTAGAACATGGCATGTAGATAACCTTAGAAGATTTTAGCCTTAGAATAAATTATTTCTCAATTAGCTCTTTAGATACTAACAAGTCCCATCCAATAGACCATTGTAAGATCTCAACAATAAGCTAGGCATAAGACATCAGTTTTGTACTAGGCATAAGACCTCAAATCCACTGGAGTAATAAGATCTTGGCAATAAGCTAAGCATAACACTTCAACAATAAGCTAGGCATAAGATCTTAGTTCTACACCAGGCATAATACCTTAGTAATAACTTAGGCATAAGACCTCAGTTCTACACCAAGCACATAAGATCTCGACAATAAGTCAAGAATAAGACTTCAGTAATAAGTCAAGTATAAGATCTCAGTCTTACACTAGGCATAAGACCTTGAAAGTAAGTCATGCATAAGACCTCGGCAATAAGCCAGGCATGAGATCTCAGTTCTATACTAGGCATAAAACATCGGCAATAAGTCAAACATAAGACCTTGACAATAAGCCCGATATAAGACTTCAGTGATAAGCCAACCATGGGAAGCTCAGAGCTTTGCCAAGACTTAAGATTCTTATGTGATGTCTTCATCCTAAGCTATACCTTGCTCCTTAAAGTTTCTCTCTTTCTCTTCTCTTCTTGGGAGAAAGATAAGTATTGGCTATGTCAAGTTAAGGTACTTCTAGTTAAAGAGCTCCAAAGCCAACTGCTATAGAGGCTAGCTATGACTTGTCACTTGATAGCAATCTTCATTATGGCTAAAGGAGTAAACTATACACTAACTCTTAGGCATAATGAAGGCCAACTAACTTTTGAGCGAGCTCAAACCAAGAAATGTGAAAGAGGTAGATGAACCAAAGAAGCAAAGGAGAAAGCTACAAGTAAAAGGAAAGCCTCTTTGATTTATATAATCCCTAAGGAGAAACTTGATTATGAAAAGTTTTTTTCCAACAAAAATCATGAAGGAGAATAGAGTGAGATCATTTGGAAGATGCTAGAGGCTTGGTAGATTCCTCGGGCGGAATAGGTGCTAGAGGCTCAGCTTCATGGGGCTTCTCAACTCCCATCTCCCTTTGAATGACCTACTCATATTCTCACTTGAGGCAATGAATCTTTAAATCATCATAGAGTTGCACTTAGAGATCATCGGGCTCAAAGTCAGGATCACAGTGAGTTTGTTGTATCATGTCTCTATAGTAGAGGTGACCATTGGAGAAAGAGTTGGCAGAGAGGAGGCCCCATTCTCGGAGATACTCATCACTAGCCTTGAAGTCAAGGATGGCCTGCATCTTGATAAAACTCAAAGTATTTATGTATTCCAAGCTCTCGTGAAATGTAGCCACCACCTCATCCTTGGCCTAGACCAATGTGGCCTTTTGCTTATCATGTAGTTTTTTTAGCCTCATCAAGGCTGAATCTTGCTCTACAAGAGGAGATTTCTCTCCTCCTCTACCTCTCTCTTCATCTTCCCAACCTTGAGCTAGAGTGACTTGAGTTGAGAATGAAAGAGGTTCACATCCTCCTCAGCCTTAATGGCCTTATTCTTCTCATAAGTCATTTGCTTTTGAGCTTCATAAAAGTGGCAACTTACATAATGGAAAATTGCAGTGCCTATAGTCAAGCCAAAGGTTCAATGAAAAGGAAAAAAGGGAGCAATGTGGAAAAAATAAGTTCAAATGACTTACATTGGCATAAGTTTAGGTCTCCTTCATAAAGACCCAACCTATAGGGAGCTACTCAATATGGGAGTTCCTGCTGTCCACAAAATCTTGAGGAAATACTCCTCAGCATCCGTCTTCTCATTTGAGGAGCTTCAATGGCTGGAGGTGGACCTCACCTGCTCTTCCTACAGGGAGGATGAGGTGAAAGTGTGAAAGTCATAATCACCTTCTTTCCATGATCAGCAAACATCACAACAAAAGAGATCAAAGCTCAAGTGACCTCTCTTGTGGATTCAACTTGAGAGAGGGACTCAAAAGAGTGAGGTATCACCTACCCCTTCCTTATCTGCTCTCCACCAATAGACTAACTTCCTCCCTCCTCTTGCCTCCTCTTCCCATGGCCTTAGATGGACTCCTAAGGGTGAGCGTTGCCTTCTACTTCAGAATACCTCTTCCAAGATGACAAAACTAGGGACACCCAAGGAGCCCCTACCTGTTGCCTCAAAAACTCATTTATGAATGAGATCTAGGTTAACCCTATACAAAACCAAACCAATGGTTAGATTGAGGAGAAAGCAATCAAAAAAATCAAGAACTCAAAGGTCAAAAGTGTGCACCAACTCTCTAGGCCATGAACAAACTATGCTTTAGAAAATGAGCCTCGTTGGACCATATGAGGGTGGATCTAATATCCCGAACCTCATCTACCCAAAAGATTAGGAGTTGGTGAACTTGGGGGCAAATCTCTAGGTCTACTCAATGAGAGCAAGGATTACCCCACAAATAAGAAAGACCTTAGTCTATCCTTGTAAAAATCCTAAGGGGATGGTCTTTTCAAGAGTGGATGGAGTTAGGGTTTGAGGCAAATAATCTACACCACTTCTTAGGAGAAAAATACCACTTGTCCCTAGCGTTTAAACCCCAAAAATCCTTGAAGGCATCCCTAAATATTTCTATAGTCGGGGCAAAACCTTTGTGTTGAGCTAGTATTTAGAAGGACATGATAAATTTCATGGCATTATGCACCATCTAATCAAAGACAAGGTCCCAGTCTCTCAAGATATTTCAAGTAAAGCTATCTATAATGTACCTAAATCCACTCTTAAACATCTCCCAGAAGGTACTAACCTCAAACCCAAACTCCTCTTTCAACTTCTTGCTCTCCTCCTCAGACCCCCACAAATGCAACTCAATCTCATCTAGAAAGTCAAACATGCAGACCAAGTCCTCAAGGTTTTTCTCACCGAGAGTGGACACAAAAACCATAAATCTTACCTCAGAGATGCCCGATGAGAATACAAAATTAGGCTTTAATCTAAAATCCAATGTCTAATTCCAAAGTCTACACCACTAGGTACTTCAATCCAAAATAAAAAACCATAATGACTAAAAAGGATCAAAAATAACACTTACTCTAAGATAATTTCTTATTGAAACTTGGAGTCACCGGTGTAGGAATACCAAGCGACTTGGAACCAACCCCTATAGAAGAAGACAAGATAATAGAAGGAATAGGACCATTGGAGGCCATGATAGCAATAGATGGCATGGAGCTCAACCCACCAACATCGAGAACTATGGTGGAGGTCATCGTCAATTTCAAAACAATAGTCTGAGCCATGACTCCTTGGAGGATGGAACTATGGCTAAAGGGATCGACAGAGTGGTAATCTCTTGCTGGAAGATAACCTTTTTATGGATGAGGAAGGAGCAAAAGAGGACACCATTTCGAAAAAACTTAGTGAATGATGAAGGATAGAAAGCAAGAGTTGCAAAAGACATAGAACACAAAAATTGCCAAAAATGGATAAAAAGGGATGAAAGATCCCTTAAATAGTCTTTCCCAAATTGACAGGTCATCACTACGTAGAATGAGAAAGCCTAAAAGATGGGAGCCAAAGATCACTAGACTAATCATGAGGAACAAATGTCCACATTAGAGACCATCTTGATATCCAAAGGAATGGCTCTAGACCATCATTTTCAAAAAAGGTGAACCCTAATAATTTTACATAATTTGATGAGATGGTAGCGCAACTCTCAAAGAGTCAAGTTCATCGGTAACTCACACTCAGTGCAAAGCTATGAATTAGCAGCTCACCTTACAAGGAGTCTTGATGGCTAGTGCCCCTCATGATTTGATGGAAATGGTGGCTCGAACCTCAAAATATCAAAATGGCACTCAAAAACATAGGTTAGTTAGTGAAAAGGAAAGAAACTCCACTTACCGAGCCACCTAAGCTCAATGGTTCGAGTTGGGGAACTGATGATACACCGAGCTAAAAATTAGCCAAACCAAAAGAAAATGGGGACTCGACTTGTGGGCTAAACTGCTAACTGAGGTAATTGAGGCATCAGCCTTAATGCCATCATCTAAGCAGACATCACCAAGGTCAAGTCTACTCGGTGACATTGTAGCTCATCTAGTAGGCACTCAAGGACTATAAGAAAGTACAATAGGATCAGCCCATTTATGGATATGCCCTAGTATTCATGAAAACTAAAAAATAAGAATCTAGGAGAAAAATCATTAGCATTTGGTAGTGATGTCAACCAAATCAGGTGAGTTTAGCATAATCAGGACTAGAAATCACGGAGGTTCGGATCCACAAAAAGATCTTCTCTACATAGAAATTATGGGGAACCCACAAAGGTAAAGGCTCTCTCTCTCTCTCTCTCTTTTGCACGTGTGTGCGTGCACACGCTCAGAACAAAAATCAATAAAACTCTTTCTGACTTGAGTGTTGGAGTGGTCATCATCAAAGAAGCTCCTGGTGGTCTTTCTCATGATTTTTTTTCTTGTAGATTAGCAGAAGGACAACCTAGTAGATTTGATCTCGAGGAGTCTCTTGTACCAAAACCAAATATTGAATTGGGATCCATCAATAATATTGAGGATAAGGCATGATGGTGGATCAATGGACAAGACTTGAAAAATTATAGAAGACTTGAAGAAAGCTTAAGAGATTAAGTCAGCTCATTAGGTTTAGAATTTGTATTTATTTTAGTTGAGGAACAAGATGACCGGCAGAAAGGCCTAGTCCTAGTTCATTAGAATCGGATAACCAATTTGGAATTGGTGACCAGAAAAATGTTTTTGTCTATTCTAGTTGACCAAAACTAGTTGACCAGTTGTCTAAGTAATCAATTGGTTCAGATTTTTTTCGCAACTAATGACTAATTTTTTAACTGTTGGGGCAAGGCTAGTTGCAGGTTTTTACCGCCCAACGATTAGTCTCGATCTATGAGGTATATATAGGCTTATATGGACTTCTCTAAATAATTTTTACATTTTATACTTTATTTTAGAGAAGAGATCAAAGATCCTCTAAACCTTCTAACATTTAAGTGCTTTAAGCCTTAAATTTTATATCAAACCTTCTAACCCCTGTACTCATCTTGAGAGGCTTTTGTAGTGAGGCCAAATTGTAATATTTTCTATCTACCTCCACATATAATATGCTCCAAGGATGTTTGGAGTAATTGAGAGATCACATCTCTGGTATAGGACTCATTTATTGCTCAGTTGGAACAAGAGTTGTACAAGCATGGCTTTACCCAAAAGAAGTGACACTCACTAGTTATGAGTTGATATAAAGGCTTGAATTCACCTGAAGAAGTGATGACTCTAGTGGAAAGTTCAAGTTCTTAAGATTGAGACAAGGGCCATAGAGTAGGCATGGTTGGTTGTTGAACCATATAAAAATCAAGATGTCATCTTTACTTATTATTATAGCATTTATAATCACAGTGTCATCTTTACTTTATTATTATAGAATTTGTGATTGATTTCTTACTTGTGGGCTTATAATTTTACTATTAGTTTGTGAATTAGATTTCAATCTCAAAAGTGGTTACTATTATTATTATACTTAATTCACTCCCCCCGCCCCTTCCTGCTTAAGTTGTCATTTTGGACTAACAATAATCTTGGTGAAAAAGCAATATAAAGGTGGCAATAAATTGAAGAGAGAATCTTGGGAGATCAAGCCACCAAACTAAAAAAATAGAGAACTGAGCAAAGGGATTACAGGCCTAAATTTCAAGCTTATACCCCACTTACCACTCAAGGTTTGAAGTTTTGGGTCAAATTGAATATCAAGACTTCTTGTTGTGTCCCAAACCAATTGAATTGCTAAGAAAAATCTCAATAAATCAAGGTACTATCATTTTTACCGAGATTATGATCACAATATAAAAGAATGTAGGCATCTTAAAGATAAAATCGAGAGGCTTATCAAAGAAGACCACCTCATATATTTGGTCACCAAGTCAAATCAGTTGAAAGAAGCTCACATGCAAGAAAATGTCAATGAACTTCTCCTTGAAGGGACCCTATCCCCAAGTTGTATAACTCTCCAATCAAGGGAAACCTCAATATAATCCTGATAAGCTCACCAACTCAAAGTGATGCTTCTACATCAACTAGCAAACGTCAAACCCTCAGTGGGGGATAGGAGGACTTGAAAGAGGAGGTAAACAAGATATACCATCATGAGCCTAACTATGGAGACATAGTCTTCTTCGTGAGAGACCTAGAAGGAATTTTCATACCCCTGTAATGACACATTGGTGATCTTAGTGGTCCTAGATAGCTACATCACCCATTGAATCATGGTTGATATGGGAAGTTTGGTGAATATCCTGTTTACCTAGGCCTACAACCAAATGAAGACCGAGTAGAAGATAGAGTTGTATGCTGAGACACTCACCAGATTTATTGGGGACTTGGTCATCTCATTTGGCATGATCAACTTACTCCTCACCATCGGAGAAAATCCCAGGAACATCGCAACCAAATAAAAGTTTATAGTAGTTTAGACATGTTCTCTTACAATATAATATTAGGATGACTGGTACTTAATTAGCTCCAAATAATAATCTCAACCTTTAATTTAGTTATAAGGTTTGCTACTAAAGATGGCACAAGTGAAGCATGGGGGGATCAAAGTCTTGCTAAGAAGTGTAAAGCACCCTACTAGCAAAGTAGCTACAACTAGAAAGGCAAGGGTCCAACAATGGTGGAGATCAACAAATCTATCTCCAAGATAAAGAAGGAGTATGTCAAAAGAATGGAGTGACTCATTAGCTTGATCGTCGATGGAAGATTGGGAAGAACATTAAAGCTCAAGCCAAACCTCACGGCCCCCTTAGAAACAAACTAGAGGAGTTCTTGTGAAGAAGCCAAGATGACTTTGCATGGATTCGCAAGGACTTCCCAAGTATAGACCCTTTGGTAATATAGCATAAACTCATGGTAGCAGAAAAATAAAAGATAGTCAAGGAGAAAAAAGAGTCATTTCATAAGAGAAGTTCACTATTCTGAGTGATTAGTGAATATGGTGATGGTGAAGAAGTTCAACAGCAAGTGGAGAATGTGTGTTGACTTCAACGACTTGAATAAAGCCTACTCAAAGGACAGCTATTCTCTTTCTAAGATTAATCAACTCATTGATTTTACCTCGAGTCACCAACTATTGAGCTTCTTTGATGCATTCTCAAGCAATCATCACATTTAGATGCATCCCAAGGATGAGGAAAAAATCACCTTTTATCACTGATCAATGTACCTTTTGCTATGTTGTAATGCCTTTTGTACTAAAAAAATGCAAGGACAAGGTACAAAAAAATGATAAACAAAATTTTTGAGCCCCAACTCAAAAAGAACATGGAAGCATATGTTGTGACATGCTAATAAAAAAGCCTTCATGCTGATGAACACTTGAAGGATCTAGAAAAGACTTTTGATATACTTTGAAGGTTCAGGATGAAGTTGAATCCAAAAAAATATGCCTTCAAGGTACGCTCAAAAAAATTTCTTAGCTACCTTGTCTCAAAGTAGGGGATAGAAGCCAACCCTAAAAATATTGAAGCAATTATGAGAACGAGGCCTTAAGAGCTATATCAAGGAAATGCAGAGGCTTACGGGTCAACTAGAGACGCTTAATTACTTTTTGTCCAAATTAGAAGAAAAGTGTTTACCCTTTTTTAAGGTGCTCAAGTAGGGTTTCAAATTTGAGTGGATGGAGGAATGTGACCAAGCCTTCAAAGGCCACAAAAAGTATTTAGCCAAACCTGTTTTACTGGTGAGATCCAAATCAAATGAGATACTTTTCCTCTATATAGTTTCCTCAGACCAAGAGGTTAATTTAGTGTTAGCAAGTGACCAATGTGGAAAGCAATAACCCATATAATATGTGAGTCATATGCTCATAAGTGTGAAGGTCCAATACCCTCCCCCTCAACACGCCTTTTGGACTAAAAAAATGCAAGGACAAGGTACAAAAAAATGGTAAACAAAATTTTTGAGCCCCAATTCAAAAAGAACATGGAAGCATATGTTGTGACATGCTAATAAAAAAGCCTTCATGCTGATGAACACTTGAAGGATCTAGAAAAGACTTTTGATATACTTTGAAGGTTCAGGATGAAGTTGAATCCAAAAAACTATGCCTTCAAGGTAGGCTCAAAAAAATTTCTTAGCTACCTTGTCTCAAAGTAGGGGATAGAAGCCAACCCTAAAAATATTGAAGCAATTATGAGAACGAGGCCTTAAGAGCTATATCAAGGAAATGCAGAGGCTTACGGGTCAACTAGAGACGCTTAATTACTTTTTGTCCAAATTAGAAGAAAAGTGTTTACCCTTTTTTAAGGTGCTCAAGTAGGGTTTCAAATTTGAGTGGATGGAGGAATGTGACCAAGCCTTCAAAGACCACAAAAAGTATTTAGCCAAACCTGCTTTACTGGTGAGATCCAAATCAAATGAGATACTTTTCCTCTATATAGTTGCCTCAGACCAAGAGGTTAGTTTAGTGTTAGCAAGTGACCAAGGTGGAAAGCAATAACCCATATAATATGTGAGTCATATGCTCATAGGTGCGAAGGTCCAATACCCTCCCCCTCAACACGCCTTTTGGACTAAAAAAATGCAAGGACAAGGTACAAAAAAATGGTAAACAAAATTTTTGAGCCCCAACTCAAAAAGAACATGGAAGCATATGTTGTGACATGCTAATAAAAAAGCCTTCATGCTGATGAACACTTGAAGGATCTAGAAAAGACTTTTGATATACTTTGAAGGTTCAGGATGAAGTTGAATCCAAAAAACTATGCCTTCAAGGTAGGCTCAAAAAAATTTCTTAGCTACCTTGTCTCAAAGTAGGGAATAGAAGCCAACCCTAAAAATATTGAAGCAATTATGAGAATGAGGCCTTAAGAGCTATATCAAGGAAATGCAGAGGCATACGGGTCAACTAGAGATGCTTAATTACTTTTTGTCCAAATTAGAAGAAAAGTGTTTACCCTTTTTTAAGGTGCTCAAGTAGGGTTTCAAATTTGAGTGGATGGAGGAATGTGACCAAGCCTTCAAAGACCACAAAAAGTATTTAGCCAAACCTATTTTACTGGTGAGATCCAAATCAAATGAGATACTTTTCCTCTATATAGTTTCCTCAGACCAAGAGGTTAATTTAGTGTTAGCAAGTGACCAATGTGGAAAGCAATAACCCATATAATATGTGAGTCATATGCTCATAGGTGTGAAGGTCCAATACCCTCCCCCTCAACACGCCTTTTGGACTAAAAAAATGCAAGGACAAGGTACAAAAAAATGGTAAACAAAATTTTTGAGCCCCAACTCAAAAAGAACATGGAAGCATATGTTGTGACATGCTAATAAAAAAGCCTTCATGCTGATAAACACTTGAAGGATCTAGAAAAGACTTTGATATACTTTGAAGGTTCAGGATGAAGTTGAATCCAAAAAAATATGCCTTCAAGGTAGGCTCAAAAAAATTTCTTAGCTACCTAGTCTCAAAGTAGGGGATAGAAGCCAACCCTAAAAATATTGAAGCATTTATGAGAATGAGGCCTTAAGAGCTATATCAAGGAAATGCAGAGGCTTACGGGTCAACTAGAGACGCTTAATTACTTTTTGTCCAAATTAGAAGAAAAGTGTTTACCCTTTTTTAAGGTGCTCAAGTAGGGTTTCAAATTTGAGTGGATGGAGGAATGTGACCAAGCCTTCAAAGACCACAACAAGTATTTAGCCAAACCTGCTTTACTGGTGAGATCCAAATCAAATGAGATACTTTTCCTCTATATAGTTGCCTCAGACCAAGAGGTTAGTTTAGTGTTAGCAAGTGACCAAGGTGGAAAGCAATAACCCATATAATATGTGAGTCATATGCTCATAGGTGCGAAGGTCCAATACCCTCCCCCTCAACACGCCCCACCCCACCCCCCGCCCCCCGCCGCCCCTCCCTCCTTTTACCTGAAAATTTTGCCCTTATTTTCAAGCACTTCTAGTCATAGTAGTCACCAATCTCCTACTTTGACAAACATTGCAAAAACCAAAAACCTTGAGGAGACTGCTCAAGTGGTCCATTAAATTAAGTCAATTTGATGTGGCCTTCAAAGCTTGGAGGACTATCAAAGCCTAAGTCTTAGCAAACTTCTTGGTGGAGACTACTTCATACCTAATAGGACCAAAATCTAAACCATAGGAGCTTTGGGTAGATGGTTCATCCTATGAGTCAAGTTATGAGATTGACACCATCCACTAGAGTTTAAATGGGAGGGTGGCTGAGTATTCAACTTGGCTAGTGTTCGAGGCCTCAAACAATACCACAGAGTATGAAGTATTCCTCCTTGGATTACATGCGGTGTTAGTGGTAGGAGCTAAAAAATTAAAGGTATTTAGTAATTTCTAAATTATGTGTGTTGTAGGTCATTGGAGAGTATGAGGCAAAAGACACTACCATGGCCCAATACCTGGCTGAGGCATAGAAGCTTACGACAAAATTGATTAGGTTAAAATCTACCAAGTGCCTTGAAATAGCAACACAGAGGCAGATTCTCTCACTTAGTTGGCCTCAACTTCTTCAAGTTTGAAATTGAGACAATTTTTTGTAAAAAATCTTTAGTAGCTGAGCTATTCAGAGACCACTAAGTTGAATATAGTGATGCAGAGCTCAACTAGATGGATCCTATTATCTCCTACCTCAAAGATGAAAAACTTTTTGAGAATCCAAAAGAAGCCTAAAATATCAAGAAGCTAGACCCAAACTTCATCTTTATAGATGAAGTCTTGCATAAAATGTCTCTCACATGGCCACTCTGCCATTGTCAAAGATTCGAGGAAGCCAACTATGCCCTTCGAGTGGTTTATGAAGGGATATGTGGGAGCCATGGTGGAGGATGACTCCTTACAAACAAGCTCCTTAGGCAGAAATATAACTGTCTTAATATGGCTTATGAGGTATCTAAGATTGTTTCAAAGTATAAATAGTACCAAAGACATGGCTCTCTATATTAGATCCAAATTGTATGGCTTTTTGACCAACGGGGGATGGACATTCTGGGGCCATTCCCATTAGCGTCAAGACAGGAAGTTTTTAGTGGTCACTGTCGACTACTTTACTAAATGGATGGAAGCCGAACCCCTAACCATAATCATCAATAAAAAGGTCCAGGAGGTACTATGCAAAGTGCGATCTATAGGTTGTAGCTACCATGCATTTTGGTCACAGATAATAAAAAATAGTTTGATAGCTCAAGGTCCAAGAAATATTGCAACAGTCTCCACATAGAGTAGAGGTTCACCTTAGTGGTACACCTCTAATTCAATAGTTTGGCTGACATAACAAACTAAGCCCTACTTTTACACACAAAGAAATGCTTTGAATGGGCCAAATGCACATGGGTTAAGGAATTACCACATGTCATGTAGTCTTACCAGACTACACCTTGAACCACAATAGAGGAGTCACTCTTTGTGTTGGCTTATGGGGTCAAGGTGGCCATTTTGGTGGAAATTGGCCTTACATCATTATGATCCCAAAATGAATGAGGCAAACATCTAAGTTGAGAAATATCTTATCTTGGATGTATGAGAGAAGGCTCATGCTAGGATCATCAAGTACCAGCAACAAGTGGCCCAATACTACAATGCCCAAACATGCGATCGAGAACTATGATCAGAGGATTAGGTACTCTGATAGGTTATGTTGATTGATTAAGTTTTAGGAAAACTATCTCCAAACTAGGTAGGCCCATTCAGGGTTTCATGAGTTGTGGGGCTAGGAACATTTAAGATCAAGAACCTAGATGGTAAGATACTCCCTAGGACATGACAAGTAAATAACCTTAGAAGGTTTTATATTTAGAATGAATTATGTCTCATTTATCTCCTTAAAAGTTGGCAAGTCTCATTTTAAAAGGCATAAGACCTTGGCTCTATCCAAGGCATAAGACCTCAATAATAAGCCAAGTATAAGACCTCAATAATAGGCCAAGCATAAGATCTCAACAATAAGTCAAGCATAAGACCTTGGCAAAAGACCGAGAATAAGACCTCGGCTCCACTTGAGGCATAAGACCTTGGCAATAAACCAGACATAAGGTCTTGCTTCTATACCAAGCATAAGACATTGGTTCCACCCAAGGCATGAGATCTCAGTAATAAGCTAGGCATAAAACCTCAATTCTATACTAGGTATAACACTTCCGTTCCACTCGAGGCGTAAGAACTCAATAATAAGCCAAGTATAAGACCTCAGTTCTATACCAGCCACAAGACCTCGATTCCACCTGAGACATAAGGCCTTGATAATAAGCCAAGTATAAGACCTCAGTTCTATACCAATACATAAGACCTTGATAATAAGACTAGGTGTAGGAACTCGACACTATACTAAACATAAAAGTCCTTTTTTGGAAGTTTTGCATTAAGTCATGTTCTAACTCTCTGACTTCTCCAAGACTACCTTCTTAGAACCTTGCTAAGTCTTGGTGGAAAGGACAGCAATAGCTAAATCAAGCCGGAGTACACCTACCTAAAAAAAGCTCCAAAGCTAACCTCCATAGTGTTGAGCTAGAACTTATTTCTTACTAAACGAAATCTTCAATGTGGCTTAAGAATAAAGTTGTACACTACTTATAGATGTAGTAAAAGCCAATTAGCTTATGGAAAAAACTTGGGTTAAGGCATTCGGAAGAAGAATACAAACCAAAAATGCAAAAATAAAAGCTTAAGAGAGAAGAAGTCTTCTTTTATTTACTAAAACAATGTTACGTTCAAGCTAAGACTCAATTACAAAAGTTTTCATTACAAAATAAGAAAAAGGGAGAATGAAGCAAGGCTATTTGGAGGATGCCAGTGGAGAAGATAGTTGAAGAATCAAGAGCACACAAGTTTAACTGTCTATCGGCTCTTCGAGCTATGAATAAACCATGCACTAACAAACAAGCCTCGTTGGATCATATAGGGGTGAATCTAATATCCTCAACCTTATCTACCTAAGAGATTAGGAGTTGATAAACTTTGAGATAGATATTTGGGTTGCTCAATGAGAATAAGAGTTACCCCACCCACAAGAAAAATCTCATCCTTGTAAAAATCCTAAGAGGATGGTCTTTACAGGAGTGGATGGAGTTAGGGTTTGAAGTAAATAACCTATAATATTTTTTGGAAGCAAAGTATCACCTACCCTCAGTGTTCGAATCCCAACAACCCTTGAAGACATCCTTGAATATTTCTATAGTTGGGGTTTGGATTGAGCTAGGGTTCAAAAGGTGGTGATAAATTTCATGGCATTAGGTACTATCTAATTGAGAGTGAGGTCCCAGTTTCCCAAGATATCTCATGTGAAGTTATCCATGAGGTACCTGAAGCTACTTTCAAATATATCCTAGAAGGTATTAAACTCAAGCCCAAAATTCTCTCTCAATTTCTTGCTCTCCTCCTCCTTGGAATCTCATAGGTCTAACTCGATCTTATCTGGAAAGCCAAGCATGCTGACCAGGTCCTCAAGGTTTCTCTCTCAAAGAGTAGACTCAAAAATCCAAACTCTTACTTCAAAGGCACCTAATGGGAGTGTCCTGAAGCCCACATAGCAAGGTGCTTCAATTCAAAATAAAAGAGACACAATGATAGAAAGAATAAAAAATACCACTCACTTTCGAACGAGTCTACGGCAAGATTTGAAGTTGCCAGTGTAGGAATGGTGAGTGGCTTGGAGCTGACCCCCACAAAGAAGGAAGGGACCGAAGTCTTGAGAGGAGTAGGTCCTTTGGAAGTTGTGGTAGTAGTCATGGGCGCAAAGCTTGATCCACCAATGACATGGACCTTGCTAGAGGTCATCACCAGCTTTGAGGCAACAGTCGAGGTCTCAGCTAGCCTTGGTGGATGAAGCTACAGCTACTATGATCATCAGAGGGGCAAATCTCTTGCTTGAAGACTACCCCTTTTGGAAGAGGAAGGAAAGAAGAGGATGCCATTTCAAAAGAACTTAATGAATGAGGAAGGAAAGTAGGCAACAGTAAGGCAAAGGCACAAGACACAAAGATTATTGAAAATGGGAGGAAAAAGATGAAGAGTCCCTTAAATAGCCTTCCCTAAACCATTAAATCATTGTCATGTGGCTTGATCAGAAATGAAGAAGTCTAAAAAGTGGGAGCCTGAGATCGCCACAACGATCACGAGGAACACATGTCTACATCAGGGATCACCTTGGCATTTGAAGGGATGGCTCAGGATTGTCATCTAGAAAGAAGGTAACCCCTAATAATTTTGCATGATTCGATAAGGCAACAACTCATATCCCAAAGAGTCATGTTCGTTGACAATTCACACCTAGCATGAGGCTGCGAATCAATGACTCACCGCACGAGGAGTCGCAAAGGCTAGCACCCCTTAGGATTTGATGAAAACAATAGCTCAAATCTTGGAAAATGACGAACCCAAGAATTTGTTCCTAGTCAATACAGCTAAGTGAATGGAAAAGAAGTAACTCCACTCACTAGGTCACAAAGACTCAATACCTAGAGTTGAAGGTATTGATGATACACAGGTTGAAAATAGCCAAACCAAAAGTGAATTAGGACGCAACATGTAAGTTGAACCATTGACTAAGGCAACCAAGGTGCAAGCCTTGAGGTCGTCATCCGAGGCAATGTCTCCAAAGCCAAACTGGCTCAATGGCACAAGCGATGCATATTCAATAAACACACATCCCGAGGCATATAAGGCAATACAATGGGCTCGACCCATGAATGGAGATGATCAGGTATTCAAAAAAACTAGTGGACAAGGATTCTGAAAAGAGAGTTCGCTATAGATATAGGGTTGATAGCAATTAATCAAAGGAGAGTCCAACATGATTAGCATTAAAATCACAGAGTCTCCAATCCATCCAAGGACTTGTTCAACCTATATATTAGAGCGTATTCACAAAGGTAAGAGATGAATGCATAATTATTTGCTTTACTACATTAGTGAGATCTTATCCTAACTTGAGTGTTGAAGTAACCATCTTGAAAAACTCCCAAAAATCCCCTCCACAATTTTTTTTCTTTCACAAATGAATAGAAAGGTGGCCTAGTAGATCTAGTTCTCAAAAGTCTCTCAGATAAAAATCAATAATTGAATCGGACTCCATCAATAATAAGTTGTAATTTTTTAATTTACATCAATTGTCTTTGCTATGATAAAAAAAATTACAAGAAAATGTTAATATTATTGGTGCAGCTTTAAAACGCACTAAAAGATCTTATTATGATAGGAAACGCAAACCCCTTCACCTGACAGAGATAGTTGGATTGACTGCAGATGAATTCATAAAGAATTAAATCAACCTAAAACAAGTCCTAAATTTCTTTTTTTTTTTTGAGATAAAGGTCCTAACGTTTCATCCTAACACAGTTAAAAAAAATAAATTCCATCAAACAATAAGAAAACAGTTTTTTTTTCCTAATAAAAAACTACAGTTCTGCAATGCACATAACCATTTTTTTTTCTTCCTTTTTTAGTGTCACTAATTTTTTTTATGCACATGATCACCAAATTAACCTCCCTAACCAATTAACAGCATCTTCTTTCTTTTCCTTTCAATATCTGTTTTCTTTTGCTTTTCCTTAATTATGTTGAGTGTGCGATCTACAATTATTTTCAGCCAAGAACACGAACTTTGTTATGGTTTTTTTTATTTTCATCGCTGGAATAAGAAGCAAACAAAGAAAGAGAGAGGTGACGAGGCTCGGAAAACAGAGCAGGAATCCGCGGAGCAGACATGGATGAGCTTTTGCCGTGCTGCTTGCTTCCCTGCTTTGGCTTTACCTTTCTTTTTTATTTTTTACAATTTTTTCTCTTTCTTTTAAATCTTTTTTTAATGGTCCTTGGTCGTTAATCTGGTAGCATTTGCTCCAGTCATACGGTCTCTTGCAGCTGTAACAACAAAGCCTGCGAAAAGCAAAGTTATGGATGCTACGGATTTTTCTCTGCAGCAAGAAAACAAAGTAGATTGTTTGTAGACTCAGTACCATTCCAGTTTGAATTCAACAGTTAAAAGACTCAGTTCTACCTACTTGTAGTTGTCCACTTCAGCCCGTGATACGTGTTCTAGTAAATCTCAGTCGCTTATTTTCTATTGTAACCACGTGATCCTTGTTTGAAAGACGTTAAACGAAAACTGATATTCACTTGAAAGAGTTGAACCTTGAACATAACTACGAGCTGATTGTGACCAGTATCAGATAAATAGAGTTGAAGTATTATTTCGGATTAGTATTAGCTTATCACTTATAGTTAGATTCCAACACCTCTTCTTTTTTCTTCATCCTCCATTCACCATTCTTTTTATCATTTTTCAGAATTTATAAGGAGATAATATTTCTCCTACAAAAATTTTAGAAAATGGGTTTATAATGGGGGGCAAGGTGGAATCGAAAAATTGGAGTGTCATTTGAAAAAAAAAATGATCTTATTGCAAGGATACATGCAAGCAAGAGGATCAGAGAGCTAGTCAAACTGTCAAGTAGTCTTGTCCTGTTGATGAATTCAAAACAAAATTTTTAATCAGCTCTGTCCTTTCTTAATGTGCAGAACTCATGTCCTCCCCAGGGCTGTACTCCAGATATGTCATTTTCCTGCGTTTTCAAGATATATATGCAATAGCAGACAACAGTGACCAACAGATAAGCATGAAATCCCTCATTTTTTTCCTTCCAATATTGAACAGAAAGGTCATGTACAGAGATTATTTGTTTCTGATATCCCACCACCAATCCAAAAAATTTCTACAATTTCATACAAAACTCTAAAAGGACACATCATATATATCTAACCTGGACAGCCTTTTTGTGTTCTTGAAATGGTAACAATTCCACTAAGGCCTTCACTTATCAATGATAAAAAAATTTGTTAGCGATAATCACCTGTAGCAAAAGAATTTGCACTTGGAACACCTTCATTGATTCACTGAGGCTTTGTTTAATATCCCAGCTACTAGTTGTGAACTTCAAGAGGTTCACATGCAGAAAAAGGAAGTTCAAGTAATGAAGTTAGTGTTTAATTGGTTGGCTCTTTCTTCTGCAGTATCTTGTAAACTTGATTAGTGATAAACTACAAATGCCTTCACCTGTAGAAGAGCACAAGGAATTAAAAGAGTTGCACATATGATACTAATAAAACAAAAATTGTAAATTAAAGAAGTAAAATTTGACAATTATCAAGATATAGCTCGACTACACATATAATACTCGCCCACTACACATAATACTCGACTAGTTACTTGACTGATAGGAAAACACCAAAGGATAGGCACAGGCTCTCCCAGACTAAATATATGCATGAAACCTAAACAATTCCAAATAAAGAGTTAATGGCTGCAACAACAAAAGGCAATGGGAGAAAATTACTTTACTATTTCTTGCCTAATCAAGAATGATGGGTCTTTCATGTAATTACCAAAAGAAGGAAAAATGGCAGCTGCTGCTTTCTTGGTTTTCACTGCAAGTTCCAAAATCAAAATACAACTTTCTCTGATCGAAGAAAGTTGGTGAATAGTGACTTAGTCCCTGAGATATTTCCTGTTCAGTAAAAACTGAGTTCTGTGCATTGATTCGGATATGGGTATTGATTTGGGTACAAGTACGGCAATAGTTCTTCAACCTCTACACGGGAACTTGTACAGCCCATGCTCCTTTTGATTTGACTATGGTTAATTGATTCAACCTCTGCTGCAAAAATGCTATACACTGGTCTGTGGTCAGAAAATCTGGATTCACCACGAACATATGACAACTGGTTCAGACCTCTTCCATACCACAATATCCGATCACACCTTGATATAAATAAAGCAAAGTCATTAGCTAAAAGGTTCAATTGGCACGTTTTTCATGCTACAAACATGGCTCAAGGTGGTACCATGCAGGTGTTCGCCGTTTCTCTTTTGGATGCATGTCATCCCCAGCATAGCGATCAGAGTTATTAGAGTACTTGTATGTTGGGGGAAAGTATATTCTTCCCTCGTTCCATCCCACAAACACACGTCCAAATCTTTGCTCAATCCGAAGCTGTAATTTAAAAAGCACTCAAGGAACTGAACCAACAAAATTACAATTGGTAGAAGTCAAGAATCATAGCTTTTTGTAATCCACAAGAAATCTTCCTACTTTTCCTTTCTAGATAGTAGATATCATCTAACAGAATAAAGAAGATTTTAAAGTTAAACAAACTAAAAATTTCTTAGCATTTAAATACTTGTCCAACTTTAGAAAAGTTCATCCATGTCTCAAAAACATAAAAAACTAAACATTGCCTGTAAAATTGTACAGCTCGTCTACCTGATCTTTCTCCAATAATGCTCTCCAATTTCGCATTTCCACAAGAGCCTTGGCTGAGCGGTAGGAAAGAGCAATCCGGTAATTCAAATCACCAAGCCAGATTATTCGGCTGTCAATGAAGATGAATGAAATCACAAAGTGAGGATTGTCCCTTTCGACAAAAGGAAAGAACACCAGACTAGTTGCACAAGCTAACAACAGGAAAGGAGGCTTACTCATGCTCTAGTATTGTTTCAGGTGATTTTGCATCACCATGCCCTTGAACCTGTGGAAATCTGGTTTTCCTCAAAATCTCCATGACATCAGAGTTCCTCCGAAGTTCATCTCCCTCCTTCTGTCCAGATGTCAAGTGACTACAGATGAAGCAGAATGTTGTTTGGTGTAAAGACATGCTGATGGATATAGAACCCTGAAGAAACCAAATAAACAGATTTGACAATAACTTACCGTACCAAATTTCTACTTCCTCTGAGGAAAAAGAAACAGAAAGAGCAAGGTAGAACAACACAATAGAAATATATCGCATTTACCTTATTTCCAAGATAACCCATCAATCCCCGACCAACACAAGATACCTTTATGGATTTTACATCCTCTCTTATTTCACTTCGCACCCAAACTGCTAGAAATATACCAACCATCTGCTTACTTGCCACCAAACAATACCTGGAGTTATCACAAGAGATAAGTTAAAAGTGTCTGATATCATAAAAATGTGAAATCAGATTTAATGCACGGGAAAGAAATATAAAATAGAAAAATCATACACCTAATGCAGAAAATGGTGTGTGTACACATATAAGATCTATTGAGTGCAAAACCAATTGGGCAATGTGTCACGAGAACAATAAATTACAAAAGATATGAAAAATGAGAACCTTATAAATAAAAATGATAAAGCATAGCTAAGAAATACCTTGAGTTCCCTGATAGTCTCTCTCTGTCCTCCAAGGATGATGACCTCACACCATAGCCATATGACATTGGAGAGTAGAACATAGTATTAGGTGATTCCGCACCAACATTATCCTCATCATCAGAGCCACCCCATCTGTAATTATGATCATAATCACTGGGCCTGATACCAAACATTACCCGATCACATACACTGAAACGCCGATCAAGCCTCGGTTGTGGAGCCATGATATCTCCATCTATCCTCAAACTACGACTAAGTGATTGAAAAGAACGGCGGTGGAAGAAAGATGTGTTTTTCTGCCTCGCTGCTGACCCTTCAAAGTCAGCATCAAGCTCTACAACTGGATCTGGAACAGGAGAGGGTGTGTGATAACAGCCATAGCCACTAGCACCTGGAAGGTTGTTCAGTGTCTTCCTAGTGATAGCAACCCATTTCCTTGCTGGGCCATTGTCTTCTGTGCCTAGAACATTTCCAGCATTCAAAGGAACAATTTCTTGAAACCTGGAGGTGTTAAAAGTAACAAAAAGATGAGGCTTGCATGGTCCAAGGTCTGTTCAAAGCTCAAAGAATACTCAAGGTAAAATTGCTACAATCACGGAAAAATAAGATTGCAAAATTGTAACAAGTTACCCCAGAACATAAATATCCGCAGGAGGTGATGTATGCAGCCAGTCCTCAAGATTCAGATAACTTGGTGGGGATTTTCCACCAACATTCCATGTTGCAACAAAGAGCCTGCTCACCAACAAAGATGGACCAGTATAAATGCAGCATCCATAAACAAAACACCTTATAAAAATCATCAGAGGTCCATGGTGATGGTATTATTCAGATTTAGCATGAGATACCTATAATCCTGAACATCAGTAACTTGAGTTACATCAAGATCAATCTTTCCCCGCCAAACTCGATCTGAATATCTCTTGGAAGATCTATCTGAAGGCACCAACGAAAATGAAACAGTAAAAAAAATAAGAGGAATTCTGAAAAGTGGGAGACAAGTGAGGGATATTTAGGTGAAAGAAAGGACACAAGAATAGACCTGTTTCTTGTGGTCCAAACCCATTAGGCAAAGAGTAGCTGATACTGTTACCTGTTCTGCTTTTCTTGACTGTAAATGAGGACTCCCTCTCTGAGAAGCTGTTCCTCCATTCTCCATCATCCCCTGAAAAGAACACAGATTCTTGAACGCAGACACATAAAAATGAAGCCCTGGTCTGATGGCGAGTACAGTCTGCATCACACCTATAACCTTTTAACATAACAATAAAAATATAATTTGTCCAAAGAATTTTTTTTAAAAAAAAGAAGGGAAGCAAGTGGAAATGAATCAAGAAAAAAGCTGTCGGCAGGAAAAAGGAAAAAAAAAAAACAATCCTGCAGAAAGAAATATAAACACAATATATAAGACAAACGCAAACACAGATCAAAACAAAACAGAATAATAGATCTTTAGAGATTAGCAGAATAGAATCCACAACAAATCAAGAACTCATAATCTATTTCTCCATCTTAGGACTAAAGAATCAAATTCCTATTCCATAGCACAAATCAATCACCATTGTAAGCACAGGACTAGACTCTAACCCCAGAAAATTACTTAGTTCAGAAGAGAAGAAAGACACTTCACCTCTTGCAAACAGATCATCCGCATGAAAGTCCTGAGGTTTGCTCTTGATATTGAACCACTTTCTGACCAGAGTCTTGGACCATGATAGCTGTCCCCTCATCAATAAGCCAACAGAAGTCCAAATCAGCAACCACAGAAGCCAAACGCGGAAGCTAGAAAACAATAAAAAAATGGAACAAAACCGCTAAAATTTCTCTAAAAAACCTTGCTTTTCTTCGGATTCTCATCTCTCATGTTTCAGAACTGCTTCATGCAGCCAAGGATATCGTTCTTTCTTCCCAGCCCCTAATCCACAATACTAACGCAAAGAACGGATCTTTCCCGAGTATTGCCCAAAGGTCGACAGAACCAGATAACGAAGCAAACTTTGGGAGGAAAACAAATAAGAAACCTCCGAAACTCGAAACAGATCAAGCTGCAAACTTGAATGCACACAGTGAAAAAAGCAAGGATTTTTAGGCGCAGGAAGCTCAGGAAGCGAGGAAAAATATGAAGCAATGTGGCACGCTAATAGAGAAGCAGGAGAAGAAGAGGGAGAAGAAGCAAAGGGAGGGAGGGAGGGAGGAGGGAGACTCCTTCAAAACCTCAGTTACAAGCAGTGCATCGAAGTATCCAAATTGAAGAAGAGAATAAAGCGCTTGGATTTAGAGGCCTCCTCTCATATCTCATTCCTTCTCTCGAACTCTCTTTTCTCCCTCTAAGCCTCTCTTTTCTTCTTCCCTCGAGGCTTTTGCCCCAAATCCAAGGGCAGCCCCAAAACAGGGCAATGCACATTAAAAAAAAAAAAAAAAACATTTAAGAATGTAGGCAAAATCTCCGGGGAAAACTTGGGGCCCAGCTCTCTCTGCAGAACCTACAGGCCACACCGCTGCCCGCGAGCAGCTGCATGTACTTCATTTGAAGCTGTTTGTATCCATTCCGATTTAAAATTAAACAAATTATTAATTCGATTAATTCTAAAATATTAGAGAAATTAATTAAATTAATAAATTTCGATATTTAAATATATTTCTGATATAAAATTGAGAAATTATTAATTTCGTCAATTTTGTAAAATTCGGTGTTTAGATTGCAAATGAAAATCAATTAATTCTAAATAAGTAAATTTTTTTTATTTTATTCATATTTATTTTTTTAAGATATAATTTTTTAATTAATAAATTAATAAAACATATTTCTGGTGATTAAAATATATTACGTTAAAAAAGTTTATTTTTCTTAAAATATTTATTTTAATTAATAAAATATTTTTATATTAAAAATTGAAAATTATAAGCATTAATATTTTACAAAAATATGTAAAAAATTAACGAACAGAGAAAAAAAAATTTCATATGATTTTAGATAAAAAATTTAGTTTTTTTCAAAATAATATTAATGATTGAAACAAAAATTTGTAAGAATTCTCAATTTCGAACCAAAATTAACCAACCCACATTAACGTGGGTCTTTCGCAATTTCGATCCGGAATTACGAATTTCTCTTTATTGGGAGAGTAATTCAAATGTCAGGAATTATTAAAATTTTTAATTTCAGCATTTCCAAATAGCATTATTATAACCAAACATTAGAATTGAAAGAATTGAATCGCCTCATTTAGGTTATTTAGAATTGATCCAAACAGCCCTTGGTCTTTTCATTCAAGAAAAAATAGGAAAAAAAAAACTAGTAAAAAAGTTTTTAAAAGTTTAAATTTAAAAATTTGTGCCAGCAAATATTTTTTTGTTGTTGTGATTTACAAGCGATTTTTTGGAAATGATTTTGTTCGTGTTGGTTTGAATATTTTTTTTTTTGTGCTTGGGAAGAGCGTTTCTATCAAAAGAGGAGACTTGGTGAGCTACGGGCCCGTTTGTTTTGATATCAGGATCAGGATCAGCTCATTTCAGAATTTTTTTTTGTAAAATTAATATTTATTATTTTATACTATTATTAAATTAAATTATTATAAAAAATTAAATAGTTTTTTGAGCTTTAAATTATTGAAGACTTAATTTTGATAAACAAATATTAGTTTACAAAAGTGGTTTACTAGTCTTGACCTTAACCTTGGCCTCCAACCAAACGGCCCCCTGATAGCTTCAACATATTTTTGTTTGGATCATTTATTTTTGGAGAAGATTTGCATCTAAATTGATTTTTTCATGTTTTAAATTCTATAAATGTTCTTCTCAACTTTTTCTGTCTCCAAAAAAAAAGTTGATTTGTTATTGATGACCTCTGGTGCATGCATTAGTTATTATAATGTTGGGATAGATTAACAACAAATTGGACGTATCTGCATTAGTTGATTTGATTTGTTAGAACTATATTTTGAAGTGCATTTACATTATTAGTGTTTTTATTTTTTTCCCCACCCATCTCAATTGAAATAAGTGTTAAGAAAAATTACAATGAATGAGTCACAATCCTCATCAAATGACTTCAAACCCAAGCCTAGTTATTTCGAACTCTGACAAACATAGTCAATTATAGCATCCTAATTGTGTTGCCGAGTTGGACTGTTAAGATGCTCGATGATTAATATAGTTGGATATTAAGTGATCATTTAGCCACCGTTTGATTTGAGATTAAGATTAGGATAAGTATTTTTCAGAATTATTTTTTTACAAAATTAATATTACTTATTTTACACTACTATTAAATTAAATTATTATAAAAAAAATTAAATAATTTTTTGTAGGATTAATTTTGATAAAAAAATATTAATTTATAACAATAGTTTATTAATCCTAATTTCGAATCAAATGGTGCCCTAGTTATTATGCATGTCGTTTAATTGTTGTTTTTCTCTTAAACGGTTTGCCTAATTTCATAAACATATTTTTATAACTAAAATTTTAATTATATATTACCAAATATAAACTTTATAGTCTTTAAAATAAATCACTGAGTCGTCATTTGAACACCAGAGAGAGTTCACTGGACATATTGAAGATAAGCCGTTAGATAAGCATTTTGATTATCTTGATTTCAACCCAATATGTAATAATGGACACGTTAGATTTTGAAATTTTCATGCATGGACGGACATTTTTGTTTTGGAGGCTTGTAGCCTATTGCCAATTAGGCGTTTTGACTATATGATTTTGATCCATCGTCTCCTGGGACATCCCAACTCCCACACAACAAGGTTAGGCTCCCCCTTGTGAATGTCGGGTCCTGCCAAGTTCCCAAGATTAGGGTTTTCACGTTAACTAGGGTTTTGCCCAAGCAACACAGAACAAGCAATGGCTTTGTGGGGCGAGCGAGCGAGGGAGATCTTCTTGATGTTATTTTTTCTCCAAATGAAACCGAGCCCCCACCGCATCGGAGACCGCAAAAAATACAACTAAGCACATAATAATATGTATCTCATCCAATCAAAGCACATGCTTTGCAAAGCTAAGTCTTGGATTTGAGCCGTTTTGACCCGTGTCGGAGACCGTGTTGGACCTGTTGAGGGCGGCCTTCCTCCTGCTTCCCGCAAACCTATGGTTTTGGCTTTTCGTTAATGAAGAATAAACCCTAGTTTGAGTTTATGGCTTGGAAAGCAGTTCTTGGATACCTGGGACCCGATGCCCAGCTTCCTGTTCCTCTGCGGTCGGGAAATACCAGTTTTTTCATCTCTGCTGTCTTTTGTGGGATTTGAACTCTGATCGCTTTGCTGGGGATGACTGATATGTTATGCGTTTATTTTAGGATTTGGCCTTCCTTTTTTTTCAAAAAAAAAAATAAAAATAAAAGACCCTAGTATTCTAGTCTGAAGTAAACTAATCACAATTACAATTATCATTAATTTAACTATATTTTTTAAAATGGATTAGATCAATGAGATTATAAACTATGATCCAACCATAATACAAGATTCAATCTGAGTAGATGGCACATGCAGTATAACCTCGGTTACTAACAAGACAAAAAATAATATATAAACTTTCAAATAAGATACACATCTTGCTTTGTCTTATTTTTGTATATTCTGTCCTTTTATGCATCAAAAGATCCATTTGCTGCTTTGTAAGTGGCCATTGGCCCCTCCCCATGCTAATGTCCATTAAGCATTTCAATCGGCAACAAAGATGATACGTACTTGAACAGTATTTAGTGGGTTTTTCTTGTATTCTTATGAAAAGGAGGGGAATTATGTGCTCCTTGTGTGGGTCTCAAAGCAGCTCTTTGTGCTCAAGTTGTGAAGTGCATTGCTGTGGGTATCAAAAAGAGAGAGAGAGAGAGAGAGAGAGAAAAAAAAGAGATGTTGGAATCTACTCACACACAAAAATGCATTTGTGATATGGAATGAGAAGGACTCATCCACCAATCCCTTGCTCTTATTATTAGTTGAGTTATGTGGCCTATGGCACCCCCCACCTATATGGACCTTTGAACCAAATTGAGACCTAAGGGGACAACATCAGCTTGAGTTGAATGGTGCCATCATGGATTTAGGGTTCCAACAGTTGAGGAGATCCAAACTTCACTAGTCAACTGGCTAGCCTGACTTACCCAATAAAACGTCTTTCTCTGTTGTTGAGACTTGCACAATTTAGAGTTCCTATTGATTAAAGATAAAGAGAGAAGAAAAAAGAGTAATTCAATTTCGTACTTCGGAGCTTTGCAAGTTATCTATAAACAACTTATTGCAATACAAATACATTGGATAGAAATTTTCTTGCATTCCTTTTTTGTAATTCACACTTTAGAGGTTATATATCCTTTGAATATGAGACACATCTTTCAATATATGATAGGATAGACTTCAAACAATTTTTGCGTACACAAATACATATATGCATTGATATATAAGAGCATACAATTACATAAAGACTCGAATTTTCACAGATGAAGCTAGACAAGTTAGCTATATAACAACTCACAACAAGATATATACAACGCTCAGTGTTTTTTGGACTTTTCTTGCATTTCTCATTTGATTTTCGCACTCTATCTGATTTTATATGAGTTTTGAGTGTTGATATCCTTTAGATATGAGTCAAGCAGTAAGTTTAGGCGGGTCCAACCCAGCCCAACTTCATTGAGACCTTCGTTTATGTGTACCACTGAAATCTTCAGCATAGTTAAAGAGAAAGTACGCGCAAGCCACTGAATCTCCGCTCTCACCCAAGACAGCATAGCGTTCAAAGATTGCTCAACCATTATGAAATGATCCGCTCACTATTCTACACACGGCTCACATGCTTTCACCGTCCAAATCCTAATTTTTAATGAGAAAGTAAAGTTTGGCTACATGCACCATGTTCACGTTGGACCATGTACTGTCTCCCAAACCCGAAGGACCATGTTTGACTGTCTCTCCATGGCAGTACGATACTGAAACTTTAATTCAGCATTGGGGTTTTTTGCATGTAAACCCCGGAATATAGATAAAATTGTATCCGAATGCCAGAGGCCACCGTGGAGAGGGTGAGAATTGATGCATGAAATCCATCGAAATAAACAACCTCTTGGTCCTCAACAATTTGGACACATAAAAAACATATATTGTAGATCAACTTCATGGTTTGACTTTGGCATCCAATTAGGTCATCGAAGCGTTGACTAGGACAACTTCCTAGGGCTGCTAATATCTGCCAATGAAGAAAAGGATTTGGTGCAACACACTTCCACAGCCAAGTTGCAGCATTTGATTGCTGCTGTAGCTCATGGAGTTACTATAATGGGAAAGTGCTAGTCCAGGTTGGCTACAACTTGGTCTTAGCCATTCATTTGTGACGATCTGGAGGGCTGAGATCGCATATATGGATCTCGATTGAGTCGATATTTCTTTGGAGGGCGGTTAGGTCGAAGGCAATCGTTGAGGCCGATGGTAGAGCTGCATCGCGGGACACTAACTGCTTAACTGAGTGTTTAGACCCAGGTTTATAGTTGCGATTTCGATTTCGGTTTCAGGATCCAGTGAAACTGATACGTTTTAGCCGTTTTAGTTATTTCGGTTTCAGTTTCGGTCATTTCGGTTTCAGTCGAAAGATTTTTTTAATTATTAATTGTGTGTTAACCAAAATTTGATTATGTTTTGATTGTAATTTGACTTCAAATTAAAAATACGATAAAATATTGAAAAAAATTTGAAAAAATTTAAAAAATTAGGAATGAATTTATACTTAATTTTATCATAATATTAAATATGATTTTAGTTAATTAAAATTAATTTTGATAGTTAGTCACTGATATAGTCTACTTTTAATATATAGTAGTGTATTAAAAAAACATACAAGAAGTAATATAAATATGATTAAAAGTTAAAAATTAACATAAGTAAATTTAACTTTTCATTAAAATGTACTTCACACATATATAATTTATAAATTCTAAGATAATACAACTAATCATCATAATCATCATCAGTTGAGTTTGGAACATCTGGGTGTGGAATTACAAATTCAGTACCTGGATGATCTGGATGAGTATTTGTAGGCATGTGAGTCAGAACAACTAGCTCTGCGCGATCTCGTGGCAGCGGTTCTAAAGTATAACCATACATCAAAGGTCCAAAATGAAAATGATAATCATATTCATTGACAATCCATAGTAAAAGTAGTCCAATAACTCATGAGAAATAAATATCACACTGTGCGAAGTGTTCAGGAAAAATTACGGTAAGACGCTGATTGATAGCATTAAGTGAACCTTGTTGAGAGGCATGATAAGTTTGATCATTGACTTTTCCACGGTCTTGTAATGTCAGTTTAATTAAAGTTTATTCAAGTATATCATAGGTCGAAGGTGGAATCATTCTACGATAAAATATAAGTTTTTGGCGAAGAATGAACATAATTGTTCTTCCTTCTTGTAGTGTAACTTGGTTTGAAACTGTAATATAATCATCCGGATTTATCATTATCTGTTTCCAAAAAAAATATCTTATAATTGTCTGGATTTATGAATATAAAATAGATAATAAAAAATACGTCAAAAGGAAAAGATTACAATAAATTGTGTTAATGAAATAAATAAATTATCATGTGATAAAATAAACCATATAGACATTAAATTTAAATTTCATAAAATTACAATAAGATTTCAATTTAAGACAATAATGAAAATATCATTTTATAGATGACATAAATCCACGTCTTATAATCACATGCTGTTCAGAGGTGGATCTTGAAGAGATTAGTATTCTTTATCACCATACTCATCAGTACGATGGAGTTGTGATCAATAGTATTGTTCAACATGCGGATAGTACGAGTTGTATAGTCCTGCATTGATTGATGATATCCTGAATTGAAAGAAGACATCTCACTATGATGACGGTCATAATAGCTAAAGCTCGCATTGTCTGTTGGAGCTTGATTGACATCTTGTCTATTATGTGAATTATATGGATATTGTGGCATATAACCGCCATATAAATTAGAGTCCAAAAGCTCATTTTCTCCATACTGTGGAAAAGATGAAGATGAGTCATCATATTATGATTGTTGAAAATTGGCCCCACCAGGTATACCACCATTGCTACTATCACTTGTATAAGAAGTATTCTACATTTTGTCAGCTTTCTCTTTCACTTCTTTGTCTAAGAGATGGCGAATAATTTCTTATGTTTGAGGATGATTTAAGACAGGTTCTTCTCTTTCTCGAATCCACTCTATTAGAGGATCATTATCTTCGAATATGACAGACAAGTTGATTACCTCATCCTTTTGTGATGTTCTCCTCTGTAAGTTTCGGACTCTTAAACGTATGTTATAATGACAAAAAATAAGTTTCTCCAATTTTTTCATTTTAAGTCTGTTTCTCGTCCTCGTATAGATCAATCCAAAAGTTGTTCAATTCCTCTCGCATCGTGAACTTGAAACAGTTTGACTTAAAATTCTAATGGCTATCTTTACAAGATTAGGTGTTATATGCTGCCTGTAAATACTCCACCATCTAGCTGTAATTTATGAGAAAAAATTATTAATAAGTTGATATAAATTTAATTAGCAAATACATATAATTATTGAACATTAACTATACCAGGAGTATTACCCCTAATAACTACAATTGCTTGTTGCGTGCCGAAGTTCTTGATTTTATTTTTGAAATCATCTGCCTATTTAATGAACGTACTCAAGTTAAGAACTTTCTTAATTATGTAAAAAAATAATGATTTATAATTTATCTCACGCAATGCCAATATTCTTTTTCTCATATCTGGCTCTATCCTCTCGATTACCTTACGTAGTGCTTTGAGAATGGTATTACTATTGTTGACATCATCAACATATTGAAATATTGGATTTAGAAAGTATCCTACAAGATGATTAAATATGAATCAATAATAGTATCATTATAACTTAGTAAAGTGCTATAAAATGACTCTTTACTCAATTATCTCCAGCATGAATATCTTTGAATAATGTTTTGTCCCAATGACGATCAATAATCTTCTCCCATTTATGAAATTCAATTATTCCTATATGTCGTCTTATTTACAATTTTGCTTGTTCTATTACTTCGTATAAGAACCCCATTTGCGAATGATCATCTGAGTTAACAATTCGAAGCACTTTAACTAATGGACTAAAGATTCTGATTACTTTTTCAACTAATTCCCAAAATTGTTCATCCAAGACTTGATTGTAGAATTTTTCAGAAAAATTTTTTTCGGACCGTTTCAACTTCAAATAATGCTTATCATATTCTTCACTGGTAAATAATCTCTTTAGTGTCTGTCAGTGAGTCTATAGGAAATCTAAGAAGATAAATTGTGTAGCAAACCAAGTAATGTCTGGCCTGATAATGTCTCGTCCCTGTGTTTTCTTTATCATCAGTTCAAGACACCAAGCATGGTTATAAATAAATAATGTCAACTTCTGACCCTCCTCAACCACTTTTCTAATATCAGGATTCTTACACATATCCTTCAGTATTAAGTCAATAAAGTGAGCTGCACAAGGTCTCCAAAAAAGATTTTTTTTTTTGCATTAACTTTTTTCCAGCATATACCAGCGGAGCTATATTATTAGTTACGACCTATACCACTTTTGATTTTCCAATCTCCTCAATGACACTATTAATCAGATGATATAAGAAATTACTAGTCTTCGACTCCCCTAATGTGTCAACTGACTTGAGAAAAATGGTCCCTTCAGGACAATATACTAAAAAATTTATCAAATATTTACTGTTTTGTGTCTTCCATCCATCACACATCAAGTTATACCCAAATTCATCCTAATATTTGTGGAAGGTCTGGATAAAAGCAGTCATCTCTTCAACTTCAATATTCAGATACTTTTCAGAAATTTCATGAGCACTTGGTGGAGGAACTCCTGGGCCAACCTCTAGAGCGGCACGTATCATTCAATGATAGTAACCGTCATCTGCTAAATGAAATAAAATATGGTTATAGTAAAAAATTTGGATACTGCCCTACCCAACCACTGTTTTTCCTTCCGAAAATTAGTTGATGCTATTCTCAAATTTATTTTAGTATCATCTCTTGGTTTCAATAGAAATGGGTCAATTGGAGAAATATTTATAGATCCGATATCAGGAAGATGAAAATCCCCTCTTACTCCTGAAGGGGCAAGTGTGTGTCGCTGTGTATGTCGTTCTCTAAAACTAGTAGTTCGACGATCACGAACTATCTCGGAAGTGCCACACGATCGTGAGTTTTCTCGTACAATCTTCAACTTTCCCGAATTACTTTCTGAACCTCGGTATCATCGTCTTCATCATCAGAAACTTGCCTAGGATCTAGATTACAGGGGTTGAGAAGTTTCTGCTCAAAGTATGATTTTTTGGCCTTATCCTTTCTTTTACTTTCTCTGTCGGTTTGTACTATTGTCCGAAATATTTATCTTACTTCATTCGGGACTTTCTCATATGGGCGAACTGAGCCGTTGACTCCTCCTAAATGCTCTTTTAATTTTGTAATTTCAGAATTAAGCACACGACCATATCATTTGTAACGAACTTTTCGATTTTCTACATCCACTAATTCACAGTGTTGGCATGTAATATCGTTATCGCGAGGCGTGTTTTGCTTTGGAACCATATGCAATACAACAGTAGTAATAATAGAATAAATATTGGCGGAAGAAATTTTACCTATGATTAAGGAAAAAAACTCTATTTTCACATAAATTAATTAATAAATAATTAAATACTAACTAATGTACACAGGAATAAATAACTTTATATTTAGGATATAAGTTTTAGGGTTTAAAATTTACTAACCTATTTCTTGATTTATTAGCTAATTTCTACATTAATTTCGCCATTATAAATTTAATACATAATTTTTGCATAAAATATTAATACATTATTTAATACCTAACAAATAATTTAATACATAATACGTAATTTAATACATTATTTAATATTTAATACATAATTTAATACATAATACATAATTTAATACATAATACATAATTTAATACGTAATACATACTACATAATTTAATACATAAATTAATACATAATACGTAATTTAATACATAATTTAATATTTAATATATAATTTAATATGTAATACATAATTTAATACATAATAGATACGACATAATTTAATAAATAATTTAATATCTAAATTAATACATAATACGTAATTTAATGCATAATTTAATATTTAATACATAATTTAATACATAATATATAATTTAATACATAATACATACTACATAATTTAATACATAATACGTAATTTAATACATAATACATTATTTAATACATAACTTAATACATAATATATATTTTAATACAAAATACGCAATTTAATACATAATTTAATACGTAATACATATTTTTATACATAATTTAATAATTTAATACATAATTTAATCCATAAATTAATATTTTAATACATATTTTAATATAAAATACATATTTTAATACGTAATATATAATTTAATACATAATACATAATTTAATATATAATACATAATTTAATAAATAATTTAATACATCATTAAATACATAATTAACCGATTTTTAACATATTAACTTTCAAAAATCGTAGACAGAAATATTCAGAATCTGAGCTAATAATAGAAACATGCAGGAAGACAATTTCTTTATTTCAATTCAAACCTCACCATGAAAATCTTATTATTTATGATACATCAATTATCAATATAAAAATTTCTTACCTCTGCAACTGAAACAGAAATAGATTCACAAAACTCTTTAACTGAAACGGTTGAACATCAATAGATCCACAAAATCTCAAATGAAATTGTCTGCAAACTTTGCAGTTTGCACTAAGTCTATATAAGCCACAAAACTCATCCACTTGCCGTTAACAAACAATTAATCAATCAATCAGTACCGACCCACAACCATCCACCCATGATCCACTGAAAAAAACAAAGCACGCTAACGAACAATTAATCAATCAATCAGCACCGACCCACAACCATCTACCCGTGATCCATTGGAAAAAACAAAGCACGCTAACGAATAATTAATCAATCAATCAACACCGATCCACAACCATCCACCCGTGATCCACTGGAAAAAATAAAGCACGCTAACGAACAATTAATCAATTAATCAGCACCGACCTACATCCATTCACCGGTGATCCATGGGAAAAAATAAAGCAATAGTACTAATTCACAGTGATTATGCTCGTGATTAACCAAATAAAATAAACTAATAATGGAGAACAGTAAACCCTAAACTGAGAGCATGGGGCAAGCTGCGCTCGTCGGCCGAGCTACGCTTGTGGAGGGAGCTACCCTCGCCAGCGGAGTTGCGCTCGCCGGCCGAGCTGCGCTTGCTGTGGGAGCATTGCACTCGCCGCCAGTTGAGCCCGACTTCCTTAATTTAAACATGCACGCGGAGACCAAGATCGATGTTGTATTCTTATGCATACCTTTGTGGATCACAAAACGCGATATATACAGATAATTTAAATGCTACTACTACTCGGGCATGTTCCATTAACTATGAAAGTCTTTCCAGGAGTATCACCCCTAATAACTATAATTGCTTGTTGCATGCCGAAGTCCTTGACTTTATTTTTGAAATCATCTGCCTATTTAATGAACGTACTCAAGTTAAGAACTTTCTTAATTATGTAAAAAAATGATTTATAATTTATCTCACGCAATGCCAATATTTTTGTTCTCATATCTGGCTCTATCCTCTCGATTACCTTACGTAGTGCTTTGAGAATGGTATTACTATTGTTGACATCATTGACATATTGACATATTAGATTTAGAAAGTATCCTACAAGATGATTAAATATGAATCAACAATAGTATCATTATAACTTAGTAAAGTGCTATAAAATGACTCTTTACTCAATTATCTCCAGCATGAATATCTTTGAATAATGTTTTGTCCCAATGACGATCAATAATTTAATACATAATTTAATACATAATACGTAATTTAATACATTATTTAATATTTAATACATAATTTAATACATAATACATAATTTAATACATAAATTAATACATAATACGTAATTTAATACATAATTTAATATTTAATATATAATTTAATATGTAATACATAATTTAATACATAATACATAATTTAATACATAATAGATATGACATAATTTAATAAATAATTTAATATCTAAATTAATACATAATACGTAATTTAATACATAATTTAATATTTAATACATAATTTAATACGTAATATATAATTTAATACATAATACATACTACATAATTTAATACATAATATGTACTTTAATACATAATACATTATTTAATACATAACTTAATACATAATACATATTTTAATACAAAATACGCAATTTAATACATATTTTAATACAAAATACGCAATTTAATACATATTTTAATACGTAATACATATTTTTATACATAATTTAATAATTTAATACATAATTTAATCCATAAATTAATATTTTAATACATATTTTAATACAAAATACATAATTTAATACGTAATATATAATTTAATACATAATACATAATTTAATACATAATACATAATTTAATAAATAATTTAATACATCATTAAATACATAATTAACATATTTTTAACATATTAACTTTCAGGAATCGTAGATAGAAATATTCAGAATCTGAGCTAATAATAGAAACATGCAGGAAGACAGTTTCTTTATTTCAATTCAAATCTTACCATGAAAACCTTATTATTTATGATACATCAATTATCAATATAAAAATTTCTTACCTCAGCAACTGAAACAGAAATAGATCCAGAAAACTCTTTAACTGAAACGGTGGAATACCAATAGATCCACAAAATCTCAAATGAAATTGTCTACAAACTTTGCAGTTTGCACTAAGTATATATAAGCCACAAAACTCATCCACTTGCCGTTAACAAACAATTAATCAATCAATTAATACCGACCCACAACCATCCACCCATGATCCACTGGAAAAAACAAAGCACGCTAACGAACAATTAATCAATCAATCAGCACCGACCCACAACCATCCACCCGTGATCCACTAGAAAAAACAAAGCACACTAACGAACAATTAATCAATCAATTAGCACCGACCTACATCCATTCACCGGTGATCCATGAGAAAAAATAAAGCAATAGTACTAATTCACAGTGATTATGTCCGTGATTAACCAAATAAAACAAACCAATAATGGAGAACAGTAAACCCTAAACTGAGAGCATGGGGTAAGCTGCGCTCGTCGGCCGAGCTGCGCTTGTGGAGGGAGCTACCCTCGCTAGCGGAGCTGCGCTCGCCGGCCTAGCTGTGCTCGCTGTGGGAGCATTGCACTCGCCGCCAATTGAGCCCAACTTCTCGGAGATATTGCGGCCGCTGAGCTCGCCAGAGATGCCGAAGATGCCGCGCGGGGATGCCGGAGATGCCGTCGGTGCGCTGAGCTCGCTGCCCTTGCCGCTAGCGCGCTGAGCTCGCCTCGTGCGCCTTGCAGTCGCCCCGCGCGCGCCGAGCTCACCACTGGCGCCCTGCACTCGCCTTGTACGCCTTGCGGCCACCCCACGCCCCTTGAGCCCGCCCTGCACGCTCCGCGTCCGCCCTGCTCGCCCGCGTGCTCGCTCTTCTCGCCGCCACCTACAAGAGACAAATAGTAAACCCTTAGCCCGAAACGAAATTTATAGTTTCATTTCGAATTTGACCGAAACTTAAAACCTTAATTTAAACATGCACGCGGAGACCAAGATCGTTGTTGTATTCTTATGTATACCTTTGTGGATCACAAAACGCGATATATACAAATAATTTAAATGTTACTAGTGCTCGGGCATGTTCCATTAACTATGAAAGTCTTTCCAAAAGGCAAAAATTCATTTCCTAATATTGCATGTAAAAATTGTCTCATTTAAATAGTACAAAATTGTACAAACATGAAAGATTTACTCAAAGCACTCAAAAATGAAAATGAATTTCATCAAAAAAATTCTAGATCTACCAACCAAGTGAAGCCGGTCATCCAAGTGGCAAGAAATTGATGGGTCCTTGACTATTTTCTTTTGTACTCCTATATATTTGAATTTATTTTTAATAATATTGTGAACTAATTCTCTTCTAGCTTTTTTTTATGGGATTGATGAATGGAAATGAAATGGCGAAAAAAAATGATATAGAAAATTTATCATGTTGACGAGATAAAATCATGGCCTTTCTCTTTAGAAAGATACAAAAACTACGAAACAGGAAAGCAAAACTGAAGTATATTCTATATATCCGACAGCATGCTATATCATTAAATGGCACCCTGGCCAATCTTTTTGACTAGCCGCTCATGCACATGATCAACATCTCTCCACCCCCGCTCTCTCAACATTTCTTCTAGTCATATTCAATTGATTAGGATTTATTCTCAGATTGCCTTTTCAATTAGCATTGAACTTGAACATAAGTGTTCACCATTTATTTTTAAATATCAAAATAAATATTATTTCGAATGTGTATTTAACATTTATGTAAAGTTAATCTACATGTTGCATACATCATAATACCGAGTGTATTTTTTTCCAAAAAAAAGGACAGATAAACCAACCTAATGTATTAAGAAAAACGCCTATCTAATCCGATAACAATATATTAGTATAATGAGTCAATGCCGCAGAATCCATTGTTCATATTCCATGTCAAATCTATTTTCAATATGTTTTATTATGTTCCATACCTTAAACTATGCTTTAATTTTTGATATTGACATAAGAGAATTAAGAATTCGTTTGATTCGGGACATTAGCCAATTAGAATTTTAAACCAAAATTTAATTAGATGGTGCTATTTAAAACACAATCAATGTGTTTGCTAATTAGAAATCAAACGTGCCCGAGAGTGTAATAAAGTCACTTATTCATATTTCTAACAAAAGATTCATGGAAAAAAATAAAGCAACAGTACTAATTCAACATTTGTAATCCATGGAAACTAAATAGTTATCAATTATAATTGTAAGAAAAAATATACACTATACATGCAGCTGAATCTATCGTCCATGGTGACTCCAACATGCACATATAAACCTCTTGAATCACGTCAAATTAAATTCTCATTATTAAGAGTGTTGAATGAAGTGAAAATTACATTTCCATTGATATAAATACAAAAATAAAATTTGTACATAACAGTTTTGTCAATACTGTGTTCGCTTTCAGAATACTGCGCGAGTAAGAATTTGTTTCTTTCAGAAAATTTTTTTTTCACCAAATTAATGCTACTTATAGCGTACATTTATAACCTAGTACCTACTATCCATTAAATTTACATGTTACATCACAATAACTCCGCGCCTGCCTGCATTATAGATTTGGAAAAGAATTAAGTGTATATTTATTTCTTAAAATTTCAAAGTTTTCAAACTTTCCCGTTGTGAAAATTATAAATTTTGATGTATATTTTACAAAATTTTATAATTTTAAAATCTTTAAATTTTAATAAATCTAAAATTTTATGGTTTTCTAAAATTGATTGAATTTTATAATTCAGCCCATAACGTCATGTATTATAATTTATAATAAAATAAAATACTAAATTTATAATTTTGAAATTTACCAGTCTAGTAAAATAAATATTGAATTTTAAAAATTTAAAATTACATATTTTATAAAACAAACGTATTATTAAAATTTTAAATTCATGATGTAAAAATTTTAAAATATTAAATTTATTAGAATGTTGAAGTTACATGAAATAAACAAACCCAAACAATAATTTCAAATACATTCATGTTTTTGTTTGATGATTTGACGTCCATAAATTCCAGTCCATGTAGAACAACATCAAATGCACCTATATAATTGCATTTGATTTTGCTCTAAATTGTTATCTTTTGTTTTTTGGAAAATTTCATTGGAATCCAAATCATTGATAATCAGAGAAGGTAAGTCGGTCAAAGAATGGAAGGAACGAGTAAGGTTCGTACCTTTGGTCAAACTGAATATATGCATGGACCCCCCTACTCTTTTCCTTTTATTTCATGTTTCTCTCGGCCTTTTTCCTCTCTTTTCTAACGGTCTCCAAAAAAATGAGATTACAAGACGGCTGCTGTCACTTCTTCTTGTTCTTCTCTTTTGTTTATCGACATTTTCCTTCATGTCATTTTCCCAAGACATCTCTCTTTCAGGTAGAAAAGCCACCATATAGGTTATATAACTAAGCTCCAAAGCGTGCAACTTTAGCAGTACTGTTTGCTTTAAGAATATATCAGTATCATTCACCACTGTTTGTCTCCTTCTCCATCCCTGTATGCTTTATGCAATCTTGAAGGAGAAATGGCATACTCCCTGGACCACTGTACTTGAGCCATACCGTAGAGCTCTACAACATCTCGATCGGATGGAGACCGGCGTGCACAATCGATATCCTCGTGATCGAGATGCTCCGTGATATACAGAAATCTCGTTGCTAACTAGACATGTTGGAAGTTTGTAGATAAGCTAATTACTTGTATGGGAAAAGATTAGGGTTGTTGCCCTCCTCATGGTTGTCCATACTGTGTAGAAATAGTACTCCACTAGCTAATAACAGTAAATTAGTGTCATGGCCACTTTCTACGTTTGCATTAGTGACAAGCAAATGGATTAAAGTCTAGATTAATTAGTAAGAAAGTCCATTTGGAATGGATTAAAGTCTAGATTAATTAGTAAGAAAGTCCATTTGGATCAACTTTATTGTCTCATCATCTTCTTTCTGTTAGCTTAGAAGACTATTAGTGACTGTCAAGAGTTGCTGCTTTGCTAGATTTGAAGATACAATCCAGAAGACTCTTGAAGATAGAGATTTTAAAATTCACCGTTGCCCTAGCACAATTTGGACATAATTTAATGGCAATTGAAGATTAAATGTTATGAAGAGTTTCACGTCGAACGTCCATTTTCAGTTGCAAAAGTGTCAATACATGCCAAGTGTCATTACATAGAGTGAGTCAACCCAAATCCTGTTAGCTGAAACTTTTGTGAGGAGTTAAAGAGTACAATTTCAAGTGAACAGCATAAATCTTCTTGTTCTCCTGCAATATTTGATAAATGCGTTGGGCCAAACCTAGCACAAGGTTTTCGAATTTCATCTGCTTTTAGTAGGACCAGCCCACGCCATCGAGATTCAAGCCGATTGAGCGTATGCCAACTCGAGAGTTGGCTTAAATGCAAGGACTGAAGAAAGTGTAAGCAGACGTGGCGAAAGTGGCTCCACTGCTATTGCTTCCACAGGTTTGGTTCCATGAAAGCAGGGCAAACTTCACTAGAATACCATAGGGCCCAATGTCCTATGTCCAAACCAAACGGGTTTTAGTGGGATTCTCTCGAAGGGTAGTATGACTTCCAAGAGTAGGGTGCAAGTGTGGGACTTTCCACTTCCATACATCCAAACACTCCCTTGCTACTGAAAAGCTACATTGTAAGTTCACTTACATTATAGATCAAAAACTTAAGATGAAAGCACAAAAAACCACTTCAAAGAGGAGGTGAATTAAGTATTTAAAAAATAATGATACTTTTTGATAAAATCACAAACAAATTAATCCACTAAAATGATTTTAAGTAAATCTCACCTAATCACAACATGCAATTAAATAAATAGAGTATAGAAAATTTACATCGCGATGTAACATAGTCTGGAGACTAACCGCTCTAGTCTACGACTCTTGTCTTACTTTTGAAGACTTCAACTCCAATAGATTGTCGATTCATCAGTAAAGTCAACTCCTTCACACCTACTCTTATACCAACTGGCTAGATAAATTTTAATTCGAAACTTGAGTATCTCAATTACTCAAAACAACCTCGGAGGCTAGAAAACTACTAAAAACTTATTATCTCAAATGAAAATTACTTAACAATGTACAAAAAGTTATTCAAGAATTTTTAAGTCCTTAAATATCAGTTAGTGAGAGTACTAGCTATTGAGATGTGCTTTGTCGTGTTCAGGCATTCGAACCATAAAATTTTGAGCATCCAAAGCCTCCCAATAGTCAAATTTAGCTAGTTGTTAAAACTGATATCATAGGTTTGGGCCTTCGGTCATAAGGTTTGAACGTCTGATCAGCACAAGTTCGGACATCTGACCAATACACCGAGCATCCAAACTCTGAACATGAAAAATTCAGAAGTTACAATTTTCAAATCTTTGGTCATCTAATTCTGAGGTTCGGATGTTCGAAACTATCAGTAATTTCAGACTTGTATCTGCTATACTTAGGGCATCTGAACCATAAAATTTTGATATCTGAAGTTAATAGAAAATTATTATTTTACTATAACTTTAATTTTCATATCTGACATCATCTCAAACTATCTTTAGATAAATAATAAACCAGTGAAGACATTCTAAGGTAGATTAAGTGTTAGTCAAAGTTTTAAGGCAAGAATTTAATTAACAAATCTTCGACTCAATGAAAAAAAACCTAGTGAGCCTTCTTCAATCTACCTTTGTTTCTTCGAGTTCCATCTATTGATCTATCATCATGCCTTATTTTTAATAATATTTTTATATTCATCTACACTTAAGGCTTTCGAACAGACTTGAATTTTATTTTGTATTCGGCTTCATTATTAGCTACACCATACTCAAGAAATAGATCAAATATAAAGTTTAATCATCATCAAAAAATAACAATATCTCCTTTTTTTGATGATGATAAATCCTCACAAGTAAGAAATATATAACCTAGTTTGTTAAAGAAAATTTATAAAAATTAAAGCATTTTAACATAACTAGAGTCATGCATATAAGGATATAACATATATAATAATTAACATGGTTAAGAATTAATACGCATAAGGAAATGTAGTTTTAACATGGACTCCCCCTTATTATGGTAACATGAACTCCCCCTTACTATATTTTCTCCCTCCATTTGACATCAACAAAAAAGGATAAGTACAAAAGATAGAAAGACAATGTAAACTAAATCATAAAGATCAAGGTGCCATATACCTCACACAAATCTATTATCCACATAAATCCACAAAATGTCACAACATAAGAAGCATCCACAACATAGGTAATGGCAAATGTAATACAAAGGCATAGCATAACACGAAAGCCAACCTCCATGTATACTAAAATAATAGCCAAAAGATACAAACCGTACATAAACATAGATGCAGTTCCAAAAATACAAACATTGCCACAAGCCAACAATTAATAAAAAAAAAGGTCAGACCACAAGTCCAAACTAAAAGCCATGAAAAAGCACAAAATACAATAAAATGGTTCTAAGCACTCGGTCCCAATCCAAAATGATCCATGAGAGTGCCCAATATCCCCTCAAGACGGTTGAGACACTCCAAAGTTTGCTGGAATCTTGTAGCTAGACACTTCATATCCCCTTGAGATGATCCAGCCACTCAGTTAACTCATCCAGCCACTAATCAATAGACATCATGAAGAGCCAACATATGTAGCCCCAGAAGCAGCTCCAGCCTCAACATTGTTAGATCCAAAAGTAGCTCTAGCCTCAGCATCTGCATCCCGAGTGCCAACAGTAGTAAGAACAACCTCTCGGACTTGACTAATGGTGGGTGCCCAGTGTTGTGTTTGGATGGAGTCATCATCCTCCTATGGGCCGAACACCAAACAATAGATAGAAGCACATGTGTAAGTCTAAGGAGGGGTGTAATGTTGAAGAGGACTTTGGGTGATGGAGATTATTCTCAAAATGGCAGAAAATATGAGTGATAATATTAGGGTAGCCAAGGACTATGGTGGAGTGAAGAATATACTAACTCATGCGGCGTAGGATGATGTAGAGAAGGTTGATCAAATGCCTAATCAGGAGATAGCAGATCGAAAAGAGCTCACGGTAGGAGACCTCGTCACAATACCCATCTTTTAAAAGGAGATGTAGGCTATAATATAGTGGATGATGTAGGATCTAATAGGGAGAAGGTTAGAGGTCAAGGTCTTCCTCATGTGTAGGGCCTATACATGATTCTCCTTAAAAACTCTTTCGAAAATGTCAAAAAAAGAAATGAGAAGCTTTGCACTAGATCATTGCTAAGCAAAAATGACCCTTTTCTCCTTGGTGGAATGTCAATAACAATGTTGGTAGCCTTGTAATAGGAGATGAGGGTCATGTGATTAAGGCCAAAAGAGGCATTAAAGAAAAAAATTTGCACATCCTCCTCATTATAGAACTCACGGGAGGGTGCAAAATCTAACTACCTTTGGGTAAGAAGAAAGGTGGAGAGGTTTAGAAAGGTTAGGTCATTGAAATCAATAATACATGGAGGGATGGCTCTAGTGCTAGTAAATCAATCCTTAAAATGATTAAAATAGTTCAAGGGGTGAAAATAAGAAGAGAATTGAGGTTGTTCACCGAAGAAGGAGGCCTCGGACTCTGTGCATTTAGCAACAAGGGTTTTGGTGTGGGGAGGCATGGTGAGGACAAGGGAGAGATAGGAAAGAAGATAAGGAGGGTGGAGGAAGCTGCAGAGAAGCCGTGGGAGTATTGGAGTAGCCACCAAATGTCACCAGAGAGCTAGAGGAGACGAATTATGCGAAAGGATTCAAGAGAAAAAGGGCAGCCGGCTAGGGTTTTAAGTTGAAATTTCGCATTGGGACATCTGAACAGTCTTATTCAAATGTCTAAGGATAACATAGCAAAGAGCATCTGTGTGACTGATCGTCTGACTACTATGTTAGGCATCTGAAATAATCTTCTTCAGATATCCAAAAAGCCCTATTTTGTGTGACTGAAGAAGTACAAATTGAGAGTAGAAAAACTATTTAGAGTTCAGTCATAAAATGTCCTGCATTGGATGTTCGAACTTGATAGACAGAGAGAAGGTTTATTAGCCAGTAAGGAAATTTGGTCAACCAAAAACACACTAAATCAATTCAAGTAATTTATAAAATAATAATTTTATCTTGAATTGAACAAAACCACATCTCATTTAATAATTTTGTGAAAATATCTGCAAGTTGATGATCAATTTTGTTTGAGTCAATTTTGCAAAAATTAGATTTAATTAAACTTTAGTCAAAATATAAATTTGAATGTCATTGAATTATGATCCAAATATGGGCCTCAATTGGACGTAAATCGTGGTCAAATTTAACCAAAAATTAATTTAATTTGGACTTAAATTATTAGAAAATTCAGCCTCAAACTAATGAGAGTTGAGTAGGCCAAATATATAGACTAAAATCGGACCACAAAATTCATCAAATATTTAGACCAAAATAAAAATACAAAATTTTTGAAAATATGCCCCTTGATCAAATAAATTTTACGAATAAGTCTTTGAAATAAAAATTTTACGAAAAATCCTTGAAAATTTTAAAATTTAAATCAATCCCCACAAAATCTAAGGGTTGTAAACAAACCTCTCAAAATTTTATATTTGCAAATAAATTCCTAAAATTTTAAATTTTTGAAATAAGCCTCCAAAAGTTTTATTTGTAAATAAATCCAAACTTTATACAATAAAGGTTATAAAATTATATTTTTGTTCAAATTTTCTAGAAAAATTTATGAATAACTCCCTTGAAAAATTCAGCATCTAAAATAGTACATATTTTGAAATTCTTCATCAGAGAAATAAATCTCAATCAATTAATTACATGTCAATCACAAGATTTTGATTCTCTTTAAAGTCTATAAAAAGTGTTAAAAACCTACAGCACAACAAAGATGAAGAGAGGTAGAAAATTAGAAGGGGTCACTTAGAGCTATCAATGGGGATTCAAATCAAAGGCAATTTTGAGCAAGGAAGAAGATAAAAAAAAAATGTGAGTTCTTATCTCTTCGATTTATTTTTCTTTTTCTCCTCTCTATCCCTTATTCTCCTTTCTCTGTGCGAAGTCTAAGCCTTCTACTATCACTACTGCCCCATATTGCACCATGTACGCTCACCACCGGCCTACCTCGAGCTCGCCGCACCCACGCTTGAGCTTCGCCCAAGCTTCGATGACTACATCTCACCATCAGGGGCTTGGCTAGCTCCCTACTAGATCGTAGGTCCCTTGGCAACCCTTCATGCCCCATCGAACCTACCACTTGTTGGCCTCCACCCTTGCTAGGCCTATCATCTGTTGGCCTCTGCCTCCTCATAGTCTGCCACCACTTCTACCACCTACCTGGGGCTCCGCTATGCTCTGCCGACGAGTCGCCACCACCTCTCACACCAATCAACATCGTAGGCCGCCTACCCCACCATCTCCCTTACGCTTGAGCACCAGCCACCGCACTCTGCCACTACTTCTCCATACCTACACCAGAGTGCACACTTTCCCATAGCTAGCTATGGCTAGATCTAGCCAAGGCCAATCTGATCCGGCCCTGAAACTTAGGAAGGAGGATTTGGCTAGCAACATTTTGTCTTAATTTTGAGTCACTAACCATCAAAACTACCCATGGTCCTTGGTACATCGACAGACTTTATCAACACCATGGCCACCCACAATCCTTGGCGCATCAATGAACTTCATCAATACTATAGCCACTCGCGGTCCTTGGTACATCGATAAACTTTATTAATATCACGACCACTTGTAGTCCTTGGTGCATCGATAAACTTTATCAATACCACAGCTACCTGCAGTCCTTAGTGCGTCGACGAAGTTCATCAATACCATGGCCATCTATGATCCTTGGCGCATTGGAAAATTTTATCAACATTGCAATTGCCTGTGGTTTTGCTTATAGACCAGCTTTTGAACTCACCAAAACTATAAACCAGCTTGCAAGTTTGTTAAAATTAGACTAGCTTTTGGGCCTAAACTTAGGCGAGCCTTCAGTCCACTGAAACCATAGGCCAGCCTTCGAACATATCGAACATAGGCTAACCTTCAAACTCACCTAAATTATACGTCAGCCTTCGGGTTTGTTGAAACTAAAGGCTAGTCTTTGGGTCCACTAAAATTATAGGTTAGTCTTTCAGTCCATCAAAACTATAGGCTAACCTTTGGGTCTATCAAATATAGGGTTACCTTTAGGCCCTTTGAAACTATAGGTCAGCTTTCAAACCTGCAAAAATTATAGGCTAATCTTGGGGCCTACTAAAATTATAGGTCAGTCTTCGAGTTCAACGAAACTATAGACCAACCTTTGGCCCCGGTGAACCTAGGTCAACCTTCGAGCTCTTCGAATCCAGGTCAGCCTTTAGGATTATCAAACCTAGGCCAATCTTCAGACTCATCGAAATTATAAGTCAGCATTCGGGCCTGCCAAATTCAAGCTAACCTTCGAGCTTATTGAACCCAAACTAACCTTTGGGATTGCCATATTTAAGACTAGTTTACAGGTTTGTCCAAAATCATTATGATAGGCAAGAACTATTAAATCAAATAGATTAACATGAATTGATTAGATTCTAGTGACTTAATTACATTTAACTCAGTCAAAACAAATGAACACAGTCAAATTGACTCAAATAGACCACCAAATAAACCTAATCGATCACATAAATGGACTAAGACTCAAATTAAAATTGAATCCAAAATTTGATTGAGTTAATCTAGACCAAACCAATGCAGACCCAACGCTAATCAGGTTCAAGTTGGATTAATTCAAAAATCAAGTTAAGTTCAAATCAAATCCAATCTGGATCAAATTAAGCTCGAATCAAACCCTAGTTAGGTTAAAACTGAAGGGTCAAATTCAAAGTCAAACTATAACTAAGACGAGACTAAACTAAAACTAAGTTGAATTAAGTTGACTTAAACTTGAATTGAAGTCCATCCAAATGCAAACTCGAACCCAATAAAGGTCCAACACAAGGTCAAACTCAAAATAAATAAAATGGAATCAAACTCAAGTCAAAACCAAGTTCTAAGTATTGAACTGAATTAAATTAAACTCAAATTAAAATCAGTACTCCTCCAACTAGAGTCAATGATTATTATTTGATAAATATTCTTTTGAAAATTAATGCCAAGCTCGGTGAATTGAATTCATAATTAAATATTCGTTATCACTACTAACTAATAGTGATTTTGGAATGGATTTTTCATATGGTTCTCCCTAGTTATGCATAAAGTATCAGTACGACCCTAGTCACCGAAGTTTCTAGGAATAGAATATCAGAATGTATCATTATCTTTTAGGCTCCATTTGTTTTGGGATCAGGATCAGGATCAACTTGTTTCAGAATTATTTTTTTTCTTGTAAAATTAATATTTATTATTTTATACTATTATTAAATTAAATTATTATAAAAAATTAAATAGTTTTTTGAGCTTTAAATTATTGAAGCCTTAATTTTGATAAAAAGATATTAATTTACAAAAGTGATTCACTAGTCTTGACCTTGACCCCCAACCAAACGGCCCCTTAAGGAGTTAGGGAATCACAATTCCATCAAGTTTTAGATGTTAGGTTGAATCAATTCAAATTCAAATTGAAATTGAGTGTTAAACATTGAATTTATTTCAAACTAAACTCAAACCTGAATCATATTAGTCTCGATGAAACTAAATAGGATTAAATTGAGTCCACTGGATATATTAAACCTGCGACAACACTTTGAGGCTATGAATAAATGATGATGTTGTCATCCTGACTTGACCTAAAATTAGTTCAAATAGGACTAAACAAAGTTAAATTGAGTCCCACTAGTTGTACTAAACCTTCAGCAATACTTCAAGGTTATGAACAAAGGATGATGTTACCATCCTAACTTAAACCAAAATTAGTTTGAATAGAACTAAATAAGATCAAACTAAATCTTGTTGGGAAGTTATAAAAGCTTTTGGCAGTACTGCAAAGCTATATCTAACCCCATAAGCCGTTGGTGATACTATCAAATCAAAAAAGCTAATAATCAATATGTTTAAAGTTGTCAGTCGTACTTCAAAGCTATACTCAATCTCATAAGTCATTGGTGATGCTACCAAATCAAAGAAGTCAAATTCTGACATGCTCAAAGTTTTTGGCTATACTCTCAAGCTAGTCAACTCTAGAAGTAGTTGATGATGCGTTCTTCAAGCTAGTTAAACCCAAAAGCAATTGATAGTGCACTCCTCAAGCTAGCCAAACTCCAAAGGCAATTGACAATGCACCCTTCAAGCTAGTGAACCCCAAAAGCAATTGATAACGTACCTCTCAAGCTAGCTAACCCCAAAAGTAGTTGACGATACACCTCTCAAGCTACTCAACCTCAAAAATAGTTCATAACATACCCCTCAAGTTAGTCAACCTTATAAACAGTTAGCAACACTCCCTTCAAGTCAGTCAACCCCAAAAGTAATTGATGATGCATTCTTTGAGCTAGTCAATCTCAAAAATAGTTGATGATGTACCCTCAAACTAATCAACCCCAGAAGTAGTTGATGACATACCCCTCAAGGTAGTCAACCTCAGAAACAATTGACGATGCACCCTTCGAGCTAGTCAACTCTAAAAGTAGTTGATGGTACACCCTTTAAGCTAGTCAACTATAAAAATAGTTGATGATGAACCATTCAAGCTAGTTAACCCCAAAAATAGTTAACTATGCATATCTCAAGCTAGTCAAACCCAGAAGCAGTTGATGATGCACCTTTCAAGCTAGTCAACCCTAGGAGTAGTTGACGAAATGCACTTCGAGCTAGTCAACCCTAGAGGTAGTTGACAATGCACCTCTTGAGCTAGTCAATCCTAGAAATAATTAATGACACACTCTTCAAGTTAGTCAATCCCAAAAATAGTTGACAATGCACTTTCTAACTAGTTAACCCCAAAAGCAGTTGATAATATACCCTTTTTAGCTAAGCTAATACATGTTCAAAGGCTATTGGTGATGCTCTAAATCTAATTGATAACATGCTTAAAAGGCTCTCAATTATCAGATTGAAAATGATTAGAATAAAGCTAAGATTGATGATCATTCTTCTAAATCCAATATCAAAAGAAGTCAACTAGCAACAAGTATAAAGTTATCAGTAACACTTCAAATTCTAATAGGATTAATTGACACAAGCCAAGGTAGTCAGTCTCACCCGTCAATATGTTATTAACATCCGCCAATGACTAAGTCAAGACACATTCAAATTGGATGTCATATAGTCGAGCACACAGGGGTGGGGCAACAGTGCATATTAAAGCCCCTTTTCTTATTGCTTATCTTTTTTTATTTTCATTATTATCATATTTTCCATTATTCCATTATAAAACTTATTGTAAAGTGAGAGTATGTCCTTACTTACGTCATGTATTATCTCTTTTAAATTAATCAAATGATTCTCTCTTCTTTTTTTGTGTCTTTATTTTATTGTTAGGTTTCTTATTTTAGGAGATTTTTTTATAATTATTGAGATAATTAATAATAGGGACTCACGCTTGTTCAAAGTCAATATTTTTACAACACCTGATAGTACACTTTAAATTAAAATAAACTTTAATTTGTGCATCAAGGTCGCTCTCGGGGTCTCCATCACTTTCAAGCCATCGAAATTATTCCCACAAATTTTAATGAAATCAAAGAAATATCCCTTTTGAAATATGATTACAAATAAAATAATGATAAATATCAATATGTTTTGAGCGAGAATGTAGTATCAAATTTTTGGATAAACTAATAGCACTAGTATTATCATAATAAATTAGTACATATAAAAATCACAATTAAAATCTTGAAGTCTTTGTTTCATCCAAATAATTTGAGAGCAACATTCCGTAGCTACATATTCGAATTTTATAGTAGAAAAATCTACTAAATTTTATTTTTTAGAACTCCATGGAGCTAGGGATTTTTTAAAAAACTGGTATGTACTACTAATACTCTTTCTATCCACATGACATCCGGTATAGTTTGCATTACAAAATCTAATCAAGTTAAAGTAATCACTTTTGGAATACCACAATTCTAAATCTAGTATGCTATTAAGATATCTAAGTATGTGTTTAATGGCAACTAGATGAGATTTCCTAGAAGATGCTTACAATCTAGCACATAAATAAACACTGAATATAATATTGGGTCTACTACTGGTAAAATATAATAACCTACCAATTATATCTTTATACCACTTTTCACTTTCCATCAACTTTTTTACCATCTTCATTCTTATCCAACTTGGTTAAAGGACTCATTGGAGTTCCTATTGTCTTAACATTATCCATATTGAACTTCTTAAATAGTTTTTTGGTGTAGTTGGTTTGGATGATGAAGATCCTATTTTTCATTTGTTGCACTTAGGACGTGTTTAGATGGATTCCAAAATCCTGAAATTGAGAAAATTGAAGGAATTAAAATTCTAATTCTCTAATTCTGGTGTTTGGTTCAATTCCAAAATTTGGAATTAAGAGAATTGGACAATTTCAATTCTTTTTCAATTTCGATTTTGAATTCCAAAAGTTTTGAGAGGAATACACTCAATTCTTAGAAATTGCAATAGGACCGACAAATTAAATAATAGATTAATATAATCCTTATGCTATTTTTTAAAATTTTTATTTTTAAATTAATTTTCCTATTTTAATTTTAAAAATTTTATTTAACTAAAAATAAATTATTTTTAAAAAGTTGTAATTTTAAGGTTATCAAATTATTTAACTTGTTAGCTAAAATATAATAAACAAATCTTGAATTAATTTTATTATATTTATATAATTCTCTATTTATGGGCTATTTTAATAATTATATTAATTTTTGAAATAATAACTAATGTTTCTAAGAAGATATGTATTTTAGGTTTATCAAACTATTTAACAAGAAAAAAATATATTAAATAAATCCTAAATTAATTATATTGTAGTTATAGAATCCTTTATTTTTTGGCCATATTATTCTAGTTACTTATAAATAAATTATTTTTTTAAAAAATAGTATATATGTTATGCTTGTAAATTATATTATTTTTTAAAAATATTGTACACCAAATTTAATATTAAATTTAATATATATGTATTTTATGTTTGTCAAACTATTTAACAAAAAAATATATTAAATAAATCCTAAATTAATTATATTATAGTTATAGAATCTTTTATTTTTTGGCCATTTTTAAATTTATATTTTTTAATTAATTTAATTTTTTTAATATTAATATATTATATTATTCTATTTACTTATAAATAAAACATTAATTTTTAAAAAATAATCTATATTTTGTGTTTATAAATTATATTTATATTTTTTTTATATTTTGTAGTAAATTTAATATTAAATTAATGTATTTTAAAAATTGAAAGAATTAATCAATTCCCCTTTCATCAAAAAAAAATTCATTTAAACACCAAAATTGAATAATTTCAACAATTTCCTTAATTCCTCAAAATTGATAGAATTGACCAATTAATTAAATTCCTAATTGAGAATTCATCCAAACAGGCTATTATGATTTAAAAAAGAAGTTTAATTCTCTCATCATACTGTTCTCGAACTCCTTTGTCATATTACTTGCAAACATCTCACATAAATTTTCATTGGTAATATCAAATATAATATTATCAACATAAATTTGTATTACTAAGTAGATCATTATGTTTTTTCAATAAAAATAATGTGGTGTCTACATAATCTCTTGTAAAACCATTTGAAATGAAGAAGGAACTTAATTTCTCACACCATATATTGCCTTATTTAATTTTAAAATATGTTTTAAAAATTCTAAATTCTCAAATTTAGGAGGTTATTCAACATGGATCACTTCGGATAAAAAATCATTTAGAAAAATACTTTTGATATCCATTTGAAATAATTCGAAACCCTTATAACAAGCAAAAGTAAACAAAATACAAATAGATTTCATATGAGCTATGGGAGCAAAGGTTTTTTCAAAATCAATATCCTCAACTTGGTTAAAACCCTTGGTCACTAATCCAGTCTTTTTTCGAATCATGACACCATTTTTTATTTAACTTATTCCTATAGACCTATTTAGTACTAATAATTGGATAATCATTTGGTAGTAGAATAAGTTCTCAAACTTGATTTCGTTCAAATTGATTTAGTTCTTCTTGCATAGCAAGAATCCAACTTTCATTATTTTGAGCTTCATCAATATTTTTTTGTTTAACTTGAGAAGAAAAGGCAATAATATGAAGATTATATTTAATAGCATGTCTAGTTTTTGCCCCTTGATCAATATTACTGATGATTTGATCCTTTGAATGACTCTTTTGAAATCTCCATATCTAGGAAAGCTCCTTTTCTCCATTTTGCTCTTCTTGTTAGCCCTATTCATCTCCATTAGTCTCATCTTTTGAAGCTTGACTTGGCTCACTCTCTTCCTTTTCCTTGAGCTACATCTCATTTAGTCTCTTGGAGATATTTACATCATCATCATTATCAATAACTTTTTTCTCCAATAGAGAATTAGCTTTAGCAAATAAGATATTAATGTATTCTTTAACAACCATAGATAACTTGTTGAAGACTCTAAGGTAGTAGAGTAACCAAGAAAAATGCCCACAAATATTTTTAAATCAAATTTGGACAAATGATCTTTAGTATTGAGAATAAATTATTTACAATCAAGAATATAAAAATATGCAATATTTGATTTTTTTTTTTTGCTATTCCATAATTCAAATGGAATCTTAATTGGGCGAATAGAAATTCGATTCAAGATATAGCATGCCATATTAATGGTCTTCACCTAAAACATTTGAGTAAAGACCACTCGTGAAGTATGACACTTGTCATTTATTGAAGAGATCTATTCTTCTTTTCTATTACTCCATTCTATTATGGTGGAGTATACGGGACCGAGAAGTTATACTGAATACCATTTTCAATATAATATTTTTCAAATAAATAATTTTTAAATTCTCCAGCATGGTCACTACGAATTTTAGAAATCATGTATTCTTTTTATTTCGAATATGCTTGCAAAGATCAATAAATTCATTGAAAGAATTATTTTTATATGTAAGGAATAAGACCCATGTAAATTTAGAATGATCATTAACTATTACAAAAGCATAATTCTAATATCCTAGACTTGTAGTCTTATTTGGTCCAAAAAAGTCTAGTGAACGAGTTGTAATGGCCTTGTTGATGTAACAAATAATTTTGATTTTTGGGAGGTCTTTACTTGCTTCTTGATTTGCCATGCATCACATACTCGATTCTTTATGAATTTTTCTTTGGGTATACCTCTCACTAACTCCTTGTGGTTGACTTTAGCTATGGTATCCATGCTTATATGTCTAAATATTTTATGCCAAAACCATCCATACTACTTGAGGTACAAAACACTTCTCATTTTCAAGTCATCTTGATGTATGGTATACACATTTCAATCTCAATGACCAATAAATACTAAACATCATCATCATCATGTCTAACTATGCAAATTTTTTATTTAAATAGATCGTGAAAACTTTTATCACATAGTTGACTAATAGAAAGTAAGTTATGCTTCACACAATCTACTAAGAGAATATTTTTAATTAAAGAGGATCCACTAAAAATATTTTTCAATACTTCTTATTTTACCTTTACCATTATCCCCCAAAGTAATGTTTCCTCCATCTTTTTCTTTTAACTCTACAAACACGGATGGATTTTCTGTCATGTGCCTTAAACAACCACTATCTAGAAACCATTTATCTCTTTGATCATTGGAGTGAAAGTATAGCTAAAAACAATGAAGAATATTGAGATGAAACCTACTCTAAGTATGGGTCCATGTAGTTAGAGAGTAAAATAATTACAACAATAAATTGAAAATACAATGAATGATAAACTAATGAGAAAAATAAATCCTACCTTTGAATTAACTAGAAAATGACCATAAGAGTGTAACAAGTTTAAAGCTTGTGGGCCACCTCTAACTAACTTATACTACTCAAGTGGAGGATGGTTTAGAAATTCAAACTAGTTTAGATTTCTTAACTTTAGGAGTTATCCCCTTATGTACCTAAATTTGCTTAAGAGAAGGATTTCTCTTAATTAGGTAACTTGAGGAGAGATGTCCATTTTGATAATAATAGTTATATTTTAATTTTGAAAAGATAGTATTTGAAGCCTTTATAAAAGTAGACTCAATATCTTTAGATTTTGAAGAGGATATAAAACCAAGTACGGATCTACTTAAAATATTTTTTTATTTTTTAAAATTATATTCAAAGTAGTGTTTCCATGAAAGAAATTCTCTAGAGTCTTTTTCAAATCAACATTTTCCTTTTGAAGCTTTTCAAGACTTTTTTTTTGTAATCACAAGATATTTTAGAGGATTTCAAAATAAGATTTTTTTTTTTTTGTGAGAAGCTCAACCTCTTTTTTATAATCGTAAGAATTTATAGACAATTTCAATGATTTAAAATCACTCTCAAGAAAATTCAACTTGTTCTTTAAAGAAGTATACTTGTGAAGTAATCTTTTATGCCTATCATATAAAATTTCAAATTCATCTTGTAATTCATCAAATGTTAATCACATATCTCATTCTCAATGGCCATGAGACATAAGTTTATATTTTTTTATTGGATGTGGCATATTCATTTTCTTCCTCTGAGTGATCCCATGTGGCTACCATTGCCTTCTTCTTCTTTTCTTTACATTTTTTCGATTGAGGATTGAGAGGGCAATTGGCTTTTATGTGTATGGACTTCTTGTACTTGAAACAAGTAAACACATCTTTATTCTCCTCATTGTTGTACCTCTTCTCATTTCTTATAAATCTTCTTAGCATGTGCCTCTTCTTTAAGGATTTCTTGAATTTTCTAGAGATGATAGCATTTTTTTATTGCTATTATTCTCATCATCACTAGATTCCTTAGCCTTGAGAGCTATGTCTTTCTTCTTCTTGTCTTCATCATCCTCTTGACTCTTATCCTTTATGGTCATCTCATAAGTGATGAGTGATCTTAAGAGTTCCTCCAATGTTAATTTTTTGAAATCCTTTTCCTCTTGAATTGTGATCACCTTGGGATTCCATGACTTTGGAAGGCACCTTAAAATCTTTTTCACCATTTCATCATTAGTATAAATATTTCAAAGAAATTTTAAGGTGTTAATAATATTTGTAAAGTGAGTAAACATTTTCATTATTGACTCATTAAATTTCTTTTTTAAAAGTTTCATATTGGTTAACCAATATATCCACTTTAGACTTCTTGACTTGCCTTATACCCTCATGAGTAACCTCAAGGCAATACCAAATCTCATGATCTATCTCATGTATGCACTAATTTGATTAAACTCATTAGGATCAAGAGCACAATAAAGAATGTTCATTGATTTTGTATTCAAAGAATCATTTTTCTTATCCAATTTATTCCACTCTCCTCTAGGCTTGGAGTCTCTCGCATCATTAATTTTTTTGATAGATGAAGTATACCCTTCTTTTACAATATACCAAAGATCATACTCTATGGCCTTTATGAAAATCCTAATCCTACACTTTCAATAATTAAAATGAGTACCAGTAAAGAGAGGAGCTCTAGTTGTGGATTGCCCTTCTTGGAGAGAGGGAGAAATGCCGAAATTGGTCATTAAAAGGATTGAAAAACTTTGGGCGGTTAAACCAAAAAAATAGAGCATCAAGCTATAGTAACAATTGAAAAAACCAAAATCCACCTAAGAGGAGGAGGGAGAGGGAATAATGATACTTTTTGATAAAACAAATAAATCAATCCACCAAAATAATTTCAAGTAAATCTCAACCAATCACAATATGCAATTAACTAAATGGAGTATAGAAAATATGCACCGTGATGTAACGTGATTCAGAGACCAACCGTTACTACTCCACGGTCTTTACTTTACTCTTGAGGACTTTAACTCCACTGAAGTGTCACTTCATCGGTGAAACTAACCCTTTTACACCTTCTCTTGCATTAACCGATAAGATAAACTCCAATCCGGAGCTTGAACCTCTCAACCACTCTAAACAACCTTGGAGCGGATTATACTTGATCTCAAAAATGGAAAAATTGATTTTATCATAGTATAAGATCACTTAAAAGAAAAATAAGGGTTTTGAAGATTTGAAAGTTGAAGAATGAAGCTTAGAGCCTTGGAGGTTCTAAGGCTATTGAGAACTTATTATCTCAGATGAAGATTGCTCAAGAATGTGTAAAAAGTTATTCAAGAACAAGTTCTAAGTCCTTAAATATCAGTTAGTGAGAATACTAACCATTGAGTGACGTTCTGCCACATTTGGCATCTGAATTGGACATTCGAGTCCTCCCAACAGTTAAATTTAACAAGCCATTGAAGCTAATGTCTTAGGTTCGAACATCTAGTCATAAGGTTCTAGCATACAAATAGCAGAGGTTCAGACATCCGACCAATACATTGAGGATCCGAACTCTAACATAAAAAGTTCAGAAATTACAATTTCCAAAGCTTCGTCCGATCCTAAGGTTTGGACATCTGAATCTGTCAGTAATTCCATACTTATTTCTACTATATTCAAGCATATGAAGTATAAGGTCTGGATATATGAAATTAACAAAAAATTGCTATTTTACTATAACTTCAGTTTTCATATTTGACATCTTCTCAAAATGTCCTTGGATAAATAATGAGTTGGTGAAGACAGTCCAAGGTACGTTAAGTATTAGCCAATGCTCTAAGTCAAGATTTCAATTAACAAATCTTCGACTCAATAAAATAGAAAAAAAAACTAAACCTAGTGAGCTGTCTCTTGAGGCTTTTTCAAATTATTTTTGCTTTTTCAAATTATTTTTGTTTTTTCAAGTTTCATCTGTTGATCTACAATCATACCTCATCTTCAATGATATTTTCATATTCATCTACACTTTAGGTTTTTGAATGATTTTGAACTTTATTTTGTGATGGGCTTGATTACTATTTATACAATGCTCAAGAAATAAATCAAATACAAAATTTATTTATTATCAAAAATATAAAATACAATACAAGACACAAGCTTTCTGCACCTACTAAGATCCAAATTAAGTTGCTCTGGCAATACAAATAAATAAAACTTCATATCAAAAGAAATCTACAACACTTTCAAGTTTCAACATTTCTATTGAACAACAAAATTTCTTTCGAGTAAAATAGAAAGGTTGGAAAATTAACTAAGCACCAACATACATACTCATAACACATTACTACCACATGTTCCTATTACAAAATTTTTAACTACTTTCTGTAGGAAAAAAATGATGATATATACTCTTAGGCCATAGATGCTTGCCGAGTACCATTCTCCTTGGAAAGATATAAGAATATTATTTTAATAATTTTCAGAGTTGTTCGATAGCAATCTCTATTATAACACATTCCACTATTACCCGTTTTTTTTTTGCAGCCATTACAAAAATACCAAAAATTTTCAGTATTTATAAATAAACGTTAGAAATTCAACGTTTATAGGCAAAAACACTAAGGGTCCGTTTGGTTGGGGGTCAAGGTTAAGGTCAAGGTCAAGACTAGTGAACTACTTTTGTAAACTAATATATTTTTATCAAAATTAAGACTTCAATAATTTAAAACTCAAAAAACTATTTAATTTTTTATAATAATTTAATTTAATAATAGTATAAAATAATAAATATTAATTTTATAAGAAAAAAAATAATTCTGAAACGAGCTGATCCTGATCTTGATCCTGATCCCAAAACAAATAAGGTCTAATGGTTCTTAGTATTTATAGACAAACACCAAAAGTTTTAGTATTTTTAATATAAATATATAAAAATTTTGGTGTTTTATTGAAAACGTCAAAAAATTGCCCGTGTTTTTCATGAAAGGTGGAGAAGTTCCTCGTGTTTTCCTTTAAGGGGCTGTTTGGTTCGATTCCAGTTTTAGGAATCATGGAATCAAGAGAATTGAGTGATTTCAGGGAATTGGAGGAATTGAAAGAATTAGATAATTTCAGTGTTTGGATGAGTATTTACTGTAGAAAATTGAGAATTGACCAATTCATAAATTCTAAAATTACGTTATTTGGTTGACAAATAGAATTGATCAATTCCATTAATTTATTAAATTTTTGTGTTTGATTGATGTGGGAATTAAGAATTAGCATATTTCACAAAATAATAATTTATATGTAAATTAATACAAAAATATAATAAACTTAATATAAAATTTGGTAATTATAGAAATATATGTTAACTAATTATTATTATTATTTAATATAATAATATTATTTTCATGTAAAATAATTTTTAATAAAAAAATAGTTTCTTTTTGAAAATATTTAATTTGTAAATAATTAGAAAAATATAATAATGTTATTATTAAATATATAAAAATAATGCATATTTTTAAAAGGTCAAAAAATAACAAGTTATGTAAGTAACTTATAATCAATTACAGATTTATTTAACATAATTTTATGATTATCTTGTCAAATAATTTTTAATAAACATAGAAAATATATACTTATTTTTTGAAAATAATTTATTTGTAAGTAATTTGAGAAATAAAATAATTTTAATTTTGAAATTATTGAAATAATTTTAAAAATTAATAAGATTTTACGAAAAGCCCAAAAATGAATGGACTTCAGTTTCACTATATGTACAAATATTATAATAAATATTAAGATGATTTGTATATACTACAAAGACAACTTAATGTATTAATAGAAAAGACAGCTTAGTAGATTAATATAAAGGACCGCTTAGTGGGTTAATACAAAAGACAATTTAATACATAATTTAACTTAATAGGTTATTACAAAATATGTAACTACATATTTATATCATCCATAAACTCTTGAAGCCACTCAATTTTGGCCTCATCATCCATACTATCGACAAATGTCATGTCATATACCTCATTCTCATGTAAATGCCTACATGCAAGTTTCAGAAAAGCGGTACTAAATCGTCCCCTCTTGAACCTTATCAAAGTTGGATACACGGCTTTCTTCTGAGAATCTTTTTCAGCTGTTTAAATGGTGCATGCAAAATCATGCATGCCGATCATCAATTTTTTCATCATCATCTGATCAATAGTTTTCCCCTTTGGTTTACATGACCTTGATGTATCTTCTGAAGAAGAGGCTTGTTGCTTACCTTTTGACTGACTACCATCATTATGTTTGGTAGAAGGCCCCTCTTTATCAGCCGCATTCTGGGTATCCTCGCTTACAGAATGTTATTGTTGAGTCTCCTCTCTATTAACATCTTCTCCAAAATTGTCAAATACAGATCTAGCCATACTGCGAGTAGCATAGTCTGATCCACAAATCAATAGCAACTCCTCGTAAAAGGGTATACGTGTGTTCAAAATATGTTTAGCTTCCGAAATTTGCTGCAAGATTATATTTAAAAAATATTAGATGTAACATGAACTGATAATATATTTAAAAAATAATATAAAATAGAAAAAATGTATTTCTTTCTTATGACTATGATATCAACATAGACTTGTCCAGATACTATGATCATCTTCTCATTTTCAATCCACCCTACCCCACTGAAGTCTTGTACTTTTTTGATGACTGCAACCCGCTTCTTTAATGTCTTCTTATAATGACTTTTAACATTATTAGCGTTGAACTCAATATTGAACTGTGCATTCACAGCATTTGCAACTGTTATAAATGCTTGTCTCTTGAAAGACTTGTCTTGCTTTAAACCTGCATGCACTTGTCCAACTAAAAAATTAATAAGAAACTCAGAGTTGCTTTTAGACCATACTTTATGTGGTCTATGATTCCTGGTTTGTTTACCAATCTTGGTTGTTCCTTATTTGACAACTGCTACTTCCAAGTTAGGACTCATGTCAGCAAATGAGTTGGAATCCAGTCCTTCACATTCATCTGAGTCCATACCTTTTAGGAATTCAGTCCTTCACATTCATCTGAGTCCATACCTTTTAAACAATAACATAGGCTTTAGTAAACAAGTATAATAATACATATACATTTAATAATAAAGAACAAATATCATAACAAGCAAACAAGTGTAATAATAGCACATTCACAATACAATTCACGTAAATACTTCAACAAGCGAAATAGTTTGATATAAGCAAAAAAGGATAAACACAAAAATATGTTCACGAACACAACTAAATCCTAATGATGATGATAAGCCTCCCACATCTCTGCAGCTATGTTATTCCTCAAACGAATCCACTGGAGATTCTCCTCGCATTGCTCCCTTATTGTTTGATTAATGTAAAATGACTCATTCTCTACTTCAACCTCGTTCTCATTATCCACATCCATATTCATGTTCAGTATTTCATCATTTGGATCAATAGTCATGACATAATTGTGGAGGACGCAACAAGCAAGAACTATATCAACTTGGGTTTTGAATGAAAAGAAAGAAGTCTCGTCCAATATACGAAAACGTGCCTTCAAAATCACAAAAGCTCATTCTATTTTAGACATTAGAGATGCATGCCTATAATTGAATAACTCTTTTGCATTTTGTAGTGGGTGACCAAGTTGTTCCTTCAGATGGTATCTCACACCCCTATATGGTGCAATAAATCCAGCCATTGTTGAGTAACCAGCATCAACAAGGTAATATTTTCCTTCTATCTGTTTCAGACGACCAGGAGGAGGCCGTGAAATAACATCTCTCAATACCGTAAAATCATTTGTAGATCCTTCCCATTTTGTCAAAACATATAAAAATTTAAAGTCGACATCAACTGTAATTAAGATATTTTGTGTGACACCTTTACATCCACGAAAACGTGCAATCATATCTGACGGAACTCTAGCATGCACATGTGTTCCATCAACTAGTCTAATATAATTTTACATAAAATATAATCAAATATTAAAGACATATTTTTAATCAAATTAATCTAATGTGTTATAACAACACACCTTAAATCACGGATAGTAATTATTATTGTTCTCTATGATAGGATGTGTCGAAGCAACTGCTTGAGACATGAACTAATCTCTAATTCCATATATAGCTTGGAGGCATGTATTAAAATATCGACTACTTGTCTCACCAGGCCTTAAAAAAATATCTCCATGCTTCTATTCCTTGAGTGAAAACCAATATAATGCAAAAATATCGCAAATTGTTCCTCAACGGTAACATGTCGTGTATCGTATAAAAGATTTCGTTCTCATAACATACTGATCAAATACATGAATATAGGCACATCCATCCTCAAATAGTCAAGACAATTACTTCTACTACTATATAAAATATTTTGAAGATTACCATTCCTGAGAGACTCTTTGTTGGTTATTGGTTTAATGTGCAATTGAGTTCTTCTTCTTCTAATCAGCATTCGTACTATCAAACATGCAGCCGCCAAGTAGCAATATCCAGCAACTTGTATTCTCAATAAATTTAAGTCCTCTTCGTCCATCTAATATTCACACATTTGTCAAAACATAGTTTATTCACGCATTCTTAATTGACTTTTTAATATTTTTAACACTACGAGTGAAGCGAATTAATGAATTAGCTTTACAAATCTGACTTGATCAACAAATTGATTTATTGTGGTCCAAACCTTTTCTTCAGCCCTTCTCTTACACCAGATGCGATTTTCGGATCAACTACTCCATCTGCAAAATTTCAATATAAACACACTTATTAGAAAAACCCTCATTGTTAAGGTATTTACAATGGGATAAGTTCAACAAAGAAATAGTGAAAAGTTCGGGGGGTTATTTGCAAAAACTCATACCAATCGTCCTCCACCTCCCTTCTTCCCTACAGTGCATGACCAATAGATCGAGCTCCTCCGCGCTGATCGTACTCGATCACTAACGGAGACGTAGATGGAGTACGGGGTGCGGTCGAGTACGGTGCAAGGTCGAGAACAGGGCGCAGTCGTGCACAAGGCGCGGTCAGGGCACGGTCGAGCATGGGGGGCGGTCGGGGTGCTGCCAAGCAGCCGTAGATTGACGACAAAAGGCCCAATCATCCTCCGCCGTAGATCAACCACGGAAGGCCCAAATTTTCAAACGACCGGCGTCGGCTCACCGCGGAAGGCACAAACCGAGCTCCTCCACGCTGATTGTGCTCGATCACTGATAGAGACACAGATCGAGCACAGGGCGTTGTCGAGCACAGTGCAAATCGAGCTCCTCCGTGCAAATTGAGCTCCTCTGCGCTGACGTGCTCGATCACTGACGAAAGACAAGCACAGGCGCAGTCGAGCACGGACGCAATCGATCACGAAGACGAGCTCCTCGGCGTGGTCGAGCACGAGCACAGTCGAGCACGAAGACGAACTTCTCAGCGCGGTCAAGCATGGGTGCAGTCAAGCATGAAGACAAGCTTCTCGGTGCGGTCGACGACGTGCATAGTCGAGGACGAAGACGGGGGAAACAAAGTTGGGAATCCGCTGTGAAGTTGGGAAAGCCTGGAAGAGCCTAGAAATGCGGAGGAAATTCGATGGTGGGACCCATACCAATTTCTCCCAGAATTGGCGTCTTCCGGACCCTAAGGGAGAGAATCCAAAATCGAAATCGAGGGTCATTGGGAATCAACTGATTTCTTTAATTTTAATTTTAGGAATTGAATCAAACACAAAAATGAAGGAAATTGACTCTCAATTTTTTTTATTTTTTTTATTTTGAATTTCAGGGAGAGAACCAAGCGGACTCTAAAACGCCGCTAATCCTGGCGTAGTTGGCCTTTATTCCCCCACCAAACCGTCCAAATCCTAGCCGCCACACTCTATCCTCCAGATGCTGCGTGCGTGCCTCCTTGCCCCTATACAGCTGCCGCAACGCCCACCTGTGCCAGCCCTTCCACGCCCGGCCGCCGGCGCCCCCGGCGCTCCCCGGCTCGCCCCCACCTATCGCTGGCCTGCCTCGCCCGCCGGGTAGCGATCAGTCGACAGGGGACGGCATTTCGTCATCCCCGAATCATGAAGATAAGCAAGACAAGATTGAGGTAACAAGTTTGATCGATTTATTTATGTCTATTTTTGTGCATGTGACTTGCGGGATTGAGCTGAAATAGATTAGATTTCTTTTGAAATTTTGTTTCAGTTGGCAGCCATCCAAGCGGAGCCTCAATTCGCTACCGGTGGTGGTTCTTCGCCTCGATGATGAGGAGAAGGCAGTTCAAGAAGGTAATTTTCTTTTTTTCTTCCTTCCCTGTCAAGGGATGGAGATTGAATTTTTTGGTGGTTTTGGATTGTAGATGCCGCGGCAAATAGAAAAGGAGGAGGAAAGGAGGAGAAGGATGAAAAAAAGAAGAGGTTTCTGCTGAGAAAAGCTCAGGAAATCGGCTCCCAAATATGGATAGGCTGCAGGAAGAGTTCCCCTGTGCAGTAAGCAGCTCTTTGCTTGAGGACTTCTTATTAGAAATGTTTCAAGAGGTGTTGCTGTTTTTTTTGAATTCTTTTGTTCTTTGTTTTACTTTGATTTGCATATATGTTTGGATATTTGTGATGAGCCCAGCACTACTCCTTGTGGGCATAGGTAAGATCCGGAAAATTGTGTTGCGATGGATTGAGGAACCTTGGATTCATGTTCAATTATAAGCAAATGTTGGAGAACCAAATAATTGCAACTTATATAGTAGAACAGCTGGTGGCTGTGGAAGTGTTATTGTGATCAATATTCTAATGCCAAAACCTGAAATCATGTTACAAGTTAGAAGCAACTTGAGAGCAGAAGTAATGGTTATATATTGCATTGCATTGATGGTTGGTGCTCCATTTCAATGATATTGTTGCTTTAATCAGAATTTTCCCTGCACCTTTCTTTTGGTGTTCTTGTTATTAACTTTTTTGTTGGTCTTCTATTGAGTCAAGTTCCTTGTCTCGTCTTTTCAATTGGTGGGGTACTGGTTTGAAGTATTATTACATCTTATTCTTTCTCAATAACTATAGCATACAAGTTCCTATTTTTTGGTGGAGAGGAAATAACTGATATTATATTTTCTATATGCAATCTCAGTATCCTCCTTTGCATTATTTACTTGTTGAACCACTATTCTGTCTTGTCACTTTAACATCTTCTGCAAGAAATGCTTGAAATCTGCTTCTTCTAAGTGTGGAAGAAAATGCCCAAAATGCAGGCAACTAATCAGGTAAGCATTGCACATGACTCCACCATCCACAAGCTCTCACTGCCATCTACTTCAAGGAGCATCTCTTTAGTTTGACTGACTTGTATTTTGCTTGCAGCAATGGAAGGTCTTGCACTGTGAATATAGTGCTTTGGAACACCATCCAGCTTCTGTTCCCCGATAAGGTTGAGGCATGAAAAAAGGTTATCATTGGTGCAGCTTCACCCGCCGGTGAAACCGAGATTAATAGACCACCAAACTCTGAAAGAATTGGTAGTACAAACACAACCACTAGCAATGCAAGAGCTGTAACTTGAGTGGTTGTAACAAGAGACAACAGCAAAATCCATAGAAGGGTACTTCCAAGCCAGTTGCAAGATGCTGCTCTAGCTATGAGGTTGCAGAGGGAGAAGTTCATGAAAACTGTTGAATCTACATTTTTTTTTGACCTGCTTTGTAAAGATGCAAGTGAATCGCAGGTCCTGCAAAGTTGTATTGCAATTTGTTCGAATAGATACATGAATAGTGTGAAAATGGATCCCATCCTACATAAACACACTGATATTTCTTACATTCCAGCTTATATTTCTACATTATTTTAGCTGTAGCAGGTACTGTAGCATATTTACTGTAGCACTAGTTATTCCCAGCGTTCTGTAAAGATTCTGTGCTAAATTACTTAGTAGGGTTACCGTAGCATACTGTATTTTCTGGCATTTTTGGTCAAAATGCTAGAAAAATTTTCAACGTTCCAAAAACGTCTAGAAAGTGTTTATTTTTTGAACGTCATAAAAAATTGTCGGAAATAAGTTTTTTTTGGTGTTTTTAAAAGGCCGAAAATTTTTTTGATTATGGTTTTTTCTGTGTTTTTGAAGTGCAGGAAAAATTTTCCCACATTTTTTTTTTATTTTTAAAAATATTTTTAAAATGCCAAAAATATCCATGTTCACGTTGCTGATCAGGAACTGATTTGATTGATATGCTAAAGAATAGTTAGCGCTTGGCATAAGATCTGTGTTGCAAAAATACCACCCATTCGTTTCTGTCAGCCTCATATGTCTCACCACTGTTCGGATATATCAGAATTGGTTTATCAGTCACCTGCATAATCAGCAATTTTGCTCAGTTCCACAAACAAAACCTATCGTGCAACTTGCTGCAGACGCATTCAAGTCCTATAATAGATATATGATGCAGTCCCAAGCGTCGGTGGTCACATGCATAACTCCAAAACCAACAACAATTTATTTCATCTATTTTGCTCCTCCAATATTTCCTTGCTTACCATCAATACTTTGCCAACACTTAACTTGAACAGAGAAACTGCATGAAAATTGATAGTTTCCTAAAGGAAATTGTGCCAAGTACCAGCGTTTCTTTTACCTGCAGAACCTGCTTCAGACTAGACCATGCAAAAAGAGCAAAATAATTAACTTGATATTCTTTAAAATAGAAATGCCGATACAGCACGTTACTGATTAAAGACACATCATTATATCATACGAGATGAACGCCAGTCTCACTGATTTTTTAAAAAAAAAAAAAAAAAAAACAAAAACAGAATGTAATGGCTGTACCTTCCGAACTGACAGGACCAATCCATGAATAAACCTAGGAGGGGTACAGTTTATTCCAACTGCGACAACCTTATCACATGAATCAGCGATAGCTGCACATTCATGTATTGAATCTCCACTAACCACATTAATCCCATCTTTTGAATTAAAAGAAAACCAAGCTGGAATTTGTATATTATTTTCCTCAAGAAGCTCAACATACACCTGGATAAGCAAACATAAAAACTCAGTGGAGATCCAGCAACAGCAAACAAGAAGATGCAGATTTGCAATAAACGGATGGTTCCTTGCTAAAAACTCTTATTATTATCAGTTTGCGTGTCTGTGTAACAGAAAATCATAACAAGTTCAACAAAGAGATTGGCATCTGAAGATCAAAAGGAATGATAATAAACATAATTAAATCAATAGAACAACTTCCGAAATAATTCGAGAAAGGAAACTGGATATCAATTGTTTATTATACATGATATGCCTGTGCTTCTATTTTGTTTGGAATTGTTTCAAATGCTATCAAGTCTGCACCTGATTCTGCAAGAACCTGAACCCTTCTCCTATGAAAATCTTTTAAAGTTTCTATTGTAACTGCTTTGCCATAGTCCCCACTACAAATAGGAACAATTCCCATACACGTGAAGATGTTTGATATCAGTCATTATTTTTCAATTTTTGGGTTAATTAGAATATAAATCTCTTTTAGTATGGAAAATTAGGGTATTATGTGAAACCTTTTATTTTTCTTTTTTTTTATTCTCCATTGATGAGCTCCTACGAACAATATTTTTATCTTTATTTCTCCTCCTGATCAACATTTTGGTTTCATTTTCTATTTTCGAATGAGTTAATTTATGTAGCAATGGATTGGATTACACCGAAGAGAATTTGTGCCCACTTAACTTACTCATTTTCCCTACTTAAATATGCAATTAATTAATATCAAATGCTCTATTTTCTTTAAGTAACAAATAGAAGGCAAACGTGTAGGATATTAACTGCACTAATTAATAATGGTATTAATTATCATAGGGAGTGACACCAAAAAAACATTGCCACAACTAGGACACCAAATAGGCAGAGTTGAAAATTTCAACTTTAAAAATTTAAAATCGAATCAAATTAAAATATTACAAAAATTAAATTAAAATTGAATCAAAATATTTTAGTTCAGTTCGATTTAAATTGAAAATCAAAATTTTAAACTGATTTTTTTAAAATATAGACAAAATATTTTCTTCAGCTTAAATTCAAACCAAATTTAAATTGAAATCAAATCTATTTTCAAACTTGCATAACCTAAAACCAAAACCAATATTATATATATATATATATATATAAAATATTTGATTATGTTCGATTTTTACGGTTTTTAAAAATAAAAAATCGAACACCAAAATTTGTAATTTAAAAATTAAACTGCACCAAAAACTGAATAACCCAAACCAAATTAGTTATTTGGTTTTGATTCGGCAAATTTATTCAATTCAAAATGAATACACTACGGGCTACTAACAACATTAATTTATGTGATTTTTTAATTAAAATTTGATGCAATTTTTTGTTAAAAACTATTTTTATTAATAATGATATATTATTAAATATTAATTATATAATTTAAGAATAAAAATAAATATGTAGATTTTTATCCAGATATTTGGTGTTTACTATTTTAAAGTGAAGCTAAGAGAGATGAATGTGGAAATTAGGGTGCTATTTGTAAAATAAATCAAAATATGCAAGGTATGCTTTGATAGTAGTACGAATGTCTTGTAAGTATAAAGTCATTAGTTAGTAAAATTTATCAATTTTTGGTTGAAGCTTAACGAGTTAGCATTATCAATAATTCACTGTCTTAGTTAGTAAAATTTTCATTTTTATTAATAAAGAAAGTTGCATAACTATTTGGAAATAGTATAGTGCACATATCTCGTATGTGCTACATTATAATATATATTATTTTACTACTTAAAGAGTTTTAATTTATATTTTTTTGTCATATTTGTATCATATATATAAATACAAATTATTATAAAATATTAATATTTTTCATAATAAAAAATTATTTTGATGTAAAAATAAAATAATTAATTAAAAGATGTGTTTTACTTTTGTTAAATTTACTCTCTATCATCTTGATAGAGATAAATTGTGAAATTACAATAATTAGCTTAAACTCTGTTCATTATGAAACCTAGATATTTTTTTAATTTGATTTCGAGCATAAAATTATTAAGTTACTACTCTTCTAATCCACTTTTATTGAATCACTATCAACTCATGTACAATAAATCGTAAAAAAAAAAAAAAAAAGAATAAAAAAACAACGATTCATGATTTTCTTTAATTTCAGTACGAAAAACTAAAAAAAAAAATATAGAAAATATGCAATAAATAGAAATGAAAATATGAAAGAAGATGGTGAGGATGAGGGTAGTGAGGAGGAGGGGGATCTTTGTGAGTGATAAGATTAATGTAGTCGATAAACTCTTTATTTTTGTTGTTGGATCTTACAAAAAAAATGAAAATACAGAAGAAAACGGTGAGGAGGAGGGCTTTTGTGAGGGACAAGGTTGATGCGGTTGTCAAATTTTTCATTTTTGTCCTAGGACATCAACAAAACATTCAGGAAACTCTTTCACTCCTACTATCATTACTTTCTCGAACCTAACAAACCTCTAAAAAAATCCTAGAATAAAAAAAAAACTAAGAAAATTGAGAATAAGAAAGAGTGATAATAATATACACCAAGGAGAGGGATTTAATGGGCACAACACTTCTATGGGTTATTTGCATTTTTTTTTACTACTCTTTTCATTGAAATCTAATTTGAGAGGACAAAAATATAAAAGATAAAAAAAATATTTTCCAAATATTAAACCATGAATTCATGAAAGAACAACAAGAAAAGAATGAAATAAAAAAAAATGCGTATATCCTAAATAGGAAATCCTGAATTTGTGGATGAAATTAAAAATATCTTTCTTCCAAATAAGAAACTATGAATTCATGATGGAAAAAAAAATCTCTCCCAAATAGAAAATCCTAAATTTATAAATAAAATAAAAAACATCTCTCTCCCTAATAGAAAATCATAAATTCATAAAAAAAATAAAAAAAGAGATGAAATAAAGAACGGCAAGAATTAATTAAAATTTGTTCAGCGATTTCATTGAGCAAGAAAAATAAAAAATTAATTAAAATTTATTTAGGTATTTTCTAAGCAATAAAAATTTAAAGATAAAAATATTATTTATAGTATATATTATGTTTATTAAATAATGAGGATTCAATAAAGTTCTAAAATAATTTTTAAATAAATTAAAACTTAATAAATTAAAATATAATTAAAGGTAAAATCGTTAAAAAAGATTATTAGTTTTTTTTAATCTCTTTTATAAGGTTAACTAGATTAAATTAAAAAAAAAAATTTTTTTTAAAAAAGCCGAATTTCAAAAAATAAAGATAAAGATAAAACCGGCAAAATAGTTGAGATAGATATCACTCTGTGATGGATAATAATGATAACACGAAAATTAAGCAGATAATGTAAGCATCCTCGCCAGCTCCGAAAATGCTGTCATTTTAAGATTAGGAAAAGACAACTACTACGATTTTTTCGGATGGCAACTGACCCGTGATGCGTTTCAATGCACGGCTTTGGATCGCGCATGAATAGACCTCATCTCGTCAAGCACAACAAATCGTCAGACGTCGTCACCTCGCAAACTTCAAGTCGCAAATTCTTAACCAATACAATAATCTTTTGGGAAAAAAAATTCAGCCCAACTAATAATTTTCGTGATTCGTTGCCGACCTCTCCCATCAGATCGATCATCCAAAATTCAATATTATCATTTAAAAGACAGATATTTGATTATTCAGACTAATGACAGAAATATTCAAAAAAGCCGGTGATTGACAGAAATATAAGGCAATATTTGATTTGTGTTTTGAATCAAAATCAATATTTTTTAGAATTATTTCTGTGAATCTGGAACTCCATGATCTTAAGTCTGAGAGGAAAATAGTTTCTTTTACTATCTCAAATTTCATGCTAATGATTTCCTTCGAGATTTTTGTTCCTTGGTTTTTATGGATACCCCAGCATATTCATATACGGGGCGGGCTTTTCATTCTTCCCTGTAGTCCTTGAGATGAGTATTTGCCAGATGAACTACAATGAGGCTGCCGAGCCAACTTGGCCTCAGCCATGTCACCTCGGATATTGGCCTCAAGGCCAATACCTAGTTATCTCGGTTTGGCCCGTTGGTTAGGTCCTCATTTACTTTTTGTTTAGCTATTTTTTAGCTTGATGTATTATCAATGTCCTCCCAAGCATCAAGTTCGGGAGGCTCGATGTGTGAAGTTACTTTTTTTTTTCCACTGACTTAGCTTTGTTGACTTAGAATGATTTTTGAACACACCACTTTTAACTTTAAAGGTTTGAGCCATTATTTTTATTGATTCTTGAGGGGTGCTAACTGTCTTGACTCCTCATAAAGTGAGCCATCGATTCATAGCCTTGTGCCAAGTACAAGTTGCCAATGAACATGACTCTTTGGGAGATGAGCCACCGTCTCGTCAAATCATGAGAAATTATTATAGTTCACTTTATTCCAAGGCGACGTTCTAGAGCTGTTCTTTTAGATATCGAGATGATCTCAGATGTGGACACGTATTTCTTGTGATCGGTGGGTAATCTCTGGCTCTCACATTTTAGGTTTTCTCGTTCCACACAGTAAAGATCAAATAGTTTGGGGAAAGCTATTTAAGAGATTTTTCATCCCTTTTTATCCATTTTTGGCAATCTTTGTGCTCCGTGTTTTTTCCCACTCTTATTTTCTTTTCTTCTTCATTCATCAAGTTCTTTCTTCGAAATGATATCCTCTTCCACTCCTCCTTTCTACAGAAAGGGGTCATCTTTCGGCAAGGGACTTGCCACTACCGATCTCTATTGGCTCAACTCTCTCCACTAAAGTGGCCATGACTTTGGTTGTCACTTTGAAGTGGGCGGCAACCTCCAGCAAGGTTTATGGCACTGGTGCGTCAAGCTCTGCACCCTCCATTGCTGCTACTATTTCAAAGAGACTCGCTCCTCTTGCTGTTCCATCCTCTTCCGTAGAGGTCAGTTCCAAGCTGCTCGCTATTTTGGCACCAGTAGCTCCAAGTCTCGACTGAGGATTACCCCAAAGTAAGTATTTTTTTTAATCTTTTTTTAGCCATTGTGGCTTTTCATTTTGATTGGGGCACTTTATTCAGCTTTATAGAGTGAGATCTCACTTTGTACTTCATTAGGTATCCTTGAGATAAGGGTTTGGATTTTTGAATCCACTCTTAGAGAGAAAAATCTTGAGGATCGAGTCGGTATGTTTGGCTTTTCAGAAGGAACTGAATTGGACTTGGGAGAGCCTAAGGAGAAGAGTAATAAATTAAGAGAGGAGTTTAGATTTGAGTTTAGTATATACAAGGAGATATTTGAAAGTGACTTTAGGTACTCTATTGATAGCTTTACTGAGATATCCTAGGAGATTGGGACCTCAATCCTAACCATATTGTGCCTAACTCCAGGAAATTTATCACTGCCTTCCAAACCCTAACTTGATCCAAAGTCATTGCCCTAACTGTAAAAATATTAGGGATGCCCTCAAAGGTTGTTAGGGTCAAACACTAGGGATAGGTAGTATTTTATTCCCCAAAAGTGGTGTAGGTTATTGGTCTCAAACCCTACCTCCATCCACTCTTGAAAAGACCATCTCCTTAGGATTTTTACAAAGATAGACCAATGTCTTTTTTGTGAGTAGGGTACTATTTCCTCTCACCTAAGTGATCTAAAGATTCATCTTGAAGTTCACCAACTCCTAATCTCTTGGGTAGATGAAGTTAAGGATATTAGGTTCACTCCCACATAGTTTGATAACGCCTATTTACTAGAACACAGTTTATCTGTGTCCTGGAGAGTTTGTATGCATCTTTGACCTTCAGGTTCTTAATTTTTTAGTTACTTTCTATTGGGATTCGTAGCGGAAGATTTACGAATCACCTTATCTTAAACAACACAAGAAACAAGAAGTAATACAAGCTAAAAGAAAATAACAAGATAAAATAGCGAGAGATCTACTATAAAAAAAAAGGCTTTTATAAGAGTCTACAAGAAAGACTTTACTTTTTTACTCAACTAATCTCTTTCACCAAGCCTCGGTAATGCCTCCACCTTTAGAGAGAATCTTCAAGAGAGTACCATGAGGAACCACCACGAGAGACCACCAAAAAGCACTAGAAAGACCCACACACGAGAGCCGACACTCTCTCTCTTTCTCTTCTCTCTATTCTCTCTATTCCTCTCTCTCTATTTCTCTCTAGTTCAATCTCAATACTATGCCACACATAAGCCCTATATATTATAGTATATTTATAAACTCTTATTAGGTCCTAGTTTTACTCTAATTACAACTCCTAATAATACAAATCAATCATAAATCTAAATCCAACTTTGGATTTCTACTTTAACTCAAACTCTAATTCGAGTTCGAGACACCTAAAACTCAACAATCTCCACCTTGGCTTGAACTCAGGCATGCCACCATCACGAATTTTCAGTGTCGTCTCTCATCCATCCTCTGCACCTGGGCTACTAGCTTATTCATCTAATTGCAAGACGCGAACTTGAGCCAACCTCAAATTTGCTCTTCATGCCTATAGTCTTGTACTTTTGGAAGCTTTTCGGATGACCTGTGTCTACTGTTGTAGTAAAAGAAATCCGAGGAGAACATTTATCTCTCATCAAATTACTCAGAGTATCATGCTTCCTCTTTACTACTGTAGCCATCGAAACTCCACCTGCAATGGTCTTCCCTATTAATCAATAAACATTGCCGCACTTCTCACCTTTCATCAGGATTCTAATATCATGTGTCACCTTCATAACTCCATCTCTTGCTGAATAATTACAGCCTTTTGAGTCCAGTACACAAAGTGAAATTAGATTCCTTCGCATCTTGGGAACATGCCTCACCCCAGTAAGAGTACGAATCGCTCCATCAAATATCTGAATTTTGACTGTTCCCACACTAGCAATCTCATAGGCTGAATTATCGCCCAACCAAATAGTACTTTTCTTCTTATTCTCCTCATAAGAAGTAAACCAATCCTTCCTAGAGCAAATATGATAAGAACTACTGGAATCTAAAATCCACTTACCAGAAGTGCTGATTTCTGCAGATACTGTAAGAACGTCTCCATCCACACTATTCTTAGAAGTATCATCCGCTATTGTCGTCGCCATATTGGAGGACTCTATCTTTCCACGTTCAGGGAAATACCATCTAATGTGCCCATACTTCTTACATAAATAACATTGTACTTTGCCTTCAATTTTGATTTGGATCGTTGCTTGCCTTCTTCACGTTATCTAAATCTTCCTCTTTCGTGAGCCACCAATCCTTCACCAAACTCCATATTAATGTTGGAGTTTCTCCTTTTCTCATTAGAAAGAAGACTAGTTGTCACATCTTCCATCTTGAGAGTTTCTTTACCATAAAGAATTGTGATCACAATATGATCGTACGAAGCAGGAAAAGACATAAGGAGAATCAACACCTTATCGTCCTCTTCAAACTTTACATCAACTTTCAACCAATTATTGATAATATTATTGAAGGCATTTGGGTGATGTTATATGGTTGTACCTTCACTCATACACAGTCCGTACAACTGTTGTTTTAGGTAGAACTTGTTCGTGAGGCTTTTTGACATGTACAACTTCTCGAGTTTTGTCCAGATGTCCATCATCGTCTCTTCGTCAATGACATTGTACAAAATCTCATTAGTCAGACTTAGAATAATTAAATTTATTGCCTTTTGATCTATCTCCTCCCAATCTTCATCGCTTATCCTGACTGGCCTCTTTTCTTTTCCCTCTAACTTCTTTTGCCGGCCTTGAAAAGTAAGAACCACTTTCATATTCTTTTGCCACAAGACAAAATTTATCTTGTCGTCAAACTTCACCACCTCGAGTAAGGACTTTGTCATCTTGGTTGTTTGCTCCTAAGCTTTGATACCAATTGTTGGGATTCACAACGGAAGGTTGACGAATCACCTTGTTTTAAATAATACAATAAACGAGAAGTAATACAAGATAAGGCAGTGAGAGATCCACTATCAGAAGAAAATACTTTTATAAGAGTCTATAAGAAAGACTTCACTCTTTCTTACTCAACTAAACTCTTTCACCAAACCTCGGTAACGCCTCCACCTTCAGAGAGAATCTCCAAGAGAGCACCACGAGGAACCACCATGAGAGACCACCGAGAAGCACTAGAAAAACCCACACACGAGAGTCGACACACTCTCTCTTTCTCTTCTCTCTATTCTCTCTATTTCAATCTCAATACTATGCCACACATAAGCCCTATATATTATAGTATATTTATAGACTCTTATTGGGTCTGAGTTTTACTCTAACTACAACTCCTAATAATATAAATCAATCATAAATCTAAATCCAACTTTGGATTTTTACTTTAACTCAAACTCTAATTCGAGTTCGAGACACCTAAAACTCAACAACTTTCACCTCAATCTAACTATTAGTTTGGTTTTGTGTAGGGTTGATCTAGATCTCATTCATGAATGAGTTTCCGAGGTAGCAGATAGGCACTCTTGGAGTGTCCTTTGTTCTACTATCTTAGAAGAGGTCTTCCAAGGTAGAAAGTAATACTCCCCCTCAAGTGTTTGTCCAAGGTCATGGGAAGAGGAGGTGAGAGGAAGGAGAAAGCTAGTCTAGGGGTGGAGAGCAAACAAGGAAGTGGTAGGTGATACCTCACCCTTCTGAATGACTCTTGAGCCGAATTAGCGAGAGAAGCTGTCCAATTGCCGACCTCTTCTATAGTAAAGTCCACTAACTATGGGAAGAAGGTAGTTGTGACTTCCGCACTTGCAGCTCCTCCTCCCCATACCAAAGCACAAGCGAGGTCTTCTTTTGGCCGTGAAAGCTCTTCAAGTGAGTAGGCTGACGTCACGGAGTACTTCCTTGGGAACTTTGGGGATGGTAAGAGCTCCTATATTGAGTGGCTCCCTATAGACCGGGTCATTATGAAAGAGCTTAGACTTATGCCGATGTGAGTCATCTAAACTTTCTCCATTAATACTTCACCTTATTTTTCTTTTCGCTAAACTTTTAGCATAGTTGTAGTCACTACAATTTTTTCATTATGTAGGTCAATATTTTTATGAAGCTAGAAAGTAGATGGTTTCCAAGAAGAATAAAGCCATTAAGATCGAGGAGGATGTGGACCTCCTCTACTATCAACTTGAGTTACTCCAGCTTGAGGTTGAGAAAATGAAGAGGAAGACAAAGGAGGGGAGGAATCTCCTTCAAGTGAAAAGGGATACAGCCTTGGCAAAGCTAAGGAACTAGAGGATCAACAAAAGGTCATGTTGGACTAGGCCAAGGATGAGGCAGTGGCCATGTTTCACCAGAGCTCAGACTACATGAAGACTTTGAAGTTGGCCAAGATGCAAGCCATCCTTGACTTCAAGGCTAGTAATGAGCATCTTTGAGGATGGGGCCTCCTCTCCACCAACACCTTCTCTGAGGGTTACCTCTGCTATAATGATATAGTAAAAAAGACTTCAAGCCTGATAACCTCTAATTGAAACCCTATGATGACTTGAGGATTTGTCAGCTCAAGTGGGAGTATAAGGAAATTATTCAAAAGTAGATAGGAGCCAAAGAGCCTCATGAAGCCAAGCCCCCAATGCTTGTTCCTCCCGAGGAGTCTACCAAGCCTTCAACATCCTCTAGATGACCTCGCTTCACTTCTTCTTGTCTTCTTTATAATAAGACCTTTTTTAATCGAGCTTATTCTTAGATATAATCATTCTTTTAATGAATAGAGATTTCCGTCTTACTTGCACTTTTGCCTTTGCATTTTTGGCTTGTATCTTTCTTTTGTATGTCACAACCTAAGTTTTCTTGGAGGTTTATGACCTTTATTATGCCCATGAGTAGTATGCAGTTTTGTTCCTTTGCCATGATAAATATAACCTTCAAGTGACAAGTCATAGTTCACCATTGTAGTTGTTAGCTTCAAAGTTCTTTCAAGTCCTTCCAACAAGATTAAATATAAGCTAAGAAAGTTGCCTTAAGAGACAAAGGGGTCTATTAAAAGGGAAAAACTCCAAGACCGAAGTGCAACTTGAGGCGAAAATGTTCCGCAAGAAACTTGCATCTTGGCAAGATTTTGAGCTCTTTGTGCTTGGCTTATTGCCAAGGCATTTTGTCTTGGATGAAATCAAAGTTTCATGCCTGGTGTAAAATAAAGATCTTATACTTGACTTAGTGTTAAAGTCTTATGTCTGGCTTATTGCCGATGCCTTATGTCGAGTGTAGAACCAAGATTTTATGTATGACTTATTATCGAGATCTTATGCCTGACTTATTGTCGAGTTCTTATTCTTGGTGTAAAATTGAGGTCTTATGCCTCAGGTGTGACCAAGGTTTTATGCCAGGCTTATCGCCAAGGTCTTAAATCTGGTGTAAAACTGAGGTCTTATACCTCGAATGTAATCAAGATCTTATGCTTGACTAATTACTGAGATCTTATACCTAGCGTAAAACTAAGGTCTTATGTCTCAAGTATAACCAAGGTCTTATGTCTAGTTATTATTGAGATCTTATGGTGGTTTCTTGGAGCATAACTCACCAATATTTAAAGAGATAAGGAAGGCATAATTTATTCTAAACATAAAATCTTCTGAGGTTATTTGCATGCCATGTTCTAGGGAGTGCCTTATCATCTAGGCGCTTGATCTTAAATGTTCTCGACCCCATAACTTGAGAAATCTTGAACGGGCCTATCCAGTTTGGAGATAGTTTTTCTTAAACTCGATCAATGAGTTTGGCCTATCAAATTACCCCCTATCATAGTTCTCAACCTCATATCCGAGCATTATATTATCACCTGGTACTCAGCAATTTTAGTGCAAGCCTTTTCTCATACCTCCGAGATAAGTTCTTTCTCGGCTCGGGTGTTCACCTCATGTATTTTTGGATTATAAGCCTTAATTTGTGGTAAAGTAAGACTAATTTCCACTTGGACGATGGCTTTAACCTCGTAAGAGAGAATGAAAGGTGATTCTCTGATCGTTATCCAAGGTGTGGTTTAGTAAAACCATAGGACATGGGCAATTCCTCGACCCAGGCACCTATGGCTCTTTCGAGATATTTCTTTATGCTTGAAAGTAGGGTTTGATTGATTACCTCAGCCAGGTCATTGGATTAGGGTGCACTACCAAGATGAACCTCTTTTCTATATGGAGCTGCTATAGTATTTTTTGAACCTTGAGCTGCCAAATTGCTTTCAGTTATTTGTAAGCAGCACATACAATAGTCCAAAGCTATAGACATGCTTTGACATAGGAATTCCTAAATCTTTCTCTTGGTGATCATAGCTAGGGATTCAGCTTCTACCCATTTGGTAATATAGTCAATGGTCACCACTAAAAACCTCCTTTGTCCTAACATCAATGGGAATGGATCTAAGATGTCCATCCCTTATTAGTTGAAAGGCTATACAGTTTGGGTCTACTAGAGTTGAACTACCAAACTATGATGCAACGAGGTGTGCCTCTAACATTTTTCACACTTGGAGGTGAATTTAGATGCCTTGAAGGCCATGGTGGGCCACTAATACCCTTATCCAAGGAGCTTGTGTGCAAGGGTTTACCCTCCCCTATGGCTGCCGTATATACCTTCATGGACCTCTCAAAGGGCATAGTTTACTTCTTTAGACCTTAGACAATGGAGAAGAAGCTATGTGTGAGACCTTTTATGAAGGACTCCTTCTAACAAGATAAAGTTTGAGGCTTCTTGATCTTCCGGGCTTCTTTTGGGTCATTGAGAAGCTACCCATCTTTGTGGTAGGAGGTGATGAGATCCATCCAACTGGGCTTTGTATCCACCATTTTACTTCAATGGCCTCTGAATAGCTCGATTACTAGAGGTTTTCCAGCAAAATTTGCCCCGGTGTCAAACTTGACAAAGCTGAGGCCAGTTAAGCGAGGGCATCTACCTCCACATTGCTATGTTGGCGTACTTGGTAAATTTCCACCTAATCCATTCTAGCCATAAGCTTTTGTGCCTTAACCAGCTACTAGACCATGGTAGAGTCTTTCACCTCGAACTCTCTGGTGACCTACAGATACACAATCTAGGAGTCGCTAAATACCTTTAATTTTTCAAGTCTTGCTACTAGCATCATATGTAGTCCGAGGAAGAATGCTTTGTATTCTGTGGCATTGTTTAAAGTGTTGAACTCCAATAGAGCTGAATATTCAGCCACTCTCCTATCTGGACTTTAGAGGATAGCACTAACCCCATAATCCAACTCACAAAATGAGCCATTTACTTGAACATTCCATGGTTAGAATTATGATCATGCTCAGTATGAAGTAGTTTCCACCAAGAAGTCTACTATCACTTGAGCTTTGATGGTCTTTAGAGCTTTCAAGGTTACTTCAAATTAGATCAACCCGATGGACCACTTGAGCAATCTCCCTGAGGTTTTTGACTTTTGCAACATTTTCTGAAGTGAAAGATTGGTGAGTATTGTAACTGGATGTACTTGAAAGTAAAGGTGGAGTTTTTGCCACATTGTATGCTAGTTTTTCTAATGGAGGGTACCAACCCTCCGCACCCATGAGTACATGACTCTTGTAGCATATTGGATGTTATTTTTCACCTTGGTCACTTACAAACACTGAACTGAATGCTTAGTCTGAGGCAACTACGTAGATAAAGAGTACCTTATTTGGTTTGAGTCTCACCAATAAAGATAGTTCAGCTAAGTACTTTCTGAGATCTCTGAAGGCTTACTCACAATCCTCCATTCATTCTTTTCTTGAATGCCTTAAAAAAGAGTAGGCACTTCTCTCCATACCTAGATAGAAAATGATTGAGAGCCGCCAGCCGACTTATGAGCCTCTAAATTTCTTTAATAGAGCTCGGAGACTTCATTCCCATAATTGCCTCAATCTTTTCAGGGTTATCCTCTATTCCCCACTTCAAAACAAGATAGTCAATGAACTTTTTCAAGCCTACCTTGAAAGTACACTTCTCTAGGTTTAACTTCATCTTAAACTTTCGAAGTGTATTGAAAGTCTTTTCTAGATCCTTCACATGCTCATTGGCAAAGAGGCCTTTTAGTAGCATATCATTGACATATGCCTCTGTGTTCCTTCCAAGTGAAGCTCAAAAACTTTGTTCATCATTCTTTGGTATGTTTCCCCTACATTTTTTAGTCTAAAAGTCATTGCAATGTAATAGAAGATACCTTGATATATAATAAAGGTGGTCTTCTCCTCATCCTTGGGGTGCATCTAAATCTGATAATAGCATGAGAATGCATTCAAGAAGCTCAAGAGTTGGTGGCTCGAGGTAGAATCTATGAGCTGATCAATCTTTGATACAAGATAACTATCCTTAGGTAAGCTTTAATTAAGTTAGTGAAGTCAAGCACATCCTCCATTTTCTATTGGATTTCTTTACCATCACCATGCTCACCAACCACTCAGGATAGTGAACTTCCTTTATAAATCCCACATTGAAAAGTTTACTCACCTCTGTAGTGATAGCTTTCTAGCATTCAAGATCAAAGTACCTTTTCTTTTACTTGACTAGCTTATGATTTTCTATAACTGCAAACTCATGTTGCACCACCAATGGGTCAATACTTGGGAGGTCCTTGGGGGTCCATGTAAAGACCTCTTTGTTCCTTCTCAGGAGCTCTTGTAATTTTCTTTGTAAGGGCTCTATAAGATTCACCCCTAGCTTCAATATTCTTCCCAAGCCTTTGTTAATGACCAAGCTAATGATTCGCTCCATAGGTTCAACATGCCCCTTCTTTGGCTCGGTGATGGATTCATCGATCTCCACCACTGCTAGTCCATTGCTTTTTTGGCCAAAACTATTTTGCTAGTAGGGTGCTTCACACCTCTTAGCAAGGCTTTGGTCCTCCCACACTTTATCTATGCCATGTTTAATAGAAAACCTCATGACTAAATAAAAGATTGAGATTACTACTTAAAGCTTATTAAGTCCTAGTCATCCCAATATTACATTGTATGTAGAACATGTTTGAACTATCACAAACTTTGATTTGCTAGTGATGTTCTTAGGGTCTTTTCTAATGGTGAGGAGTAAGTTGATCACACCAAGTGGGGTGATTGAGTCCCCTATGAATTTAGTGAGCATCCCGAATAGGGCTTCAACTTCTACTTAGTCTTTATTTGGTCATAGGCTTGGGTGAACAAGATATTTACTAAACTTCCCATATCTTTTATGATACGATGACTGGTGTAGCTATCTAGGACCATAGAGATTACCAAGGTGTTATTGTGGAGTGTAAAAATTCCTTCTAGGTCCTTGATGAAGAAGACTATATCCTCGTAGTTTAGCTCACAATGGTATCTCTTTTCACCTCCTCCTTCAAGCCCTCCTACCCCCAGTGGAAGTTTAGTATTTGCTAGTCGATGTTGAAGAATCGCTTTGAGTTAGTGGGCTTCTTTGGATCATATTAAGGTTGTCCTTGATTGGAGGGTTTTGCAACTCAGGGGTAGGGTCCTTTTAGAGGGAGTGTTGACAAATCTCCTGCACACAAGCTTCTTTAGCTTATTCACCTTGGTAGACAAACTACTTGAGGCAGCCTTCTTTGATGAGCCTCTCGATTTTATCCTTGAGGTGTATGTATTCTTCTATATCATGACCATAATCATAGTAAAAATGGCAATACCTTGATTTGTTGAGGTTTTTCTTAGCAGTGTAGATGGATTGGGGCCTTCGTAAGAACTCTCGATGCTCAATCTATGCCAATACTTCAAACCTTGAGTTGTTCAATGAGGTAAGCTTGAAATTCTGGCCTTGACTCTCTTCGTTTAATTTTTTGCCTCTTTAGCTCAAGGGATTTTTTCTCCCAGGACTCTTTCTTCTTGCCACTACCTTCAAACTTATTTTCTACTTGGATTACTTCTTCAGCATCTATGTGCTCATGGGCTAGTTGGATAAACTATGTCATGCTACGTGAGGGTTGGCGAGCCAACTCATAGGCCATCTGTGCTTGTCTTCTTCCATTGATTGTGGCAATAAGGATAATGAAATTGTCCATTTTGATGACTTCTAAGCATGCTTTGTTAAATCTGGTGAGATAATCTCTTAAAATTTGTCCCTCTTTTTGCTTCAATATAAAGAGTGTAGAGGTGCCCTTTTATCGAGGGACCAACAAGATGAATTATTCTATGAACTTGTCTACCAAGTCATCAAAATAAGTTATTGTGTATCTGGGGAGTCCAAAGTACCATACTCTAGTTAGACCTTGTAACATCATCATAAATGTTTTACACATAGTTGAGTCCCATAATTCTTATAGAATCATGGTGTTTCTAAAAGTACTGACACGATTAATTGGGTCCTTTGAACCATCATACATCTCATAGGGAGGCTAGCAAAACTTTAACTTCACTAGGGAGTATGCTATTTTGAGCATTAAAGAAGCATTGTACCTTAGTTGGTGAGGGTGACTCAATGCCCATGACCTTCCCTAAACTGGATATAACATGGCCTCCCTTGGGAACCCTAACATTGTGACATCTAGTGCCTAGCTAGGGTGCATTTGGTAGGTGGCTTCATTGACTAGATCATAGGTTAGGTCTCATCCATTATAATCCCTGAAGCTTGGTACTAGAATGAAATTAACTCCGAGGGATCATGAGGACTTTATTAATGGTTTCCTATATAGGGGTCAAGTGCGGCTATGATTCATGGTGTTGGTTCAGCATAATTCCTCAAGTGGTTGACGGAGCATGAATTGGAACTTGTTGCTAAATTGTAGTTGTTGGGCTTGTAGATTCTAATACCTTACATCTAGGTCTTGAGCAATTGTGTCATCTGCTAAATGACGATGGTTAGAATTTGGAACTCTTGATGTCTCACCAAATTAGAGGGACCTGTCAACACCTCTACAACTATTTGTAAAAGGGTTCCTTAGGATTGTGGCTAAGTCTAGATTCTAGAGTTGGCTTGTTGCACCAATCTACCTAGCCTACTAGATGAGTTGTTCGACTCTACTAGCACTAGAGCTGGTTGCCCTTGGGCAAATTCTTAGATGACAAGTGCCTTGGCACTCTAAGAGGCATGCTCAGTAGGCTATTGAGGATCTTTGAGAATAACAGAGAAGGGAGGTGGAGCAAATCTCAATAAAAGTATCAATTATTGATAAAACTCGGTTTAACACCGGTTTTGGTCTAGGAGGCTCTTCGAGATTAGATCCTCTAGGCCTCTCTTCTGCTAGGCCACCTTTTCTCTAGTCTAGAAAAGAAAACAAGAACTCTAAAGAGGACAGCCAGGAGCTCTCCGGCGATGGTCACTCTAACGTTCAAGTTAGAAAAGGTCTTATTGTGTGATTGATTTTGGTAGTCTGGGATAACGGAGACCCCAAGGAGCAATCTTAATGTACAAATCAAAATGAGTTTAATTTAAAGTGTGCTATCAGGTGTCGTGGGAATATTAAGTTCCAACAAGTGCAAGCCCCTGTTGTTAATTAACATGATGATAAAGATACATAAAAAAAAAGAAGAAAGCATTTGATTGATTTTAAGAAATAGTACATGATTTAAGTAAGGGTATATCTTCACTTTACAACTAAAAAATTATGAAAATAAAATAAAAAAAGAGAGAGAAATGGGAAAGAAGGTCTAATATGTGCTATTGCCCTGCTCCCATGCGTTGGACCATATAGAGTTTAACTCGACTGGGTCTTGACTTGATCCTTAACTATTATTGATGATTTGGTTTGGTGGCATTGTTCGATAGGATATGAAAAGGGAATGGGGGTGAAGTATCTCTAATAGCCTAAACGTTGGTAATAACTTCTTTTGGTCAAAATATTCCCATTACTCAATAAGACATTAGTAATAATTTCTTGGTTTGAAGTATTTTCGTAAGCCAATAAGGTATTGGTGATAACTTCATTTGCTTTGAAGTGTTTTCATTAGTTAATAAGGCGTTGGTGATAAATTCATTTAATTTAAAGCATTTATGTAGCCAATGAGGCGTAAGTGATAATTTAAGAGTTTGAAGTATTTCCATAGCTAATTAGGCATAAGTGATAACTTTATGAGTTTGAAGTGTTTTCATAGCCAATGAGACATAAGTGATAACTTTATGAGTTTGAAGTATTTTCATAGCCAATGAGGCATAAGTGATAACTTCATGAGTTTGAAGTGTTTCCATAGCCAATGAGACATAGGTGTTAACTTCATAAGTTTGAAGTATTCCCATAGCCAATGAGGCGTAGGTGATAACTTTATGAGTTTAAAGTATTTTCATAACCAATGAGGTGTAAACGATAACTTTATGAGTTCGAAGTATTTTCATAACCAATGAGGTGTAAGTTATATCTTCATGAGTTCAAATTGTTTCCATAATCAATGAGGTGTAAGCAATATTTTCATAAGTTTGAAGTATTTTTATAGCCAATAAGGCATAAATAATAACTTCATGAGTTTGAAGTATTTTCATAACTAATGAGGCATAAGTGTTAACTTCATGAGTTTAAAGTGTTTCCGTATCCAATAAGGTGTAAGCGATAACTTCATGAGTTTGAAGTATTTTCATACCCAATGAGATATAAGTGTTAATTTTATGAGTTTGAAGCATTTTTTCCCACTACTTGCAGAGTCGGGTAAAGCCTTGCAGTGCTGCTAGAGGTGTTTATAGTGCACCCATTAGGTCCAGTTTAACTCTATTTAGTTCTATTTAATCTAGTTTTGGTTTAGACTTGAGTTTGGCTCGAGCTGACTTGGATTCAATTAGATATGTAGAATTTGATTTTGATTCGAGTCTAATTTGATCTGATTTGATATTCAAATCTTAATTGAATTGTGATTAATATCAAATCTTAATTGAATTGTGATTTGCTAACTCCTTTCTAGAAGATAATGATATGTTCTGTTTTTCTCTTTCCAGAACTTGTGTAGAAATTAATTAGTAGTTATGCACATATCATTCTTCTTTTTCAACTTGAACAGTGGATCAATCATCTCAATTGGTGATTGGGTTTGCACTAATGCTTTTATAGCATGAAATCAGAGGCTACTATTATGAACTAATTATCACAACCATGGAAGGAACATTAGATTAACCAGAGGAATTATGTGAAACATTCATTCCCACAATAATTATTGGTATTTTGAAACCGAGGGTATTAATAGTAGATGTTCAACTTACAATAATGAATTCAATCCACCAAGATTGGCATTTATTTTCAAAAGAATATTTGTTAAATATTAATCATTGACTCTAGTTAAGGAAGTATTGATCTCAATTTGATTCAATTCAATGTTCAAATTTCAATTTTGACTTGAGTTTAGTTTTATTTGAGTTGAGTCAAGTTCGATCATGTGTTGGATCCTTGTTAGTTTGTTAATGAATCTTAGATCTGATCCTTGATGAGTTCTTGATGGATCCCTTTTGGATCCAACCCTGAATAAGTTCTTATTAGATCCTTACTGGATGTTAGATGTAATCTTTGATGAGTTATTATTGGATCCTGTCTCAACCCGTTGATGGATTTGGGTTTGATCCATGTTGGACCCCCATTGGGTTTGGATTTGCATCTTAATGGACTTCCATTCAAATTTAAGTCAATTTAGATTCACCTTGATTTTAGTTTAGGCTTGGCCTGATTTTGATTTAACTTTGAACTTGATTTGACCCAATTAGCCTTTAATTTGAACTTTATTTAACTCAATTAAGGTTAAATTAAAGCTTAGTTTGACCCGAAAAGGGTTTGATTTGAACTTGACTTGATTTTGAATTAACTTGATTTGAACCCTATTTGGGTTGGGTTTAAGCTGATTTTATTTGGATTAACTCGGTTTGGATTTTGGGACCTATTTAATTTGAGTTTTAGCCTATCTATTTGATCAATTTAGGTATATTTGTTGGTCCATTTGAGTCAATTTTATTTTGCTTATTTGTTTTAACTGACTTTAACTTGATTGAGTCACTTCATGCTAATCAGTTTGATTTGAGAGCCCTTATACTATCATGATAATTTTGGGTAAGCTTGAGGATTGGCCTTAGATGTGTGAGCCTAAGGGCTGGTTTTGTTTACAAGCTTGAAAGCTAGCTTAGAGGTGCAAGCCTGAGGACTGACTTGGGTGTGAGCTCGAAAGCCGTCTGAGTACGAGCCTAAGGGCTAGCTTGAGTGTGAGCTTGAAGGTTGGTTGAATGTAAACCTGAAAATTAGCTTGAGTGTGAGTCCGAAAGCTGGCTGAGTGTGCGTCTGAAGTTAGAGTATGAGCTCAGAGGTAGCTTAAGTACAAGCTTAAAGGCTGACCGAGTGCGAGCTCAAAGGTTGGTTCTGTGCTAGATCGAAGATTGACTTGAGTGTGAGCCTAAAGGCTAGCTGAGTGCCAGCTTGAGGGTTGGTTGAGTGCAAGCTTGAAGGCTGGTTTGAGTGTGAGCTCAAAGACTAGCTAAGTGCCAGCCTGAGGGTTGGTTGAATACAAGCACAAAGGCTGATTTGAGTGTGAGCTTGAAGGCTCACTGAATGTGAGCTTGAAGATTGGCTTAAGTGCGAGCTTGAAGGCTGGTTGAGTGGGAGCTCGAAGGCTAGCTTGAGTGAGAGCTCGAACGCTGGCTTAAGTGGAAGCCCAAAAGTTGGCCAAGTACAAGCCAAAAGGCATGCTAAATGCAAGCCAAAAAGACTTGCTTGAGTGCAAGCCCAAGGGCTAGTGAGTGCGAACCCGAGCGCTTGAAGGCTGGTTTAAGTGTGAGCTCAAAGGCTAGCTTTGAGTGTGAGCTTGAAGGCTGGCTGAGTGTGAATGTGAAGGCTAGCTTTTGTGTGAGTTGAAAGGCTGGTTGAGTACAAACCCTAAGACTAGCTTGAGTGGGAGCTCAAACGCTGGCTGAGTGCGATTTCGAAGACTGACTGAGTGTAAGCCCAAAGGTTGGCTTGAGTGTGATCTTGAAGGCTAGTTGAGTGGGAGCTTGAAGGCCAGCTTAGTGTAAGCCGAAAGGCTTGCTTGAATGCTAGCCTAAGGGCTAGCATGAGTGTAAGCTTAAAGGCCAGCTGAGTTCGAGCCCAAACGCTAGATTGAGTGTGAGATCGAAGGTTGACCTGAGTGCAAGCCTGAAGGCTAGTTAAGTGCTAGCTCAAGATTTGATTGAGTGTGAGCTTGAAGGCTGGCTTGAGTGTGAGTCTAAAGACTGGCATGAGTGTAAACTTGAAGACTGGCTGAGTGCTAGCCTGAAAACTGGCTTAAGTGTGAGGCTGAAGGTTAGCTTAAATGCGAGCTTGAAAGCTAGCTGAGTGGGAGCTTAAAGGCTAGCTTGAGTGAGAGGCCAAAGACTGACTAAGTATGAACCAAAAGGCATGCTAAGTGCAAGACCAAAGGCTGACTTAAGTGCAAGTCCAAGGGCTGATTGAGTACAAGCCTAAGAGCTTGAAGGCTGATTGAGTGTGAGATCGAGAGCTGGCTAAGTGTGAACCCGAAGGTTGGCTTGAGTGCGATCTAGAAGGCTGATTGAGTGTGAGCCCCAAGGCTGGCTGGAGAACGGGCCTGAAGACTGGTTGAGTGTAAGCTCGAAGGCTAGCTATTGAGTGTGAGCTCAAAGACTGACTGAGTGCAAGCTCAAAGGTTAGTCGAGTGCAAACCCAAAAACTGACTTGAGTGCTAGCCTGAAAGTTGGCATGAGTGCGAGCTCGAAGGCTGGTTAAGTACGATCCCAAAGACTTATTTTAGCATGAGCATGAATGCAAGCTTTAGTGTGAGTCCAAAGGCTAGTTGAGTGCGAGCTCGAAACCTAGTCTGAGTATGAGCTTGAAGGCTAGATTGAGTGCGATCGCAAAGGTTGGCTGAGTGTGAGCCTAAAGGTTGGCTTGGATACGAGCTTGAAGACTAGCTGAGTATGAACCCATAGGCTAGTTGAGTGCAAGCACAAAGACTGGTTAAGTATGAGCTCGAATGGTAGGTTGGATGCGAGCTTGAAGGCTGGTTGAGTTTGAGATTGAAGGCTAACTTGAGTGCGAACCCAAAGATTGGCTAAGTGCAAGATCGAAGGCTAGCTTGAGTGCGAGACTAAAGATTGGCTGAGTGCAAGCCCGAAAGTTAGCGAGTGTGAGCCAGAAGACTGGCTTCAGTGCTAGCCCGAAGGTTGACTTGTGTGTGAGGCTGAAGGCTGACTTGAGTATGATCCCAAAGGTTGGCTTATATGTGACTTTGAAGGTTGACTTGTGTGCGAGCTTAAAGGTTAGCTGAATGCCAGCTTGAAGGCTAGCTGAGAGTGAGTGTGAAGGTTGGGTGAGTACATGTTCGAAGGCTAGCTTGAGCATGAGATCGATAGTTAACTGAGTGTAAGTTTGAAGGTTGTTTGAGTATTAGCACGCAAGTAGGTTTGAGTGTAAGTCAGAAGGCTAATTGAATGTGAACCCAAATGTTAACTTTAGTGTGAGCCCAAAAACTGGTTGAGTGAGAATTTGAAAACTGATTTGAATGCAAGCTTGAAGACTGGTTGAATGTAACTCCGAAAACTAGCTTGAGTGCGAGACTGAAGGTTGGCTGAGTGTGAGCTCGATGGTTGGCTTAAGTGCGACCCTAAAGATTACCCAAGTACGAGCCTGAAAGCTAATTGAGTACGAGTCCAAAAACTTATTAAATATGTGTCTGAAATTTGACTTGATTCGATGCATGTAATACAAAAATTGAGCCTATTTTTTTTTTACTAATAATTATATTTTTAAAAATTTCTTTTTTTTATTTCGCTTCTTACTGATTTAGCTTTTTCTTTTTTCCTGAATTCTCGCTGGGCCATGGTGGCTCCAAATTAGTCCTTAGTTTCGGGGGCTGAATCTAGCCTTCTCTGATCATGTCCAAGAGCGGTAGCTGGTAACATGGTGTAGGGCCGATTATGACTCTGGGTGACTGGAGCTGGCAGAGTTCAGGATGAGAGGCGGTAATCAAGTCGGCGGGAGGCCGGCAGAGCTCGGGGCAGCCGTGCAAGTAAAAGGCGGGGACCAGGCCGGCGACAAGCACAAGAGGTGATGTGTGGGCAGATGACGGGCTGGCGGCAGGCTCGGGAGTAGTCGTTCTAGTAGAGGGAGGCAACGCCAGGGTCATGCGGTGTTTCAACCGATGGAGGGGGCTTCTGTCGATAATTGAGGGTGTTGTTAGCGATGGTGGGGCTCAAGCAAATCACAATGGGGGAAAAGACGGCCAGGGCCAGCCATCCCCGACCAGGCCTAGCTTCTAGTGGCAGCAGATGGTCAAAGGAAGGGGCGATGCCTTGTGAAGGCAGAGGCCGCCAGTTTAAGGTTATGGTGAGGAGGCCAAATAGGGGGGCTCAGTGGCGGTCAAGGTGGTGAGGCCAGAGACGAGCTGGGACAATGGTGGTGGAGCACGCAGCCCTTGGTTGAATGCCGATGCGACTACACCCAGGGGTGAGACGGTCACAAGGAATAACTGGGTGCGGGCTCCGCTGCAAGCAGCCGATGGCGAAGGGCGGGTAATGACAGAGAAAACGACACAAACGCATAGGTTGTGCTGCTAGAAAAGTCAGAGGAACGTCAAGCAGCAGCTGTAGTAGGTTCAAGGGAGGCAACGAATATCCATGCTCCTTCGATGGTGGAAGAGAGGAGACGAGGGAGAAGATCAATTAAAGAGAATAATAAGAAGTAAGAATTACCTTATTTTTTTTGTCCCTTTTTTAGTGCTCCTACTTGATCTGTCTTCCTCGATCTCCAATCCACAATGGCATGCTAATCCTCTCATTCTCTGTTTTTTCTACTTATTAATATTTTGATTGGATTAAATTTTTAATTTTTTATTGGTATGTAATCCCCTGGGTTGAGATTTATTTTCTAATAAAGAAATTCAGATCTTGTATCATTTCTTAATGATAAATTTTTAGAGGAGTATTTGCAAATTTTTTCGAAAAAATTTGGTTCAAAAATTTGATTTTATAAACTCTAGGGGTCTTTTTGTAAAAGAAACTTATTTACAAAATTTTAAAATTTTCAAAATCCATTTGATAAAAAGATTTAAATAAGAATTTATTTGTAAAATATATTTGGGACAGAGATCCAGCCATTTCCATTGAATTAGGGTTTCTTTAGTAGTAAGGATTTTTTTATAAAGCTTAGAATTGCCGGGGCTAATCTACAAATTTTTATATTTTTATTTTAGGGATTAATATGTAAATTTTCATGTTTAGAGTTTATATGTAAAATCTCAAAATTCAAGACCCATATATAAATCAAAAAATTTGGTTTAACCCAAATCTTCTTTCTGTCCATGATTGAAACTTGGGCCCAATTCAATTTAAGATTCCATGTTTAAATTTGACTCATCATGAGTCAGACTCAAAGTCGAAATAGGACTATAAAGTCTACTTAAACACTCATTAATTTTCTTCAAGAGAGCATGAGAGAGAGAAATCTCTTTTACCTTTGTGGGTTCCTAGTAATTTATATACAAAGGAGATCTTTCTGTGGATTTAAAACTTCGTGATTTCAAGTTTTGATTAAGCCAAACTCTCTTTATTTAGTTGTCATTACTCCTAAATTTCAGTCTACTGATTTTCTTTGAGATCTTTATTTTTTAGTTTCCATGAATACCCGATCATCTTCATATATGGGTTAGGCCTGTCATTCTTTCTTATAGGGTCTTGAGATGAGCATTTGCTAGATGAACTACAATGAGGCTATCAAGCCGAATTGACCTCAATGACGTCACCTCAAATATTATCTCAGGCTCATTTGTTAGGACCTCATTTGCTTTTAATTGGGCTATTTTTCAGCTCAGTGTATCATCAAACTTCATATTTTTGTCATACAATTCTACAATGTAGGTTTCTCGACTTTTAATTTGGTTTTTTAGTCAACAATATAATGTGAGTTTTAGATGCCATTTCCAGTGAGCTTCGCATATTTGAAGAAAATATCTTTACAAAATTTCTTGCAATTAAAGCATATGCAACTAGAGAGGTTGATTCTCGGCCACTTGCATTTGGCAATAGGTCCAAGAATGTTGCTTACTATTATCATATCTCAACTAGGGTTGTCAAGGAGACCAGCCTACACAGGCTTGGGCAAGCCCCAAGTTCAACCAGCACAGATGTGAGGCAGCTGAGGCCCGTTAAGATCCACTAATTTTATATTAAGCCCATTTAAGATTTAAGCCATTAAATTTATATTGAGCCCATTAAGACTTATTAAAGCTGTTAAGACCCCTTAATTTTATATAAAATAAAATAATAGTTATTAGCTAAAATGTTGTATTTTCAATTTCAATAAATATTACGAAAAACTTCATCAATTTCAATAAAAATGGTCTCAAACATAGTTAGAATTATTTATTCACTCAACCATTGATATTTCAAATTCATAAAAACTTACAAAATAAATCCTAAAATTATTACAATTATACAAAAATTTGTTAATCATGTGACGAATATAATACTTATTCTAAAAAATACATGATTATTAAAAATTATTTACAATCAATAATAAAATTATCTCAAATATAATGAAAAATTTACATAACTGTCATCAATATTTTATATCTATCAATTAAATGCAATCTAACTATTATAGTTCAAACTTATATATCCACAAATGAAGGACAAGAAAAAAAATAGTAAACCAAAAATGAAAGTCTATCAACAAATAAATAAAAGACCAAATCAACCAACATATATTTCACCTTCATAAACCAATTTAAGTTATCAAACTAATTAAATACAATTAAACTAATATTTGTTATCAAAATTAGATAAAGAAATAAACAAATCAAAATTATTTATCAATCCTCGAAAGGTAATTAAGCCGACCATAAGCTATCTTGTTTCATTGGCTAAACCTAAAATAAAATAAAAACGATTAGTTCAACCAATTTTGTGCTCACATCAACAATTCCACTATTATATCATACAAAAAGAGAAAAAAAACTTGCATTCATATTCTTAAATTGGAACTAAGATTGAATGGATGTTAATCTTAATCTTGATGTAAAAGTAAATAATATTCATATATATCATTCAATTATTCAACATTGAATATAAACAACAACAAAAGCATAAAGCACAAAAATGACAATAAATACTAAAAAGCATTATATACACTACTACATAATCTCACAAAAACCAAAGCCATTTTAATCACTTATCTAAGTTGGATGAAAAAGATGGAGATTGAACCATGTCAAAAAAGAAACTGAAAAAAAGAGAATTTTCTAAATTATTTAAAATAATTGATTAGCAATACCAAGCATAAGGTCATCTTCAACATTGCCTATGAATCTCTCTTGATAATACATGAAACTAAACCAACCAAGTAAAAAAAGCTGAACCTATGTTTGAAAATCAAGCCATTAATGGAGTTGACTAAAGTCCCAAAATAGGCTTATCTTTGAGGTATTTACAATTCGATAAATTCAATAAAGAGTCACTTCAAGGTGAGCTAAGAAACTTTGTAATCTCAATATATTAATAGCTTAGCTAACAATTTTAGTGCTTATGGATATTTTATTGTCCAAAATACAATCCTAAAAGATTTGGGATTCACAAAAGTTAGTTATAAGGAATTCGATAGGTATCTCAGTTGAGATCAATGGATCTTGGATGCACCGAACTACCTTCACCTACTATAAATATCATAGGATTCATGAATGTAAGGGACTAATATGAATTTATTTTGTTGACAATTTAATTTTCATTGATAATTAACTTGGGCGTCAAAGTAGCTACTGTCGGAGAGTTTTTGATAGTCCTAGTTGAGATCAAGGAATCTTGGATACACCAAACTACCTTCACCTACTATAAATATCATAGTATTCATGTAAGGGACTAATGCCAATTGCTTTCATTGGTATTTTAATTTTTATCGGTAATTGACTTGGGTGTCAGAGTGACTACTGTTGAAGAGTTTCAACAGTCTCATTCATGGTGTTTCTCCTTGTAGATTAATAGAAAGATAACCTACAAGATTGTGATCTCAGGGAACCTCTCAAACTGGAGGAAGTGGCAAACCGAATTGTCACAATAGTTGATGCTTTCATTGAGATCCACTCTACCTCTTTTCTATCAATCTAGATCTTCAGTGATCTTTTGGCAATGCCTCCAAGAGCCGTTGAGTGGTCATCATCCATGAATTACCATGAGGGGTAGATAGCTTTGGCTTTAGCAAAATCATATAGCCCTCAAGTCAAAAGACATCTCAACAGGATCCTTATCGGTCCTCTAAGTCAAAATAAAGCTCTAGCATCAACTGGCAAAGGTCAGACTATTACTAGAGGATAGGAAGAGATGAAGATGCAACATTATGAACCAGAATTATGAGCCATTTTTTTTTCTCTACAAAAAGACTTAGAGAAACCTCAACACCTCATAATTATGTAGTAGTGATTTTGGTGATCCTTGATGGCTACACCACACGATGGATCATGATAGATATAGGAAGCTCAGTGAACATCTTATTCACCTGAGCTTATGATCAAATGAAGATAGGCAGAAGCTAGAGCCATACATCATGACACTTACCAAATTCATTGGTGACTAAATCACTCTATTCGGTGTGATCAATCTACTTCTAATAATTGGAGAAAGCCCAAAGAGCACGGTGGTCAATACCAAGTTTATAGTGGTCCGAACCTGCTTAGCTTACAATGTAATATTAGGTTATCCAACTCTTGATTAGCTCCAAGTGGTAATCTCAACCTTCCATTTAATTATGATATCTTTAACTAAAAATGGCATAGGTGAAACATGGGAAGATCAGAGTCTCACCAAAAGATGTTAAGAAATTTACTGGTAGGACAATATAAGCCAAAAATATAAAGGTTTGATGGTGGCAAAAATTAGCAAAACATCCATCAAGCCAAAAATAGTGCATGTGAACCAATAGAGCAGCTCATCAACTTTGTTGTTTATGAAGGCTTGAGAAAGGTAATCAAGCTTGGGGAAAATCTCCAAGAACATTTGTGCACCAAATTGGGAGAGTTCTTATGGAGAAGCCAAGATATCTTCACCTAGTAATTGAAAGTCCTACTAGGCATAGATTCCTTGATGGTGTAGGACAAGCTTTCTATGGCTAAGGACTACAAGCCAGTCAAACCAAAAAAGTGATACTTTATCCTTGAGCATCAAAAAGCTATTTTAGAGGAGGTAATAAGTTTCTCAATGCAAGGTTCATTAGAAAAGTTTATCCTGAGTGGCTAGCCAACATAGTGATGGTGAAGAAAGCTAATGGAAAATAGATGACATGATCTACTTCACCAACCTAAATAAAGCTTACCCAAAGAATATCTACCTACTAAAGAAGATAGATCAACTAGTTGATTCCACTTCAAGGCACTAGCTCCATAGCTTTCTGGACACATTCTCGAGTTATCACTAGGTCCGATGCACCCCAAAGATGAGCAAAGGATAATATTTATCATCGACCAAGGTACTTTTTTTGCTATGTAGCCATGCCATTTAGGTTTAAAAATACAAAAAGAATATACAAAGAATGGTGAACTAAATCTTTGAGTCCCAACTTGGTAGAAATGTGGAGACTTATATGGATGATATATTAGTAAAGAGCTTCTAAGCTGGTGAACACCTTAGAGATCTGAAAGAAATTTTTGAAACATTTTGAAAGTTCAAGATGAAGCTGAACCTAGAGAGTGAGCCTTTGGAGTAGGGTCAGAAAAGTTCCTCTATTATATTATCTCAAAGCGAGAGATTGAAGCAAACCTTGAGAAGAATGAGATGATTCTACAAATGAAGGCACCAAGCTCCACCAAAGAAATGAAAAGGCTTACAGGTAGTCTACCAACTCTAAATTGCTTCCTATCTAGATCATTTAAGAAGTGCTTGCCCTTATTCAAAGAACTCAAGTAGAGGTCTGGGTTTGTGTGGATATAAGAGTGCCATTGAGCTTGTGAGGCCCTCAGGCAGTACCTTTCTATACCTCTTCTATTTGTCATACCTGCACCAAATAAGCTACTCTTCCTTTTATGTGGCAAATTTTGTATAGGCAATTAATTCAATACTAGTAAGACATCGAGGTGTAAAATAATATCATGTATACTACATGAGTCATGTGCTCACAAGGGTAGAGATTTAGTATCTACTTCTAAAAAAGTTGGCCTATGTAGTGGTTTTGGAAGCTTGAAAGCTTTGATCATACTTTCAATCACATCCAATTACTGTGCTCACCAATCTACCACTTCGACAAATATTACAGAAGTTGAAGACCTAGGGAAGATGACCTAAGTGATCCATTGAGTTGAGCCAGTTTGACATCACTTTTGAAGCTCGAAGGACTATCAAAGCCTTGATAGCCTTTGTGGTGGAAACCACCTCATATGTCATTGGACCAAAATATGAACCATGGGAAGCTTGGGTGGATGGCTCATGTGAATAGGGTAGTGGAATTGGCATCGTGCTTGTAAGCCTAGATGGGAGGGTGGCAAAATACTTGACTCAACTAGAATTTTCTGCATCAAATAATGTCATTGAGTACGAAACATTCCTCCTTGATTTAAGAGTCACAGTAATAGCCAAAGTTAAATGCTTGAAGGTATTTAATGGTTTTTGACATATATGCCTACAAGCCATAGCGGAACACGAGGCAAAAGACCCTAACAATGATCAAAAACTTGCTTAAAGCATAGAAACTCAATGGAAAAATAGATCAAGTGAAAGTGTACCAAGTACCAAGAGACAATAATATGGAGGCAAATGCCCTTGCACAACTTGCCTAAACTTCCTCAAACTCATAGAAAAGGCAGATTTTTGAGAAAAATCTCTAGCAATTGAGCTATATCCCTATTGCCAAGGTGAACATTGTGGATGAGGAACCATGTTGGATGTATCCCACAATAAACTACCTCAAAGGGGGGTAGCTACCTTAAGGACCAAAGGAAGCTCAGAGAATTAAGAGGCTAGCATTAAAATAAACATAAATATGGCAACCAAAAGGGGGGGGGGGATGAATTAGGTTTTAAAGAATAACTAACAATTTTCACAAAGATTCAATGTCCAATTCAAAATATCAAAGCAAATCCACACAAAACATCAATCAAGCCATGACTACTATAATGTAAATCGAGAAAGGGAAGAATGAAACCATGATTTAACATGGTTCGAAGACCAATCACTTCTACTCCGCAGCCCTTACCTCGCTTTTGAGGACTTCAACACTCTACTAGTGTGTCACTTCATCAATGAAAGCTAACCTTGTATAACTCCTCTTGCTCCAATTGGCAAGATACAACTCCAATCCAGAACTGAGTCTCTCAACAACTCCAAACAACCTTGGAGTAGATTATAAGTGGAAAATGAAAATAAATGATACAAGTTAAGATCAATATAAGATCTCTCAAGACTGACACAAGGGGTAGAACCTTTGATATAAAAGTGATAGTTTAGAGAACTCTTGGCTAGAAGACTTGGATGGACTTTAGTCTCTTCTTAAAATAAATTAGAGGTGTAAAACTTATTAAAAGAACCCCAACCATGCCTATTTATACCTTATGGGTCGAAACAAGCTATTCAGAGTGAGATCCCATGGTTTAGTTTGCTCCAATGGTAAAAAAAACTAGCAATTAGTCACATAGAAAATTTGAATCGGACGTCCATTTTTGAATTTGACAACCATTTCAATAAGAGCTAAAATACCAGCTAGACATCTATTTGATAATTGGGCATTTGTATTGTAGTGCTACTAAAAGTTATTGTAGCAACCAAATGTCAAGTTTAGAAACGGGTGTCTGGTTCAGTCAGTAAAGCTCTATTAAGAGCTTTCTATAGAGCTTTATGTGATTGATGCTCTAAATAAAAATACTCTCAAAATCAAATTTTGACTCAACTAAAATAAAGATAAAAATCTAAACCTAGCCAAGTTGATTCTTGAGTGGTTTTCAAGCCATCTACATGTTCTTCAAGTTATGTTCGTTGAATCACCATCACACCTTAATCTTCTTTATGATCATCTTCATGTGCATCTTTTCTTTGAGGCTATGAATGGCCTTGAACTTCATTTTGAGTTAGGCTATGCTTCAATCTACATTGCTCAATAAATTATTAAATGTATGGTTTAATCATTATCAAAACTACAAAGAACAACATAAACTTCATCCTGGTGGATGAGATCTTACATAGAAAATAATTCACTCAACCACTTCTATGCTACTTAAATCTATCCAAATCTAACTATGCACTTTAGAAAATACATGAAGGGATATGCATAAGTCATAGAGGCAAATGAGCTTTGGTGCATAAACTTCTTAAACAAGATTACTATTGGTTAAACATGATCACTGAAGTAACCAAATTTGTCTTAAAATATGAACAATTCCAAAAATATATCATGATATATTGTAGTTTGGTAGTTTGGCTTTGACAAACACAAATAGTATGTCATTTCATCCAATGAGGGATGGAATTTTTAGGCCCATTTTTATTAGCCTTGAGATAGAGAAAATTCTTAGTGGTTGCTATCGACTACTTTACGAAGTGGGTTGAAACTGAACACTTAACTACAGTTACAAAGAAAAAGATCCAAGAGTTTCTTTGGCAAAATGTCATCTGCCAATTCAGGCTCCCACGGGTGATGGTCACCGATAATGGAAAACCATTCAACAACTCAAAGTTAATCTTTATGGCATACCTCTAGTCAAATAGCTTTGCCGAGGTAATGAACTGAACCCTACTATTTGGTATAAGTACCTTGAGAAAGTGAGAGGAGCTGGGGTTGAAAAACTATCATATGTCCTATGGTCATACCAAACCACTCGGTGAATAGCAATAGCAAAGCCACTATTTATGCTAGCTTACAAAGTCAAAGTTGTCATACCTATTGAGATCGGCATTGCTTCACTTTGAACCAAAAGATTTGATTCTAAATCAAACAATGTGAACCATTAACCTAAAAAGGATCTCCTCCTAGAAGTTTGAGAAAAAGCTCATGCAATGGTAATAGAATACTAGCAATGGGTGGCTCGATACTATAATGCCTAAGTTTGGAGCTGAGCACTACAACTGAGTCACTAGGCACTCTTTCATGTGGTCTTTATTGATTGAATCTCAAGGAAGTTACCTCCAAATTGGGAAGGACCCTACAAGGTCACTCAAGTTGTGATGCCATTCAAGCTTGAACACTTAGATAGCAATATGTTGCCAAGGACTTGACATGTCAATAACCTAAAGAGGTTTTTCCTCTAAATAAAGCTATGATCTTCTTGTTTCCTAAGAGCTTATTAATGGCAAGGTCAAAAAATTAGTTCCAAGAAAAGCTTCCAAATTGAATATCTCATCCCTGGGTCACACACCTAACAAAAACATAAAGACCTTAATTTTAGGTCATACTTCTAATTAAGACATAAAGAACTCAACTCTAGGTCATGCGTCTAACTGAGGCACATGACCTCAACTCTAGTTACACACCTACCTGAGACAAAACACCTCGATCTAAGTCACACACTTAATTAAGGCATAAGACCTCAACTCTAGGTTACACACCTCATTAAGGCATAAGACCTCAGTTTTAGATTACACACCTATCTAATCCACAAGACCTTAGGTCAAGCTTACACATCTATTTGAGGCACAAAACCTTAGCTCTAAGTTACACACCTATTTAAGTCATAAAATCTCAGCTCTAGGTTACTACCTCTAGAGCCGTGATCGACTACTCGAGATAGATAAAGATCATGACAAGCAATCTCAAAATAATAAATAAAAATTTAGGGTGGGTTTGAGTGTGCAATCAAGAATTATGAGAACATAACTCTAATAGGCACAAACCCCTATTGTTAATTACTTTAATGATTATTAGGAACCTCCTAAAGTAAGAAACATAGCTAACAAAATAGAAATATAAAAAAGAGAAAGCATAATTGATTGATCTAAGAAAAGAATTTCATGACTTAAGTAAGAGCATACCCTCACTTTATAATTATTACAATTAAAATTCATAATCATGAAGAGTATGAAATGAGAAAGAATATAGGAAAAGGTTTGATGCTTGTCGTTGCCCCACTTCCATGCACTTGATTGAGTGAAACTTAACTTAGATGGATGGACGCAGAAATTTTGCTTGACTTCAAGGTGAGGTCGACTGCCTTAGCTTGTGTCAATTAACCCTATTAGGGTTTGAAGTATCACTGAGGGCCTTCTGCTTGTTGTCGATTAGCTTCTTCTAATCTTTGATTTGAAAGAGTGATTAGCAGCTTTAGCTTATACTAATTATTCTTGATTTAATAATCGACAGTCTTTCTTTGCATAGTCGATTAGATTTAAAATATTGCCAACAGCTTTGTGTTTGTATCATTTAATTTTCTTTGAACATGAGGCTTGACTGATTGATTAAGTGAGTTTAAGCCTACTTTTAGTTTGGTTTGAAATAGTTAGTGCACTTCACTTATGTTGACCATTTTTGACTTGATAAACAATGACTGATTTGGCATATTATTGATTAAATTTAAAGTGTCACTAATAGCTTTTGAACTTGTGTTGGCTAATCTTGAAGTGTGATCGATGACTTTATATTTATTGTCAGCTAACTTCTTTTAAACACAATATTTGGTTGACTGATTAAACGAGTTTAAACTTGCCTCAATTCAATTTTAAATGGTTAGCAGTCTTGGTTTATGCTGATCATTTCTAATTTGATAATTGATGGCCTCTTTGACTTGTTGTTAATTAAATTTGAAGTATTGTCTACAGCTTTGAGCTTGTTATTGACTAACTCTACTTTAATTTGAGATTGGTTTGAACCAAACTAAATTTTGTTTTGAGCTTAGTTTGATTCAATTTGATGTTTTGACTTAGTTTTGGTTCAAGTTTAATTTAATTCAGTTTAATGTTAAGCCTCGATTTTGGGTCAAATTTGATTTGATTTAATTTAATATTTAGACTCAATTTTAGTTTAAGTTTGATTTGATTCAATTTGATATTTAGTATTTGATTTTGATTAAAGTCTAATGTTGATGTTCAAATTCAATGTTCAGAATTTGATTTTGATTCAGGTTTGATATAATTTAATTTGATGTTCAGAACTTGATTTTGATTCAAGTTTGATTTGATTCAATTTGATATTTTTAGTCAATTTGATGTTCATCAAACTTAGTATTGATTCAAGTCTGATTGGATTCAATTTGATGTTTAGAACTTGACTTTGATTCATGTCTAATTTAGTTCAATTCGATATTCAGAACTTGATTTTGATTTAAGTCTAATTTGATTCAATTTGATATTCAATGCTTAATTTTAATTCAAATATGATTTGATTCAATTTAATGTTTAGCACTTGACTTTTATTCAAATCTAATTTGATTTAATTCAATGTCCAAAACTTGATTTTGATTCAAGTTTGATTTGATTCAATTTGATGTTTAGAATTTAATTTTGATTTAAGTATGATTTGATTCAATTTAATATTCAAAACTTGACTTTGATTCAAATCTAATTTAATTCTATTTGATATTTAGAATTTAACTTTGATTTAAATTTTATTTGATTCAATTTGATGTTTAGAAATTGATTTCAATTCAAGTCTAGTTTCATTCAATTCAATGTTCAAAACTTGATTTTGATTCAAGTTTGATTTGATTTAATTCGCCGTTGATAACTTGATTTTGATTCAAGTCTGATTTGATTCAGTATAATGTTCAAGACTTGGCTAATGTTCAGGATTTAATTTTGATTTAAGTCTAATTTAATTCAATTTGATATCCAAAACTTAATTTTGATTCAAGTCAAATTTGATTCAATTCGATGTTTAGGACTTGATTTTGATTTTGATATGATTTGATTTAATTCAATGTTTAAACTTGACTTTGATTCAAATATGATTTGATTTAATTCTATGTTCAGAATTTGATTTGGATTTAAGTCTAATTTAATATAATTCGATATTCAAAATTTGATTTTGATTCTGATGGATTGATTTCAGTGGCCTAGGATAGCAAAGACCCTGGAAGCAACCTTGAATCATAAATCAAAATTTATTTAATTTGAAGTATACTATCAAGTGTTGTAGGAACATTGACTTTGTATAGGTGTAATCCCTTATTGTTAATTACTCCGATAATTATAAGGAACCTCCTAATGTAAGAAACCTAACTAATAAAATAAAGACACAAAAAAAAGAAAGTGTGATATTGATTTATTTGAAAAATGGTACATGGCCTAAGCAAGGATATGCCCTCACTTTACAACAAAATTTAAAATAGAATTATGGAAAGTGAGAGGATAATGAAAACAAAGAAAAGATAGGAAATGAGAAAGGGGCTTTGGTATATGCTGCTGGCCTACCCCAGTGTGTTAGACCATGTGATGTTTGACTTAAATGGGTCTTAACTTTATCTTTGGCAAAAATTAATAACAGGCTAACGGGTAAGACTAACTACTTGGCTTATATCAGTAAACCTTGTTAGGATCTGGAGGTTCATTATGAACTACTTCTAGGGTTGACTAGCTTAAAGTATATGTTGTTAACTACTTTTAGGGTTGACTAGTTTGAAGATTGTATTGTCAACTGCTTTTAGGATTGACTAGCCTGAAGGGTGCATTATCGACTACTTCTGGGATTGACTAGCATTAAAGGAACATTGTCAACTACTTTTGGGATTGACTACCTTGAAAGATGCATCATCAATGGTTTCTGAGGTTGACTAGCTTGAGGGACACATCGCCAACTACTTTTAGGGTCGACTAGCTTGAGGGGTACATCATCAATTGCTTTTGGGGTTGACTAGCTTGAGGGGTGCATTGTCAATTACTTTTGGGGTTAATTAGCTTGAAGGGTGAATTGTCAACTACTTTTGAGATTGACTAATTTGAAGGGTGCATCATCAATGACTTTTGGGGTTGACTAGCTTGAGGAGCAGTCAATGCCTTTGAGCATGTTGGCATTTAACTTCTTTAATTTGGTAGTATCACCAATGACTTATGAGGTTGAATATAGCTTCAGAGTATTGTCAAAGGCTTTTGTAGCACGCCCAATGAAACTTAGTTTAACCTAATTTAGTTCCACTTGAATTAGTTCTAGTTCAAGTTAGGATGGTAACATCACCCATTATCTATGACCTTAGAGTATTGTGGAAGGTTTGACATACCCAGTAGGACTTAGTTTGATATTATCTAGTTCCATCAAGACTAATATGATTCAAGTTTGAGTTCAATTTGGAATCAATCCAACACTCAATTTCGATTTGAGTTTGAATTGATTCAACCCGATGTTTAAAACTTGATTGAATTGCAATTTACTAATTTCTTCTTGGAAGATAGTGATATGTTTCAATTTTCTATTTTCAAAACCTTTGGTAATTGGCTTTGCATTGATGCTTTATAGCATGCTTAGGGGAACCATGTGAAACATCCATTCCAAAATCACTATTGGTATTGGTAGTGAATGTTCGATTCACCAAGTTTGGTATTGATTTTCAAAAGAACATTTATCAAATACTAATCATTGACTCTAGTTGGAGCAGTGCTAATTTTGTTTCACATCTGATTTGACCTAGTTTAATGCTCAGGACTCGATTTTAGATCGGGTCTGATTTTATTTGATTTAGGTCGAGTTTGACCTTGTGTTGGACCCATGTCAAGTTTGGATTTGCATCTTAATGGACTTTAGTTCAATTTTAAGTCAATTTAGTTCAACTTAGCTTCAACTCTAACTTAGTCTAGTTCTTCTTATCTTTGACTTTGACCCTTTAGTTTGAACTTGATTTAACCCAATTAAGGTTTGGTTCGAGCTTAGTTTGATCGAGATTAGATTTGAGTTGAACTTGACCTGATCTTGAATTAACCCATCTTAAATATGATAGGATTGAGTCTTATTTTGGATTTTGAATCTAGTTCAATTTGATTTCTAGTCCATTTATTTGATCAATTTGAGTTCACTTAGTGATTTATCTATTCAATTTGGTTTTGAGCTCAAAAATGATTGAATCACTTTATATTAATTAATTTAATTTGAGAGTCTTTGACTACCATTATAATTTTTGGCCAAGCTTGTGGGCTGTCTTGGATGTGTGAGCCCGAGGACAAGCTTGGTTCATGAGCTCAAAAGCTAGCTTAGAGGTGTGAGCCCGTGGACTAGCTTAATATTGGCAGGCCTGAAGGCTGACCAATAATTTCGGTAGGTCCAAAGGCTGGCCTGAGTTTGGTGAGCCTAATGATTGACTTATAATTTTTGTAGACCCAAAGCTTGGCCTATAATTTTAGTGGACCTAAAAACTAGCTTGAGTTTGATGGGCTCAAAAGCTAACCTAGGTTTTGTGGGCTCAAAGGCTAGCCTTAGTTTGGCAAGTTCGAAGGCTGGCTTAAGTTTGGCTAGTTTGAAGGCTGGCTTGAGTTTGGCGGGCTCAATAGTTGGCCTAAGTTCAGTGAGCTTGAAGGATAGCCTGAGTTTGGTGGGTTCGAAGGCTGACCTGAGTTTGGTAGGCCTGAAGGTTGGCTTAGGTTTGGTAGGCCCAAAGGGTGGCCTAGGTTGGATGGGTCCAAAGGCTACCTTGAGTTTAGTAGACTCAAAGGTTGGCCTGGGTTCGACAGGCCTAAAGGCTAGCTTGAGATTGGCAGGTTGGAAGGATAGCCTAAGATTGGCGAGCCCGAAGTTTGACCTAAATTTTGATGGGCCTAAAGGCTAGCCTAAGTTCAATGGCCTCGAAAGCTAGCCTGAGTTTAATGAGCTCGAAGGCTAGCCTGAGTTTGGTAAACCCGCTGGCTAGCCTATAATTTCAATGGGTCTAAAGGCTGGCTTGAGTTTGATGGACCTAAAGACTGGATTGAGTTTGGTGAGCCCAAAGGTTAGCATATATAATTTTAATGAGCCAAAAGTTTAGCTTGAGTTTTGCAGGCCTGAAGACAAGCTTGAGTTTGACAGGTCCAAAGGTTGGCCTAAGATTGGTGGGGATTCACCACCTTCGAAGGACCACAAGCAGCCACAGTGGTATTTAGAGTTCACCATCTTTGGGGATCACAGGTGGCCATGGTGTGGAGGGGGATCCACCATCACATTAGAGACCATGGGTGGTCACAGTGTTGATAAGGTTCATCAACATGGCATGGGTTGCCGCAATGTGGTGGCTCGAAAAACTGAGACAAAATGCTGCCAACCAAATTCCTTTTTTTAATAGCAATTTTTTTTTCTTCACTTCTCCTTCTTCTCTCCCATGCCCTAACCCTTCTTTCTCTTGAGCTGCACCAGGCCAAAGCAACCCAGCCTTCTCTTCAGTCGAATTTATCTTGTCTTCCTGGTGGCAAGGCGGAGGGGCAATTCTGCCCCTTATCTTTTGGCTAAATTTGCCAATTTGAGGTTGGATCCAACCTATATTGGCTAGGTAGGAGGTAGTTGCAGTGACTGCAGAGATGAGGGGAAGGCAGTTGTGGTAGTGACAAGCAACAGCTCGTGTGCTCCTCACGTGCACACTGGTTGGACAACACTAAGGAAAGGATGGGGCTAGAGGTGAGCAGAGTCCAAGAGGGCAAGAGGCCGCTATGGCAGCAGCAAGGGGTGGATTACATGCCCCTTATGCACACATTGGCAGGACAACATCGAGGGTTAGCTTGGAGGCGTGGGAGAGGATCTTCAATGAAGGGGATAGCAATCAAGGGCTCCTAGGTGGTGAGTGTTGACGGCGAGTAGTGATGGTAGCTAGAAATCAGGAGCCGGGTGACAGGTTGTAGGTTGAGGTAGTAGCGGAGGTCATGTCAGTGGTGGTTCAAGCCGGTGAGGGGCGGCATAGGGCATGAGAGCAAGGAAAAAAAATAGATAAAGTCAAGAAGAAGAAGAGGAAAATAGGGGTAAGAAATTACCTACTTCTATTTCTAATTTCTTCTCTTCTTCCCTCTACAATGGCCTCTGACCCTCTCTCCTTATTCTTTCTTACTTTGTCTCTATCCTAATCTTTTTTTTTTCTCCTTTTTTTTGTTTGCAGCCTCTCTATCAATTTATAGGCCTTAGGAAGAATTGATATCAAATTTTTGGTTGGCTCAACTTTGGAAAGTCGTTGGATTATGATTGGATCTTGATATCTCTAATTGGTTTCATTTTGAAACATGTTGGATTGGATTGGATTGTATTTCTCTATTTTGTGAATAGCATGTAATCCATCGATTGGGATTTGTTTCTTTGATGAAGAAATTCAAATTTTGTACCATTTTTGGATGCTAAATTTTTAGAGCGTTATTTGATTTGTTTTTTTGGAAAATTTAAACTAAAATGTAATTTTACAAACTCCAAGAGCTTTTATGCAAAAGGACATATTTATAAAAGTTTAAAATTTTTAGGGTCTTTTTTGAATAAAATTTGGTCTTGTTCGCAAATAGAAATTTTTGAGAAACTTATTTACAAAAGATAAAAATATCAGTGGTTTATTTGCATATATAAAATTTTGAGGGTTTATTCGCAAATCGAAGATTTTGTAGGGGTTTATTTAAAATTTTAGAACTTTTTGAGGACTTATTCACAAACTTATTTGGTCTAGGGATTTATTTGTAAATATTTTGTACTTTCATTTTAGCCCAAATATTTGATGAATTTTTTTGGCCCAATTTTAGTTTAAGACTGAATTTTATAACAATTCAAATCTAAATTATACCTAATTTTTGGTCAAACTTGATCGTAATTTCGGTCCAATTGAGGCCTACATTTGGATCATAATCTAGTGGCATTCAACTTTATATTTTGGTTGAATTTTGATTAATTTTAATTCTTGATCCAAATTGACTCAAACAAATACCCCCTTCATCGCATCTACTTTGTTTGTTTTTTCAGTGAGGGGAGTGGATGTGAATAAATTTCTCGGATGCTTGTCCTTTGCATCAATGTCTCAAGAGTTAATCATATGAGTTTGATTATCACACAAAAGTGGACTTAGTTTGTCATATGGAATGAACTTAAGTTGTCATGGACTTAATTTTTCCACAAGAGAGTGGACTTAATCTACCATGCGGAGTGACCTTGAATTGTCATAGGTAATAGACTCAATCTGCTATATTAAGTAGACTTAATTTTACCACGTAGAAGTGAAATTTGAATTACCACAAGGAATAGACTTAATTTACCACAATAAGTGGATTTGAGATTCCCACAAGTAGTTAACTTAATATGCCACAAGGTATGGACTTGAGTTGCCATAATGAGTGGACTTTATTTGCCACAATGATTAGACTTGAGTTGTTACAAAGAATGGACTTGGTTTGTCATTTAAATATGAATTTGATTGCCATGTAAAATGGTCTTGATTTTCCATGAAGAAGTGGACATGATTTGCTATTTAGATATGGATCTGATCATCATGTAAAATGGACTTGACTTGACACTAAGATATTGACTTGATTTGCCATTTAAACACGAGTTTGCCTACCATGTAAAATGAACTTAAATTGCCACAAGAGTGGACTTGATTTGCCATTCCAATATGGGCTTGATTGCCATGTAAAATGGACTTGAATTACCACAAGAGTGGTTTTGGTTTGCCCCATGGAGTGGACTTGAGGTGCCACAAGAAGTGGACTTGATTTTCCACAAGAATTGAACTTGATTTTCTATTCAAATAGACTTGATTTGCCATTTCAAAGGGGATTTGATTCATCATGTAAATACGAGCTTAATTGCCACGTAGTATGGACTTGATTTGCCATATGAAAGTGGACTGGGTTTGTCATGCATAAGTGGGCTTAATTTGTCATGTGGGAGTGGACTTTAAGTTGCCACAAGGAATGGGCTTTTATGGGGTGTGGACCTGACTGTCACATAATTATACGGGGTTTTTTGTCCATGTGTTTTGCCTCAAGAAACATGGAGCACATGTTGGACTGGACATTCCTTTTAAAGTAGTCAGACATTCCACCATAGACAAAACATAGACACTTTTAGTTTTTATTATTATTGCCCACAAAGGCTTAGATAGAATACTTTTTGAGGAATTGGCCATTAATTGGTGGTATAGGTCTTTCCCCCTTATCATCAATCAGTTGGTAGGATCTCCCTTCAAATATTCTTTTAATGATATAAGGGCCTTCCTCATTAGGTTCAAACTTGCCTTTCTTATTTCTGTTTAGGATTATAGGTCTTCTTAGAACCAAGACTATTTTTCCCTCCTAGTAGGATCTGAGCTAGGTCATTTTGTTGTCGGCCCTGGATGTGCTCGATACATTTCTAGATTTTACTAGGCCACAAGCCTCATCTCATCCAAGGAGTCTAGCTTGTCAAGGTGAAGGAAAACATTATTTTCTCTTGTGATTTCTTCTTGGAGGACAATTTTAGGGATGGAATTTGCACCTTCAGTGGAAAAACTACCTTAGCCTTGAATACCAATGTATATGGAGTTGATTGGGTGGGGGTTTGATATATAGTAGGATAAGCCTATAGTGCTTCGAAAGCTTTTAGTGCCAGTCTTTCTTATTCCTAGCAACAACTCTCTTCAAGATCTTGGAAAGTGGTCTTGTTGAATACCTCAGTAAGTTTGTTGGCTCTCGCATTGTAGATGGATAAAATATCTCCAATCTATCTTATGATGATGCATGAATCGTTTGACATTAAAGTTTCTAAAGGATAGTCCATTGTCAGAAATGGTCCTTCGAGGGACATCAAATCAGCATAGAATATTTTTTTGAAAAAACCAAATAACAAAATCCACTTTCACATCTTTCAATGAAACTATCTCAGTCCACCGAGAGAAATAATTGGTTGTTGCTAGTATGAAGCGATGGCCTCTAGAAGAAGATAGTTCAGTTGGGCCAATGACATCTATACCCCATACCTCAAATGGCCATGAGATTATTGGATGTAGAGGATTTGGGTGTTGATGAATAAAGTCACTATGAATTTGGCATAGGTGATATCTTCTAGCATATTTGATGCAATCTCCTACCATTGTGGGCTAGTAGTAGCCCATATGCTTAATCTTCATCATTATTTTTGGGCTTAATTGATAAGCCCCACAAATCCCAAATTCCACCTCATATATAACTTCTTTGGTTTTTTTATCTGGGAGATGACGTAGAAGTAGCTGACCTAAGAACCTTCTATAAAGAGTGTCATTGATAAGTAGAAAGCATGTGACTCTCTTTCTGAGTTGTATCTGTGTGGATTTATCTTCTGGGAGTTCTCCATGCATGAGATGGTGAATGATATTCTCCAATCTATGACCTCTTCTATTAAGTTAGATTTGGCCTTCTCATATTTAATGCTGAAGACTAAGCTTATCATTTGTCTACTACGAACTGTGATTAGAATTTTTTTCTCGATCAAAATCAGTTAGTGCCTTGGCTAATTTAGTTACGGAATCAACTTTTGTGTTGGCAAATCGGGGAACCTTAGTTATTTGAACATGTGAGATTTATTTTATGAGCTCTTGAGCCTTTTAATGGTATTTAAGGAGCTCAGATTTGTAGATTTTATATTCATCTTGAACTTGGCTAATAACCAGTTATGAATTACCAAAAATATGTAGGCATGATATTTTCATGTTGAGAGTTATTTATAGTCTTGTAATTAGGGCCTCGTATTCAACTTTATTATTTGTGCATAATTTTGAGAAGAAATAGGAATATTATAAAGTGCCCCCATTCAGAGTGACATAAATGAGTCCAATGTCTTTTTTGATTTGCGAAAGCTTTGGTCTAATTCCTGTTCTAATGGATAATACTCTATCAAAGTATAGCTTCTAGTAGGATTCTTCTTCTTTGACCAAAAGAATCTCTTTGTTAGGGAGCTCACAACTCAATGGAGTATCGTCCACTACTAGATAAGCTACGAGAAAATTGATGAGGGCTTGCCGTTTGACCGCCTTTTGGGGGCTGAACTTGATAGCATATTCCTTGAGAATTAAAGCCCATTTTGTTAGCCTTTCAGTGAATACAGACCTAGTCATCAAGTACTTTATGGGATCAATCTTTGATATTAAAATGACATGATGAAAAAGCAAATAATGCCTTAGCTTTTTGACCACAAATATGAGCACCGGCTTTTTGATGGGGGAGTAGTTGCTTTTTGCCCCTACTAACATTCTACTCAGATAGTAGAGTGTGTTTTTTTTGCCCTCTTCATTGTTCTGGGTAGGAAGTGCCCCCAAGAATTCTTCCATTGCTACTATGTAGAGGATAAGGGTTTTATCAGATAGAGGTGCTACCCAGGACTAGTGGCTTTAGGAGATACTGCTTGATCTCTTTAATGGTCTATTGGCAGTCTTGGTTCCAAATGAATAGAGTGTCCTTTTTCATCAATTGGAAAAAGGCTTACATTTTTTGGAGAGATTTGAAATGAATATCCTTATGTATGCAAGTTAGCCTTGTAATGACCTTAGTTACTTTAAATTGCTAGGTAGTGGCATATCCAAGATAGCTTTGATGTTAGATGGATCAACTTTAATCCCTTGATGCCTGACAACAAAGTCGAGGAATTTTCTCAATGATATACTGAAAGAACACTTCATATGATTCATCTTTAAGTTAATTTCTCAAGATGGTCAAACACAACTGTTAACTCTTAGATGTGCCTGTCTTGGGACTTGGTCTTGACCATTAAATCATCCACATAACATTTCACCAACTAGTGTATGAGGTCATCAAAGATTTGGGTCATGGCCCTGTGATAGGTGGTGCCTGTATTCTTGAGTTCGAAGGGCATCACCTTATAGCAATAGATGCCAATTCATGTTTGGAAAGCCGTATGTTTCTCACCATCAGGATGCATTTTGATTTGGTTATACCCCAAAAATCCATCCAAAAAAGAGGACATTTCAAAGTTGGCTGTGTTGGCAATCATGATTTTCATTATTAGCAGTAAGAAGTCACCTTTTGGATATGCTTTATTCAATTCCATGTAGTCTATACAAGTGTGATTTTAGACATTCTTTTTCTTAACTGGCACGATGCTTCTCACCCAATCTGGGTGTTTTTCCTCTCTGATAAAGTCTACTTTGATTAGTTTCTTCGTTTCTTCTATCATCTTATGTTCTAGGTCAAGTTTTATTTTTGTAAGTGTTTGTTTGATAGGTGAAAGTTTAGGATTGATGGCTATCTTATGGATTGCAACTTCAAGATCTAGCCCAAGCATCTTCTTATAACTCCGTATGAAGCAGTCAATGTACTCTTGGAGCACTACTTTAAGTTGAGTTTAGCTTTTCTCTGAGAGTTGGGGGCTAATGAAAGTCAGCTTGGGGTCCTTGTTTGAGCCTAGGTTGATCTCCATCAGTTCATCAACTGTGGCTTGCCCTCCATCCTCAAGTTGTACTAGAGCTTCTTTTGGTTTGAGAATTATTTCTTCGCCAAATAATTTATCATGTTGAGTGAGATTTGGTGAAAGTTCAATTGATGATGTTTCGGCTACATCATGCTCTCTTTCTTTTGGGACTAATAAAATTCAACCAAGGATGTCACCTTCTTGTGATGTCTGAAAACTTATGGCCACCTCAGTGCACATGTCAAGGGGTATTGATATCATTTAATCATCCTGAATATCGTGGAGAAGTCCAATGGTGACCATGAGACACGTGTGGGCATTTGGACTAATATAGCCCAATCTTTTGGTGCTCTTATTTCCTCTTCAAGGAATGTAAGCATGCCCTTGAGGTAGATCCCATGGATTCTTGAAGAAAAAACTCTCTCCCTTTATTTGTGGATGTCCACAATTAGATTTATTGATTATCTAACAAAGCTGGTCCAAGAAATATTTAGGCATGACTACTGGTTGATGGTCACCATCATCTGCTATATCTTCAGTCTCTAGAAATTCATGTATGCTTGGGGCACAAGGGATTGCCTAGTAATATGGTATTTTCTTTTCTTCTTTGCACCATGGAGGAATATAGAAAGTTGTTAATTTTTTTATAATATTGATTCTCAGGTCATCTAATGGCTTAAATAAGGGTTTTGAAACTTTAATAACAAGGAGACTATTTTTCATTTGACTTTTTTCATTATCTTTGTCAGAAGTGTAACCACCCAGGTAGACTTGCGGGGCTTCTTCATCTGAAGAGTCCGGGTCAGAGTCACCTCCTAGGTGAGGATGAGCAAAGATCATGCTAGCGATCTTTTGTTTTACTTGACTGATAGAGGTAGACCCTCCATCGGCATGAGATTTCTAGTAGTATTTTACATCATTATAATGTACCTCATGAAAATCAAAAGGATGTACATCTCTATCAATTTAGTGTTCTTCACCATTCTCAAAGTATTTAAGACATTGATGTAGAGCTGATGACACTACTTTATTTTCATATAGCCATGGTCTCCCTAGTAGTGCTTTGTATAATGCATCAGTATTGATCACATAAAACTTAGTATTTGTCATCAACTCATCTAATTTTAGAAGGATAGTTAGGGCTCCTAGAGCTCTTTGGTTGTTCTAATTAAACTCTTAGATGATTATAATCTCGGACAGTAGATGACACATATCCAAAGTTAGAGCTCTTAGAGTTTGGAGAGTCATCAAATTGACTGAGGAGCTTGGGTCAATTAGGATACAATTGATTTTGATCCCATTGCTACTTCTTGTGATGTACAATGGTCTATTGTGATTTATTGTTGTAGGTAGCAGGTCATTATCTATAAAGGTGATGGTGGGAGTTTAGCGTACATACAAAGACTTCTTCATCTTTTCTTCAGCAAAGTATGCTTGGTAGTTGACCAAATTTTGGAAGATGTGCACTAGTGTGTCCCTGAGTTCTTGTGATATCATTAAGTCATCAAACACACTTAGCATGATAGGGACCTTTTTAAAGTGGGCTGCTATGTTGTATTCAACCTTTTTCAGTATGGGTTCAGCTTGCAAAGGCTTGACACCCTCATTTATTTGAATTTCCTTCTCCTTATCTTTGGGCATGTTTTTATACCTAGGCATTGGAGCTTGTCTCGGAAGTAGCACCTTCCCACCTCGAAGTTGTATCTGGTTTATTTTCCCTAACTGAAACCTATCATTTCGAGACTAATAAGGTTCATCTTCAGAATTGCTGGCTAATCATTCAATAGGAGGTAATAAACCCTTACCTCCAATTATTAGTTTCTTAAATGTCCTTGGAGAATGTGATTAACTGATAATCATCCCATTTAACATCAGAATCAAGCACGTGAAGTTTTCTCATAAAGAGGTCTTCAAAGACAAACCCTTTGGATGAACCCTTCTACTATGTCTACTGATATAACCTACTTTAGGGCTTTGTATTTAGGATGTTCCTTCCATGGATATTTAGATTGGTTTGATGTGTAGGTAGAATAAGCCTTAACATTAGCACATTTGATCATCTCCTAAAATGCTTACTTTTTCCTTGGCACTTGGTGGTGTAGGGCCTTTTAAAGTGGTCATAAGTTGTTTTGACTCAGATAGTTATATTCCTCATCCGTACCTTGTATGTATAATTTCTCTAAAGTTGGCAAAGCTCATCCTTCTATAGGTTGTAGGACTAGAGCCTCAATAAACTTGGTGGATCGAGCATTTGTTACTGGATTGCCTAATGGAGGCTAAGATAACTGCCCATTAGTATTTACCTCGGATGTATGAGTCACCATGAGATAAGAGGTCATAGACTTAGATAATTATCTTGAATAGTGTCTAACTTTTTTAATCCATCTCTGGAGTAAGTGGCATGAGTATCATTCTGATCTTGAGGAAGGTTGGTAGGTGACTTCTTGCCGCTCCTATAGGATCTCTTATATAACTTTGCCTCCTCTACTAGCACCTTCTCTATCTTCTCAACTTTCTCACAAAACATGGTAGTCATATTTTTCATGCTTTGCATGTATCTAGCCATAGCCCTCAGGTGCCCATTTAACATCTTCATTTGTCCCTTGATGAACTTCATGTTAGTTGTAGCTAGTTCTTTCACAGTATCAAGCTATAGTTTGAGTATGTCATAATCGTACTCATGGTCAAATCACTCTCTAAGATAGTCATCTTGGGAGGCAGCCCTCAGAGAGACTTGTGGGATCTCTCATTTCATAAGTAACATCATCAGTGAATCTATTTGCTTCTTCTTACCTCGTGCCCTGAGTTTCATCATTATTGAAGCAACGAGGTAAGGATTAGCTTAGTTATAAACTTCTGACAGTAAATATGGCAGAGCATATTGTTACTGCAAGTTTAATTTCTCCATCTCCCGCATCAGGGTCTTATAGTAAAGTTCTGAGTTTGTCAAGAAAGAATTCCTTGAGAGTTACTTGACTTCTCTCCTTGGACATATTCCTCCAGAGCATCGATGTATTCTTGGATGAGTGATTTCTTGGCATTGTATTTACTTGGTCGAACCAGTTTTTTTTTTCTTACTTCTATTATTTTTCTTCCAAATACTTCAAGTAGGTGAGGTAGTTTACTCTGATAAGGCTTTCCTCATTATGATCCTAGGCTCTTCAAGATTTTTAGTTATTTTCTTCATCAGCTTCTTTAGCCTGTTTAAAATGTAGATGTTCCATAAGTGCCCTTGTTTAGGGGTACATTATGCTTCTTCCCTGAAGAGGAACTCAGCAAGTGGTTCATGATCCTTGAACACAGTAATATGATTAATGTGTTTGGTAGGCATTTCTAATAAGGTAGCCTTCGAGAGAGTTAGCTTGCCCTCTTGGTATTGCTTTTTAACCCAATCCTTAAATACATAGCAATTTTTAATGGTATGCCCCAAAACTCTAGGGTAAGGATAATAATTTGGATAATCTATTTTGTGAGCCTTGCCTAGCCTCCTAGATTCTGGTAATTAGAGGACTAACTTCAAGGTGTCCTAAAAGATTTTACCTACTCTCTTTCTTCTGAAAGAATATTTCTTTCTGAGTCTTTGTTGGAAATCATTGTATTATTCCACTTTCTCATCTCCTCCAAGAGTTGGTAATTTGTAAGGATTACCCTTGTTCATGATAGGGTTTGGAGGTTTTTTTTTTGCTCAGTTATTGTGAATGCAGCCCTTATATTTTTAGAAGGCTCTCCATGCTTTACCTTATATTTTTTCAGTTTGAAATTTTATGAATTATATAAGGTTGGTGGGCCAATCCTTTCCAACTTCTTGACCTGCATAATAAGATCTTGGAAAGTATGTATAGAAGAGGTGCTCAAATAAAGTGTCATCCACTCTCCCCTTATGTTACCAAGAACTAGGTTCATTGCCTCAAATTGGCTTATGGGTTGCTTACACTTAATGTTGAGATTTATCCACGATGTAATATAGTTTAGAATCGACTCATTATCATATTTTGGTGTTGAGATAAAGTCTACAATAGTAATTTTATTGCTAACTCCTTCAAACCTAATTTAAAAAGCTTTTTTTATTTGTGCCCAAGTTTATATAGATTCTAGTTGTAAACTAGCATACCACTCAAATGCTACTCCTATCAAGCTTACTAAAAATTACTGGAGTAACAATAAGGGACTATTACTTGAATCCCCATGCAAAGTCACAAAGTGAGCTATGTGTTATTTAGGATTACTCATGCCATTAAATTATTTGAAGTTAGGCACTGTATAACCTTTGGGATATGGCACTCAGTCTTTATAACTAGGGTATGATTTATTAGCATCATTTATCCTACCCATCTCACTTTCTTGCCTCAACTATATAGCCACCATTTGTTGCACCTACTGTTATATGTATATCGAGAGTTTCATGTTATCAAAGATCTCTAAAATGGGGGATTGGGTATCCCTTACTGGAGAAAATGCTTGTGAAGAACCTACATTTTTGTGGATCTCATCTACAGGAATGCACCTTTTGTTGCCTCTATTGCTTGAGATAGCTATTGAGATTGTTCTAACTTATTAAGCTTCTAGTTCAATTGTAGTATCATCTCCATCAACTCCACGATCTTCTTTTGAGCTTTATCTTTCTCTTAATCTTGCTGTCTTAGCTATTCTTATAGTGCTTCTATGGTTACTTTTTGATTGGAGCTTTCAATTATGACCAAGGCTTCTATTAGAACATGATGATCTATATCTTAAGAATCAAGTCTAGGCTTTAGGTTGAGACTAACTTCTCCCGTTAGTTAAGTTATCTCATTTAAGAGTCTACTCATGAAGTAGGCCATCACACCTTTTCTTCGGTATGGTAGTAAGGATTGGTTCACAAGAGCCCTCTCCTCTTGAATTTCTTCATTAGTAATTCTCACTTGAGCAGCTTTATTTTGGAATTTGGCTAGTTGGGGTGTGGGCTCATGGACCCTCCCAAAGTCGTGATGAGAAATAACTTTGATAGTGCGGGTGGTCTCTTTTTGTAAGTAATCATGTTGAGTTATAGTTTTATGATGACTCGTGTTATTTTGTTTGGTGATTCACCCCTTTGCCACAATCTTAAGGTAAGACTGTGGCCCATATGATTTGCTTTTACTCTTTACTAAATTGCTTAATGGAGCGAAATAGTTGAAGGTAGGGATAGTAATAATCGACTTCATTTGACGAGTAGTTTTCCCAAGTCAGCTGAAATTTTTTGCAGCCTTTCCTTTACTTGTGACAGTTAGGATGAGCACTTTTTCATCGATTCTTGTGTCTGGACTTACTTTTGATTGACCCCTATGAGGAGTTAGGTGAAAGCGATTGAAGACTGAGTTTTGCCTTGGTCTTAACCTCTGGAAGACTGATATCCTTATAGGTTGAGGTATGACTTCTAATTCTTTATTTGAACACCCCTTCTCATTAGGAACAATGATATTGACCTCCTTCCCCTTGATGGAAGGCAAGAGATAGGTTGGTTTTGCATGACGGTAACTTCAGTTGCTTCTGTGGCTTCCAACATGTGCAAGCTCATGTTATAATTACTCTAACAACTATCAGGAATGTTTTAAAGAAAAAAATTTAGCTAATAAAATAAAGACACAAAAAAGTAAAGAAGAAAGTGTGATATTAATTTATTTGAGAATTGGTACAGAGCCTAAGCAAAGGCATGCTCTTACTTTACAATAAATTTTAAAATTGAATTATGGAAAGTAAGAGGATAATGAAAATGAAGAAGAGATAGGAAATGAGAAAGGAGCTTTGATATATGCTACTACCTCACCCCCGAGTGCTGGACCACGTGACATCTGACTTAGAAGGGTCTTGCTTGCTCTTTAGCAAAAATTAATAACATGCTGATAGGAAAGGCTATCTACTTTGGCTTATGTCAGTACACCCTATTGGGATCTGAAGTTACATTATCAACTACTTCTAGGGTTGACTAGTTTGGAATGTGCATTGTCAACTACTTCTAGGTTGGACTATCTTGAAGACTACATCATCAATTGCTTCTAGGGTTGACTAGATTGAAGGGTGCATCGTTAATTGCTTCTGGGGATGACTAACTTGAAGGTTGTGTCCTCAATTACTTTTGGAGTTGACTAGCTTGATTGGCACATAGTCAATTGCTTCTGGAGTTGACTAGCTTGAAGGGTGTATTGTTAATGGCTTCTGGGGTTGATTAAATTAAGGGGGCACATTATCAACTACTTCTAAGTTTAACTAGGTTGAGGGATTCATCGTCAACTACTTTTGGAGTTAACTAGCTTGAGAGATGTATCATCAACTGCTTCTGGGGTTGATTAGCTTGACGAGTGAGTCGTCAACTACTTCTGGGGTTGACTAGCTTGAGGGATGTGCCGTCAACTACTTCTGGGTTGACTAGCTTCAAGGGTGTATCGTCAATTACATCTGGGGTTGACTAGCTTGAAGGGTGCATCGTCAATAATTTTTAGGGTTAACTAGCTTGAGTGATGCATCATCAACTGCTTTTGGGGTTGACTAGCTTAAAGGATGCATCATCAACTGCTTCTATGGTTGACTAGCTTCATGGGCGACTAACAGCTCTGAGCATGTTGGTATTTAACTTCTTTGAATTGGTAGCATAGCCAACGACTTATTGGATTGGGTATTACTTTGGAGTGTTATCAGACTTTTGTAGTACTCTGAAAGAGACTCAATTTAATCCAATTTAGTTTCACTCAAACTAGTTTTAATTCAGGTCAAGATGGTAACATCACCCATTATCCGTAGCCTTGGAGTATTGTCAAAGGTTCATGATACCCAGTAGGACTTAGCTGACCTGATTTATTTCTGTTGGGACTAATATGATTTAGGTTCAAGTCTAGTTTGGAATTAGTCTAACACTCAATTTTGATTTGAGTGTGAATTGATTTAACTCAATGTTTAAAACTTGATTAAATTACAATTTACTAACTCCTTCTTGGAAGATAGTGATATGTTTCGATTTTCTATCTCTAGAACCTTTGGTGATTGGGTTTGCATTGATGCTTTATCTCATGCCTAGGGGAACCATGTGAAATATCCATTCCAAAATCACTATTAGTATTGGTAGTGAATGTTTCATTCACCGAGTTTGACATTGATTTTTAGAAGAATATTTGTCAAATATTGTTCAATGACTCTAGTTGGAGCAATGCTAATTTGATTCACATCCAATTTGACCTAGTTTAATGTTCAGGGCTCGATTTTGAGTCGAGTCTAGTTCTATTTAATTCAAGTTGAGTTTGATCTTGTGTTAGACTTTTGTTGAGTTCAATCTTGCATCTTAATGGACTTTGGTTGAAGTTCAAATCAATATAGTTCAACTTAGCTTTAGCTCTAGCTCGATCTGGTTCTAGTTCGACTTTTGAGTTTGACCCTTTAGTTTGAACTTGATTTAACCCAATTAGGGTTTAGTTCGAGCTTAATTCGATCCAAATTAGATTTGAGTTGAACTTGACTTGATCTTCAATTAACCCATCTCAAATTTAATTAGGATTGAGTCTTATTTTTTTGATTTCGAATCCAGTTCAGTTTAAGTTCTAGTCCATTTATTTGATCAATTTGGGTTTACTTAGTGATTTACATCTAAGTCAATTTGGTTTTGAACTCAAAGTGATTGATCACTTTGTTAATCAATTTGATTTGAGAGTTCTTGGCTTTCATGTTAATTTTTGGGCAAGTTCGTTCACTATTTTAGATGTGCGAGCCTGAGGACTAGCTTGGCTTATGAGCTCAAAAGTTGGTTTAGAGATGTGGCCCATGAGCTAACTTAATGTCGGCAAACCCGAAGGCTGGCCTATAATTTTAATGGGGCCCAAGACTAGTCTATAATGTTGGCAGGTCCGAAGGCTAGCTTGAGTTTCGCAGGCCTAAAGGCTAGCTAGAGTTTGACAAGCTTGAAAGCTAGCCTCAGTTTGGCGGGTCCAAAGGCTAACCTAAGCTCAACAGGCCTGAAAGCTAGAGTTTGGTGAGCTTGAAGGCTGGCCTAAGTTTGGCGGGCTCGATGGTTGACTTGAGTTTGGCAAGCTTGAAGGCTAGCTTGAATTCTATGGGCCTGAACGCTGACCTAGGTTTGGCAAGCGTGAAGGTTGGTCTAGGTTGGACGAGCCCGAAAGCTAGCCTAAGTTTGACAATCCCGAAATTTGGCTTAGGGTTGACAGACATTAAGGTTGGCCTATAATTAAAATATGATTAAAATCGAGACTTGTATACTATTAAATTATATCTCAAATATATGTTTTAGTTAGGTTTAAATCACGTCCAAGTTTGATCAAAAATTGGGCTCAATTTAGACTTAAATTATTGAAAAATTCGGGCTCAAGCTAACTCTAATCCAAATTACCTAATTGGGTTGGATTTCTAAACTAGAATTGGACCTAAAATTCATTTAAAATTTGGATCAAAATAACAAAATACAAAAAGTTTAAACATAAGCCCCTGGAATAAATATATCTTTATAAACAGGTCCATATCTAGTTTTTTTTTTACAAATAGGTCTTTAGAATAAGAATTTAGTAGAGAAGTCCAATAAAATTCTAAAATTACAAATCAGTCCCGTAAAATTTAGAGTTTGCAAATAAACTCTTCAAAAATTGATAATTATAATTCAATCTTTATAAAATCCAGGGTTTGCAAATAAATCCCTCCAAAATTTCATATTTACAAATAGGAATAATTACTTATAACCCCCTGTAATTAGCCTTAATTACCTACAACCCCCCGTAATTTCCAGAATTACCCACACCCTCCCTTTTCACAAAATATTTACTTACACCCCCCTGATTATTATTTAATCAAACTTTTCCCAAAAAATTTCGATTTTACCCTCGGTTATTTTTATAATTAAACCCCTAAAACTTTTTTTTATTATTTAACACCCCGAAATTTATTTTTTTCAAATAACATCTTGAAATTATTCTGATTTACAGAAAAGTCTCCGAAATTTGAATTTTTGCAAATAACACCATGAAATTATTCCGATTTACAGAAAACTCCCCGAAATTATTGCAACAGCGGTGCGCGGGCGGCGACGCTGGAGGCTGGTGGCGGGAGCGGCGGCGTGCCGTGTAACACCCCTGTCTTGTCCAATCGAACCACAACACAAGTGGACAACATACAAATAAAAGGTTTATAGAATACATAGGATTAAAATTTATTTCAGAAATACGAATATAGTTCAGATAACATAACAAAACGTAGTCTCACTAGAAATGCCCCAGGTCCTCAAAAGTCTTCCCATACATAAAATAGAATAACCTGTAAATAAATCAGCTCCCAGTGTAGTCGCGCACGTGCTGTCTGCTATTGTAGTCACCTGTGTCTAGCTGCTACCCTCCTGTGGATAGGAACAATCAAAGAATGAGCCACGAATGCTCAGTTGGGAGTTACCTCCTCCAAAACAGTAGGAGAGATCAATTTTTAGGTGACACAATAAAATTAATACAATAGCAACAAAAATAATGCAACGACAATGGTGATTAAGTAAACCAATATCCACAGTAAGGAATGAATCAACAAGGATATCTTATGGGTGTGGCTGGACCCCCTACCAAGCAGAGTCACACCACGTTGCACTCCCAACCGCTGATGGAGTGGTGATCCGTCTAGTCACACAACAGATCACGTCCCCTACAACTCAGGAGATCGACCACATCAGATATCGCAATCACGATAGCCAATGGTTAGGGACGGTGATTATGGACTCCCCTACAGATATTACGGAGACGGTCGCACCCCCTACAAAGCAGAGTCGAACCAATCTACACGTAAATCAGTATATGGGTGTGGTTGGACCCCCTACCAAGCAGAGTCATACCACGCTGCACTCCCAACCGCTGATGGACTGGTGATCCCGTCTAGTCACACAACGGATCACGTCCCCTACCACTCAGGAGACCGACTACTGTCACGTCTGACAGTTTCACTAAATCCCGTACCGAAGTAGGGAATCACCGACTGGTACGAGTCAAATAGAGTCCCACCGCATACGTCCCCCAAGATACCAAAGGCTCAGCTATAATAAATATCGAGTCAAGATTGCCAAGTGATAGAAAGAAGTCGACTCGATCACAAATCAGACTATTCAGCTAGAAGATATCATCAAAGGAAGGATTTGAGACTACCAATAGAATCAGCATGAGAAACCAAGTCCAACGACTCTTAAATCCTCCCAATCGAATCTCAATGAGAAAGTTACGACTGTTCAAATATCTATATGCAATTTAGCCCCTATATCATTTCAAATTTCAACTCCGTCATCAAGATAAATAATTTCCATCCATTCTACATTATCAACCTCAAATGATCATATTATTATAAACAACCATTGATCCAACAATTTATCACTCAAGTCTTTAATAATTCCAAATTCAATCCTTACAATATATTTTTCACAAAAGTCCCCAATACGAATTTGATTCACAGACTGGTCCCTCAAGTTCTAAGTTATAACCAATTCTGTCGATTTCCAAACAAATCACAATTTGATTCCATCTTACAAATCCATCATCAATGAGGTTTAAGTATCTCAGTCAAATTTCAACACCATCATAAATTCAATTGTCTCAAATCCAAATCAGTTTATCAATCAATTTAATTGATCTTACTAAATACCTCAAATCTAATCCGCAATCAATTTCAATTCCAATTTATAATAATCAGACTCATTTCAATGAACCAAATCATGAATTCAGATTACTTAACTTGAACTAAACCATTCACCTTATCATTAGTTCGATTAACCTCAAACCTGATTCAAACTGATTCCAAAACCAGAATCTAAACCCAAACCGAATTCTGAACCCAACCTAAACCAAAACCAACTTTAAACTAAACCAAAACCAGAACCAACTTTTGTTAAACCATAATTAAAACTAATCCTTCTTCCACCTCAAAACCCTAACCCTAATTCTACTGTAGCAGCCGCTGCCGCCAGGCCGCTGCGCTGCCACGCCGTCACGCCGTCCGGCCGCCCCTCTGCCACGCCGTCGTCTCCGCTGGGCCATGGCTGCCAGGCCGTCACGCCATCCGGCGTCGTCAAATCCGTGCTCTCCCGCGCCTCCGGTCGTCGTCAACCCGTGCCGTCAGGCCGAAGCAGGCGCCACCGCAGCCCGAGCAGGATGCGCAGCCGCATGCTAGCGGACCCTAGCCTGCGCGGTCGTGCGCACGCCACCGGCCGCTCCCAACGCCGTATCACGCGCCAGAACTGCGTCGACACCGGGTCCCTGCTGCCTGCGCACGACGCCCGCACGCATCAGCGCCGCACGCCGCCGCCTCCGTTGTCGGCCACAGGAGCACAGCGGACGATCGGGGAAGAAGATGGAGATTTTGCAAATATAATCCTCTAATCTTTCTACTATCAAATCATGCCATAGGTCGGTATAACACGTCAAAAATTTAGACACATCTAATCTCTACTCAGTTTTGCTTAGATCTAGGTTATCATCATCCTCCTAAATATCATGAAGGTCACTAAGTTTATCGATTATTCAACATGAACTTGTCTCAGGCATAAAGATAAAGAAAGAACGGATGAAAATAATTCAACCTACCTCGAATAGAGGTAATGAGAAACGGATGAAAGTAACATCACCTACCTCGAATCTCGATAACGATCGTCCCGAATCCTCTTGCCACTCCATAAGCCTCCCCAACGATCATTCCTTGAGACTCTCTACCTTAAAACTGGTTCTCTATTCATCAAGATTTAGTGGGTGGTAGCTGCCTATAAATAGAGGCGGTTATTGGGTTGTGGGTTGTGGGCCCAAGTAATGGACAATTATAAAGTAACGAGTGGTTACATGTCGAGACCGAGGCCAAGACCTAGGCCTTCCGCCCCCGCGTGCCGAGGATGGAGGCCGAGGCCAGCGTGCCGTCGCAATAATTTCGGGGACTTTTCTGTAAATTGAAAAAATTTCGGGATGTTATTTGCAAAAATCCAAATTTCGGGGACTTTTCTATAAATCGAAATAATTTTGGGGTGTTAAATAATAAAAAAAGTTTTTAGGGGTTTAATTGTAAAAATAACCGAGGGTAAAATCGAAATTTTTTGAGAAAAATTTGATTAAATAACAATCAGGGGGGTGTATGTATATTTTTTGAGAAAAGAGGGGTGTGGGTAATTCCAGAAATTACGGGGGTTGTAGGTAATTAAGGTTAATTACAAGGGGGCTATAGGTAATTATCCCTTATAAATAAGCCCATAGAATTTTAACTTTTTACGAATAAGTCTCTTAAAATTTTTATTTGTGAATAAGTTCAAATTTTATTCAAAAAGGACTTTGAAAGTTTCAAAATTTTATAAACAAGTTCTTTCTAGGCCCCTAAAATTCATAAAATTATAATTTAGTCCAATTTTATGAAAAAAAACTTGCAAATAACTCCTCTATAATTTCAATGTCTAGGATGAGTACAACTTTCAAATTTTACAATCTACATCAAACATACTTATCCACATCTCTTCACAAGTTTATCCAAATTTTGGATAAGCCATATCTATATCTATTTACATCTTCATTCCTCATGCAAAAATTTAAACAAAGGAGATCATTTCCAACCCAACTTCATCTCTTCAAGTCCTATATAAACTTGTTTACCTAAAAAAACCATTAAGGATCAGAGACAGAAAATTAGAGGAGAGATTAGAAAAAGCAGATATCATTGTGAGGAGACCGAAGAAAAGGGTATCAGAGATTTGAGACCAAAAACTAAAGGACTGAAGGTCGAGCATGAAGAAGGAAAGTATAAAGCAAGAGTGAGTTCTTATCTCAATTTCTTTCATCTACTCTTTCGCTTTAGGTTCTCTTCTAGTTCTCCTTTCTTGGAGAGTGTTTTGGCATCCATTGTTTACTCTTCATTGTGAGGCTTCCCATGCCCTCCTCGCTGGAAGTAGCTCCTCGCCGCCAAATCCAAGCCCGAGCTCCATCTTGCCACCACAACACCACCTTTGATGTCCTCCTCCCTATCACCATCAGAGCTCCACCTGACCTACATGCTCCACCCCACTTGTTGGTAAAGCCCCATTGTGATCCACGTGAGCTCCACTTGAGCCATCGACCATCTTCTAGAGCCTTTATTGGCCAACCCACCTTCTTGGGGACGGGCCATCATTCAATGTGACACTACCCTAGCCTCACCCACATACTGCTTAGGTCATCTCTCCCTATGTTAGTCATTGTTGTCTCCACCCTAGCATCTGTCAGTGATTTGCCTACTCCATCCTCAGCCCCTATAGCCATCATACTCTCACCTTTGCTCATCGCTACACTTCTCTACTCCCTTGTCGCCGCTACAGGTTAGATCTGGCCATAGATGGAATGGTGGAGCCTCCCCTTGCCACAGGGAAGAACAACCGAATCCAACCAGAGAAGAAACTAGGCCACCATGGCCTGGTCGTGGGAAGAAAGAAAGATGAAGGAGGGAGGGCAAGCACAAAGTGAGGAAGGAGGAGAAGATATGAAGTAAAAATATAATAAAAAAGGTTATTGAGAAAAAAAAGAAATCTGGCCAAAAAAAAGGAGAAGAATTTCAAGCTTGTAATAAGAGAAGAAGAAAGAGAAAAAATAAAATATAAAAATATAAAAAAATTATTGTGTAAAAAAAAGAAAAAAGCAAAAGAAAAGAACATTTTGGCAAAATAACAAAAAAGAATAGTTTTTGACAGCGCGACTACCCACGATCTTTGGCGCGATCATAAAACTCCACTAACACCATGATCACACATAGTCTCTTGAAAATAGTAGACTCATGACCTCACGGTGGCCACTGCGATCCCTCAAAGATGGTAACAAAGATGGCAGACTCTCAATATTGCCCGCGGTCACCTACGACCCCTCAAAGATAGTAGATCCCCATCACCACAAGCTAGTCTTCAAGTTCATATTCAGCTAGCCTTTGGGCTCATATTCAGTCAACCTTCAAGCTCATAGTCAATCAACCTCTGAGCTCGTACCCCAGCCAACCTTCAAGCTCACACTCAACAAGTTTTCAAGCTCACATTTAGTCAACCTTTGGGCTCACAGCTAACCAACCTTTAGGCTTACATCCAAGCCAACCTTGAAGCTCGCACTTAGCCAACCTTGGGTTCACACCTTAGCTAGCCTTCGGGCTCACACTCAGCCAATCTTCAGGTTCGCATTCAAGCCAACCTTCTGGCTTACATCTCAGCCAGTCTTAGGGCTTGCATCTAATCTAGTCTTCAAACTCACACTCAGCTAGCCTTTGAGCTCGCACTTAGTTAGCCTTTAGACTCCCAGTTAATTAACCTTTAGGTTCACATCTCATCCAACCTTTGAGTTCGCATCTAACTCAATCTTTGGACTTGCACTAAGTTAACCCTTGAACTCGCACTAAGCCAGTTTTTAAACTTGCGAACTAAGCTAACTTTCAGGTTTGCATATTTGAAGCTGAGTCATGAGTCCATCCAAAATCATCATAAATAACTAAGGACCTTCAAATCAAATTAATTAATATAAAGTAACTCAATAACACTAAAATTGAACTTAGCCAAAATAAATGAACAAAGGCCAAGTCGGCTCAAATAAACTTAAATTAGTCAAATAAATGGACTAAAACCCAAATTACACTAGACTCCAAAATTTAAATTGAGTTAACCTAAACCAAATAAACTCAGACTCAACCTTATTACACTCAAGATGGGTGAATTTGAAATCAAGCTAAGCTCAAATCAAATCCAATCTGAATTAACTAAGCTCAAATCAAACCCTAGTTGGTTTAAATTAGGTCCAACTAAAAAGATAAACTCAAAGTCAAACCAAAACTAAGCTAGCTGAGCCTAAACCAAAGCTAAGTTGAACTAAATTGACTTAAACTTGAACCAAAGTCCATCAAGATGCAGACCCAGACTTGATAAAGGTCCGACACAATGCCAAACTCAACTCAAGCTAAATGAAATCAAACTCAAATCTAAATCATATTAGTCTTAATGGAACTAAATCGAATCAAACCAAGTCCCACTAGGTGTGCTAAAATCTCGGCAATACACTAAGACCATAAATAACAGGTGATGTTACCATCCTGACCTAAACCAAGAATAATTTGAATAGAATTAAATAAAATCAAACTGAATCTCGTTGGGTGTGCTACAAAGCCTTTAGCAACATTTCAAATCTATATCCAACTCCATAAATAATTGATGACGCTATCAAACCAAAGAAGTTAATTGCCAACATGCTCAAAGTCATTAGCCACACTTTGAAGCACTGAGGAAAGGACAAGCCCATAATGAGCAAAGTCCAAGAGGGAAAGAGGTGGTTGTGGCTTGCATGCTCCTCACATGCACATCAGCAAGACAATACTAGGACCAGCCTGGAGATGAGGGGGAGGATCTCCGGTGAAGGGGAGAGCAACTGAGGGCTCCCGAGTAGTGGGTGCTGACAACAAGTGACAATGAGCATGGGAGATCAGGAGCCAGGTGGCAAGCTACTAACTAAGGTATTGGTGGAGGTTGTGTCAGTGGTGGTTCAGGCCAGTGAGGGGTGGCACAAGGCACGAGAGCAAGGAAGCAAAACATAGGAAGTCAAGAAGAAGAAGAGGAAAATAAGGGCAAGAAATTACCTACTTCTATTTCTGATTTCTTCTCTTCTCCTCTCTACAATGGCCTCTAACCCTCTCTCCTTCTTTTGTATCTCTTCCTCTCTATCTTGATCTTTTTTTGCTCTCTTTTTTTTTTTTTGTCTGCAGCCTCTCCATCAATTTATAAGCCATAGGAAGAATTGAAATCAAATTTCTAATTAGCCCAATTTGGGAAAGTTGTTGGATTGCGATTGGATCCTAATATCTTTGATTAGTCTTGTTTTAGAAACATATTGGATTGGATTGGACTGTATTTTTATATTTTGTGAATAACATACAAGCCATTTATTGGGATTTGTTTACCTAATGAAGAAATTAAAATTTATACCATTTTTGGATGTTGAATCTTCAAAGGGTCACTTGAATTTTTTTTTCAAAAATTAGGCCCAAATATAATTATATAAACTCCAAGATCCTTTATGAAAAAAAGACCTATTTATAAAATTTTAAAACTTTTAGAGTCCTTTTTCAATAAAATTAGACTTATTTCTGAATAAAAATTTTCGGGTGACTTATTTGCAAAAGTCAGAAATCTCAGAGATTTATTTATAAATAAAAAATTTTGAGGGGCTAATTTGCAAACTCTAGATTTTGTAGTGGTTGATTTGAAATTTTGGAACTTTTTGGGGACTTATTCGCAAAACTTATTTGGTCTAGGGACCTATTTGTAAAGATTTTACATTTCATTTTGGTCCAAATATTTGATGATTTTTTTATCCGATTTTGATCCCAATATCTGGCCCAATTGACTCTCTTTAGTTTAAGCCCGAATTTTACAGTAATTTAAATGCAAATTAAACCCAATTTTCAATCAAATCTGATTGTGATTGTGGTCCAATTGAGACCTATATTTGGATCACAATCCAGTGACATTCAACTCTATATTTTGACTAGATTTTGATTAATTTTGATTTTTGGTCATAATTGACAAACAAATTCAAAGTTTGATTTGATTTAATTAGATGTTTAAAACTTGACTTTGTTTCAAGTCTGATTTAATTCAATTCGGTATTCAGAACTTATTTTTGATTTAAGTCTAATTTGATTTAATTCACTATTCAAAACTTGATTTCAATTCAAGTCTTGATTCTATTTAATTTGATACTTAGAACTTGATTTTGATTCAAGTCTAATTTGATTCAATTCTAATCAAATTCAGCTTGATGATAGACCCTTATTAGATTTGGGTTTAATCCCTTAATGGATTCAAGTTTGAAGCATATTGCACCCCTATTGGGTTTGGGTTCAACTCCTTATTGGATCTGACTACGAACCATATTGGACCCTTATTGGGTTTGGGTTCAAGTTTAAGTTCATTCTGTTTTAGTCTTAACTTGATTCTAGTTCAAATTCAACCTAGTTTTGATTTAGGTTTGACCCGACTTTGATCTAGATTTGACTTAGTTTAGGTTAAGTTTCAACTTAGTTTTGGTTCTGATTCAACCTGATTTTGGTTTAGATTTGATCTAACTCTGGTTCAAGTTTAGCTTGGTTCTCATTTAGATTCGACTTGGTTTTATTTTGGTTCAACTTAGTTCTGATTCAGGTTTGACCTAGTTCAAGTTTGGTTTGAACTTAATCTAATCTAATTAGGGTTTGTTTTAAATTTGGTTTGATTTGAATTAACTCAATTGGATTTGGATGTAATTCAATTTGAATTTTAGTCTATTTATTTAATCAATTTAGTTTCATTTGGTAGTCCATTCAAGTCAAATTAGTTTAGCTTAAAAAGTTATTTAATTTGTACAAATTGACTTAGTTTTAATGTAATTAAGTCAATTATTTTGATCAATTTGATTGATTAATTAGAGAGCCCTCGAGATATCCATTGATCAAAGTGATTTTGAATGAGCACATGGCTGACCTAAGTTAATTTGACTTGAGCCTGTAAGCTAATCTTTAGTTAATTTGAATCTCAAGCCAGTCTATAAGCTAACCATTAGTTAATTTGATTTTTGGACAAGTCCATAAATTAGCTCTAAGTTAGTTTGAGTTTCAGACAAGCTCGCAAGTTGGTTCTAAACCGAATTGACTTTCAAGTGAGTCAGTAGACTGGCTTAGGTCAATTTTGACTTTTAGATGAGCCCTCAAGTTAGTCCCAAGTCTAATTAATTTTTGGATGAGTCTGCAAACTAGCCTTAGAGCAATTTGACTTTCAAACCAGCTCACAGATTGGTCATAAGTTTAATTGACTTTTAAGTGAGTCCACAGACTAGATCTAAGTCAGCTTGACTTTTAGGCAAGTCTACCGAATTGGTCCTAAGCTAAATTGACTTTTAATAGAATCCGCAAATTGGCTTTAGATTGATTTTAACTTTTAAGTAAGCCCACGGATTGATCGTGAGCTAATTGACTTTCGCATAAGTACACAAACTGATCATAAATCTAAAGTCGAAAGCTTGCAAATCAAAGTGAGAACATATTTATCTCTTCTTCTTCTTTTTCTTCTTTTTGTTGGCAACAATTTTTTTTGTTGCTGCAGCTTTTCTCCTTTTTCATTTTTTTCGTTTATACTTTTATCTCCTTCCCTGAATTTCTCTCTCTTTTGTTTTTCTTTTTGTTTCCCCTTCACCTGCATCAATGGCCACAATGCTCTATCTTCTTCGAGTTCAGGCTAGATCTAGCCAAATCTAGTGAATCCAGCCACGAGTGGTGGTGAATGAGTGAGAAACAACGGTGAGGTATGGCAAATGCAACCACAATGGCATGAGTATGGGTGCGAGCAATTGGTGGTCGGGCAAGTTTGGTGTGCGGAAGAGATGAATGAAAGCAAGCACGATGGGGCATTGAGCTACTCTTCTCCAGCCTCATGCTCTAGGTTTGAGCTTGGTGGCAAGAGGGAGAGGGAGGAGTGGCGTAGAAAGGAGACGAATGATGTGCTTGTAAAGGAGCATGGCTCTAGTAGGTGAAGAGCTGGCGGCGGCGGCCTTGGAATCAAGAGAGCACCAGAGCAAAAAGGAAATCGGTGCAAGTGGTGGTGCAAGGCAATGACGATAGCATGGAAGGTAGCTCGGGGTGGCATGGCTAGCCAGAGCAGCATGGTAGGCTATTAGTGGATGAAGGAAGTGGAATCTAGCTCTGTTCTCTTAAGAAGAGGAGAGAGGAGAAGGTAGAGATCAAGCATTGCAAGCGAGAGAAGCATGGCAATGGCGACAGTGCTGCTCAACATAGGGAGGTGGCAGCTTGGCATGAGGGCAAGAAAGGTAGCTCAGCCTCCGATGATGGCAATGCGCACAAGGTAAGGAATGGGCAGCGGCAATGCCCTGGCCTCAGGTGAAGGGTGGAGGAGAGCGGCGAAGCCTCTCAAGTACGGGCAGGGGTCCAAATTCAGGCATGGGCAGGGGGATAAATTAGCTTCGCAAGGGCTACTGAGTATCTCAAACAGAAGGAAGAACAAAGCATGAAAACAAGAAAGCCCGAAGGAATACAAAATACGCAGATAAGGCTTTAGTTTTACCGTTTTATTTTACATTTGATATTCAACCTTTTTCCTCTTTGCTCTCATGATTTTTTGCTTCTAATCTCCTCTCCTTTGTCTTATTTGTAGACCCTTTTATAGAAAGGCCGGTTTAAATTTTGAATCGATTTATCCTAATTTGTTGCCACCAAATCTTTGATTTCTCTCGTGAATGGAAAGATGGAGATAAAAACTCTTATTTATTGATTGTGATAAGATTCTAGATAATGAGAAAAAGCCCAAATTCGCAACCTAAAAGGGGGATAAAAAAAAGTTTTTAAATAGTAAAATAAATTTTTATTAAATCAAGGGGTAATTACCGGTGATCCCCTGTAATTTGGGATAATTACCGCTAACCCTCCGTAATTTCCGTAATTACCCCCACCCCCTCAAATTCGCCCCTATTTACCCACAGCCCCCTGATTGTTATTTAATCAAAATTTTACCCAAAAATTCCGATTTTACCCCCGTTATTTTTACACATACACCCCTAAAAACTTATTTTTTTTATATTTAACCCCCGGATTTCGGATTTTTTAAATAACACCCCGAAAGAACTCCGATTTACAAAAAAGTCCTCGAAATTCGAATTTTTGCAAATAAACCCCCGAAATTATTCTGATTTACAGAAAAGTCCCCAAAATTCGGATTTTTGCAAATAACACCCCGTCGCGCGGGCGGGAGCGGATGAGGAGGCCGGCCGGCCGGAGGCGGAGCGGAGGCGGCGGCAGGCGGCGGGAGCGGAGCCGGAGGCCGGGGCGCCGGCGCGCCGAAACGCGGGCGCGGACGGCCACGGCCGAGGCCGTTCCGCCCCCGCGTGCCGGGGACGGAGGCCGAGACCGGCGCACCCGCACGCGGAGGCCGAGGCCGAGGCCGTTCCGCCCCCGCGTGCCGGGGACGGAGGCCGAGGCCGGCGCGCCCGCACGCGGGGGCGGAACGCTCTCGGCCTTGGCCTTCCGCGCCCGCGTGCGGGCGCGCCGGCCTAGGCCTCCGTCCCCGGCACGCGGGGGCGGAACGGCCTCGGCGTCCGCCTCCGCTCCCGCCGCCGGCTCGCCGGCGCCCCGGCCTCCGCCTCCTTCTCCGGCACGCGGGGGCGGATTTTTGCAAATAACACCCCAAAATATTTAAATTTACAAAAGAGTCCCCGAAATTTTAATTTTTGCAAATAACACCCCGAAGTTAAATTTGTAATTTATAAATATTAAATTTGTAATTATAAATATAAAAAACACTAATGTCTTTTTTGTAAAATTTTATTTAAAATATGATTAAAAATATAGACTTATTTATAAAAAAAAATATTGAAGGGGTCTATTTGTAAATGTACAATATGAAACTTGTAATTTTAAAATTAATTTTTAATATTTTTTTCATTTAAAAATAGACCACCTTTAATATTTTTTTCTATAAATATGTCCAAATTTTATTTATTTTATCAATAAATTTTACAAATAAGTCATCGAAGGTTTCAAAAATTAAAATTTAAAATTACAAGTTTCATATTATACATTTACAAATAGACCCTTTCAATATTTTTTTTTATAAATAAGTCTATATTTTTAATCATATTTTAAATAAAATTTTACAAAAAAGACATTAGTGTTTTTTATATTTATAATTACAAATTTAATATTTATAAATTACAAAATAGACCCACAGATTTTTTTAAAAAATAATTGTAAAATTATTTTAAAATTAATTTTTAATATTTTTTATATTTAAAAATAGACCGCCATTAATATTTTTCTCTATAAATATGTCCAAATTTTATTTATTTTATCAATAAATTTTACAAATAAATCATTGAAGGTTTCAAAGATTAAAATTTAAAATTACAAGTTTCATATTGTACATTACAAATAGACCCTTTCAATATTTTTTTTTATAAATAAGTCTATATTTTTAATCATATTTTAAATAAAATTTTACAAAAAAGACATTAGTGTTTTTTATATTTATAATTACAAATTTAATATTTATAAATTACAAATTTAACTTCGGGGTGTTATTTGCAAAAATCAAAATTTCGGGGACTTTTCTGTAAATTTGAATATTTCGGGGTGTTATTTGCAAAAATCCCGCCCCCGCGCGCCGGAGAAGGAGGCGGAGGCCGGGGCGCCGGCGTGCCGGCAGCGGGAGCGGAGGCGGACGCCGAGGCCGTTCCGCCTCCGCGTGCCGGGGACGGAGGCCGAGGCCGGCGCGCCGGCACGCGGGCGCGGACGGCCAAGGCCGAGACCGTTCCGCCCCCGCGTGCAGGCGCGCCGGCCTCGGCCTCCGTCCCCGGCACGCGGGGGCGGAACGGCCTCGGCCTCGGCCTCCGCGTGCGGGCGCGCCGGCCTCGGCCTCCGTCCCCGGCACGCTGTGGCGGAACGGCCTCAGCCGTGGCCGTTCGCGCCCGCGTTTCGGCGCGCCTGCGCCCCGGCCTCCGCCTCCGCTCCCGCCGCCCGGCCTCCGGCTCCGCTCCCGCCGCCTGCCCTGCCGGCCGGCCTCCTCCTCCGCTCCCGCCCGCGCGACGGGGTGTTATTTGCAAAAATCCGAATTTTGGGGACTTTTCTATAAATCGGAATAATTTCGGGGGTTTATTTGCAAAAATTCGAATTTCGAGGACTTTTTTGTAAATCGAGAGTTCTTTCGGGGTGTTATTTAAAAAATCCGAAATCCGGGGGTTAAATATAAAAAAAATAAGTTTTTAGGGGTGTATGTGTAAAAATAACGGGGGTAAAATCGGAATTTTTGGGTAAAATTTTGATTAAATAACAATCAGGGGGCTGTGGGTAAATACGGGCTAATTTGAGGGGGGTGGGGGTAATTACGGAAATTACGGGGGGTTAGCGGTAATTACCCCAAATTACAGGGGGTCACCGGTAATTACCCCTTAAATCAATAAGCCCAAAAGTACTTCAACCCCAAGTAGATAATCAAAACTCAATTAAAATTAGTAAAATATTTAAAGCATATGAGAATAATCAATTCATAATTATATGCAAGATAATTTTTAATTAATATCAAATTTAAGTACATAAAATAGATAGAAAATTAGAGAGAGTACAAACTGATATACATGATTTGGCGACCAATTGCGCCTACTCTACAACTCTTGTTTTAATTCTGAGGACTTAAACTTTCCATTAGAGTTGTCATTTCATTCGGATAAAGTCACATCCTTATAATAAACTTACAAATCGGGAGTGTCGCTCTATACAGAAGCCAATTGGTCACTCCTCATAAACTGAGCAATGTGCACTTTTATCACTCTTCTAAAACCTAAATAAACACTCAATTCTCTCCTAACAACTTAGGAGAGTTATAATGATAAAGAATGAAAAAAATAAAAAAAAAACTCACAATAAGAGTCTCTCAAAAATTGAATATAAGGGCAAATGAGGATTTGAAGATTAATGCCTATTTGAGAGCTCTTGCTGAGCTTAAAAGACTTTGGGAGGGTAGATCTTACTTTAAGAATATAAAAACCTTATTCTCTCACTGAGTAAAGAAGTTCCAAGCCTTTATATACCCTTTGAGGAGAGAACTACCCATTGCTCGCAATTTCCTGTTGTGTTCAGATTTTCAGATCACAAAGTTCAGGCATCCAAAACATCTCAATAGTCAAATTTAACTAGCCGTTACAACTTATGTCATAGGTTTGGACATCTGATCACTAGGTTCAGGCATTCAAACCAGCCAAGTTTGGGTGACCAAATCCTATCCGAAGTGAGAAAATTGAGAACTATAGAGTTGTAACTTCTGAGCTTCAGTCGTCCAAACTAGAGATTCAGGCATCCGAAACTATCAATAACCCCAGGATTATTACTGCTATATTCGGACATCCAAACTGTGAAGTTTGAACGTTCAAAATTGACATAAAAACCTTAATTGGTTCACTATACTTTCAATCTTAGTTTGACATCATCTTATAACTAATCTTTGATAAAAATGATAGGTTAGGGAAAACATTCTAAGATTAATTTGAGTGTTAATAAAGAAGCTCAAATAAAATAACAATCAATTTCTTGACTCAACATAAAAAGAAAATGCTAAACCTATGAGCTTGGAGTTGATCTCGGATCTTGAGCATTTTTTGAGCTCTTAACTTGATCTTTAAGCTTCATGTCCAAATTATCATTTTTTTTATTTTCGAGTCATCATTTTCAATCTTTAATCTTGAGACTTGATCCTTTATGATCTTGAATGATCATTGTAAATCATGAAGCTTATCATAATTTAAGAAATTTATTAAATATTTGTTTCATCATCATCAAAATTCAAAGGTCAATAATGAGATTTGTTGGGATTCAAATGTTCTATTAACTTGGGATATAGCAAAATTATAGGGGATATTTGTATTTTCTTCCTTCATGGGCTAACTTATAGTTTTCATTAATTCAAGAACTTTTTCTACAAAATTGACCATGAGGACTTGTTTGTAAAAATTTAAAACTTTTATGGTGTATTTGATTCGAAATCAGGATCAGGATCATCGTGTTTTGACCAGCCTACCATCCAAACACCAAAATGATAGTCAAACTATCTTTTCTTTACTTTAAAAAATAAAGTATCATACTACCATTACCTTTATTTATTCAAACTTCAATAAATAATACATCCAAGGGCATAAAGATTAAAAAAAAAATTAAACCATTCACTAACCAGACTAGCATGTCAACACTAAAAATTTGACCAAATTATTTTTCTATACTTTAGTCTTGATCTTGAGCTTGGTCTTGATCTTGATTCGAAATCAAACGATGCCTTAGGGTATTTTTTGCAATTTTATTCATAAAATAATAAAATTTAGATTTATCCATAAATAAAATCTTGAGGGACTTATTTGTAAAAAGTAAAAATTCCAAAGATTTAATTGAGAATACAAATTTTCGAGGAGTTTATTCATAAATCTTAGATGCTATAAAGATTAAATTATAATTATTAATATGTGAGAAGTATTTACAAATCCTAAATTTTGCAAAGACCAATTCATAATTTTTAAACTTTTATGGACTTTTTTGTAAAAATTTTCATTACAAGAATCTATTCGTCAGAAAATTTTGGTTAAGGACTTTTTTGTAAGAATATAATCAATCAAAAAAATTATTTATAAAGGTTTTATATTTTTTTTTATTTTTGGTCCGGATGTTTGAGAAATTTTGGACCCAATTTTAAGCAAAATATCTGGTCCACTTAACCTATTTAGGCTAAATTCAGTTTAAGTCCCGAATTTCTCAGTAATTCTAGTAAGAATTGAGCTCAACTTTTCTTCAAATTTGATTATGACTCAAGTCCAACTAAGACTCATATTTGGGTCATAATTTAGTGAAATCTGATCTCTGACTTTAATCAAATTCTTATTAAATACAATTTTAACAAAAATCACCCAAATAATACCTACCTGAATCATAAGACCTCGGCTCTAGATCATGCACCTACTTGAGCTATGAAGATCTTGCCTTCAAATCACACACCTAATTGAGACACACAAACCTTGGTCTTAAGTCATAAACCTACTTGAGGTATGAAGACCTCGACTTTAGGCCACACAACTAACCGAGGTACATAAGCTTGAAATTAGATTATACATCTGTCTGGGTCATAGAGAGAGCCGTTCAAAGGCCAGATAGCCTAGTGAATAATGGCCCCATTCAGGAATTTGTCATGATAAGTATGGCTTATTGTAAAAAGTAAATATAAATTAATATCATTTTTGGCCCCGAGGTGAAACTCAATATAACTTGTGGTAATGAAATTAGATCAATATTTTAGCTCTTAAGGATTATTAATCTAAGTTTAAACTTGTCTTTGGGGTGAAACCATTATGTGATTTAAGAAATAAGTCACTACCAATTGAGTTGTTTCCTGGGTAAAATCATAATTGGCTTGATAAGAAACAAAGTTAAGACTTTGATTAATTCTCTCAAGGTAAAACTCATCTCAATTTCTTAGCCTACAATCTGAGTTACGTTTGATTACCAAATTAAAATCTTGGTTTGGGATAAAATCAATATTGGTTTAATATAAACAAAGTTAAAACTTGATTAAGTTTTTCAGGAAAAATATTGTTTAACTCAAGCAAAGACTAATTACCTCATTAACTTCTTTGTTTGGCATAAAATTGTGATTGATTTAGTTAGACTATGTTAAAACA